>CM030044.1:42056169-42656169 GCA_017639485.1 Pluvialis apricaria
GCGAAAGGGCCAGGCTAAACCCGCACCCGTGCCGTACAGGGGGAAAACGCCGAGTTACCGACGGGTGAGCTGAGCAAGGCAATGACTTCCAGATCCAGGACTTCGAATTTGAGGATAGGAGCAGGGCTTTTAATCGGTCAAGGCGGGATTAATCAGTAAAACACGAACAAAATGTTTTTGGGGAAAATGCACAAGACACGTCGGGAAAGATGCCCCGTGTCGGCTCTCGCCGTGCTGGCAATACGGGGAAACGCTCCCCAAGATGCACGATGTAAATGTTGCTGCCACCGTGTCTCCTAGTTTCTCAGAGGCAAAATGAATGCTTTGGACACTAACTCGAAACTTTTCTAAAGCACGCGCTTCCTCGCGAAACTTGGCTTTCCGAAATTTTGGCTACTTACTCTGTTTCTTCTTTACCTTTGATTACGTTTCTCACTTTACTGCCCTTGGTCAGGTATAATACTATTAAAGGGAGCGATACTACTTAAGGAAGGGATTTAAATTAATCTTTTCCTTCACCTCCTTAGCAGACATTACAGGTAGATATTTTTAAAGGTTTTTCCTTTCATTTAGGGTTTTTTTTTTTGTACCCCCTCCTGTTCTCCACTTCTAGCTGCAACGACCGACTCGTAGAGGGACAACCGGCTTGGATGCCCAAATCAGCCCCCCTCCCCGCGACGGCGGAGCGGAGGGCGGGCGGCACCGCGGTCGCGGATCCTGCGGAACCCGCGGAACCCGCGCGGGAACGGGCACCCGCGGCGGCTGACCCACGGCACCAGCGTGGAAGGGTGGGCTGAAAAGAGCTCTTTCATATATGTAAATTTTTTTTTTTTTTTCATAATAGGGCTCTTTCAACCTGTTTGTTTATTTAGCCAATAAAAGTCGGACTAATCATTTTAGCGCTGACACCTCCTATAGCATCTCGCTAATTGAGCTCTGGTAGCTGCTTACGTTGGGCAGCGTTTTCTTCCAACTCTAGCGGCAGCAAAGAGAGCAGGCTTCCCTGCTTCTCGCTCAAATCTACCGCCTGCCCGCTATAGCACAGTACGTTTGGAGGATAGATATGAATTGTTGCACTGTTCATTGATTCCTACTAATGAGCCGGTCTAAATCAACACTGGCGCTAAGTAGCTCGTCTCGAAGCGTACAGCGGATGTTTTGGCTGGTTCTTCCGCTGTTTTCCACGAGCCGCAACGCGGCCACTGGCAAGAGTTGACCGTAACGATTTGGGGAGAAGAGCGGAGGATTTGTTGCATCTGTCTTGTTTTTGTGCTAGGCTTCGCGTAGCTTTTCAAACTTAATAAAAGGGATGTTAAGAAATTACTCCAAAGGGCCCCCATTTCCCGCTTGCAGGTTCCCGGGGCTAGGTCGGCGCCCGTTTCCCCGGGATGCTCGCCGCTACTCGCCCCTGGGGCGAGGGAAGACCTGGCCCGTTTTCCACCTCCCGGTGCCCTGGGAGGCCCTTCGCCCTCGCTGCTGGGCTGTGCGGGAGCGAGGGGCCAAGGGGGCTGCGAGAGGGCTGGGTGGGAGAGGGGGGAGGAGGGACCTTCCCTGCTCGGGCTGCTCTTCCCTGCCCTGCGTTTTGTAAGCGGATCTCGCTCTCACATGGCGTTTCCTCAGCCCCCCCCCCCCACCCCGGCTCCACCTTGCCCTGCTGGGGAGGTGTGAGTGAGAGGGGAGACGGGGAGCCGCTTCTCGCTCCTTTTCCACGAGGCGCCAAGTCCCCCCAGCCGCTGTCATGTGATAGCGAGAGAGCGGGAGCTGCGGGGGTCTCCCGGCTCGGGCATCATTACAAAACCGCGCCGGAGCGCCCAGACCCGCCACAGCCACGGCGGCCGCCGCCCCGCTCGCCTCCTCTCCCCGCCGGCTGCCGGCGCTCGCCTCCGCCGCCCGCCGCAAACTTTTAAGGGGACACCGGACCGAGCGGTGAGAGGGGCGTTTTTATTTCCTTCCTCCCCGTCTCTGCAGAGGTCCCGGGTAACTCCACGCTCCCGAGCCCTCGGTGCGTGGGGAGCATCCTCTCCAGCAGAGTGTGCCGGGCGGCGGCGGGGAAGCCCGGGAGACTCGGCGGCCTGCAGGAGGAACGCGGGGACAGCAGCGGGGACCGGGACCTGTCCCTGCCCCGTGCCCCCCACCCACCCCAGCCCGAGCCCCCGCGGTCTGGGCGGCAGCTGCCCCTCCGGCAAGCGGCGGGGCGGCGTGGCAAGCGCAGCCCGCGGGGCGAGGCTGCCTGAGGGAGCGGCGGGGGGGTCGCGGTCGCGCGTGGGCCGGGCGGGTGGCGCCCAGGATGTAGAAGGCGGCGGCGGGGCAGGGCAGCGCCGTCCCCGGCATCCCGAGAAGCCGCCGTGCGTGGGGGCAGAGCGGCGCCCGGCGCGGCGCGGCGGGGTGGTGCGGCCGCGGGAGGGCTGCGGCGGGGCGGCGATGCCCAGGCCGGGGAAGAGCTCGTACAGCGACCAGAAGCCGCCCTACTCCTACATCTCCCTGACCGCCATGGCCATCCAGCACTCGGCCGAGAAGATGCTGCCCCTGAGCGACATTTACAAGTTCATCATGGAGCGGTTCCCCTACTACCGGGAGCACACGCAGCGCTGGCAGAACTCCCTCCGCCACAACCTCTCCTTCAACGACTGCTTCATCAAGATCCCCCGCCGCCCCGACCAGCCGGGCAAGGGCAGCTTCTGGGCGCTGCACCCGGACTGCGGGGACATGTTTGAAAACGGCAGCTTCCTCCGCCGCCGCAAGCGCTTCAAGGTCCTGCGCCCCGAGCATCACCTGCCCGGCGGCGGCGGGCCGGGCGGCGGGGCGGGCGGCGGCGGCGGCCCCGGTAAGCCCCCGGCGCCCGCCCCGCACATGGTGCACTACTTCCACCCGCACCCGCCGCCGCCGCCGCCGCCGCCTCCCCCGGGCAAGGTGCCGGGGCTGGCGGGCTCCGAGGCGGCCGTGGCCGCCGCCGCCGCGGCCGCCGCCGCCGTGGGCAGGCTGCCGCAGTTCTCCCCCTACGGGAGCAGCCAGCCCTCGGGCTTCAAGCATCCCTTCGCCATCGAGAACATCATCGGCAGAGATTACAAGGGCGTGCTGCAGGCCGGCGGGCTGCCGCTGGCCTCGGTGATGCACCACCTGGGCTACCCGGTGCCCAGCCAGCTCAGCAGCGTGGTGAGCTCCATGTGGCCGCACGTAGGGGTGATGGACTCCGTGGCCGGCGTGCCCGTGTCCCCCGACTACGGACCCTTCGGGGTGCCCGTGAAGGCGCTCTGCCACCCGCCGGCGCAGACCATGCCCGCCGTGCCGGTGCCCATCAAGCCGGCGCCGGCGATGCCCGCTGCCTCGGCCATGCCGGCTCTGACGGTCGCCGCCTCGCAGATCTGCCCCGCCGCTTCCCCGGCCGCTGCTTCCCTGCTGGAACAGACGGCGAGCAACACGGGCCCCGAGGGCAAGGGCTCCCTCCACTCCGTCCTGGTGCACTCCTAAAGGGCAGGGGGTCGGGGGGGGGAGAGGCCCCCAGGCTCCCAGGGGAGCGGATGGCGGGGGTCCGGGGCACGCGTGCGGCACGGAAACCCCACCGACCTCATGACTATATCCCTGCTGGTGTCTGTGTTTATGTCGTGTACAATCAGATTATTTGAGAACCAGGTCGCAGGTAAGAGCTTTTATCGTCGTTAAATATCGCTAGCGGCGGAGAGGTGATGTGAAAAGCCACAGCCGGGGCCGAAGGGGCTGGCTGGGAGGAAGGGGCCGGGAGGGAAGGTCTCCCCGCCACCCCGCCAGCCTGCGGCACCGGGCGGCCCTGCAGCCCGGGCTCCCCGCCGAGCCCCCCTCCCCCCCCCAGCCCGGGGCCGCCGGCCCGGGGGTCCCGCGGAACTCGGGGCCCGGTGGGAGCGGGGCTGCAGTCCGCCGGCGGCTGGGGAGAGCAGAAGGGTAAAACCCCGCTCTGCACTCTGCTTCTCCCCCGAGGGACGGGAAACCTCTGCCTCGCCGCCCTGTAGATCTTGCTATGAGAGAGGTGGGCAAAGCCTTTGCCTTGGACCCCGGCGAGCTGCGGGGCCTCGGGACGCGTAACCCTCGCTGTTTAAACAGTAAGCTTTAAATAGCTCGATTAATTAGTGGGAATTTAAATGACAACGGCACTGACGGCGGAGGGCTCCTTTAACAAACGATCACTTGTCCTTCCCCCTCACACTTTTACAGTCCGTCCCGATATTTCACATGGGAGGGCAATACCTTAGGAGGGCCTGAAGCGTGACCTGGCCTCTCGAGCTGTGATTGAGTGTCCGAATTCCCTAGTTGCTCGTTAAAATAAAACCAGTTCGGCGGTTCGTAGATCGTACTTTTCACATCACCTGTCACCGCTCACAGATACCGCTATTTTGTATGTGTTGCTTGGCGTTTCTTCCACGTGAGTGTGAACACTAAAGTCTGCGAGGGGGGATTGGGAGGGGGGGGGAGGTAGGGGTTAGCGGGGGAAGCCAACAGAAAAAAAAAAAAAAAAAACGGTTAAAAAAACTTATTCGGGAAAAGCACTTTACTGAAAACAACCTTCCAACAGACGAGAGGTCTGTGTGAAGCAGAGGGATCACAAGTCAGAGAGCGACGCGCTGGCTGATGAGTCCCGGCTGGTTTGTGAGTGATTGCTGCCGTACCCTGTCTGCCCTGCTGTACACCAATGCTCATTAAAGCCCATCTATTCATTTTGCTTCTGCTCGTGCTGCTGTTTAAAATACTCGCCTTTCACACCGGTCAAGAAACGCGTGCTCGTAGCGTAGGTTCGCACTCCACACCCCCCACCCCACCCCTCCAAACTGACAGAAGTACCCAAAAGTTTTCTCGGCGGCAGAGCAAAGGGAGGAAAGGGGAAAAAACCTCTTACAGGTAAATCGCCGGCTGCAGAGAGGCTTTGAGACGCCGCCACCCGCAGCTCAAGGGCGAAGCGCCGGCGGTCGGGTCTGAGGAGGGGGCACCGGCTCGGATCCCGATCCCACTGGAGGCAATTGGGGTTTTTGCCGCTGTTTCCAGTGAGCGCTGGATCCCCGCCGCTGGGTGGGATTTACCCGCCTGATGCCGGCGGACCCGCCGTGCCCCGAGGCGCCGGGTCGCAGTCCCAGAGCCTGGGGAAGGGCACCCTGTGTCAGGCTGGTCCCTCTTGGTGGACTTCCAGCCGGAGAAAATGTCGCTACGAAAAGCAAAACCTGTCCGGCCTCGAATGCCGGCTGGGCAAGGTTTTCCCCACGCGCGCTCGTGGGGTCTGCCCCGACCACTTGAAATTCAACGGGAACTGTTGAATTTTGAGTTGTTCCCCCTGCTTTAGAGGGGGTGGTGGTAGTGGTGTTACACATCAACTTCCAAAATTACAACGTTCCTAGCGCTGAAAAAAAAAATACTACTAATAATGTTGTGCTAATGAGGCACGGGTGGGTGTCACGGTTTGGAAACCGGACTGGAAGGGGAATTGCCTCAAAAGTTTTGCAGCCAGATAAACTAAGCAGTAATCAGAGACCCAAAAGAAATTGGGGGGAGGGGAAGTGCTTCACATTTTATTTACTCCGCTGTCTTCTCATTTAGGCAGGGAGCCAAGCCAGTATTTCTGCTGCTAAAAACTAGTTGCTTATAAAGAAAGCAGTCCCCAAAATAAATTGCAAATAGCACGAGTTCTATATAGCTCGATATAGTTAGACATATTCCACCACTCTCGATGTGGCTGTTGTCTAGGGCTCCAAAGCATCTTAGGGAAGCTGAGTTTTCCCCTCGCATCGGTCTAAGGGGCAAGAGGAATGGGAAATCCGGAGCAGGAGAAGACGTAATCCTCCTGGGAATTATTCAGAGGATTCGGAATTATTCAGAGGATTCTGGACAGTTTTAAGATTCTGGATAACCTTCTACGTTTCATCGCGGGAAAACTTGATTTGGTGTAAAGAGGCCGGTCCGGGAACCACCCGGCGGCCCCGGGCGGGGAACGGGGGTCTGCCGGGCAGCCGGGGCAGGTGTCGCGACAGAGCCTGGCTGCCGGGACAGGGCGCACGGCGCAGGGGGGTGTCGCGACGGGAGAAGACGTCTGGCTGCAGCCGAGGTGGGGCCGAGAGTCCGACCCTCACCCAGAGCCTCGGGAGGAGGCGCTCCGGGGGTGATCTCTCCGACAGCCATTTGCGGGGTAAATGCGGGGTGTTTGCAGGAGGCTTTTGCCATCAGCGGCAGCTCAGGGGAGTTTAGGGCACCGGCCACTCGCCCAGAGGGTTTAGTGGAACTCCCAAGGCAGCTGCCCACACTTCGTACGACCAAAAGACGGTGCCCCTTTTCCGTAGCTCGTACAACGAAAATTACAGGGGGTTAGAGCCTGATAATTTCAGACTGTCAGAGAGAAAGGGAAAATTACCTGACTGAGAAATATTTTCTAACTAGTTTATACGTTTGTTTTTTTTTTTAATTTTTTAAGGACTCCATCTCTAAAAGTAGCCTTTGCAACGTTACACAAATTTTGTATCAACAAACAATATATGAACAAACCCAATCCCAATGCTGCTTGAAAACGGATGATGGTACAAGATGCAGAGAGATGAAATAGTACCCTTTCCTCCAAGCAGAAAAGCAGGTGTGAACTGGCAAAGGGTGAGGTTTTCACTTGACAAATCAAACAGGAAAACGGTCTTGTGCTAAATACAAGATTTTGTCTGTCTGCTATACCAGTACTCCTCATGCAGAAGCCGCGTGCCTTCAGATTAAAGCACATATGTCTTCTGCACAGAAAAGGCAGCTGAGCCTTTACTGAGTGGGCGCAGGCAGGATGGTTGTAAACAGAAGAAACAGATGCAAGCAGGACAAGCAAGCTTAATCTTCATATCATTAGACTGCCAAAGGTAGTGAAGTAAAAGTTAATGTTAGAAGAATGGAGGCCTAAGAAAAGGCATTGATCCCACCCCAGTATGCTTCTGATTTATTGCGGATAGCTATTGTAAGTGATTATTATCTGTACCTATGGGAAACTATTCCTAACCAAGGCATCGCTCTGTGTGTTATGAGTCCATAGGGCATGCAAGTCAAGAAAGATAAACAAATGCAGTAAGACTTCCAGAATTAATGTATTTTATGGTCTGAAATATGATAGCCGGGTTTCAGTGGATATACCTGCTACAATGTAACTACCAGTGTTGCACTTGAAATCCTGGGCTCCACTGATTCAATCCTGAAGTCTCTTCGGCCAGAAATTGACTGGCCAAATCTGCTTGGAATTTTGCTGCTGCTCCTTGTGGGATCAGATTTTTCCCTTTTATTGTAAGACTATTTTAAATTATTACCCATAAAGCCTATTTTAAGATATAGTTATCCCTGTAAGAGCTTGAAATCCGTAATAGTTTCGAAAAGTACATTTCCACCTCTGCTTCTGGAGTTTTGCTGAACACATGATTAGATTGACCAGCCTTAGTTAGATAAACTCCGTATAATTTTAGGTGTCTATATGCTAAATACCAAAACTTAATTCCTACAGGCCCCTACCCTGGACATATTTAGGTATGTTACTCATTTGTTTCAAGAATCAGTGGTCTTCCCTCTTTGCTCATACGATGTGGACACTGGCACTGCCCACGTAGGGATGTCTAATGGTTACAGCATTCTTATGAGAACGTCTGAAGGAAATCTGAGTTGAATACCACTTCAGCTCAAAAGGATTCAAATTCACATCACTGTACCAGAACTGGTTAGCTTCAAAATGGCACACAGAGAAGATTTAAGCTTTATGGTGAAGCTATGCAATTACATTGCAACAGCAAATGTAAGCTTCATGAAGTGCCAAATGAGCCAAAGGGCCTGGGTGCTTTTCTACAAGGGCAGAGCCTGATAACCAATGGAGAAAACACATAATGAATGAAGAGAGGGAAGGAAGGATAGGAATAAATCGCAAATTTTCACAGCAGAGTACCACATGGACTGGTGTTGGGTGTCCCAGAAATTTTTAATTGTGGTATGTAAAAGGTGAGTTATGGACAAGGAAGTGACAAATGTTTACTAATATTCAGTCATTCAGACTAGGAAAAAAAAAAAGCTGACAAATTGGCAGTTGCTGAAAGACATCCACACTGAGCTACAGGATAATAAAATGGAAAGTGAAATTCATTGTTGATACATGCAAAGTGATATGCATGGGGAAAATAATCCTGATTTTGTATACTTAACAATAGGTCCTGAACTTCAGATTCTTATGAAGCTATGGTAGGTAGATAGCTCTTTGAAGATGTTGGCTTAATAGTCATTAGCTGTGAAAAAAAAGCAAAATTACAAGGAAAGGAACAGAGAACACGAGAGAAAATACCATGTGCTTGTTTAAATCCTAAGTAGACTGGAATGCATCGGGAAGTTCTGTGAGTTCCTCACACATAAAACCAGAGATATTAAAACTGGCACGATACAGAGAGAATCAGATGGGATAATTAAAGGTACGTCTTCTGTATGAATAGCAATTCAATAGTCTAAGACTCTTCAGTGTGGAAGCAAGGCTATACAGAGATGCCTGACCCAAGGTTACAAAATCATGAGGGACCTGGAGAAGGTGATTAAGGCACACTTGCTCATCCTTTCTCTTAGCATCAGAACTGGGAGTCATCAAAAGGGTTCAAAGCAAACAGAAAGAGCGGATACTTCACACATAACTATAAACTGCAATTCATTGTTGCAGTATGTTGAGGGTGTTAAAATTGTACATGGGTTTGAAGAACAACTGGAACATTCATGTAAGATAAATCTACTGAGGGTTGTTCCTTAAAAAGTTGCTATCTCTTGCTCAGATTTGCTATGCTAGTAATATATTTCTGAAAGTATCATTACATGCTTCTCCTGTCCTACTCTTTCTAGAGCATCTGTTGTTTTCTTACTGTTGGAGACACGACACTGGGCTAGATGAACATTTGGGCTGGCCTGTGACAATTGTTCTTACTCAGAGACCTGGGTCTGTGACTTCTATTCCTAGTCAAATGTCCTAAATCAAAGCAATTCTTCAAAGTTATTTCAGTGTACGATACATAAGAGTAGACATCATGGATGCATGCAGAGATGCAGATGCAAAGAATCCAAACTCCAAAGACTAACTGTCTATGTTTTATATGAAAAATACTTTATATGTAAAATACTTCCTCTTTCCAAGGAGAGTGCCCCATGGACTGGATTAATTTGACTATTTTCTGGTGAAAACAATTTTAACAATTAGAAAGTTTCAGCAAAAGAGACTGAGAACCCTTTTTATATTATGCCAGCATAACTGACAGGGTAAATGGTATATAGGTATGGATTTGAATCTCCTCGAAGATGGAAAAGCAACTCCAAGCATCTCTGTCCTTGTACATTCATACTGGGCATGTCTATGCTATGCATGTCTGAGGCATCCATGCTGCTCTAGGCATTGACAGAGACGTCCATGTATTACTTTTGTCTATATGTCCTTCTCTGGTTATAGGATCAGTGAAAAGAAACTGTTTGCTGTTTGAAGGAGAAAATAATCAAATTCTGACACATGAAAAAATTAACTCTGATGCTGAGCTTCACAGAGCTTTAAAATACAAGTTTTAATGCATTTGACATCCACAATATACCAGAGAATCTTCTAATATTTCTCTAGATTTCACATGGATGCTTAATCTACACTGGGAGCGGTACTTATTTTCAATGAGATACAGAAATCTGCTTTTAAGGCAAAACACCTGGGAGAAAGGTGTAAGCTCACACTGCATTATATATCACTCATTAGAATAATCATTGGACAATAGACATTAACAGCCCTTCAAACAACCATAGGGACTAGCCAGAGAGTCATCTTAAAGCAGTCATTCAAAAAAGTAAAAACAACTTGATATCCTTTATGAACTAATCACTGCCCCTTACTGTCAAAAGGTAGGTTTCTTGCTGAACATCAGTGTTGCCCAGTGAATAAATTGTCAGGTTATTTTACTGGTAAGGGCTGCTAATTTTTGATCATTATCAGTCTTCAATGTAACAAAAAAAATCTTTTAACTCCACGTACTATACAACAAACTCCCAGTGTGGATCAGGTCTTCCTTTCATGATGATCTGCATAATCTGAAGCTCATTCAACGATTAATTCTGGATAAAAGTGCAGAAAGAAAGGAAAAAAATGTATTTTCATGTACTCCTTCCACCATAGAACTGCTACTGGAAAAAGATCATTTGCCGGGGAAAGTGTAAGAGAACGCAGTAATGTCACTGTAGTAGCCATTTGTGTTTTATTAACCTATTGTTTTATGTGGGATGTGTGATCTGGATTTATCCTCTCCTAAGGCTTGAAATTAGAGTTTTCTTAATCCCCATGTGGTCTTTTAACTGTGGTTGGCATGAATTTGAACAATAATAGATTAGTAAATATGCAAATTATTGTGATACTTCATAGGCTTAATAAAATGTATGGCTGTAACTGGTAGGTGCTTACATCTTGTTTAACTGATTGTTACTGACTGCTTATGAAAACCTTTCCTGGTACATGTGACCTTGGAAGAAAATGCAATTTAACCCGGTACATTGCTGGCTGATTATTACAATATACAAATTTTAAAGCTAAATAGGACCGTTGGGATGAGACCTAGAAAGAGAGTAAATTTATTGCTTCTTCTTTGAGTATTTGCAACAGAGATAAAGACGAAAGCATAAAAGGATGAATATGACACATCCTCAAAATGAAGTTACACCAGTTACACCAGTGAAACACAACAAGTGAATTGAGATCCTTACTGAGACTCTGGTATCTTTATATTAGATGTTTGTAAACTTTTTTAAAAACTGCAAATGCCCCAGTTTACTCACCAGCTCCAGTGCTGAAAACAAACACACACACACAAACATACAAACAAGCAGGTTTAAAACATGGGCTTAAAACTGGGGGTCTAAATGCATATTGCTCCAGATTTTACATTTCAATATATTCTCTGCTTCGAAAATGCATCTCTGTGTTACCAGCATATTTAATCTGCAAACCTCCAGACAGAAATTAAAGGAAAATATATGGAAAAACATCAGCCTATTAGGCTGACTTTTGAAGGAACAGGAATTGTGAAGGAAAGAATAACAAATACAAGCATAAAATGAGGTAAATGCAACTTGCATGCATCAAATGCAAGCTATGAGAGAATAGCTTGATGCTTCTCTCTAGTAAGTGATTTTTAGTGAAAACAAAAGTAGTGCAACAAACTGAATATTGAACAGACCTTCAGTAAAGAGTTTGGTATCACAGTCCCTGGCAAATCATCAGTGTAAGTAGAGGAGGACTAGAACCTCACACAAAGGCTGACTATACACTGAAATAATGTTAAATTAAGTAACATGACATGTAAATTTATGCATTTTAGGTCTTGTAACAAAGGTATCTGAGGAGGCTTGCCAGATACAAGCAACTCACAGGATTCCCTTTTCTAACAAATCAGTAGAAAACTCATTGAATATGCAGGAATATGAATGAAGGCCAAGAAAGAAATGGAAAGTTCTCATGGATTCCTGTTACCTTTAGCATACATATGGTACTCTTGTTGTCACCCCCATTTTTTTTCCTTCTTTGCATAGTCATTTTTTGTTTAACATTATGACTTTGATTAATTTCTGATAGTGTTTCCAGCTCCATGGTATCAAACTGAAAACTGTCTGCCCTACAATCCATGTTCTCTCAGTTTGACAGCAAACTCCTCCTAAGTTCTCCTGGAGTATGAAATTTTGCAATCAATTCTCTGTTTATTGTGAAGAAATACTAGCTTAGCAGATGTTATGATGTTATGCCATTTTTTCAGCCACTGACACTCCACCATTTCTTCAGTGAGAAAAATATTTGCTGGGAAGTTAAGCCTGCTGTCACCAGATTTAGTTTTCCTAATCGCACCTGAGAAGCATCACAAACACACATTCCTCTCAGCCAGGAATCAGAAAACTGCTGAACTCAACCACATTCCTCTGATTTGCTGAAAAGTAAAATTGCCACCTGCAACTGTTCCCTATTTAGATGGCCATGAGGAAGAGTGGGACCACACTAGTGGCAGTGATTTGCTGCCATCAGAGAGGCATCTTGTGACTACCAGCACTTTTCTGGAAGTCCCAGAAGTGGAGAGTGGGGATATTTTTGGAATTCATGGCAGGAGAAGGCAGGAAGGGATTGGTCACTACTGGCTGCTAAGGGCATATCTATCTAGTGAAAAAATTTTGGTGTAGAGGATAGATGCAAGACCTCTACCAAGGTTGCACTGTCTTCTCCTGGGGGGTGGGATTTGACTCTTTTGAAAAACAGGAAGGCTTTTATATACTCTTTCAGTCTGAAGTTTTTCACCTTGGTGCCAACAATCCCTGCCTTGGGATTGTCGTGTGCCTCTTCTTTAATTCATAGCATTATAGCATCCTTTACTGTGAAATTATTCAGTCAAGGAAAATACAATCTCTGGCACTTTTTCATCACTTAAAAAGGAAATACTAGAATCAAGAAACCTGTACCAATTCAGCCTGAAATAAATCAATTTCATTGGATAGGTGGGAACATCCTAGTTGTCTATGAGATATGTTTGTTTATTGACAAGCATTACTTAAAAATATTACAGGATCGGTGAACAGAATATGCTTTAAATGATTTCACTTTTCCTTCACTTACATTTTTTTCCAACAATGCTGTTGAAAGGAAAATTTCAGATTTAAAACACCAAAAATTACATTAAGAATCTAATGCAAGAATGTTGGAAATTTATGGAGAAATTTCCCAAGATGGCCAGTGTTTGGTGAAATGTAATACTTCAATTTCAAAATTTTGGAAGGTCATTTTGAAGTTCTACATAATACAAATAACATGTCAAAGGAATTAGAATTGTGCATAAATCAGCTTATTAATAGAGAAAGACGCACAAGCTGTGCAGAGATAAATTTTGGGCTCTTATATGAAATATAAGTAGGAAAGGGATGTTCAATGGCTTTTACTCCATCAAAATTAATGAGGGCACATTGAAAATGACTCACAAAATTCATCTTTGTTGCTGCTGATGAAGATGTTTTTACTTCTGATATTTCTTTGCTTTATACATTTCTCATGAAATACTTAATCACGATACTGACATCCAGGTAATAATTCCCCAAGTAGCCACAGAAGGCTAAGAAGAAGGGTAGATTCACATAGTTTCTATTCAAATCTTTCTGGTGGATATAATGAGAGGAAAGGAATAAATTACTTTGAGCCAGTATAGCCAGGACATTCAGAAACTTCTTGACGGGTTCCCAAACTTTTCAATACTGTTGCTATGCTTATAGGAACACTACTTTCTAGCTCGCCAGGCCAAATGATGAAAACACTGCAGGATCTCCTTAGTGAAAGGCACCACCATAACAAAGGAATAGGTAAAAAAAAAAAAATTAAAGCCATAACATTTTAATTGCTTGGGAACCTGAAAGTCAGATGAAAAGTGAAGTACATTTTTTTTTTCAGTCTACACACTCAGGAGATCAGGGGGTCCAGTCAAGATCAAGATATTTTTTTTCATGATAGATGTTGAACAGAGATAGATGTAAAAGAAAAAAAAGGCACTACTGTCTTATTTTACAGGCAGAGAACAGAAAGAAAACCTAAATTTGCTCAGGTAACCGGTAGCAGAGTCAGAGGCTGTATCTATACCTCACAAATATTGGTTCGAGTCTCACTTGCAAGCTCCTCTTCTCTTCTCTTTCATAGGAAGAGCCTTTCATTTTGATAGTTTCCTTTTAATTCAATTCCCAGAAACGCATAGATGAAAACCACTCAAGGCTTGAAATAACAGATTGCATTAATAAAATTCTGGGGTAGTTGCTGGTACCTGTCCTCCTTGGAAGACAGCGGTAAAATCCACTTGCACTTTCATGAAAATAAACTTTGGGTCCCAGCACTGCCTCAGAGGCCATCTGAATTCAGGCAAATTTCCTGTTTTCTTTGAGCCTTATCTGAGCCAAAAATTTTCATTTTCTTACTGAGCTAAGCTAGCTAATCAGGTTTCCCCATCCCTTTGAGCTCTGTGGTTTCTAATTAGCATTATCCCTTTTCCAAGGGCCATGGAGCTTTGGCTCCTTGGAAGAACTGCGTCACTATGCCTTGAGGTCCTGATGCTGGCAGACGGCAGTGTCTGGCCCCAAGTATGGATAGATGGATGGATGTCAGCTTTTTGTTGTTTTGCACCTAGCCAATTAGGCAACTGCCTTCAGCTCGATCATGGACACTACCCAGTGCTTCTTGGTTATGCAACTCTCCGTTTATTCTCAATTATTTTGCTTACCAAACCTTTCCTGCTCCCATATCTAGCAGTGACAAAACACAGGAAGATCCCCCATCTTCCTTGCATTCCCCCAATGCAAGCTGCATAGAAGCAATAAAGGATGCTGAGAGCTTGTTAAATATTCTAGCAGGCCCTCATCCCAAGAATTTCCACGAATTGCATTGTCATCAAAATGCTTAGGGGGACCCTAATGACCACAAAGGATTCAGCGGGACCACCCAGAGCTACAAATGCCAAAAGAAGCCTCAAGGGCCTCTTGCAGGATTAAAGTTGCTCCCCCTTTAAAATCTTGAAAATATTCTATGAGGGCCTTCCCAACATCATCAAGCAATGAAAACCTTTCTTTGTACTTATCCCATCACTTTAGCATCTCTGTGCAGGCTGAAAGCTAGACCACAAGAAAATATCCACCTGTAAGACTGACTTGACATAAGTGTTCTGTCATAGCAGTAAGACCATTAGAAAACACATATTCTAATTGTTTATGTATCCTGGTGAAATTTAATTAATATGCTACCTGCCTATAGAATTAGCACTGATTTGTCTGTCCTGCATCATGAAGAAACATTCAAAACTACCCTGTCTGCCAGCGAATAATTTAACAAAGATGCTACTCACGGCTCTTCCATGAATCCTCTGCTAATAAAGCTTTCCATTCAACAGAGTATCCAATTCTAAACCTTTTACAAATGAAAAGGCCAGGATGCATTTAATGACTTAAACTCAGTAGGAGAAAGGAGAAATGACCTTACAAGTTAATAGATATAGCTAGTCAGGGAGTTTGGGAATTGGCAGTTAGAAATTACGTGTACCTGGATACAACTATAAAATCAAGAAATTAAACTACTTTATAGCCATCAAAATATGTAGCTACACAGATCATACATATAAAACCAGTATAAAATCAGATTGTTGAATAATATTATTCAATTTGCAATCATAATTCAAATTGAGTGAAATATATTTGTTCCAATACTTCTATAAAAATATAGCTATTTGTCTGGAAGCATGCACATAAGGTAAGCAAACAGTAGTAATACCTATAATGGATGATACATTTTTTTAAAGTTATTGTAAATACACCACTGAGAAATCTTCTTCCACCACTGGCGATAAAATTATTGCCAATTGCCCAATGCTGGAACTGAGGATGTGGGGAATACCTGACATATGATATATTAATACCCTATTTTTCACATGGGTTGTTGCATCTCATTGTCCACAGTTATGATCTGAGACTGCTATCTCTGTAGCTCTTCTGTAAGCAAATATGCACCATCGGCTGAAAATGCAGGGCAAAGAGAGGACCATATAGCAGGACCATAGATCGCACAAATGGCAAACATTTTCACTAGTATCTGATGTTTATAAAATCTTACAGCAATTGGCACGCGTTTCAAGCTGGACAGAAACACTTGCTTTGGCCTGTTGAGAGACCGTCCAAGCCCATGACAGTTGTTCCACTGTTTTAAGAGCAAGAACTTTTAAGGGCATGTGTTTTGGTGATGCTCACATTAAAACAAAAGTCTTCTTTATGAAGCACTGGAACTACATCTTTACAAAGTGAAAATTTGCATTGGTCTCAGAGAGTTTTTAGACACTCAGAGCAGACAATTTCACCACATGAGAGAATATTTGAATGTAAGAAGACTCCCTCACTGAGAGGAACAAGTTTCAAAGTACAAAATGCCCATCGTTTTCCCTGCATTCTAAATCCTTTTGTAATCCATAGGCAGTGTGTCAGATACATCAGAAATGGAACATAACGTGCACAGAAGCTAACAACGTGTGATCACAGTGTACTCTTAGATGACATTGTGTTTCAGCCTTCCCTGTTTCTTCCCCATATATCGTGTCATAGATTTCCTTGTAAGTAGATGAAACAGGTTAAACTCTCATTAAAGGCCAATCCAGCCACACGCATAATTGCATTCTTCAATTAAAAGAAAGACTTAACAAATAAATTGACAGAACAAAGCTTCCAAACCCTACATACAATCTTTTAGCACATTTGGGAAGATTATGGCTTAATATATAACTCTTTGGCTTCTCTGAGATATCCCCAGTGCCTTGCCGAAACCTTCCCCCCCTGCACCTGGACCCTCACTCATTGTGTTATAAGGAGGGTTATTTTGGCTTGGAGAGAAGAGGACTTTCATGACTTCAAACATGGACATTAGATCAAGTTTTTATCTTCTCACATAATCCTGTCTTTGATGTCACCAGACTAAGGCCTCTCAGAATAGAAAGAGAAAGCTGTGAAAAGAGGCCCATTTAATTTATACATTTAAGTGCTGCTGTTCTAATTCGCCAGTGTAGCATTTTCATTGTTTTCTGCTTTGCATCCTAAAGGCAGGCTTACACCAGGCAATTATGAATGGCTCCTCTGAACAAATAATTGAAATTCACTACTTGTGGGATATGGTTAAACAATGTCAGGATTGGAGGCGTGAGGTCAAATATATTCCCAGTGGCACTACTGAAATTACAGGCTACCGTTTTCACTTACCTTGGAGGATGAGTATTTGAAATACTCTGGCTTTAACAGCAACTAATCAGGTAAGATGCATGAGACAAATAGCAAACACAAACATGATATTTTCCACTTGTCTTCAAACTAGAACTGTAGTCTTGCAGTTAAAATAACAAACCTTTATAAGGTGGTATGGAAAACTGCTTTGCAGCATGGAGACCATCTGATGAGAATTTAATGGGTAAAGATACACAACATTTGCAAAATCTTCCTCTTGCAACTGCAGCAAGGAGACAGCTATAAAAACGGGGATTGACCCCATATGCAAACAACTCTGCTGAAAAATTCCACCAGGCTAGTAGTGGAACAAGAGCTGTGTAATGAACTATCTTTCCTCTAATGTAACAATGAGAAAAAAAAGTTGTTGAAACACCTAACTGAGGGATTGTGAGACACAATTTCTGCATAGTTTATCTTGCAAAGTCAATAGTTTAGTCTTTCACAAAACAACTAACCCCCAATTACCCACAAATTGCACACACTATATTCTAGTGAATTTTGTAATACAAGAATTTTGTGCCAACATCTATCAAAACGGTAGACTTTTGTGCTCTTCATAAACAAATCAAAACTCTGTATGTGTGTATGTGTGTCTGTGTGTGTGTGCGCACACGTGGAGAATGGAGGTGTGCTGCAGAAACACAAAACGTGACATAAAACAGCCAGTCAAGGTGAAAGTTAAACAGGCAGGTCTTTTTGTCTCATAACAGAATAGATTCACTAAAAGAAAACAGGAGTATCCAAAAGCAAAACATACATACCTTACTGATTCAGCAATCTTTATGCTTAGCCATCATTGCCATGAACCAAACGCAGGGCAATTTGCTCTTCCACTTTCATGAAAACACAATATACAGGATAAACTTTCCATTTTGTCTTTTGCCTTACCAGTGAACAAAATACACTTGGTCAAAGGCAAAGCACTGCTAAATGGAGCCATTCAAAACTTCTGAACTCTGCCTTCCCCACAACCCACAAAACTTGCTCTTTGCCTTCTGAAAGTATGAACTGCCGAAGTTCAAAATCCTTCTTTATAACCACAAATCTGAAACTTGTTTCTCTTTAAATCCAATCTCGTATGCACCATATTTATAATCTCATTAACTTGAGAGAAGAGAATTCAAAAAGTACCCCTTATTAGAATTTTTGTAATCCTGCTCCCACTACCACTTCTCACCATTCCAGTACCAAAACTCTGTTTTTAACATGTGTTTAAATATTAAGCAGACTAAGGCTCCACACTGACAGTTAATGACTTTGAAGCAGAAAAATCTCATTTTTTCATATAATTTTTTTTCTCTCCAGTGCTTGATATCTATTTCATATTACCAGCACAAATAAATGTTATACATAGGCTCTTTCAATTACAAATTATTTCCCCTTTTATAGTCCTTTTTATGGCTATTAAAGTTTATTTCAAGAGACACATTCTCTGGTTTTTTTTTCTGCTTTCTGGTGTGAGGTTAACATGAGTTATACCCTAATTTATGTTTATTAGTGGGTTATGGTTCTGACTGCATCCCCATGAGAAACATTACTGGCTTCCACAACTACCTTCCTGATGATCATAAAACAAATATTGAACAATGAAGGAAGCTTAAAAAAAAGGTCTGTCTAAAATTGGGGAATGGCTGCCTTAGTCCAACCTACATTCTGTGCTGTCTTTTACCGCTATGTCTTTAAGATGTAAAAAAGTTTAGATTGGAGCACTGACCCATCTGTGCCAGCCTTTACCACTGATTCCATGTCTTTTGGAACTGAAGTTCTGACAATAGTCAGAAGAAATAAAGCTCCAGGCAAGGAAATCTCATAGCTATTGTTCCTGATGACATCAAAAGCAAAAGCCCCACTGACTTCACCAGGAGTTCGATCAATCTCCTGTTTTGGTGAAAAAATGTAGATCTGCCAGTTCTACACGCAGAATTGCTGATATGTTCTGCATTTCTGGCACACAGTCACAATTGACTAGGGATCAAGCATATTAAAGTAGATGAGTCACTCAGAATAAGGAGTAGAGCTATCCCTTCTTAATAGGTACAGGAAAATATTAGCATCAGCATTATACTAGTTCATGACACTATCCAACATCCTGTTATGAAAAGAATATAAATATTGAACATAGACATACAGTTTATTTAATTGTAAGTTATAGTATATGTGATTTCATGTGGGAATTTGATCAAATAGCAAACCCAAAAATTCTGCAGGTACTGTCACACTACAACACCTGTACTGCTAGTGGCTAGGGACCACTTCAGAGCAGCCCAGAGGCTGGTCTCTGTCACACATGGTGTGGCCGCCCAAGGAATGGGAGAGGGGATGGCAGAAAGCTCTCCAGCTGCTGTTTTTTCCTCTGAGCAGAGCAGCATAACTGGGAACTGCTACTGCCTCCACAGGACTGCCTCCTTTTCCACTTAATGGGTGAATCTGTCACTTTTTTCTTGGACTCAGTAAGGTCTTCTGTTTCTGTCACATGCCCTGCCTGCTAGGAGATGTTAACAGTACGACTGGGTTTGGGAATCTTTTGCCTAGTGGGGAAAGGGTTTTGGGCTTCAGTCTCCATGCGTATAATGGAAAAGGAGCAAAGTCCTTAAAGATGGTAAGGGCTGGGACTGAGCACTCTGTCATGTCCCTGCATCTGGCTGGTCTAATTTCTAGTCAACAGAATTTTAGCCGCCCAGGGAATGTGTTACTGCTCTGTGTGGCACGGGACAGCAAATTAATAGCATGCTCCCAGAAGACAGGAGTTTTCACTCATCTTACACAGGAATTGAACCAGGTCTCCCGCAGCCTGAGTGAATGCTGTATCACAGAGTTGCTGGAAACCAGGGCACGCATCACTTCCAGCCACAGAACAAGGGAATGGAGGTTTAACACTCACTCAACACTGGTTGTGTTAGGTATCTTGTTGAAGGGACTTTGATGTATCCCATTTTGAAGCAAATATACTCTGTGGGGATGCTGGACACCTAAATACAGGGCTCTGGATTCTGCTGCCTGGCCCAGACACACACATTCTTCTGTGAAACTGTTCCTACCTATGTGTATTTAAATAATACTGAAATATTTATACCTTGTTATACTCAGTTTCCTGCTCCTTTTCTTTCCATGCACACATAAATCAATAAAGAGATGCTAAAACCAGAGTAATGCAGAGATAAGTCACAATCCCAGTAAACAATGAGCAGAAAAACAGGAGTCCTATTTGAGCCAGGACCGAAAAGTCAGGCTGCAGTTATCCAGCCATGTTTATCATTCTCACTTCACACTATTTATTTACGAGCTGAAAAATCACCTACGTCCAAGTATCAGTATACAAGTGAAGCATACAGGAATTTTCACTTCCAATAGCTCTGCCAATACAATAAATCTTGCCTCTGCAGCTGTAGATGTAGAGCTTCCCTTTAGACTCAGTTATCTCTGTTCTTGTATCAGTTACACAGAAAGGGACTTCAGAATGAAAACACTGTCAACATAAGCAGGTCAGTACTAGATCACTGAGGGTAGTCTAGACTTTCCAGGGTGTTGATTTTTAAACCTTTTTTTTTTTTTTTAAACCTTTTAAAGCTGGTTATTCCAGGACAAAATACGGTACAAGTTGTCATCAATGAAAGTGAATGCAGAGGTGCCAGCTCATGCTTATCTTGCACAAATGTAAGTGGCCACTGTAAATGTCAGCAAGGGAGAATCTGATCCCAGGAAATTATTTCTTTCTAACTTGCAATCACCTTTAGGCCTGTATATTTTTTGAACTGTCCATGACTATCATTAGAGATGGACTCTTTTTTTTATACAAACTACTATAAACTAGAGATCTTGCATGCATAAACAAACAAACAGAAAAAAGGTGCATGCCTTAATTATTTTTGTTTATCTTTTGAAAATGCTTCTAGCATAATGTTTTTCATATTTCCATAAAAATAGAGTGGTGATGGTGTGATTAGATAGTTAAGTTGTTTTGTCATTAAAATGATTCCAGCAATAGGATGAATAATGCCAACTGGATACCTGAGACAGCCTTGATCTGAAGAGCCTGTTACCTACAGACAGAGATCAGAAGGGGAATAGTAATAGACAAATTGCATGCCATTTATACAAATAAAATAATATCTATATAATTATAAAAGATATAAAATTAAAATTTAGTAAAAATCCCTGTAAACCAAATAGCCAGAGTGAGTTTTAGAGGTAACCCGAACATGGACAAGGTAGGATTCTCACGAGTTGTAACATGTTGCTTGAATCATGCATACAGGGAAATACATTTGTGACTAGAAAGAATTATTATATCAAAATCTGATGAATATACGTGCTTGTGAGCACTGGCAGAGTGGAAGTAAATGGGATTATTACAGGAAAAGAGTAAGCAAAGACAGGTTTGAGATTTTCTATAGTGAGTGGAAAGCAAGCATAGAGAATTTAAGATGAGATCTTAAACTTTTTTAAGCAGAGGTTAGCAACAATGTTGTGCAGAAACTAAAGAAAAGTACAGTAGGAGGATGATCTTGTGATAATCAATATAAATGAGAAGGAGGAAAGAAAGAGAGACAGCTGTAGAAAGAGAGTACCTTGGGAAATACCGAGGGAGGGACAGTGACTTAGATATGACCTGGAAGGGAGTTACAAAGTCACCAATACAGCACAGAAATCGTTGCTTAAACCCATGCTGTCCCCATGGGATTCACTGCTGTAACAGTCACAGGAGTACTATCAAGCCTTCAGCAGACTTAGGTTAGTACCCAGTTTAAGTAAGACAACATCATAAATATGATAGAGGGTGCTTTTCAAAAGGGCAGACTCATGAAGTCAGTAGTGGAGACTGCTGAAAGACATAACTTTTAAGTACATCACACGCTCTTAAACATATGACCCCAAATACCTATGGGAAATCATAATTAAAATGTGGTCCTTCAAATTGTTCACTCACACAGACTACTTATTTTGATTTCACAGACTTATACATCGATGAAGCACACTTGTCTCTGGTTATATTAGGGATTTGAAGTGTAATGAGATGGTCAGAAGATTAAAATTCTTCACTTTCATGGAAAAAAATGCACGAGAAAAAATAATTTGCTGGATTTCACAAGATTTTGCCCCTGCCCTGTTATGGATAGAATGGTGCACTTCACTCATAAGAGTGAAAAAGCAATATGTTTATTGATATGAAACAATGATTTAACAAAGTTGACAGTAGATGTGACAGTTTAACAAGATTCGATGGCAAGGTAGACGTGGTTATTTACTGTGTAGAGGACAGGGCCAGACAGAACTATCAGGGAGACCCTCCCACTGAGTCACAGTCCAGAAAGGACCCCCTTGCTTTCTAAACTCCTTCTCAGAGAGGAGTCTGGGTGCAGCTGGATCCAATCCTAGTCCCAGACTTGGTCAACGCTCTATGTCTAAAGGATTATACATACACAATCAATCCTTTATATCACTTAGCTAAGATTTCAAGGTTTAGCATGCTATAAACCACTTACTGAGGATCTGTTGCGGCAAGGAATCTCCGAACCTTGAGGAGTAATCTTGAGCTGCATCCCTACTCAAGGGGAGATCCTGGCGTGCAGCCCACTGCTGTGCACGAGAGCTCCAAAGGCTGTTCACTGTTTATGGGTGTAAGATGATTGACTTATAGTCATATTTGCATATTGACCATAGTAGCACCAGTATTGTGGTGAGTTGGGCACATTGCTCAAGTTTGGCTGTTGTGTTGTTATCTGTCTGCCTGAGACCACCTTTGAGCCCCAGATGCTGCCATCATGACTAGATGCACCCATTACGACCACCATGGGCGGTTATCACTCCAGGAGGGTCACAGGAGATAAAGATCAGGCTGGCGCCTGGAGAGGAGGGGAGAATGTGGTCATGCACCCCCGCCCCTTCCCCTGACTCACAGAGTTGGTTCAAGTTAAACTGAACTTACAATATTTTGGTGTTGAAGAACACATCATAAAAACCATGAAGAACAGTGTAAATGCTTGTGACAGAAAAAGATTCTCCTAATGTAGGTAAATTTAGGTAAAGTAGTTTTCAGTTAGATAAGATGCTTTTCTTAAATACTGACACCAAAAGGTCATTCTGGTTAAAGAGATTGATGGGATAGTATCCATTCACTATTTTCATTTTGGTAACAATTTAAGAGTGATTAAAAGTCACAGGAAAATGAAGTTGCAGGTCCTACTTCCCATTACAGTTAGAGTCTGGCTCTTTCAAGGGGTCTAGGAGACTGTATTTTTACATTTGTATTACTGTTGGCTTATGTTAATACATATGAGAATTAGATGAAAATTTTTTATTTTAGTGTTTCCAAATCATCCTACATGTTCTCAGCCGACTCAAATTTCAACAAAATTTTCCCTAAGTATCTCAAACGTGAGGAACCCTTAGTGAATGGCCATCAAGGAAGAGGCTGGCTTCGTGGTTTTGTCCAGTGTCATCTCACAGGCTCCAGAAAAAAGAACAGGATGGGATTTAGTCCTCTGCCCCGGAAATCTCCTTTCCTCACTTAGCAACCACCTCTTCTCCTCCCGAACGTCTGCCTAACTCATGCCTAACTTCTGCAGCTAAAGAAGATGAGGTTTAGCAAGCCCAATCTGTTACCATATAACCCTGATTCATTTATGGAACATGCTACTAGTGCAGTGGATGGAAATAAATACACTTTAAAAGGTACGTTATCATGTGACAACATTGGCATTGTCAGAAACTTTAATCATGAGTCACCTCTATTCCAAAAAACTTTTCATTAAATTCCTTAACAGAGATAAAACAGCATATTTTGCCCTGGTTCCTTCCTTAGAAATGGCAAAATAATTTGTTTTGAAATGCTGTGAGACAAAATAAAGTTTTGCGTGAGCACTAGAAACACTAAAGCTGGGGCGTTACACATTTGTATCCTGTATTCCCTAAAGCCCATCACTCCCATGTCTTCGCTCATTTTTCCATTCAGCCACCAGTCTTCATGAATGTTGAAGAAATTTCATACGTTTGAGACGTATAACTCTCTGGAAAGGTGGAGGCTTGGCTGAAATTAGCCAAGGTACTCAAAAAAGGGAAGAAGAATTACGGATGAAGAGTCTGACCACATACATTTTTTAGTTATTTTGTTAAGGAAATATGGGAACAAAGTCATAATATTGACATAACCAGTAAAACACAGCCAAAGACAGTGCATCGACTATTTCAGTCTGAACTATTAGAGTGTACAAGACTTAACTGATTTAATATAGGGTCAAATACTGGGAATTATGGGCCATTGATGACTGACAGACCCTTAGAAACACAAACTAATTAAACCGTAGTCCCCATACATCAATTCACGGACATACACACAGAAAAAAACCCATACAACTAACAGACTAAACCTTGATTACAGCTGAAGTACAATTTGCACTGATGTTTATGAGAGGTTTGGCTAAATAAAATCAGTTTAAATTACACAGTCTAGTGAGTCTTACTTACAGTAAATATTAGAGACTAAAATAGTCATTTTCCTTATTCAAATAGCCATGAAATAGTGGTAACTGTGTTTGAAAAAGGGTAATAAAGCTGTTGAGATATTTCATCTTGAACATAGGGTCTGCTTCTAAGAAGACAAGAGGTTTTACAACACACCATGAATAAATTTATTTATTTTTAAAAAAAATATGGTAAGATTGACTTTAGGTCTCGTAAAAACTGATAAATATGAATGTGAAGATGAATAAAATATAAGGTCATCAGCAATTCACCCTATTTGATGAACTTTGATCATGTAATAACGTTTGCATTTGTTTCTCAGATATGAATGGAGATGGAATTCAAGATAAGATATTAATCATAATTAAACTGACTATGACAGGTCTATGCTGACAAATTCTTAACGACCACAAAGAATGCTTAGCCATAATGAACTGCTTCATTCATTAATTTCCTCATTAAGAGGGCCTCCACTTAATAAGTTCAGTAAAAAGTTGATATAATATTGTATTTGTATTCTCTTTTTTATCAATTTCCACTTCAGTGGTATATTATTTGGAAAACGAAATAAATCATTTAAAACATATAATTGCTTGTATATATTCATATAGTAATTCCCTAAGTGATGCTGTGTTTATAAGTTGTCAGTGTGCATATTAATTTGTCATACCCACAATCTCATGTTCATTTATTTACTACTAGCCATTGAGAAGCAGATTAAAAAGGACATGCTGCCCCTTCTTTGAAAGTTTTATTAAGGCCAAGTAGGCCAAACAGTATATTCCAATTGAATCCTGCTGGTTGTCAGGACTTGAAAATTACTAATTACGGTTCTAAGTGACTTAATATGTTTGTATGCATGATTATTTATGAATACATGTTAAGTGATGCATAATATAGCACTTTATCATTTCAATATTAAAACTTATTAATTGTTCAGTATGTACAGGTTCATACGAACAGGTTCATACCATTAATTTACTGAAATGTGTGTCTTATTGATAAAAACTGTTGATGGCCTTGTGCAGAATAAACAAAAAATTAACTAAAAATACATCTTCCTTTTCCTTGTTCCTCTCCTCTTCCCTCTTTCTCACCACCAAACCAGACCCTCATAAGTACCTATATAAATACTACCCAGAGAAGTTAGTAGCTAAGCTTCTCTTTTCCAAATCAATAGCAGCACACACACACAGTGCACATAACCAAGGAAAGAAGTAAATTGTTCCTGCCTTTCCCAGAAACTACTAAGAATCACAGAGTCGTTGAGGCAGGGAAGGACTTACTAAGATCATATTGTACACACCTCTGCTGGAGTAGGGTGTTCTAGAGCGGGTTGCTCAGGACCGCGTCCAGCTGGATTTTGAGTATCTCCACAGAAGAAAACTCCACAACCTCTCAGGGCAACATCTGCTGGTGTTTGGGCACTCCCACAGTATAAAAATGTTTTCTTGTGTTCAGATGAATTGCCATGTTTTTTAATATGTGCCCATTGCCCCTTGTCCTGTCAGTGAAACCAGTAAGAGGAGTCTAGCTCCCTCTTCTTCATTCATCAGGTGTTTATACACATGGATAAGATCTCCCTGAGCCTTCTCTCCACGTTGGACAGTCCCAGCTCTCTCAGCCTCTCCTCATATGAAAGGTGCTCCAGTCACTTTATCATCTTTGTGGCCCTGCATTGGAGTCACTCCAGGATGTCCGTATCTTTCCTTTACTGGGGAGCCCAGTCCTGCACCCAGCACTTCAGGTGTACCTCACCAGTGCTGAGTAAAGAGGAAGGATCACCTCACTCAGTCTGCTGACAGCACTCTCCCTATTGCAGCTCTGGAGGCTGTTGGCTCATGTTCAACTTGGTGTCCACCAGGACCCTCAAATCCTTTTCTGCAAAGATGCCTTCCAGATGAGCAGCCTCCAGTGTGCGCTGCTGCATGAGGTTGTTCCTCCCAAAGGGCAAATCTTTGCATTACCCCTCTTTGAACTTCATGAGATTCTTCCCAGCCTGTTTCTCCAGCATGTCAAAAGGTTGCTCTGGTGTATCTGCTGTTCCTCCCAGTTTTGCATCATCTGCAAGCTTGCTGAGGGTGCACTCTGTCTCAGTGTCCAGGTCATTGATGACATGTTAAACTGTACTGGCCCCAGGATTGTCCGCTGAGGTAAACCACTAGTGATCACAACCCTCTGGGCACGACCATTCACTCAGTTTTCGATCCATCTCACTGTCCACTTAACTAACCTGTACTTTGTCAGCTTGTTTATGAGGGTGTTACAACAGACAGTGTCAAATGCTTTACTAAAGTTGAGGTAAACAACAGTCACTGTCCTCCCCTTGTCCACCAAGGTAGTCACCTCATTGTAAAAGGCTCTCAGGTTTTACTGGAAGTTGAAAGGGTATTGAAAAAAGGAGGTAACCCTCTGCTGCTTCTTGCACTAGCATCAGAAAAACACCCAATGGCAAAAAAACCAATGGTACTGTGATCCTTGCATGTGTTCTTTGTTTACAGTTCCTGCATCTGAGCCTAGAGAAGAAGAATCCAAGATTAAATTGTAAAACTGTGTAATTT
Organism: Pluvialis apricaria; assembly: GCA_017639485.1. Lineage (NCBI taxonomy): Eukaryota > Metazoa > Chordata > Aves > Charadriiformes > Charadriidae > Pluvialis > Pluvialis apricaria. Next base: position 42,082,974 of record CM030044.1, read on the forward strand.
AAATGATGCTGTTAAAAGATAAGGTGTCCTGCAACAATTTTTCTCTGTAAATCTAAAATCCTAGGGCTAATCCCATATGTTCATGGAAATGTGATTGTAGTGTACAGCAGAACTTGAAGAAAATTTATCTCCTGGACCTGTTCAAGACCTTCAAGACCAGCTCTCTTGCTGATGAACTGTTAACTCGTAAAAGGCCTAACTGCAATTTTTTTTATTGCCGAGTCCCACTGCTGGGACGGAAACTTTTCTGAGAACTGAAGAGGAAGGTGGTGTATACCTAGGAGTTGTCTGAGAGTGTAAAATGCTATAAAGCAGTGGACATCAAGTAGTTTATGGAATTAAAAGGACCACGTAAGGAATTGACATTCAAATCTGAAAATTATTTTCTGAGTATTAGTTACAATGTACCTGTGAAGGGTGAAGTAAAGGACCTTCTCCCCCAGCACAGCCTCTGATGAATGAACCTTAATGCTGGTGACAGTAGTACTTTACAATGTTCAAGCATAGCAACATCTGTTAATTCTGTATGAAAGTCCTTATAATCTGTATTAAGCAACTCTTCACAACTTCCTGTATTTCTTTATCAGAATTGTAAGTGTAGACATGAAACAAGTAACAGTTACAATGATTAGGAAGTAAGGTTTTTCTGTAAAAAGAGAAGTGAACCTCAAAAAACAAGCTTAGCAGAAGTTACTGTGTTTGTTGCCTTGAAGATAAATGGCCAGTCCTAACTGCTTATCCAAGAACAGATTTAACTGAGATTCCTACTCAAAATCTGTTTTCACTACTTTTACGTATCGGAAAGAAGAGTTTAGCAAACTGATTCTACATCTTCAACAGACAGCTACTCGCAGCTGCTCCAGATAAATAAGAACATTGTCCTGCAATTACAAATAAACCCACACACATTATAAATGTTTCAGGTATTTTCTCTAAATTGGAGGTCACTGCAAAAAGATGTTAAGATAATAAATCTACCAAATAAACATATTCTCCTGGCACTCAGCAGGGGCCCGCTTGGGATCATTTATCTCCAGTTCATTATCTTGTCTGCATTATTCAGAAGCCTGGTTCATGCTCAATGGGCTTCAAGCAACTTTTAATGGCTGAAGTCGTCCTCAGTTTTGACTTACTCTCTCACTTTGTAATAAAAAACTGAAAGTTGCTCCAATTGCTATGGTGAATTAACGTCATTAATGCCATAGTTCAGTGTTCCTTATTTATATGGTACTGCGAATGTTCAGCTTGGAATTAGCAAATATATATGGCAAATTTCCATTTAAGCATCATTACATTCACTTTCACATATGAATAACAGTTGTTAATTCAAAAGGTATGTGATGCACCCTTGAAGTGTATATATACACACACACACTTGTGAAACTATTATTATTGTCTTAAAAATATATATTTTATTTTACAAAGATTTATTTTATCTACAAAGATGAATAAAATATCAAGATGTTGAAATAAAACTCCGAAAAAGTATATTTATTTGAATATGTTTATATTTTATTTTTATGTAAGAGTACTTAAAAATACACAGAAATATGTATCAGATCATGTATTCCTGAAACATGACCAGGACACATTTCAATCTAAGTGTGTCAAAGGTATCTGTAATCCTGTGTATTGGGTTTCTGTGGCAAGGTTTTGGTAGCAGGGGCAGATAACGAGGTGGCTTCTGTGGGATGATGCCAGAAGCTTCCGCCGTGTCCAATAGAGCCAGTTCCAGCCAGCTCCAAGACAGACCCACCGCTGGCCACAGCTGAGCCCATCAGCAATGCTGGTAGCACCTCTGGGATAATGTATTTAAGAAGGGGAAAAAATGCTGCACAAGAGAAGCTGAAAGAGAGGAGTGAGAATATATGAGAGAAGGAACTCTGCAGACATGAAGGTCAGTGAAGAAGGAGGGGGAGGAGGTGCTCCAGGTGCCAGAGCAGAGATTCCCTTGCAGCCCATGGTGAAGACCATGGTGAGGCAGGCTGTCCCCCTGCAGCCCACAGAGGTCCATGGCGGAGCATATATCTACCTGCAGCCCATGGAGGACCCCACAACAGAGCAGGTGGATGCCGGAAGGAGGCTCTGACCCCATGGAGCCCCTGCACTGGAGCAGGCTCCTGGCAGGACCTGTGGAGAGAGGAGCCCACACTGGAGCAGGTTTGCTGGCAGGACTTGTGATCCTGTGAGGGACCCTCACTGGAGCAGTCTCATCCTGAAAGACTGCATCCTGTGAAAGGGACCCATGATGGAGCAGTGCTTTGCATCAGTAGCTAGAAAGGTGTTGGTAACACACCAGTGTCTTGGCTACTGCTGAGCAGTGCTCACACAGCATCAGGGCTGTCTGTCCAACATTCCTGCCTCTCATCCAGTAGGCTGGGGCTGGGCAGATCTTAGGAGTGGACACAGCCAGGACAGCTGACCCAAACTGACCAAAGGGATATTCCATACCATATGATGTCTGCTCAGCAATAAAAGCTAAGACAAAGAAGGAGGGCGTGGCATTCTTTATTACATTTGTCTGCCGGAGCACCCGCTATGCGTACTGAAGACCCACTTCCTGGGAAGTGCCTGGACATAACCTGCTGATGGGAAGGAAGTAGAGAATAAATCTTTTGTTTTCCTTTGTTTCCGCATGTGGCCTTTGCTTTTACTTTATTAAACTGCCTTTTTCTTGACCCACAAGCTTCTTCCGTCTCATTTTTTCACTCCCCTGTCCTGCTGAGGAGGGGAGTGATAGAGCAGCTTGGTGGGCACCTAGCATCCAGCCAAGCTTAACCCAGCACACCCACATTGGAGAAGTTCATGGAGGACCGTCTCCTGTAGGTGGGATCCCACGCTGGAGGAGGGGAAGAGTGTGAGGAAGAAGGAGCAGCAGAAACAGCTTGTGATGAACTGCCCAAAACTCCCGTTCCCCGTCCCCCTGCGCTGCCCAGGGAGAGGAGGTAGAGAAATCAGGAGTGAGGTTGAGCCCAGGAAGAAAGGAGGGGTGGGGAGAAGGTGTTCCAAGATTGGGTCTATTTCTCATTACCCTACTCTGACTTTTGATTGGCAATAAATTAAAGTAATTTCCCAGAGTCGAGTCTGTTGTGCCCATGGTGGTAATTGGTCAGTGATGTCTGCCTGTCCTTATCTCGACCCATGAACCTTTAGTCATATTTTTCTCCCTCTGTCCAGCTGAGGAGGGGAGTGAGAGAGAGTGGCTTCGGTAGGCACCTGGCGTCCAGCCAAGGTCAACCCACCATATACTGGTTTTCTAATTCCTGGAGTTCCAAAAAAGCTTCTTGACAATTGTAGGCTCATATTGTCATTTTCAGCATTAATTTACTTAACGGAAGGAAGGTAGGGGATTATCATTGTCTTCAGGCTAGAAGATAGAGGTGCACATTTTGAATTTATGAAAAAAATCTGTCTTTTTGTCCTAGGGAAAATGGATTTCAGTAAATCTGAACTCCAAATAAATTAATTTGGAAGGCATTTCTCAACATGAAATTCCAGGATTTCCAGAGGTTTTTTTTTTACTGGAGATGCAACAAAATACATTCTTGCATTTGCAACAGCTAGAATACAGCCAGAGGAAACTCATACTTAAATACCTCCAAAGTAAATACACAAAATTCCATGCATTTAGCAGTGTAAAGTTATGCCAGGGAAAAAAAAAAAAAAAGAAACGTACAAATTCAAGTTTCTTTTTAATCTGTATTTGTCACAGATCTTAACACAGGCAAAATTTGTGTCAGACAATGACCAGGTTTCTCCATGCTGTCACGTCTGGCTGTTCTATCTATTGCCAGAGCAAGCTGTAATTTGACTCTTGGTGATATGATTTGATAGGCACATAAAAGCAGTAGAGACTACAGAAACTCCATCAGCCAAAAAGCCGTATTTAAATGTATGTCAAATGGAAGACTCTATACCAATGTAAAATCAATATACTTTTCTTCTTCTCTCAGATTATATCACACAGTAACACAAAAGCTGAAACTTTGGAAAACTGAAAGGGTAATAAATATCCCTATATATCCATGTCAAATTTATTATATGCTTATCATTGCAGACTAATTTTAAGGTTTCACCGCTGGGGAAGAATACATTCTACAGTCTAAAGGCCATGCCAGTGAATGTATTCCAGCACCTATTGGTGCAAAGTTGGCAAGTTGGTACAAAGTCCTTCTGTAAGCAAAGTGATTGCAGTAACTGCCAAGAATGCATGCAAACACAGAATGGGGGTAAAACACAGTTACACAGAAGAGCTAATAAAGGTAGCTGATGGACCTAGCAAATGCCAATTGTTTAATCCTATCCATTTTTTGCAATTAAAGAACCACCAAACTTCTAATAACAAGTGCTGGGATAACAGCACCGACAACTCTGAAAAATAAAAGTGTTGTGAATTAGAAGGAATTTGCAAAGAATCATGCCCTCATCCTTTTCCCTTAAGAATTTTTCATTAGCATAACTTCTCTTGTGGTCTTATTCAGTAGTGTGATTACACCATGATCCTCCTACATTTAATAGTTGAACCTTCCACTTCTGTTTCCTTTCTAAAAATACATGAAAAAGAAAAAAATAAAATAATCAAAAGAATTTTGCTTTGGAAAGCAAGAAGACTCATAAAACGCTTTTTAAATTTGTCTCACATCTATCTAAAGATCAGTAACTGCAATTTGTAAGCTGTGCACTGGTATTGTATCCACCGCCCTGGAAGGAGACACCCACACCAAAGCTGCAGATAAATGAATAGACTTACAGAGGACAACGCCACTCATGCTTTTGATCCCTTGAACATTTAATAGCATACCAAGAGGAAAGAGGCCCAACAAGCTAAGTGAAGAAAAGTACTTGAAGAAAAGACAAAGCAAAAGGAGGAAATAAACAGAAATATTGCAGATCTTGGTTCGCCTGTAGCTGAGGAAGGAAGTCCCTGTGTAAGGACACAAATTTTGGTATTGTAAGTGTAATTGCCTGCTGACTTTTAACAGATTTGTTGAGATGTGGGCAATGGAAATGTATTTAAAATGAAAAATGTATGGTATTGACAAATATGCTGACAAAAATAATCAGCTGATAAAAATAAGGCCAGGCTTTAAAACACACTTGAGCTGCAAACCTGAGATTTCCTCTTGCACTTGGCATGCTGAGAAAAAAAGCAGAAACTAAAAAACATAAATCCATATAGAATAGTATTGTTTCTTAAGTGTCCCTTCTCACTGAGATAAATTTGGTATCATGAGAATACAGAAGAGTTTTAATATTGACTGAAGGAGCTTTTGCAGTTTTTGGTACCTCTTAGCCTATGTGAAGACACAAATCTTTTCTAGCATTGTCTAATAGAGATGATCAATTTGTTTCAATGTGACTGACATACATTCAATGGAACATCAATATCTTAAAACATTTTTAAAAATTATTTACAAAAGTATAGTTTTCTCAGGCTGTGGTAAAACCCGTGTATTGTGTAGACATCTTTGAATAACAGAATAAGTCAGAGCTGTAGTGCATTGGTTTATATCGTTATCCCCCTACTGATTAAGCAATCCAGCAAGAAATTGTGGTATTACAACAGTGAATCACTCTCAAGAGGCTTTACATTCTACTGTGTACTAAAAAATTAATTTGAATGGGATTAGGAAAGACTATGTAAGAGAGCACTAATGGTAATGATAGATAAGGTAAACCAAAAATAGCAGTAAGAGACAAAAACCATGAAACATTACTAGACATGAGAATTCATCACTCATATAGTCAAGAAACCAATCCAGATGTTCTCATGCTTCATGATTTGCATTTATTATGTGATGGTTTTTTTTTGTTAGATGCAATATTCCTTCAAAATCAAGGTCTAATTTTAATTTTTTCATTTACACAATTTTACAGAGTTGCTCATCCTCAGAAACAAATACCACAGCACTAGAGTAGCTGTGCCAGCAGTTGAATAATACGTTCTGTCAAAGGTTGGTAAAGAGAGAGACCATATCAGCTGTAAAGACACAAATGCAATCACACAAAGAGTTATCAGCTTTATGAACTGAGGAGTCTTGACACTACTTGACATTCATTCTCAATTACCAATCTCTGGTTTCTCCCGTTGATTGAACAGCACTACAAAATATCTCAAGTGAATGAGTGGATTTTGTGAACCCATCACAGTGTAAGTAGCATGCTTCACTCTTCAATGAAGTTGAGCTAGCCAGCAAGGCACTAAATGCTAATTTATATTTGACAGTAGCTACAGACTTTTGAAAATGCACCTTTCCACACTTTCAGATGTTTAGTTTTGAAGAAAGCCCTCACTGTTTTGCTGCAACAATGAAGAATATTGTAACGAGTTTTGAAAATAGAACATTTAACTTATGGCTATCCACAGTAGCATGTGACTAAAAGTGTTAATTGTCCTCTTCACATTTCTTCCAGTTATGACTCCAGGTAGACTTGTTTGGAAGATAAGTTACGTTGTGTATAAAATGACCTGGAAGAACAACGTGTTCTTAGACCTGCATATTGATTTGGGATAAAGGGTTTATTTTAGAATCACTGTTATAGCCTATTTATACTGGAAAACTAGTGAAGTTTCTTGTGGAATTCACCAGCTGCTTCATGAACCAGAGAATCAGTTGATCAAACCGATCAACTGATCTAGCAGAAAAAATTATAGAATTAATTCCTGTCTAAATTCTGATTTCTGTCTAACTTGTCTCTAAACCAGAAAGGTGATCAGAACCTTGCAGGACTGATTAAAAAGGCTGTGGGACTTCCTGAACTGAATTTAATTTTGGAAACAAATCATACCATGTTTTCAGTAGTATCCAATGACCAGTAGACAGCTAGGTATAACAATTAATTTTCTTTGCTGTTCAATCTTATAGTATTGATGGTCAATACTGTCATTGAAGACACTTGGATATTTGCACTTTTCAAAGCACTAATTTTGTATTGTTTTCTACTAGCTGGATGACATTCAGATCCCTGATCAATATTCTTACCAACATTCCCCTGAGCAGTGCAACACAGAATCTTTCTTACAGAAAACATTGAACAAATCTGTTCTCTTTTGACTCCTGTAAATTTATTATGGCCACTTACTTCACCTTGGAGTTCACAAGTTTTGTCCTTTTTTTTTCCTCGCTACTCTTCCTTTTGGACAGTGGGGAAAAAAAAAAAAAAAGCTTCACAGCTTTCACAGCTGTTCTGTTTAGAAGGTAGCAAAGCCAGTTCCTGAACACGCTGTTGCAACACAAAAAAAATGTCATTATCAGTTTAACTGTTGTATTTTTCTTCCATTTCCTTCCCTCACTGTATGACTCTTGGACTATCAGCAGCTACAGGTAAGCAAATCAAATGTTATGATTTAACAGGAAAAGAATATCAGACAACATAATTATGTCACTGACTAAACATCAACATACCACTGTATAAAACCCATGGCTCACCTTCATCTTTGTTGTGGTTTAACCCTGGCCAGTGACTAAGCACCACACAGCCGCTCGCCCACTCCCCGCAGTGGGATGGAGGACAGAATCTGAAGAGAAAAAGTGAGAAAACTCGTGGGTTAAGATAAAGACAGTTTAATAGGTAAAGCAAAAGCCACGCACACAAGCAATGCAAAACAAGGAATTCATTCACTGCTTCCCATCAGCAGGCAGGTGTTCAGCTGTCTTCAGGAAAGCAGGGCTCCACCGTGTGTAACAGTTACTTGGGAAGATAAAACACTGTAGTTTCAAATATCTCGTCTTTCCTTCCCCCAGCTTTATATGCTGAACAGGTCGTCACATGGTCTGGAATATCCCTTTGGTCAGTTGGGGTCAGCTGTCCCAGCTGTGTCTCCTCCCAACTTTTTGTGCATCTCTCACTCCCCCCTCTCTGCTGGGGTGGTGTGAGGAGCAGAAAAGGCCTTGACTGTGTAAGCACCACTCAGCAATAACTAAAACTTCCCTATATGATCAACAGCAGTTTTTTATCAACAGTGTTTTCAGCACAAATCCAAAACACAGCCTCATACTAGCTACTATGAAGAAAATTAACTCTATGCCAGCCCAAACCAGGACAATCTTGAACAGATAAACTGGAAAAACAAAATGAAGACAATGAGGATAATTAAAGTTATGGGATGGCTTGTCTTGAGGAGAAACTAAACAAATTAATATCTTTCAGGCTTATAAAAGCCCAGATGAGGCAAAACACGCAAAACACTTCTAAAATCATGAGTGGCTTCCAGGTGCCTCCTGATGATGCCTAAGCCAAAATAGCCACACTACAATTCTTTAAATTTAAACTCTTTGAAGGAAGCTGATATCACAAAACTATTATTTAATGATGTGTGAGGTTCATTATATTTCTCCCAGCTCCTCTCTGATCCACTGCAATTTATATTAAGTAGAGAGCACTTTTTGTCTCTTTAACTTCAGCAAGATCTGTTGAGCTAGCTTTATTGTGTGGTCCAGTATGTGATTTCTGGAAAGGATTTTAAATTATTCCAATGAGTTGCTGTGTGCAAGTGTGCTATTCTAATAAAAATGTGCAGAGTATAGTCTGCGTTTACTCCTGCCTTTCCACAATTGACATAACGGAAGCACGACGCTCATTCTGAACTACCCTGGAATCAACATGTTAGGTTATCTTCCATCACCATTAATACTTCCAACTGTTGATATGCCTGTTCAGAAACAGCGTCTATCTTCCAAACGCTGCTGCAGAAAGCTTCAGGGATGGCAGTACGAAGAAAAAACATCATTATATATGTGGGATTGTATTATCGGGGAACGTGTTAGACAGATCATTGCATTATTTGTTTGGCATAAGCACACTGACAGCCCCTCACAGCATCAGTCTTTTCAAATGGATAAATCTGTTTGAAATGGATTAGCCCTCTTACTTCCCTGTGCAAGAATAATGGTACTGATGCAAATGTAAATCAGCTCTTTTCTGTTACACATTACATCCAAAGCAAATGCTTGCATTACAAAGGATATCGATTTGCTCTGAAGGTGTGAAGTGGTTTAGTGATACAAAATTCTAGTCAACACTTGCTGCCATCTTCTGGCTTTATAAAAATCCACAAATGTATTTTAAAACAACTTCTCTGCAAACGAAGATACTCCTTTGGGACAGACACGGAATGAAATACCACACTTTAAAAAATCTACTATCCAAATTCACAGCAATGTTCATATCTCACGGGTGCAAGTCTACAAAAAGCACATATGAAGGACTGAGTTTTGACAACAACTACAAAGAAAGGGATTAGAGCAAAATACTCATAACACAGTTATGTTTTATAGATACTAAAAAGAAGAGATTTTTATTACTGGTAAATTACCAGTGACAGACATTATGTTCCATTATATAATTTCCTATATGATACACATGTCTATTCTTACTGGTCCATTGTGTGCTGTATTTTTATGTTGTATAGAAATTTCATGTTTGTATAGAAAACAGATGCATCAACAAAAAAAACTGGAGATCAAACAGGCTTTGGGCTTAAGCCCTTTAGACACTGGGAGCATGTTACCCTTTTGGACACTGAAAGTCAACCTTAATGTAGTCCTAGGAGAAGGGGAAAGGGAAATCAGGAGAATTCTGAAGCAACTTCCAAGGGACAAATCAACAAGAATTGAGCAGAAGTATGAAATGGGAGACAAGACCCTCAGTTCTGAGGTGAAAAACACCAAAAGACATGTGAGTACAAAACAATGGCACAAGGGCTTGCAAGCTAGCTCCAAATAAGCTAGTTCTGAAATTGGACAAGGACCTTTCTAGGAAAAAAGGTTAATTAGCCTGGACACACAGTCAAGCTAATGGTTTGGTAACCCAAAATGAATGCACGATACCATACCACAATTTATGAACGTACCGTTTTCTTTAGCATGGTGATCACTTCAGATCTGCCTTGTTCAGTTTGAAGGTGTCATTTTCAATAAATTATTTGGCTTGGTGCTCATAGCCTGTTAAGCAACCTCCTCTACATGTGCATGAATGTACTAAATGCCACTGAAATTCACAAAATTACTGTTACCCAGTTGCTTAAACCTTTAAAACTCTATGATTCCCTGCTATGATGCCAGAAACTCCCTAAAGTAAGAGTCGCTAAAATGCATTTCACTGGGAAGACTCTGAAGCATGGGAGACAGCCTGCCTTGCTTAGGGCCTAGAGCAAGCTGCCTACCTTTGGCCAACCTACTTAACTAGTAAAACCTCAACGTGCATTTAGTGCCCTAGTACTTCCGTTCAATTCCTAAGCATCCCTTCCTTACTGCTATGATTCCCCAAATAATGTACAGCCAGCTTGTGCCATGTCTTGAGAAGGAGGATTTCAACAGGCATCCAGGCAGGCAGGTTAAGACTTACAAAGTCAAGTTGAGCAACTTCAGGCATCTATGACAAGCTAAACTTTAGGCATTTTTTAAGACATTTTTCCAACTACAGAGGATCGCACAGTGGAAGTCAAACTATGGCGAGAGACAATTTCACAAGCAGATGACCATTATTTGATTTCTGGTCCTCATAACACACATTTTTTCCTCACTGAAAAAATCACTTGAGTTCAGGGGTCTGCAGGTAAATAAGCTCAATTCAGTACATGGAAAAATAAGTGAAGAAATTGCTAGACAGAATTCTACATCATTGTATCAGGGAGAAACCAAGAAGCAGCATAGAAATGTCTGTTATGAATCAGTAGCCTGTTCTTTGGACAGTTTAAACAGATCTCTTTGAAAAATTAAAGGAGAGAATAAACAGATAATAGGGTTTCCACTACTTACAGGGTCTGAAAGTTCTTGATGAATTCTCTTACAAGAGAATACTTAGGTCGCTAGTTGACCATGCAATGAAATATTGTTGCAATATTAGGAAAGAAGGTAAGAAATGTAAAATGATAAAAATAATCATTGTTCAAGATGTAAAAAGTTTAAAGAAGAGGTGATTCAAAGATGTACATGGGTGTCGATGAATCTACTGTTACTACTGATCAAATAAATCAAAAAGTACACTTACATTTGTCACCAAATCATGTGCTACAATCAGGACTACACAGTACCAGAAAGAATTAAAAAAATATCTAAACAAGCAGGGTCACTAACTTTTTCTTCATCATCTCATAAGAAAAATAAAAATTAATCATTCTGAGTTTTCACTTTGACACCTAAAACATTTAATGGCACAAATCAAGAGGAAAAATCATGCTAACAATACTTAGTGACTTACTATAATGTACATAAAGTAAAGGACAACCTCGAAGTGCTTAATACCAATTTAGGCATTATTTTGCAAGGGGCAAGTGGTTTCGGCTACTGTATCAAGTTGTAAGGGACAATGCTCAAACAATATGTACATGAAAAATTTATGCTTTGAAGGTAGGTGGGTATCTGTTTTTCTATGTGTCTTTACTAAATTTCCCACTTCGCCCTTCTATTTCTCATCAGTGATGACTTCAGGGCACCTAAACAGTTACCTGCCACAAGTTACCAGCCACTTTTGCATAAGTTTGCAATCTAGTGCTTTTCTCATACAACGATAAAAGTAACCACGGACTTTAACTAGACTACCTGGGCTAGGAGTTTTAAAATTAATTGAACTCTAGTGTCCTATGGATTTTAACTACTGTGGTGTCCTCCACTCCTCTAACTGGAGTACAAGTGCCCATACATTCTCTTCCTACGAAAAAGCTCATATAGAGGAACTACTGGCTTCAGATTTGTCATTTGAGCCACAGAGTCCAAGCATCTTCATTTACAACTGCAGAGCAAGTCACAATGCAGAAAGACCAGGAATTAAGACATAGCAGGGATGGCTCCAGTCCCTCTGGACTGAACAGAGATGGGCAAGTCCCCACCCCATTGCTGCAAGGGTAGTCACAGTCCACATCCAAATGTGGACACAGCTCCCAAACACAGCTCCCACACAAACATGCAGCCGTGCAGGTCTCTGGCTGCAGGGAGTGCCTGAGCTTGTCCCTCGTACCGGAGGGCAGCAAAGACAACACCTGTGCATGCTGTGAGCAGGTGAATGATCTGCTCAGCATCTGCTCAGCGTGGTGGCAGAACTGAAAGAGGAGGTGGAAAGGTTAAGGAGTATTGGGGAGTGTGAGAGAGAGGTAGATTGGTGGAGCCACACTCTGAGGCCAAGAGAGCAGACTGAGGCTCCACAAGTAGCAGAGGATCCCCTCCCCTCTTGCCATCAGGCAGAAGGAAGGGACCTAAGAGATGGGGAGCAATGGAAACAGGTTCCTGCTCGGGGAGGCAGGCGAAACACCCCCCAGCCTCCCTCACCTTCCCAGTTGCCCTTACACGACAGGTATGAGGCTCTGGAACTTGAGGGGCAGGTGAATGAGGACATAGGAGAACGCCCATCCAGGGTTTTGCCAAGGGCAAGCCAGCCAGCCCCATGCGTTAGGACTACTACTGTTAAAAAGAAAAGGCGGGTAATTGTTGTAGGTGATTCGCTTCTAAGGGTAACAGAGGGCCCCATATGCCAACCAGATCTGTCCCACAGGGAGGTCTGCTGCCTCCCTGGGGTCCGTGTCAGGGACATCACCAGGAAACGCCCTGGTCTGGTACGGTGCACTGATTATTACCCACTGCTGGTTATGCAGCTTGGAAGTGATGAAGTTGTGGACAGAAGTCTCAAGGCAATTAAAAAGGACTTCAGGGCACTGGGACGACTGGTTGAAGGTTCTGGTGCACAGGTAGTTTTTTCCTCAATCCCTTCAGGGGTAAGGAGAGAAAGGAACAGGAAGATAGAACTGATTAACACGTGGCTCAGAGGCTGGGGCCGTCGGTGGAATTTTGGTTTTTTTGATCATGGGGACGTCTAAACGGCACCGGGCCTACTGGCAACAGATGGGGTACACCTGTCTCAGAAGGGGAAAAGGATCCTGGGGCAAGAATTAGCAGGGCTCATTGCAAGAGCTTTAAACTAGATTGGAAGGGGGAAGGGGGTGTAACTGAACCTGCTATAAATAAGCCCAGGGGGAGCATGCCAGGGTTTGCAGGATGGCAAGCTAGTGAGGACCCTTGTTATTCTGTCTCAGAGGAGGTAGGGGCTGGAGATACACGGGGCAGTAAAGACTGAAGGGTTATTGATGGGTTAGATGCCATGGAAAAGCCTGAGAGCAGTCAGGTAGGAACTAGGGCTTCCACCCACAAAGAAGTGTCAGGAACATTAGCCCAACTGAAGTGCATCTACGCTAATGCATGTAGCATGGGCAACAAACAGGAGGAGCTAGAAGCCGTGGTGCACCAGGAAAACTATGATATAGTAGCCATCACAGAAATGTGGTGGGACACCTCGTGTGACTGGAGTGCTGCAATCAATGGCAACAAGCTCTTCAGAAGGGATATACGAGGAAGGAGAGGTGGTGGGGTGGCTCGGTATGTTAGGTACTGTTATGAATGTTTAGAACTCAATCATAGCGATGATATGGTTGAGTGCTTATGGCTCAGAATCAGGGGGAAGGCCAACAAGGCTGATGTGGTGGGGGTCTGTTATAGACTACCCAGTCAGGACAGAGAGGTAGATGAAGCTTTCCACAAGCAGCTGGGAGAAGTCTCGTGATTGCTCGCCCTTGTTCTTGTGGGGGACTTCAACTTCCCAGATGTCTGCTGGAAAAACAACACAGCAGAGAGGGAAAAGTCCCAGAGGTTCCTAGAGTGTGTCGAGGACAACTTCCTTACTCAGCTGGTGAGTGAACCTACCAGGGAAGGTGCCCTGCTCAACCTGCTCTTTGTGAACAGAGAAGGACCAGTGGGTGACGTGACAGTGGGAGATCGACTATGGCACAGTGACCACGAAATGATTGAGTTCTCCACTCTTAGAGAAGTAATGGGGGAGTGGGGGGGCAGCAGAACTGCCACCTTGGACTTCTGAAGGGCAGACTTTGACTTGTTTAGGGGACTGATTGACAGAGTCCCTTGGGAGGCAGTCCTGAAGGGCGTAGGAGTCCAGGAAGGCTGGACAGTCTTTAAGAAGGAAGTCTTAAAGGTGCAGGAACAGGCCGTCCCCATGTGCTGTTGGCAAAGAAGACCGGCCTGGCTGAACAGAGAGCTTTGGCTGCAGCTTAGGGAAAAAAGGAGAGTCTATGGCCTCTGGAAGAAAGGGCAGGCCACACATGATGACTACAGAGATGCCGTGAGGCTATGCAGGGAGAAAATTATAAAGTCCAAAGCCCAGCTAGAAATTAATCTGGCTTCTGCTGTAAAGGACAACAAGAAATCTTTCTATAGATACATTAGCAGCAAAAGAAGGGCCAGGGAGAGCATCAATCTCCTATTAGACGCAGGGGGAAACACGATGACTAAAGATGAGGAAAAGGCTGAGGTGCTTAATGCCTTCTTTGCCTCAGCCTTTAGTAATAGGATCAGTTGGGGATCCAACCCCCTGAGCTAGAAGACAGAAACCGGGAGCAGGATGATCCTCCCCCAATCCAGGAAGAAATGGCCAGTGACTTGCCGCAGCACATAGACATACACAAGTCTATGGGACCAGGTGGAATCCATCTAAGAGTTCTGAGAGAGCTGGCAGAGGTGCTCACCAAGCCACTTTCCATCATTTTCCACCAGTCCTGGCTGCCTGGGGAGGTCCCAACAGATTGGAAACTAGCCAATGTGACATCCATCTACAAGAAGGGCCAGAAGGAGGATCCGGGAAACTACAGGCCTGTCAGTTTGACTTTGGTGCTGGGGAAGCTGATGGAGCAGATCATCCTGAGTACCATCACACAGTATGCGCAGGACAACTGGATGATCTGGCCCAGTCAACATGGGTTTATGAAAGGCAGGTCCTGCTTGACTAACCTGATCTCCTTCTACAACATGGTCACCCGCTTAGTGGATGAGGGAAAAGCTGTGGATGTTGTCTATCTGGACTTTAGTAAAGCCTTTGACACTGTTTCCCACAGCATTCTCCTGGAGAAACTGGCTGCTCATGGATTGGATGGGCATACACTTTGCTGGGTAAAAACCTGGCTGGAAGCCTGGGCCCAGAGAGTGGTTGTGAATGGAGTTAATTCCAGATGGTGGCCGGTCACGAGTGGTGACCCCCAGGGCTCAGTACTGGGGCCAGTCCTGTTTAATATCTTTATCAGTGATCTGGATGAGGTGATTGAGTGCACCTTCAGTAAGTTTGCAGATGACACCAAGCTGGGTGGAGGTGTTGATCTGCCTGAGGGTAGGGAGGCCCTGCAGAGGGATTTAGACAGACTAGATCGATGGGCCAAGGCAAACTGTATGAGTTTCAATAAGGCCAAATGCTGGGTCTTACACTTTGGCCACAACAACCCCCGCCAATGCTACAGACTTGGGGAGGAGTGGCTGGAAAGCTGCTCAGCAGAGAGGGACATGGGGGTGTTGGTTGATAGCTGGCTGAACATGAGCCAGCAGTGTGCCCAGGTGGCCAAGAAGGCCAACAACATCCTAGCCTGTATCAGGAATAGTGTAGCCAGTAGGACCAGGCAGGTAATTTTACCCCTGTACTTGGCACCGGTGAGGCTGCACCTTGAGTACTGCATTCAGTTTTGGGCCCCTCACCACAAGAAGGATATTGAGGCACTGGAGCGTGTCCAAAGAAGGGCAACAAAACTGGTGAGGGGTCTGGAGCACACGTCTTATGGGGAGCGGCTGAGGGAACTGGGGTTGCTTAGCCTGGAGAAAAGGAGGCTGAGGGGAGACCTTACTGCTCTCTACAACTACCTGAAAGGAGGTTGCAGAGAGGTGGGTGTCGACCTGTTCTGTCAAGTAACAGGTGATAGAACAAGAGGAAATGGCTTCCAGTTGCACCAAGGGAAGTTTAGATTGGATATTAGGAAGAATTTCCTTACTGAAAGGGTCATCAGGCATTGGAATGCGTTACCCAAGGCAGTGGTGGAGTCCCCATCCCTGGAGGTATTTAAGGGTTGTGTAGATATAGTGCTTAGGGATATGGTTTAGTGGTGGGCTTGTCAGTGTTAGGTTAATGATTGGACTAGATCTTACAGGTCTTTTCCAATCTAGGAGATTCTGTGATTCTGTGATTCTGTTACTTTAACAAACTGTTTTGCCAGGGCCTGTCTACAGGGCCTCTCCACAGATTACAATATCAATGGCTTTTTAAAAGGGGACACAAATGTGGCATTAACCCCTAAGACTTCTGTAAATTATTTCTAGCATCCACTTCGGCTTCCTCACCCTGTGGACAAATATAAAACCTGCAATAATGCCTTCTGCAACAAGTTCTGTCTCCTCTTCACAGCCTTTTACCTATAGTACCTAAGGATATAAACAATATGGGAAGATCACATAGTCTTGGTGTACCTTCGTCCATATAGAACTCATCCACTTGCTACTAGATGATTGCTGTTCTGCCAAGGGTGCTTTCCAAAGGCCAACTCCACGTGAAATGTAACTGTCTTTCTGTTGTGAGAATTTATGTTTGCCCTGTGCACTTAATTTAGTAAGGGACATAAAATAAGTTAAAATTATTCATGTTAATTGTAATTATTTGCTGAATGTATACCACCAGAAAACGCACGAGCCCATCAATCCAGTACTTTCCTGAGAAATCTGCATATACCCACCAGGTGGTGCTGTCTCCGTCATTTAACAAAGACGGCTCTCCAACTGTTACCTCTAAGTGTCCTTAACATTACTACCTAAATTGCTCATTCTCTCCGATTCCTGCAATCTTGTGAGGAAAACACCAAGTGCCAAGTTCAGAATCCAGAGGTTCCATTATAGTCAAGGCTTCCCACTAGCGTTTGAGCTTTGCCACTCTCCTTTCTTTTTTTGTTTTGTTTTTTTTTTTTTTTTGTTTCCGTATGTAGTCTTGCCTTGTAAGATCTTTTTTTGGTTTTACTACATTCCTGTCAGCTGACCCACGATACAGGAGAATTTAAAAAATAAAGATGCGGCAAAATAGTCCCAGCAATGCACACTTCATGAGAAGGAGTCATATTTTTGGTTCAGCCAACTGAAACAGATGAAAAAATTCTTAGCCACACACCGACCTTCAGACCTGACTCCACACGCTCGCTTTCTCTCATTTCCCTTCCTACTTTTTCCCACACCAAAAAAACCCTCTAGAGACATGCATTTAGCAGTCTTACAGGTTAAATCCGGTGTACAAACTGCCATTTGCCTCCTGCTACTACTAACCTTCAGCATCGCATCAGTACGGTTGCAATAGCACAACTATGTTACCTGGCCGAGGTTCAGCAGCACAACAGAAGTGTGAATGCGGCATAGGAAGCGCAGGTTTCATTGAAGACCAGTTCTCAGTGTTCAATTAAAACACAAATAATATGTGCAACTATTACATATAAATGGAAGCAAAGTGCTACACGTTAAGCAGGATATACAGCATACTGTGGGTATTTGCCTCTGCAGCACAGTAGGAATGTACACTGAGGCTGAACAAATTGAGCTGTGCTTCATCCACAGCGGACAGGAGTAAATAAAAAGATGAGGACAGTCTATGAGTTCTGTGATGTGATTTCTTAAAATTAAGGAAGTTATATCTACATTTGTGTCAAAAAGAGGTCTGGGTTATACAAAATAGCAGGTATTGTACCCTGAGCAGTTGTGTCAATAGCATCTGTATCCTGTGAATAACTTTATTGGCACCGGTTTCTCTTGTGTAAATTTGTCACATCAAATACAGATTACTTGTATTTCCAGCATTCAGAATTGCCCTACTGGGGCCCTGATGCTACTCTGCTGGAATCAGTGGTAATACTTCTGTTCACTTTGCTAGTAGGAAGATCGCTTCATGACACTAATCCTGATCTTCCAAAACCAGACAGTAAAAGCAAATGCTACTGCAAAATTTGGCTGTTTGGGAACTCAACTCAGAGTGTATGTGATGGTCCAGGAAGCGCCACTTTTAAGGTGACTTGCTAAAGTTGCTACCTTTTTTTTCATGTTTCTTTTTTTTTTTCAATTGGAAGTCTCTAGAATAATCCTTTCCCCATATTTTATCTACACTGGAAAACTAAGGGTCATGACAGAGCCCCAAAATCCTGTCAGTTATAGTAGAAATACAGTAGGAATAGGTTTGAAATGCATCTAACCACTCAAGGGATGAAAGGTCTCAATGTTTCAAGGGCTTTAGTAGTGGAGCAATTGTCATACCATGTATGTTCAAGCTGAGTAGTCCAGTCACTCTTTCCCTTTCCTCTTTCAACTCAAACTTTCAGTTTATCTTATGATACTTTATCAGATAAAACTTACCATTAACTATGCATTTCTACAGAATATTTGGCTTCAGTGAAATTGTGTACATAAAAGGAGGAAAAATGTTTTGATTGGCCCCAGTAATCAAAAATCTAGAAAAGTAGTAAAGACCTAAAGGTGAAGAAATTATATCCCAAAAGGTTCAAAACAAAGAATGGATCCTTTATGCAGCAACTTTTTGGATGCGTTAATGGTCTTTCATAATATATGTTTTTAAACTGTAAATAATTTAAACCTGTTTATTGGAAAGAATTATTGTTATTATTAAAAAGGTTTTTTTCTGTCTGAAATCATAATCCATAGGTTTGGAAGTGTACATCAGCATTGTTTTTACTTTTTTTTTTTTTTAGCTGTATGGCTATTGGATCTCTACATACTGTCTCAGTCTTCTTTCAGATCTTTTTCTCTAGGTTTGTTTTCAGTCCTGACACTTTCTGTGGATTTACAACAAATTCTACACAATTCCCTCAAATGAAAACATGTCTCCTTCCATCACTTACGAAATGTGGCTATATGTCTGCTCTAAGAAGCACAGATAAACTAAAAAAGTTATGAATACTGCTTGAATTAGCCTTATTTTTTCCCAGATATTACGGTAGGTACTACATTTAAATTAAAATATTTAAAGATTAAATTCAAGTAATTTCAATATAAAACTATAACTTGTCTCAAGTGAAGAAAGGTTTCAAACTTCTTTCGACAGAGTAGGCGTTAAGAACCAGAGAAATAAAGGACATTTTAATTTCAACAAATCTATACTGATTTTAAAAACAACACAAGATCCCATAATGCAGGATATAAGCAAATATTCACAATCTAGCTAAGGATATAACACACCTTCAGCTGTGTGTATATCTACTTTTCATGCCGCTATCAATAGAGATGAGACATACTGCATATGTATAACTTATAACCCCTCCTGTAATTGCAAGAAATATATGCAGGTTTAATCCCAATAACCCTGTCCAAACTAAAGCAGACCCTGGCCTAGTAGAAACTTAAGTGATCTACTTTACTTCATGTTCTGCTCAGAGGGAAGATGGTGCCCTTTTACTAAGATAAAATTTTTTCCATCAACAATAATTTCTTGAACCAGTCTATTGGTTTTGATTGAAATCAGGGCTTTATTTCTGACGCCTTTTGTCGCCTGACAACCACTTTCACGAATCAAGAAAAAGTCAAGGATAGCAACAAAATATGCTCAGTGTTAGATTTAAATTTTTCCTGCCAACAGTGCCACATCAGTATTTCCAGATGGTAAGACAAATGTGTATTACTTTGTGCATGCAAACATAGTATTTCCAATTCTATTTTTATTTCTATGTCATGTTGCTTTTCATTGCTTATGAGTGATATACCCAATTTAAAATGAAATGCAAATTCTGAAATCTGGTGTATATTATATTTATTTATATGAAGTATAAAGAAAGTACATATAATGTTAAGTATAGTACTTCATGAGTTCTTTTAATCAACTAGAATATCTGCCAATATGCCAAACATATTGGAAGAACCTCTTTTGTCTACAGCTGTGTTAGATTACAATTCCATTTAGTGTATTTTCTGCTGATTACACAGTGTGCTGCGTTTTTTTATTCATGCAATTTGCTTCAAATACCCTAACAGAAATAAAAAAAAGCTTTTAAATAGTCATTGTTTCTCCTGATTTTTCATAACTGTTTCTCTTGTTTTGCTTGGTTAATTTCAAAACAGGTTCCTATCAATGCAGATAATCCCTTAAATATTTATTGATATATATTGATTAAAATGAAACATGAAAACACTGCAGTATGCCCATCTGGCATTCAGTTCACAAGAAAGGAACTCCAAATTGCCAAGAAATGTCTTCACTCTAGAAAAGATTCCCAGATCTTTATTCCTCCAAAACTATCAAGACCAATGAATGCTCTAAGAACCTGGCTAATATATCTAACCTCTACACAAATATCCTGTTCATTAAAAAAAAAAAAAAAAATAAAATTTTTCCAAAGTCTCAATTTTAGATTCTGAAAAAGCATAAATAATAAAAACAACAACAACAATACTAGTAATAATAATAATGATGATGATGGTAACAATATTTTTCAATTATCAAACTACCAAAATAAAATCAGAAATATGGAAAACATCAGCCTAAATGGCCATGTTCATACTGAATGACATGGATAAACTGCACAGCAATTGTCAAAACACGGTATTTTTGAATTTCTGGGATATCTGTAAACAGGAAAGGAATCTTCATTCCACATAAATTTCACAATTACTGTAAATACACAAAAAGTAGGAACTTCAAAGCAAATCTACACAAAACCTGTTTTAAGCAACCATTTGTGGGCACCACCGCTAAGTTCACATGAAACACCTAACAACTACAATATATTCTTACAAAAGTTCTGCCCATTATGACACAAAAAGGTAACACTGTTCTCCATTTATGAAGAAGTCATCTTCAAGATCGTCACTGGTTCAATTTATTAGTCCAAATACTTTTCTGAGCAGTACTTCCAAAACAACATCCACCAAGACTTTGCAATGCAAATCTGCATCTTCTGCAGTAAAAAAATGCTTGTCTCCAGACAGCAATCCTGAGTAACTGATAAAATCTACAGGTTCATGTCCTATGCTGCTTTCTGCTCCTGCATTATCTCTCAATTTAATCCAGTGTAATAGAGCACTGCAAAAAGAGAATACTGTGTGGCTTGAAAAAAAAGGCCTGCTGAGGCTAGCTACCGAATATAATTCAGGTAATGCAAATCTTAGGATGTATGTTGTCAGAGTTGAGGACGTTTATGACAAGTCATTTAAAGCAAAAAAATGTTAACTGTAATATAATCATGTCCCTAGTCCCAGGGAAATGCAAAAACAGTGAAGTGCAGTTATTTAAACCAGCAAAATTCTCAGTTTTAATGAGGATTTCTTTTTTCATGGGATGATGAAAAGAGATTTAAAGTTTTTTCATTTAAAATTAAATTTCGTAATAAAGGAACCACCATGAAAATTGACACGGTCTCAGGCAAAAATAATTTTAACCGATGCATCTACTACAGCTTTTTTGTGACAGCAAAATTACAAGACAAGGATTGCGAGTTAGCTGTAATAGTGTAATATGGTCAGTTAGAGAAAATAATGACCGAGGAACTTAAGGACTTCAAATGTGATAACATTTGAAATAGAAATAATTACATCCATGTATTATTAGTTCAAATATTGTAGTCATAAATCTGGTTTAGAAACATGCTTTCATGTTGTATGGAACATAAAAATATACATCCAGGTTATGTTGTCAAACCTCTCTGAGATTCATCACTGATCTTACGGGAAATAGCTGTAGGTGAAGCAGAAAGCATGAGGTACTTGCTTTCTAATACAAGTATGTGAGATCTGCCAGTGAAAACAATTAAATATTTTTCTTACTCTTCCAGTTGGGGTGACTCTGCACTTAAAATTGTCTGCACAGGTACTCTCTTGTTTGTGTGCACTTGCAGTAAAAGACAGACAAAGTGTGGATGTAACATATTTGGGCTTAATTAGCATCCTTGGTATCACAGACAAAGTTGTTCATTTCCCTGCTTTTGCCATATGGCACCTCTTCAGTTAAAGCAGAAACCCTCTACTTTGTGTTCTATTTCTATTAACCATTCACACATAGGGCCAGACTTTTGTAGTTACTCAGGCACCAAAAAATACTCACTGGAGGGTATTGATGTGAGCAACTGGTAATTCCTGCCAGCAGACTTCAGCAAGAGAGAGCATTTCACAACTAGCAAGGGAAAAGCCCCAGTTTACACTGCTCAGGATTTGCTGAATAAAACTTGAAGATCAGAGTCTTCTTAGTGAATTTGTTCACAAGCCTACTGGACTTCTAAACTTTCTGTTTTGCCAAACTGCTGAATGGATTTATTTGATGATGGCAGGAAGAATACAATTACTCTCTAGTTCCTAGAACTGCAAGAACTGGCTTTAAAATTAAGCTAAAATGTTTTATTGATAAGCAGACCTTGGAGTTTTTATTGCTTACCATGATCACATGGAAAATTCAGGAGTGGTTTTGTCTCTGAGTTTCAAAGAGTTGAAGCAGTTTACGCTCAGTACTATGGACTTACTGAATAAGATTACTACACTTTTCAGCCGTTACAACGTTGCTGCACGTGTAACTGAAGTAGTTTAGGACTTACACATATTTCACCTTGTCCTGAGGAAAAGGTTGTGTAAGTAGAGCAAACATTGTTCCACCATGATTCAGCTGATTCCTGAGGAGATTCAAAACTCTGTGGCTCTGAAAGATTTAGAAATAAGGCATCCCTGTGATGTCTCGTTTTACAGCACTTATGAGTGCATTCTCAAATAGTTCATGAAACAGTTTATACATTTTGACATCCCCATAAGATTGACAGAATTATGGTTTTGGGAACACACTAAATGAGGTTCATAGTCCATCCTGTTTTATTCACCACCCTTCATGCTTCTTTGAGCCAAAGCCATTTTGAAAGCAGCATCTGCAACATGGAAGAAACAAGGATAAGAATTTGTTCATATTTATGAACATGAAAATACATGGAATCATGGCAGTATGACTAAAGTTACGCGACTTCATTAGACCCCAGAAATTAGAAGTTTTTGAGGTGAATAAAAACAAGCAGAAACAACTTTTACATTTTTTCTATGAGCAAATTTTCTTCCCTGAACTCCAATATGGGACTGAGAAGGCTGCCTGTGAGTGTGCTGTAGCAGAGGACAGCACTGTACCCTGAGGATGACCTGCCATCCTGGCAGACCTGAGAGGCTGAGTCACTTCAGTAGAAATCTGAGCAGTGTTCACACAGAGGCCAACAGTAAGCTGACCTGGGATCCCCCTATGGCACAGAGAAGACTGTGGCCTCCAGGCTCAGCTTGAAGAAATGGTATGAGCTGGGAGCCCAGAAATACTCATGCAGATGTTAAACAGTTTTGTTATGGGTGTGAAGTGCCATCAAGGTATCAGGACCTTTGGTTATAAAATTGGGAAAAGGACAGAGATTACTAATGGATTTCTATGGGAACTGCAAGAACACGCAGAACAGCAGTTCAAGTGGAAAAATTGCTGTCTGGGTGGCTGTGACTGTGTCATGTGTGTAGACAGATTTCTCAAATTTTGTGGAAATCCCAGGGAGAAATTTTGGTTCACGTGACTGGACAGATGCTCTGCAGATGCTCCACTGTTTGACGTATCCTGTTCCTTACTTCCCAGCTACTGCTCCAACTAGGCTTGAAATCACACTGCACCTGGTAGTGCTAGCGAGCTGTGGGACATGAAGAGGCATGAGGAAAAAAGGACTGAACCCCCTTGCCTTGGTAAGTTTGCAAATGTTATGGATTTCTAGCTGTATAAGCGTAGCTAGTAGAAATCACATGCTTATCCTCAGTCGCCTACGCTGGGCCTAGCAGTTCATCAACAGTCAGCAGTTTTTCTCAGGTGGAGAGCTTCAGGCCTAGCTGACTGCTGGGGAAGATTCACCCATATTTTGTGCATTGGAAAGATCCATCGTACAAAAAAATTTTTTTTGAAAAAAAATAATTGTATCCTTCTGACCAATACTAAGGCTACTTCAGCTAGGATGCTTTTGTCTCCCTGACTTAAGAACGTCTTCTGCAGACTATTTGTATAAGACAAAGAAGCTTTACCTGTACCCTAAGGAGCCGCAGACTTACAAATGAAAGTTAATTTGGAGAACTGACTGGTAGAAGAGAGGAAAACTGACAGGTGGAAGAGAATCCTGAGGACGCATGCCACCAAAGCCGGACTTTGGAAGAGTAAGTGGACAGGATTATATGTAAATAGATTTAGCAACTCACTTTCCCACAACTAAGTAAGAAGATACGTGATTTAGTCACAATATAAGAAAAGCCCTGTGTTGACACTTTTCTCTAGAGACAGCTTATAAGAAATACTTTGGCTTTGTGTAAGAAATTTACAGAAATCCTGCTGCATAAATGTTCTCATCTATGTGTATTAGTGCATGGACACAGTTACATTTGATGTGCACAAGCTGCTGATCACATTTTGGTTTTTATTGGTCTAAATTATCTTTTCCTAATGTCGTGTTTATTTTTATGTTACATCTGTCTCTCAAGAGAAAAAGGTGCTAACCCCAAGAACTGGAAATGCAGAGATTGTAATTTCTTCAAACAATACACAATAAACTTCAGAGGAACCTAAGAGACAGTATGGTTTTTTGTTGTCTGTTATCCTTCTTCAGACTCATGCTCTCCCATTCCTTGTGTTAAACAAAGAATAACAACGACATCCCTAATAAAAGCATGCATCTTTAAATCCAGCTACTTCGTTGTAAATTATTAAATTCTGCATGTTGGGGAGAGATGAGGCATTGCTGATGTGGTAGGCTGTGGCTAAGTAGGCAAATACACACCACACTGAAGGGAAAGGTCAGAAGTGGTAGGTAGCATTCTTTTATAACTATAAAAAGGAATGAAACCGTGTATCATCTCTGGCGGTCTTCCCATTCCTAACCCCTCCAGGGGTAAGACATTCTAATTAAAATGGTTTAATTTATTATATTAGATACAAAGGTTTGGTGACACTGACAGAAAGGAATACAGACTGCTCCAGCACGGCTGCCCCATGGGCCACAGGTCCTGCCAGAAAACCTGCTCCTGTGTGGGCCCTCCCTGGGCTCCAGCTACTCTCAGGGCACGTCCACCTGCTGCGCTGTGGCGTCCTTCACGGGCTGCAGGTGGGTAAGTGCTCCACTGTGGTCATCCATGGGACTGAAGGTGGGTATCTGCTCCACTGTGGTCAACCATGGGGCTGCAGGTGGATATCTGCTCCATGGTGGACCTCTGTGGGCTGCAGGGGGACAGCTGCCTCACCATGGTCTTCTCCACAGGCTGCAGGAGAATCTCTGCTCCGGCACCTGGAGCACCTCCTCCCCCTCCTTCTGCACTGACCTTGATGTCTGCAGGGCTGTTTCTCCCACATTTTTTGTCACTTCTCTCACAGCTGCTCTGCAGCGTTTTTTAAACTTTCTTAAAGACGTTACCGCAGAGGTGCCATGCACGTTGTTGAGAGGCCCACCTGTGCCCCGTGGGGGGCCTCCTGGAACTGGCTGTGTCCAGCACAGGGCAGCCCCTGGTCTCTCCTCACAGAGGCATCCCCCTATCCCCCCAAACTCCCCATTCAAACCCAACACCGCACGCCGTAAAACCTCAAGGGCTTGCTCATCCACGAAACAGCTCAACTTACTTTCAAAGCCAGTTGTTGCTGTTCCAGGAGCAAGCTGGAGGATAATTATGTTGTTCCTGCCATCATGAAAGAAACGCGCTGCGGCTGTTTGGCGGAACAAGGAGCTGGCGGGGGCGGGAGGCCCTGTCACCCCGGCACTCGGGGCAGCCACGGCCCACATCTTTCAGCCTGACTCAGCACATCCCCAAGCCAGAACACGGCACGAGCGCCCGGCTCCTTGGAGAACCGTCTTAAATTCAAGTTGGCTTAGTCATTACGCTAATTATGCTTCAGCCACTTTCTGGCAGCTGAGGGATGTAATAATTTCTACGCTTGCCTGGTCTGGGTGGGAAAAAAAAAATATTAAAAAAATCGTAATGGGTACCGCGTTTAAACTCCGTGGACACGCTAATTGATGTCGTAAAAACAAACAGACGCGGCTGGCCAGTCTGTGACCCTCGTGTTTCCCTCGCAAATCGTACGCGGCCACTCTCCGAGCGGGTCGGGGCGCCGCCCCAGGCCCGGCCGCCGCGCGGCCCTCACCGGCTTCCGTAGCCCCAGCCAAACCGCCCCCCCCCCGCGGCCGGCACCGAGCTACTGCGCCTGCGCGCAGGGAAGCCGCCGCCGCCGCCGCTTCCCACCTCCCTCCTCCCCTCCCACGGCGCGTACGCGCAGCGCGAAGGGCGGGAAGGGAGGGGGAGTGGGTGGCGGGAGCCGCCTGTCGCGGGGTGGTGGGCGGGGCGGCGGTAGGGCCCGCCCCCGCGGGGCGCGGGGCGGGGCGGGGCGGGGCGCCGCAGTGTGTGTGGCGGAGGGCGGGGGGGGCGCCGCGGCCGGGCCGGGCCGGGGCAGCAGCCGGGGTCGGGGCGTTGCTGCTTGTGCCGCCGCCGGGGGCCGGGGCGGCGGCTGGTGTTGCGGGGCAGGATGGTGTTTGAGTCGCTGGTCGTGGACGTCCTGAACCGTTTCCTCGGCGACTACGTGGTGAACCTGGACAGCTCTCAGCTGAAGCTGGGCATCTGGGGAGGTACGGGGCTGCCGCGCCGCGGGGGGACGCGCCGCCCGGCCCGGCCGCGCTTGGGGAGCCGCCCGCCCGCCCGCCACCTCCCTCAGCACCCCCGCAGCGCTTCCCGCCCGGCCGGGCTCGGGGCCGCCCTGCCGCCCGCGCAGGGGAGGAGGCCGGGGCGGCGTCCCCCGGGTGTCCTGCTGGGGCGAGCCGGGCCGGGCCGGGCCGGGCGGTGCCGCGCCCGCCGTCGCGGTGGGCTGCCAGCCTGGCGGCCCTGCCGCCGCTCCACCTGCCCGGCAGCTTAAAATAGTGGTGGGGGCGGGCGGGCTGTGGAGGAGGTGTCCGCGGGGGGCGTGGAGCAGCCGGTTTTGGCAGCGGGGCCGGCAGGAGCTGCAAAACAAGGGAGAGACAAACCCGGCCGAAGCGCTGGAGGTGTATGGCTGCCCGCTTGGGTTTTGTTTTTTCCGTGTGGA
This sequence comes from Pluvialis apricaria, assembly GCA_017639485.1. Classification (NCBI taxonomy): domain Eukaryota; kingdom Metazoa; phylum Chordata; class Aves; order Charadriiformes; family Charadriidae; genus Pluvialis; species Pluvialis apricaria. The sequence goes on from CM030044.1 coordinate 42,109,866, forward strand.
GCTGCCCTTGCTGCCCGCTCCTGGCCGGGGACGTGGCCTGGCTGGGGAGCTGGCGGGTGTCGGGGTCCGCGCCGTGCTGGTGGCACTGGCGGGAAGTTTGGGGAGGGCGGGGGGGTTGGGGGCTGGGAGCCGGCGGGCTGCCCTGGCTGTGGGGGCATGCCCGGAGCGAGCCCGATTAATTACTTTTTTTTTTTTTTTCCTATTGCTACCCCCCCGCCCCCGGAAGATATGAAACTGAAAATAAGCGCCGGGTGTTTTGGCAGCGTTTTAGTGTCAGCGGTGTGCGGGTGGAAGCGAGGATCCTTTCTGCCAGCAGCAGTGAGGTGCCGTTTCTTTCGGGTGCTGTCACCTATCTGTAGGTCTAAGGTGTTTGTCGCTTCCCAGCATTTAAAGACCCAGGACTAGGGACCGCCTTAGGTGTTGGCGGAGGCCGTGCCCAGCTCTGCTAGGCGAGGTAGGCAGCGGTCTGTAGAAGTAAGCGAGCATGCCAGTTCTCAAGGAGGGGGAAGGATTCTGTTTTGAACGTGCTCTGTTGAGCTGCCTTTAGTAACGTATGTGCAAGAACACAGCCACAAAGGTCTCCCTTTCCAGTACGTCTGGGCAAAGTAAGGTAGCGTAAGAAGAGTGAGAGACATACAATTAACAGATGCGTGTGCGGTGACCACTCCTGGCTCCGTTTTGAATGCGGGTTCCAGGTGTCTGCTGCACCAGCAAAAGCAAACACAGAGGTACAGGGTTGTTTTTTTTTTTTTAACATTGCGCGTTCATACGTCTGCAGGTGTGAAGCATCCTCCAGGTATTCCCTACCTACAATTCCATTCTTAGGTACTCATATACATGAATCAGATGTCGGGAGCTGCTCCTGGAGTTTATTGCATCTTGGACATTTTTGTTTCATGCTTCTGTTTTCTGAAATGGCGTCCTTATTTGGTTTCATCTCTGCAGTAATTTTCCTTCAGTTAGTCAAGGCATTTGTAGGATCTTTGCAAAGTTCAGTATCTATAGGGAGTCTTAACACTGCAAGAGCACATGTGACAGCTGGAGAGAAAGTACTGGTTCTTGATCTGTATCAGTGAGGCCTAATATAGCATATTTATTACAGATTATGCATGTCTTATTTGGAAAGATTGAGTTACTGCATCTTTCAGCAAAAGTGTGTCAAACTAGTTGTTTGATTTGTGTACTTATCAAATTGTTCAGTTATCATAGTTTCTTCTTTCTGTTCAGGGAAGGCAAGCAGAATGTTAAAATAAGGAACATTATGTAAATATTTTGGGCAATGTTTATACATTACAAAAAGGTAAAAACTTATTTTCCCAGCTCTGTAGATTGTTGGTGGTTGCTCTTGGCAGCTTATGCTTCTATGAGGCAACTCCTACCAGAATAGATGCACGTTATCGCTCTCACTTTTAAAAAAAACTAAGTAGAACTCACTAATTTTTACTTTGGAGTTTTGATATTAAGCTGTTACATTTTTTTTAATGTATGTGGAACTTGATTTTGGGATTTTTCTATTATTTCCTCATCAAGTAGTTTTAATATTTTAGAGGCTTTAGTGTGTTTTTAAATTAAATACTGTTTTCCCTTGGTACAACCTTTGTACTAGAATAAAATTAGTTTTTTCTCTACATAGTCTGTTTGCTTGCATAGTGTGCAGATTGATATATGAAGCTGCATCTTGCTCTGAGATGCCCAGAGCTATTGTGTGGCATTGTTGAAGCATCACCTGTACAGGTTTATTTTTTCCTGGTCTACTACATGATGCTTTAACTTGTATTTGCAACTTAAACTGTGTTTAATGGCATGTGCAGCTGCAATATTTCTTTCATTCCAAAGATTCTTGAGGAGCAGAAGCGGCATTCCTCTATCTAAAAGGCAGTAACTGCTAGTAGTAATAGCAGTAGAATACTCTTTATATGTAGGCTTCATTGACTGGGAGATCCCTACTCAGTGTATGTCTGAAGTCTCCTGATAATTTTATTGGCTTCCTCATTACTGAAATTGTGGAACCAAATTATTTTTTCAGAAAAATAGTACTTTTTTTGTTTTTGCATTTTGTGTAAATTTAATTTTTCGTGCTGGTCTGCATGCTCTGAAAGTGTTTCCATTACAGCTATGTGTTTTCAGACAGTTTTTGTCTTTATGTGTCATGGTAAACTTGCCAAATTTTACATAGATCATGTAATCTTGAAATTAAATTGTCCTAAATACTTTCAGTATTTTAGTAGTGATTAAAAGGAAAGCTTTTCTCCCTGTAACAAGTGGCCAATACTTTTCAAATGCTATAGCACTGCACGTATGCTAGATATCTGTATCTTAAATTTAAAAGGCATATATTTTTTTGCCTCTGAATAATTAAGTACCCAAGGCAGTTTTTCTTAGATACTATAGGGAGCAAGTTACGTCCTTGTGATATTTTATAGCTAGCTTGTTTAGGTTAAGGCTGGTAACCTGTTGGTAGACTCTGGATATATGTATAAAAAATGACTTTACATAGTTTCAGCTTCTGTAAATTTGGGAGCTTTATTCATGACTTTTTAATGAACTTGCTTAACATTCATTTTGGTTTTGCGTGATGAAAGTATTCAGTATGCCATGTTAAAGCTATCCAGATTCAATCTGTGTAGTAAAGTTGCATGATACTGCTGCTCCAAACAATATACGTGAGCACAGTACTAACTACAGAAATGTTTTAAAATGTGTGGGGTTGTGTTTTCCTTGTTAAAAAGCCTCTGATATTGAAGAGTAAAAATGCAGACTGTCTCAATACTAAAGAAAGATATGATGTCTGGAAGCAGACTCATGGCTGAGAGAGTTGCAAGAACTGAATGACCTAAAATATAAAAGGCAATGCAGAAAGGAGAATGTAGGACAACCTACACAAGTAAAAAAGGTAATTTGAGCATCAAAGGCCAAGGCTCAGAAAAGAATGTAATAGGGAAGGAAAATCATATTCCTTAAGAACACCATTAGTATGAATCAAAATAAAAAGCTACTGTGTTAGGCAGCCATCAAGGAAAGCTATTGGATGGCTGATGCTGGGAAGGACAGTGTTTTAAAATTCCTCTTGTTCTGGTCTTCACTTAAAAAGATAGTTTCAGTGAGCTGCATTAACAAATATGTAAGTACTTGGCTTGGATAAACAGGTTAGATAAGTATTTAGATAAATTAGATGACTGCTCTTGACCCTGAATAAATGATCGAAGCAATGTGAGATGTTGACAATTATCTTTGAGAAGTGTAGTGTCATTGAGGTTTCCAAACGCTATGAGAGACCGAACAGTTGTTTCACCAAAGTTGATGTTGCCACTGTTTTCCTTTGACTGGGTCTAAATAAATTTTCTTTCAGTGTCTTGGTCAGACCCTCTGTACTGCCCTTTAAAATACTTAATTCTCTGTTGACTTGGCACACCTGCTTATTGGGTAGTGTCTCAAACATATCTTACTTCATACCACTTGTTATTTGAGTAGCTGGTGTCTCTTATTGGGGCAGCTGTGTTAGTAGGATGATATAGGCAGATAATTGACACAGTTTGTGAGCACACAAACAATTTTTACTTTTTTTTCTGGCTACACGTTGTTATAATAAAAGACAACTACCTTTCCATACCTTGCCCTGTCTAGGTATAGCAGGTGCGAGGATATATATAGCAGGTACAATCGCCTCCCTTACATATTAGTAATTTGAATTGACTGAGGGATGAAGAATTTCTGCTGCCTTTCATGACCTATTTTACAATAGATGTAAATAGAGGAGGTATTTGGCAGGCGCTTGGATCCTCAAGGACTTACAGCTTGTCTCCAGAAGGTATGCTTAAACAGGAATAATTAACAGCACAAACACAAGCGGGACATGACTGGCAAAGGCAGCAGTTTGTATAAAGTGATCAAACGGGTTCGCAAACTGACAATGCTGTCGCTAAAAAGCAGAAATTGTGTTAAAATGTGTGAGCAGCAGTGTTGGGTACTGGTCAGATACCAGCTGAGGTACTTTCAGTTTCTGATGCCTATCATCTTTCCTCTCTCTATCTGCCTTCCCTGCCCCACTCCCTTCCCCCCAGTGTTGGTTCATGCACTTGAATTCATGAAGTTATTTTGAGTATCTGAAATTAAAACTATAAACCTATTTATTCCAGAATTTTGACAAATGTTGGATTTGGTTGAATTATTTACAATATCCAGGGATCAGTAAAGCTAAGAATTTGCTTTATAATATAGCCAAAATAAATCCTAGACTGTGCTATAGGTATTTATAAATGTTCTGGCTTTTATTATTGTTTTGGCTGCTAGCCTGCATGTTTAACCCCAGATATTTATACAACTCCAGCTACTTGTATATACAGTTTTTAAGGTTGCTTCATTGAGCAATTTTTTAACCCATCAAATGGGGTTTTATCTGGATGCATTTTGTCATCAAAACAGAGAAACATCCAGTTGCCTCCAACCAGGAGAAGAAACCTGACAAAACCAAACAACCAAATCGTGATGTATTTTGAAATTCTTGCAATTAAAATCCATTGGCAGTGCTCCAACAGTAAAATTCAGTAGCTGTGTTATGTCCTGTGACAGAACTTTGTTCCCTGATTTTTCTGCTTCTGTTTGTGATGGCTTTTTTTTTTCCTTTTTTTCCCTAGCAGAAAAGTCAAGTGCAATTGCACTTGGAGCTATGTTTCATTGCAAGTGAAACAGCCGAGTGTGATAGAGACTAAATTTTGGCAATGAAAGAGAATACTGACATGGTCAGTTACTGCGTTTTGAATTGTGAGTGTTAGAATTGGTTGCCAGCTGAGGTGTGGTAAATTTAGAAATAGTTTATGTTTACTTGCAGGACTGTTTTGTTGATCTCTTTCTTGCCCTCTCTCTCAAGGGTAGGAAAAAGAAAGGTTGCATAGATTTACAAAACATGGTGCTTCAGTAGTAGCCTTCTGTGTACTTTGATAGCCCATTCACTGTGGTCAGACCCTCAGTCAAGGTTTTTGTAAGTAAACTGTCATATTTTAGTGAATGTGTATCATTCATTTTATACTAAAGTTGAATTGATTGAAGTTTTCCTAATTTCTGTCTCTTCTAATGATTTTAACTAAAACATTTAAACTTATTGTGTAATCATAAGTATAGGAAAAATGGTGAAGAATTATTTACCCCACTACTTAATCCCAACTTTTCATGTAGAATTGTCAAAGCCTTCTTTTCTGAAACATTATCAATACCATGTTTATTCTCTGCCATTACGATGCGCTCAGACAAAATAAGCTGTAGTTTTCCTTCACAAAATATTATATGTAAGTGCTTGAGGTAATAATCCTTGCTCACTTTGCAGTACCTTGTTTTTAGAAGCATTAGGGCTGCCAAATTATTGCAGCTTAAGTTATTGTGCCTCAGCAGATAATGTGCCATGTGCCAAACCCTTGGTAAATGAGAGGTAGTGTTTACTTAACTGACAATGAAAGTGAAGAAACGAAACCCAGTTAAACTGCTGTCATGTAGTCTTAGAGTTTGCCTGTGAACATTTTTTATTGTGGCTCAACTGATGTGCAAAAGTTGCATGTCATGCATGGTAACTTGGTTACAAACCTGAACTTTTGCTCTAGATACCATTAGAATTATTTGCCATGAATACAATTACAATTAGTGACGTCTTTTTGGAGAAGCAAATGCTTTTTTTTAGTTTTTATTTTTTTTATGTCTCTTGTAGAATGAAAACTTCTGTAATGAGTATTAGAATGGTCTGTGCATGGTCAGCTTTATCAGAGAATAAATTTAGAGTAGAACTGAACCCAAGGGTACATAAAAACTGTCACCTTGTTATTACCTAAAAAGACTATGTAGACTAGTTATAGTTACTAGAGTAGTTACCGATTACCGCTGGGAATGGTTTCTTTGATTCCCCCCCCCCCTCCTTTTCTAATGTTCCTGTCAATATGTGTGTATTGTAAGGCTTAAAAGTAGGACCACTAGCTCTCAAAAAACATCCTTCTGCATGTAGTATTTCTCTGGAGAGGCTGATGGTAGCATATGTCAGATGTATAGAATTCTACTGGAAAGTGATAATAGATTGTTGCAATGAATAAATTAAATCATTAAAAACTTTATAGTAAGATGGATGGATGGATTAGTTTTCCTGATCAACTCTACCACAGCAGTTCAACAACTTGAGCCAACTGTTCTAATGAATGCATTTGTGAGATTAGGGTCCAGTTTCCCAAAATTGGTGGTATTTTGAACAGTAGTCCAATGCCATCAGAACTGCAAGAATATTTCTAGCAGTTGGGGCTCCTGTCCCCCCATATGTTTGGCCATTTCTAACTTGCGTCCCCAAAAGGAAAGCATTATTGGGTCAATCAAATCTTCATTTGCAATCTCAAGTTGTATTCCTTTCCAGGGCTGTAATCTGCTTCTGGTTTCCTGAATCTCATTTATGCCCCTGCTCAGCTGTATCAGGTGTCTGTTCCATGTGCGTGTGTTAACACTATGCAACTAATTCAAAGCAGAACCATTGCAGGTGTTCCATCCTTCTTGTAGAATTTGCAGAAAACATTGCTTTGGAGTATGTGCATATTTTTGTCTTGCAAGTGTCCTGGTCCCTTCCAATTTCTTTGTTGTGGCAAGTGTCTGATGTCAAGTATGTTGTAAAAACAGATCTTGCAATTCAAATTTTCTGTGTGTACAGGGTACTGAATTTGTTGTTGTCTTAAAATGCTTAAAAATTAGATTTACTGAAATGCTTCCTGTGAACTTCTATAAGCCTATAAATATAACTTGCAAATGTAACATCTTTTGAGGGCTAAAAATTCATTCTAAATTTAATGTTGCTAGATTTCCACAAGCATAGGAAGCAGATGGTTGAGGAAAAAGAAGCAAACTTTTAATTTCAAAATGGGTCCTCAGAAAATGTGACAGTAATTTCCAACATTTTTACTTTGAGGAATCTTAGGTTCTTTTCTATGGACATGCGAGCTCCATGAGAAAGTCTCAGTTATTATTTTGTAGCATGAATGAACAGTGTGTTCTTAATCATCTTTCATGGATATTTGAGGTTTAGGTTGTGGATGTCTTCCACGGCAAAGAGTTGAAGAACCACAGGTCAGGGACCACTGACTCAGACTTTGGGATGTTTAGCGTGTACCACTATTACTTTGCTTATTGTAGTTTTACTTTTTTTGCTTCTTCGCTTATAGGAGCCGTAGCACTGAAGAATCTTGAAATAAAAGAAAATGCGCTGGTAAGTTAGTGAAAATAAAAATAAAACTGTTGCAGAAATGATTCTTGAAAAACGTTTTGGGTTGTACTTGCTTTTTTTGGTTCTTAGTTTAGGCTACACTATCTTTTAAGTGAAAACTTACTGTTTTGTTTTCTCTGCACTTGTGTGAATTGTCTAATTAATTTGAGATTAAATTTAAAGGTGAAGGTGTATGCTGGCTTAATTTAGCTTTTTTTTTTTTTAAAAAGCAAAACTCAGCAATTGCTAAAAGAGTGTGTTTAGGCCAAAAGCAATACTGAAAGACCTTTTTTTTTTTTTTTCCTATAGCTCATGAAGCTAACAAGTTACTCTTGGGAATGTATTTAGCCGAGCATGGCTTAACGTTCTAAATCAGTAACCAAAAGCTTGCTTGTTCTGTTATATTGAATGGGTTTTTTCAGTGGTTGAAAGGTTAATTTGTTGTTAAGGTTATCATCATCTTTTTTTCCTAAGTGGGAACATTTCACAAGTTGCTGAAATGAGCTTAAATGTTCTAAAACACTTTCTTTCAGAGTCAGCTGGATGTGCCATTTAAAGTTAAAGCAGGACATATTGGTAAGTTATGTGTTATCATAGACCCATGCAGGAGTTACTAAACATACTACTTTTCCTTGCAAGTGGCTCTAGGCATCCTAAGCAAGTAATTTTCCTAGTTTCCTTGATTTGCATGCTTTGTACGCTCTGAAGTTTGTCTCATCTGAAGAAAACTGTTAGAAGCTCCTTTTCTTGAGCTGAGATAGTAAAGTTAAAATATACTGGAGTCTTGTCTAGTCACTTCAATAGTAATGAGATAAGAACCCAATACAGCAAAGATGAGCAACTGAGCAGGACTGGATATCATGCCTTGTCTTAGCAAGACTCCACAACTGATTTTGCCTTCCACTTCCCCTTCTATCCTCCTTCCCTGTTTTTGCTAATATGAAAAGTTTTCTCATTGCAAGTTGATTGTCTTATAGAAGTTAGTGGTTTCTTCAAGGAAACTAAGTCTAAAGCCATTAAGTTTCCCTTAAGTCTACCCTGGAAGTATATATTTTCCTGTGACTGATTTCATAGTTTATTAAAATTGGCACTTGTGTGAAGAATGAGAGATGCTGTGATGTTGGGTTCCCCATGTTCACAAAACATACACACTACTTTGAGACTGTCTTCCACAGAAGAAGAACGAAAAAAGAAAAATATGTGTTTTAAAAATGCTGGGTTTTGGGAGTATTTAGCTGCATGAGCACATATGAGCTGCACAGGCTTTTCTTGTTTATGAACAGTGCCTTTGCAAGGAGGGAGAGGTTGCTGTTAGGAAGAAGGAATATAATTCAAGGGACTGAGGAGAGGACCTGTAGACATAATAGTTCTGCTCATGGAAAAACTTGCCTCATGTTCACCTGTGTGCTGTGTAAAACACACATCCCAAAGGACATGTGCCTCAGATGCCCTCTGTTTTCTGTCCAATATAATAATTGTTCAGAGATGTTGTGGTTAATGTTGATTGTCTTTCTAAACTTTTTTTTTCCCATCAACTATTTAACTGTATACCTCAACCTTTTTCTTTTGTCTTTGTAGGTCAACTTAACCTACAGATTCCATGGCAAAACCTTTATACTCAACCCGTTGAGGCAGTTCTTGATGGAGTTTATTTGCTTATTGTGCCCACAGCCAGTAAGTTAATGTAGAGAAAAAAGCAAATATAGATTGGTGGGATTTTAGAAGTATCTGGAATGGGGTGATGTTGTTTTCACAAGCTTTATTCCTAGTAGATACTCCTAGCAAATACAATTAGATAATGGTTATGGGGTGTTTTTCTGTAGTTTACACTTAGTCCCCTAATTTTTTGCTGTCATGTAACTACTAACAAAATGTGAAAATTACCGCTTTTGAAACAACATCTTCCAAAAATGTATAAGGTTTTTTTGTAGCATACCTTTTTATGTTGTGTATTTAGGCATAAAATATGATGCTGAAAAAGAAGCCAGGCAGCTCTTGGAAGCAAGACAAAGGGAATTGCAAAGGATTGAGGAAGCAAAGCAGAAAATAGCTGACCAAGGTAAGAGTGGGAAAAGCTAATGAAAGTCACACTATTTCTTTCTTTATTTTAATCCAGAAAGGTGCTTGATTTGTCACATAATGTTTTAGATTCCTGTTTTCCTCTTGATACTTAAAACTCTATTAGTAACAGATTTTCAGGTGTAACGGCCTTCAATATTGCAGAACAGACATCCTGAAAATAAAAAGGTTCAGGAATTGGTGTGATCTGATATAAATAAGGCTTTTGAAATATTGCTTGCATGTGTCACATGTTGCCTGACATTTTCTTTCCTCTTCTTTCATAAGAAACAATTTAACTTTGTTTCTGGTAGCAAAGGATTTTTATGGTTACACCTTTTTAAAGATTCTGTTTAATTTGTTCTTTGGTACATGTTAAATCTTATCATCTTAAATTAGACTTTTCATACTTTCAAGAAATATGTATTGGCTACCTTGAGTATCAGTGGGTACAAGTCATGCTTTTGAACAACCTGATTCTTCATGCAGCCGGTAATAAAGCTGAAATCATCTAGTCTGATGATATAAATGTTAAAGATTATACTGAAAGGACATGGTTTTATACAGCTGGAGTAATGTAACTGAAAACTTAAATATCTGTCATACAGACTTTATTAGGTTATTGTTTTCTCTAGTGTAGTTTTAAAAGTACTTAAATGCAAGCAAAATATTAAATACCTTTCCTTTAACTTAGATAAAGTAAAAGAAGAGAAACAAGACACTTTTGTAGAAAAACTAGTCACTCAGGTCATCAAAAATCTTCAGGTGAAAATTTCCAACATCCATATTCGCTATGAAGACGATGTAAGTACTTTTGTATGTCTCAGCATAAGGTGTTGTACACTGTAACATGAAATTAGGAACCTGTCTGATTTTTCCTAGTTGCTTCCCACATTGAGAGAATCCTAGTAAATCCTATAGTCTTAAAAAAAAATAAAATTAAAAAAGAAAACTGATAAAAAGCTTGTACCAAAGCATAAAGAGATTTATAGGCATATGACTGGGTACAAAGAAGATTTGGTTGTCAGATCTTTGCTGTATGTATTTTTTTAATTGTTGGCTATTTACTTCCAAATCTAAATTTAGAGCATAACATAATTGTTTTTTTGGTATTTCCCCCTGCTCTATTAGATCACAAATCGGAATAACCCCTTGTCATTTGGGATTTCGCTTCAGAATCTAAGTTTGCAGGTAATTTTATTTTTCCTCTAAAAAACATTTTGATATATACTGATAGGTTCAGTTATGTTTTTGTGTATTATTGTGCTGTCTGGTAACATACTTTCTAATGAAAGTATACCTATAATCATGAGCAATGCATAGTGGTAACTACTTGGTTTATCAGATCCAGCATGAATATTGTGGTGAGGGTGCCATTAAAGAGAAAGTGCTAGCATTAAAACAGACCTTTCTGAGGAAATTCTTATTCTGCTCCCTGCTGCACTTTGTGTTTGCCAACTACCAGACTTTGCTGGATTTGGGCTATTCAGAATCTATGAATGCTTTACTGAAACTGCCATGAGCAGCAAGAAAGGAAGTTACTGCTTGATACTGGGGAGGAAAAAAAAAAAAAGAGGATGGTAATCTTGTTTCAAACTGGAGCTCACATCTTTGATCTGCAAGCTCCACTTTAAAGTGTTAATAGTAGTCATCATAGATTGTATGTGGTTTTTTTTTCTGGAAGGCTACCTAGTAGCAGCAACATGCTGATGCTGCTGAGTTGTTCTGATCCAGTAGCTTTTCATGTGTAACTGATAATCTTAAAATATGTCAAAGTAAATGTTTCTTTATTGAATATAATAGTTGTCTTATGAATGCTTGTTCCTAGCACATTGAAAGGTTTTTGCCAACCCCTTTCCCTAAACAGTTTTGCATAGTGAACAAAAGCTTTGGTATCCATACTACTTCATTCTTGAAATGCATATTAGCCTTGAAAAAGTATAATAACATATAGTGTTTCTGTTGGACTCAAACTAAAATGCTACTTCCAGAATTACGAAAGAATTGTAGTCCCTTGTTTTTCTTTTTCCAAAGAGCCTGCCTAAAAATAATATTGGTGTAAAGGAAGACAGTTTGTGATACTGAAAACAGAATTTTAAAGAATCTTTTGGTTCCTTTGTGCAGCCTTGCTAGTCACTGCACATACATGTGTGTGTTTTGGAGGGGAAGAAGCCTTATCAAGTTTCCACTTAAAATAATGGCTTAATCATCTTAAATCAGAAGATGGCGTCCCATTATTTTCAGTGAGGTTTAATTACAATGATGTTCCTCTCTTTTCTTACTGGTTTCTTTCACTGATGATAAAGTGTTGGTATATTATAGATACTGGAATAACTTTCTTTGCTTCTCATTTCAGACCTCAGATAAGAATTGGAATCCATGTTTACATGATGAAACTGCCAAGTTGTTCTACAAGGTACAGTGTAAACTGTGTGCTAAAGAAAGAATTGTCAATTAAACAAGCTGAATTAGAGTTCCTTCCACAGAAAGTGAGATCAAGAAAATATGTAACTCTGTAGGCTCTAAAATAAAAGGAAGTGTAGTCTGCAAGAACATTCTGAATATTTTTATTCATCCAGACTTTGTGAAATGCAAATTATTAATCTAAAATTTCTAGCTATTAATACATATGTTCTGTTGTATTTTCAGCTTGTACGACTGGATAACCTTTTTGCTTACTGGAATGTGAAATCGGAGATGTTCTACCATGGTGGTTGTGAGGAATCGTTGGTAAGTAAGGCATGAGATAATGTATCTAGTATTCTAGTTCACACTGTGAAGCATAGACCGTACTTCACATTCAGTTCTGCTTCCATTTATGTCAGTGTCCTGGAGAATTGTCTTGTTACTAATAGCTTTTTTAGGAAAAAAGTAAATGTTAAGGTTTTTATGTGATGGAAGTACAACACCCATCTAAGAAGGTTAAAAGTCCTTTGCCGGTTACAACATTGTACAAAATATATAGTCATCTGGCTGTTCAGTCATTTTATTAGCTAAAAATAGAAGTCTTACTGTGTTTAAAACAGGTGAATATTTTGAATTGTACTGTGTATCAGAGGGATTAACTGAAACCTGTATTAAAATGCTAACATTTTATATTTTAAAACTTAGTCATGAAATGAAAATGCAACTTATTTTTAACTCCATTGTGTATGTAGGTTAACTTAAAACAGGGAGTTGCCAGCCACAATGTGATTCCAGAAGGTTATGATTTTGGTAAGTGGTATTTTATTTGTATTTGTAATATGCGTGTATACTTTACTTTTAATTTATAATGCCTCTCAGACGTTGTGCTTTGGCCATTACTGAAAAAATCTTAGTAAGGAGCGCAGTTTAGTTCTTTTGTAGAAATAACTGTCTCTCTGACAAAGTATACTGTACCATATCTGTAGCCTTAAAAAGGCTTTGGTTAAAATGAATGTTGAGTCATGTATCATTTGAATGGAATGTCATACATAAATCCTTATAGTTCTCGTCCATGGATAATTCCTTATTTTAAGAAGTTTAGCAATAATGTGTGCATCATGCAAGTTTTGTGACTCAGATTGGTTTAAGTAAAAGATTAATGTTTTTGAAGTCACCTGCCTTATGCGAAGTGTATCTTTTCTCATTAGAGGTGGAAACAGTAATCACACTATTGTGAAACATCAACATTTTTATTTTATTTTTTTAGTGTTGCCATATTGCAAATTTTATTGCTTTGAGTGTTGCTTACTTTTGTCCGAAAGTCATATTGGCTCCACTCAAACATGGTGATTGTTTACTTTTCATTTATGGAGAATATGTGGGTTTTTTTTCTCATGTGCATCTGTGTGATTGTTTAGTAAATGTTTACAAGGCAGAATGGCCTTTGAAGTGGCTTGCTCTCTAGCAAGTCAGTCTTCAGTTCACTATAGCCAAAGTTAAAAAGGGCACTGTTAGTTTACGGGTTTTTCTTGCTACCTTTGCCTGAAAGAGGAAGCCTTTTGTGTCTCTTTATTGGACTACCAGAGAACTATTTTGTAATTATTTCCTGATTTCTTATCTTTTTCAGTTGCTAGCTTTGACTCTTTTTACAAGAAAATAAGTTTAAACATCATCAGTTGTCTAAGTCTTTACATAGAAGTTCAAAATTGTTGTATGCAAAATTGCAGGAATCAGGATTTACACTTTTAAAATTCAGTGCCATCAAAGACAGATATTTAAAGAATTACATTTTGCTGATATTCCGTGGTAAATGAAAATTCTGGCTCTTTTAGAGCAACTCTTTAGATTGAGACATAGATAAAAAGGTAGTAAGCACAAAGTCTGCTTCTGTCGTTTGATCTAAATGCAAACATAATGCTTACACGTACGAAGGATGAAAAATGAAACTTAGGAAGCTAAATACGGAGAAAATGAATAGAAATGCTACTTCATAAAATGTGTAGATAAAAGTAAAATAAGCTTCACAAGAAATACAGGGCTTCAAATGAAAAAAAAGTAAATTGGTGTAAATGGGGTTTCATCTTGCAAAAATGTCTGTTTACACTCATATGAACCTTTCGGTGAATTTAGAATATTTGGTATGTAGATGGTATATCAGTATTTCTGTTGAAATCAAAAGAATTTTATTTGAGAAAAGTACAATTTACATAAATTCAAGTAATATGCAAATTGTTATTATTGGATCAATTGGTGAAACAGATGGAACAATTGAACTAAACGTGGCTTCTGAATGCTATATCGAATGCCTGATATTGCCAAATTATGGACTAAATAAAACACTTTTGCTCTGAATATTTTTCATGTGATGTACTTCGCTTTATGTAGGATCCATATTGTTTTTTTGCATGCTTACTTGAGCTTGGATTTAGAAATGTGGAATGTTTTATCAACTGTTGTGAGCATATTTTATCAAGCCGTGTAAAACATCACTAACATTAAAAAAAATCCTTGTGAAATAAGATTTACTGTACTGAAATAAGTGCTATGTTTGAAACTATCTTGTACTGTAAATAGCTTATAGCCAAAAAAATAGATTTGTTGCAAATATAAACTATTAATTGAAACATCTGCTGATTAATACTGCGTACAGGAGATTTTGTGAAAGTGTTCCACAAATGTTGCCAGAATGAAACTGGAAATTCATTATGGATTGCATTATATTTTAAGCTGTGTTGATGAAGTCTGGCATTTTTATATGAATAATCTGGCATACCTTGAGCTGATAAGCATTGTGTATCATTTATGGCAGTCTTAAATAATTAATTAGATTTTTTATATCAACTTCTGTTTTTTAGTATTCCGCCCAATTTCAGCTAGAGCCAAACTCCTTATGAATCCTCGATCTGATGTTGACTTTTCATCACCGAAAATGGATTTAGACGTAAATTTACAGGATATAACTGTTGAATTCAATAAGCCACAGGTATAAACTATTTTTGTGGAGTTATACATAATGTGGTAAAAGAGTTAGTTTGCGAGAATAATAAAAAAAGCAGTCTGAAATTTTATAATATACAGAATCAATTAATTTCTTAGTCTTGTTTTTCTTTGTAAATTGTTTTCTTTTTAAAGAAAAGCTTGACTCATGTTCTCAGTAAGACAGTAACATTCAGTTTGAAGTTTTTTGGTGTGTGGTTTTTTTTTTTTTTAGTACTTCAGTGTTATGGAGCTTCTTGAGTCTATTGATATGATGACTCGAAATCTGCCATATAGGAAGTACAGACCTGATGTTCCACTGCACAACAATGCCAAGACATGGTAGGCCACCTCAGAATTTGAAAATAATTTATTAGTTATTAATTAGATTTAATTACCAACGGATTGTCTCTTACTTACGGAGGTTACAACTCATTTCCTTCTGAAACAGTTTTCTTTTTTCTGTTTTTTTTTTTTTTCTTAAGCTAGGAATATTATGAAAAACATTGGTGAGAACCTCAAACCAAAGGCTTGAAAGCCTGCATTTGCTCTCTTAAAGACCATTATCATAAACTTATGTCTGATAGTATTTTAATATCCTAACTGTTTTAATGTTAGGTTATATTATGATATATATACACATATGTTTTTATGTATAGAATTACATATATATATGTATAATATATATGCTTTCATTATATATACATTCTCTGTATAAAATATGTATATTATATATACACACACATGTTAGGTTCTATTACAAGAACATAGCTGTTATCTAAAAATAGGCAAACCTTTTCGACACAGGTGGCAGAGATTTAATTTATTTTCAGAAGGTTCCTTACAAATATGTTTTGATTATTTACACACACACATACATATCTATATTTGTGGGCGCTTTTTGTACAAGGTTACTTTTAAATTTTAGGAAATAGCAGTCTGTCAACTTTGTGTTGGAAAAAAAATTAAAATCCTCTATTGACCAGAAGTGTGATATTAGACAAGGGATTTCACTCTTTCACAACTTGAAGTTGTATCTAGTGAGAGTCTGTATAGTTCTAGGTGTCTTTTCATGTAAAGAAATGTAAACTGTACTTAATTTGTCTTTTCTTTTAGGTGGAAATATGTTATTTATGGCATCCTTGAAGTAAATGTTCAACCTAAGCTCCAGATGTGGTCATGGGAACATATTCGTCACCACAGGAAACAAGTGAAGAACTATAAGGATATGTATAAAACAAAGATAACATCAAAAAAACCTAATGAAGAAATCTTAAAATTGTTGGAGGTTAGCCATTTTCCATAAAAGGCTTAAGTATTGTTTGTCTTGCTATTTTCTTAAACTTAAATGTTTACGTGTTCCTAAGTCAGTATTAAGTTATAATAAAAGCAGTGGCCAGACTTGCGACTTCATGAGTACCTTTCGTTGTGAGTAGTATTAATAAACGTATTAGATAATTTTTAAAATTAGTAACAGCAGTGAAGAAAAACTGATATGCTTTTCTTTTACGGTTTATTTTAAGTTTTCAGCTTAAGCAAATTCACTTGGGTTGCCCTGAAAGAGTTGTTTACTGTTGTTTCCTGTAAAACTGAGCTGTGAAATCTAACCAAATGAAATTTTCAAAAAATAATTTCTCACCTCCTTTCTAGGAATTCGAAAAGACTTTGGATATTTTTAACATCACTCTAGCAAGGCAACAAGCAGAAGTTGAGGTAATGTTTCATCATTTAAGTGAGTCTAAGAATAACTGCAACATGAGGTTGTGGGGATTTTACGCACGTGCGTTTTAGTTCTAGTGACTGAATTTTGCAACAGTGCCATCTGATTTTCTGGGAATTTTGTAGCAAGAACCTTACATTCCATACCTTAGGCCACTTTTTAATCTTTATCACTAGTGCCCTAAGTGCCAAACATCAGCTTCAGTGAGCCAAGCATCAAGTCTCTGTATCACATAGCTTGAGAAATCTTGTGCTTTCAGTCTAGAAAAGACTTCATAGGTGATTCACCTAAACACGAATAGCTGTATGCATCACTTCTTTTTCTCCATCGCAGTTGTCCTTCAACACAAACTCCTTGGTGTCCTAGAAACCTCTAATTTCAGAGCTTTTTTTTCCTTAAGGCTCTGTCCATTCTTTCGTTGGACTGTTTGCTGTGTAACATCTGCTTGATGACCTGGTATCCTTTATAAAGAGGACTTCGGAGGATTTTGCTCAAACTTTTGGGGGCCGTGTGTTGTTTAGTTGTCATTGTGCATCATCCCTCTGAGGTGAATCAGTAGTATCAGTTCAGAAACCTTTATGTTTTTGTGGTGAGTCCTGCCTTCCATTGGTCTGTAGCTGGATAGATGTGACAAGTCTCTAAAAAGTTCTGATCTATAGCTAGCTGTTTTCCCCGATTGTGTTCCAGAGAGATCTTGGGTTTTTTGAATGCTGAGAAGGGATCCCTGTCTCAGTCATTTTGGGTGTCGCATTCACTAGAGCATCTCTAAATTAGCAGTTTATCTGCAAGTATTTTCAGATCATATTAGTCATGAAGAAAAATAATTAGTTTGAGTGGTCCATTACAGTTTTGAGAACCCTCTGTCTCTTAAATCAGCTTGATGGTTGTTTGCCATCCCTTATGCCAAACTTTCAGCGGTCAAGTCTGTATGTAGTTTGCACTTTCTATGAGGACCCAGTATTGGAATCGTCACTGGCATCATACAGGACATCCCCTAGTTGTTGAAATGATGAGTGTGGGAGAAGGGAGGACTTCCTTATTATTATAGGCATATATATCAGGTCCAGGAGTAGTTTTCTATATTCCTTAGAGTAAATATTCTATTACAAGAGTACTGATTTTTTTTTTTTAATGATTGCTTTGGACATCTATCTTGAAATGAAAAATATAGGCATAATTTAAAATTTGGCCTGTGATAACTATTTAATTGCTTACATATGTATTTTTAATGAATCTATAGAAGTGCACTGTTGTAATGTAGTGCAGTATGTAGTGTGAATTGTTTTTTTTGGTGGTGAGAGCTAGAGAGAAAGTCTGCTGTGTAAGAAACACTGACTTACAATCAGCTACCTTTTGCTGGTTTTGCTTATAAAGGTGGTTGATTTTATGCAAGTGAGAATTGGTCTGTTGATGCACTGTGTACTTGAAGTTATTAGAAGAAAAACTAAAAAATAACATGTTGCCTTTTCAGTGGTTGTCTAATGATGTTTTGATGTGTTAGAGCATGTCTTGGGTCTCTATTTTTCTTGGGAAAATGAAGAAAGAAACATGAAGAAAATGACTTGTTTGAGTATTTTTTAAATTTCAGGCAACAAAGGCTGGATTAAAAATCTACAGACCAGGAGTAAAACAAGATGATGAAAATTCTGGTGGATGGTTTAGTTGGATATGGAGCTGGTCAGGTGAAAAAAAGGATGAACAGAAACAAGAAGTAAAGGGCTCGAGTACGTTCATTTATTGGTATTTTTTTTTCTATTATTAAAAATGGCTTATTACAATAATAGGTCCCTAGCAATGGAACTTTAGATTTGTTTAATATTTGGGTTATGGGATTATTGATATTTATGTTTTCTCTTAGCCTTTTTTTGTAGGTGAAGTTGTTAATTGCATGTTACAGGGGTATCTTACAATTCCTTCCATAGGTCTTTCTGCACTGTCTTCAATTTGTGTTTTCTCCTGCCATAGTTTTTGCATTTGTTTGCATGGTGTACTGCGTATGGGGATTTGAAGAAAGTGCTAGAAAACATTAGCAGTTAATGGAATGTAAGCAATTTTAGTTCCATTAATTTTATAATTTGGCTATTTCATGCAGTGTGTTAGTTTGATTCACTTAAGTACAGGGCACCTCATAAAGGCTGTGGAACACAAAGTAAATCAAGAAGGTTGCTTCTGGTGTTAGCAAGCTAGGAAATAGAGTAGGTTTGAATAAAAGTATAACTGCATTTTAAAGCATGCTGTAGGAGTCTCAAGACTTTAAACCTCAGGGTTTTTTTACTAATTCAGGACAGTGTTGACAGTATCTATTGTGTGTTATAGAGCTACTCAGCACTGGAAAGTATGTAACAGTATTCTCATTTTTCAGATACCTATATTGAGTTTAACTAATCTTTTGCAACACGACAGGTCTTGAAGAGCTGATGACATGTGAAGAGAAGGCTAAACTTTATGCAGCAATTGGATATAGTGAAACAGCTGTGGATCCAACCCTTCCAAAATCAGTAAGTCATAACCAACTATGATACCAAACAATTGGTAGCTTTATTTACTAATAAAAATCTAAAGATGATAGGAAATCACTTTTAAAATTACTCCAAACTCTGTCTCTATATTTGAATACTGTTCTGACACTTTTTAATTAAGTTACTACATGCTGACTTTGTACAGAACAGAACGTCCTTAGGTGTAGTTTCGGGAAAGTGGTTATAGAGCTTACTTTGGATATTCTGAAAAAATTCAGAATGAAATTTTTCTCGCTCAAACTAGAATAAAATCATAAGTAGTGTATTGTTATTTAAGTTATGAAATGCTTCATATATCCTCTTACGATATTCAGAAACTTTTGAAGAAAGTGCAGTAAGTGATCCACTGGAATCTTAAATATGAGTCATAGCAGATGAGGTAGAGTAGGTGAGTATGTAAGGAAAGAAGGACCGTAGTGGGGAAGAACAACATTTTTGAACGATTTGGAAATAGTCTGATAAGTCATCTTTACGTGGGATACCATGCACGGTACAATGGACTGCCTTCCAGCTCTGTGTCAGAAGCCCTTTATCTCAAAATGTGGTGTAGAGACATCAAAGACCAAAGTTTGTAAGCATAGTCTACTCTTACTCTAACCCTGCCTCTTCATAAAAACTGTTTGGGAATGACTTTTACACCAGCTATAAAACTATTTTTCTAGTGCTATAAATAGCTTGTATCAAACTGATATTTGTGGTTTTCATCTCTTCATAAATTGTATCAAAATGTATGTTAACATATTTTATAATCCCCTGTTGTTGTTTTTCCTGCATATCTAGTATGAAGCCATGAAGTTCTCTGTGAAGTTATTAAGCATGTCTATATTATTAAGAGAAAACAAGCAAACTCCTGAGCTGGTAGCATTCGCATTAACTGGCTTGAGTACAGTATTTACCCAACGACCAGGTGCACAAGCAATAAGGTGAACTTTCTCTATCAAAATGTTTTTGCTCCTCATGAAATGTTGATGATGGCTAATAGGCATTTTAAGGCTCTGTTACAATGTTTACCTTCCATTTCTCGCTGCCGTTTCTTGTGCAGTTTGGGAGCACAATCATCCTGCAACTGATGGAAAAAGTTAATGGATACTGTTTCCCTGATTAAGTTCTCTCCATTTTCAGAATTTTTTGTGCCAATACAGATTTTCTCCTTTTTTTCAGTTTATCATTGTTACATGCAAGCAGTCCAGTTACTAACTTGTTTCTTGCTTTGAAAAGTGACTTACTCCTTTTGAAACTTGTCTGAGCAAGATGATCTGGCAACCACTCGTGTGCAGGCATCTAACATGACTGGAAAGTTCTTGAGTTTTCAGCTGAGCTTTTAGATTTGCAGAAGAAAGCCGTAACATTATTTTGGCTTGGTTTTGTGCTTTCACAGTTGGTGATGAAAAGCAGCGATATGAAATATTTTATTTTAATTTCAAATGTAATGACTGGTAGAGGGTATCCTTTCTGTTTTAAACCTTGTCCCCTCTATTGGTATAATCTATGTATGGTATTAAGATACTATTGATCTTGCTGAGTTTTATGCATAATTTCTTTTAAGTGTTTATTGCAGCTTTTCTCCTTGTTCCCCTGTGCATCCAAATAGCCCTAATAATGCTATTATACTGAGAAAAATGGAAGAAAATGTTATATTTTTACAGTGAAGCACTTTCCTTTGAGTGTTGGGAGATAGAGATCTTCCACTGAGAGCTGTTAAAGAGGTGGACAGGGTATTGAAAAAGAAAAAGTCCAACACCTGAAAAATACTTCCTCAGAGTAATGAGGCTATTAATCTTCTGCTCCTCTTGTGGTGTTTCTTTTGTTTCTCTGCGCTGTAACCATTTGCTTTCTGCTGCATCTCTGTTCCACAGTATAAACTGTGCCATCTAATTCCTGAGCTCGTGCTACAGAATTCCCATTTGCATGTCTCTTCCCTGCCCTGACACCTGTCTTCATGAAAAGTGTATGAAGTGAATAACTGGGACTCCCTTTCTTATTTACTCGAGGGTGGCTAATAGACACAAAAGGTACCGAAATGGAAAACAGTCAACACATGAATATATCTGTTATATCCTTAGACTAAACTATTTATATTTGAGGTAGGGTAGAGATACCTTGTTGTTGTGGTTTGGTTTCGGTTTTGGCTTGTTTTGGTTCGCTTTTTCTTTCAGCTCGTTCCTCATACTCTTACTATCTAATTGTACCTAGCCAGATGGATATTATGTCTGAACATGCTGTTTACCTTTCTTTACAGATTTGAAACAAAAATTACCTCACTTGAAGTTACAGGCATGTCCCGAGAAAAGTGTACACCCTGTCTCCTATCTTCTCGAACAGTCTATTCGGACGAGAGTACCTCACTCTTAAGCATAATGTTTGAGACTAATCCTTTGGATGAAAAAGCCGATCAGAGACTTAGAATTGAATCACAGCCACTGGAAATAATATATGATGCGGTAAATAAATATTTGAATAAGTTATAAAACTTGAAAAATCTTACTTAATAGTAAATTTGCCATGTATCATTTTTGCTTTATTTTAACAGATGACAATAAACAGCTTAGTGGATTTCTTCAGGCCTCCGAAAGATGTACATTTAGAGCAATTGACATCAGCGACTCTGATGAAGCTTGAAGAGTTCCGTGAAAAAACATCAACAGGCAAGTGCTGCATCCTCTTCTGATTGCACACTCAGAAGAATTTTAGATTCTAGGAGTATGAAAATACTATGTCTTTCCATATGGAGATGCATGGATCCAAGTCATAGGTTTCTAACAGAACACCTAAATAAGTTGAATTCTTCAGTCTCATTACAAAGTATTTGTTCTAGGTATTGGATAATTTTAAGGTATTGGATAATTTTATGTCTGTATCTTTTTCAACTTCAACTTTCTTTGTAAAATATGCTCTGCACGCTGAGGTAGTGTTTCAGTATTTGTTCTGTTGTACTCCATGCAGAGTTAAAAACAGTTACTTCCAACTTTTCTGTTTTGTTCATCTGATTATCTAAATGGCCATAACTGTTTCACACTCTTTAAAAACTGATACTGAGATACCGGTTGTCTAATGAAACCCCTAAATCCTTTCCAGAGTTGTTGCTCTTCAGGACACTATCTGCCTTTGTGTAGGGGTTTTCCACTTTCTGTATTCTTCTGTGAATGTTGATTTTGATCTTGAGTGACTCAGATCAAGTCATATAAACTATATTTATCCGTCTTCCAGTTACTCAGCATTAAAGCCATTCCTCTACTTTTAATTTCATCTTAGCTTTTTATCTCTGGAGATGTTATATTTGGGCACATGAATGAAAATGGTGAATACTTTTAAGACTAACACTGAGATTTGTGGAATTAACTTGTTTTGGTAAGGATGTCTGAGGCTTTCTAGATCTGAGGTGTGTCCAGTGCAGTGTCCTGTCTCTGGCTGTGGATGGGAGAGGATGCTAAGGGCAGATTTCATACATAATTTTTTTAAAAGGAAAAAATGAATCGTTTTTTTAAACCTCATTTGAATTTGTAAACTATTAATCTTTAAATTGTACATATAAAAATTTGAGTACTCGATAATAAGTGAAAGAAGTTACAGGAAACTCAAGCATAATCTTTATTTAATTGATTGCTTTTCTCAAGCTAGTATCAGGAATGAAATCAGGCATCGCTTATGTTTCTATTTATTAGTTTTTCTTTGACTGAACTGTTAATTAAAGACTAATGTCGGATTAACCAGTCAAAGCTAGGTTGATCTACTTGCTTGTCATTTGTATCAGAAACTTCTCTAGAAATACTAAATATATTGACACTGTGGTTCATTCCTGAGATTGTTTTGATAAAATTTACTTAGATGCAATATGCTTGGTTCTCTGCTCATTACCACCAAATACTTTGGTTCTGATCATGATTCATTTTTTTGAGGGAATACGAAATCACACTGTGTCTATTATAATTTAAGCATAGCATTACTTTAGAGGTATACCCAGTGACTCTTACCTTCACAAGAATGCTGAGTTGCCCACAGTAATCTGAAAGCTTGTTCCACTCACAAATGAGAAGCCTGATGGACATTTCTAAAAGTACACTGTGCTTGTAAAATCTTTGAGACTTACAAAATTACCAGGGGAAGATGATTTGACCTGCAGAATATTCTGTTGTAGGGGACTACACTAATCTCAGAGGTAGAATAAAAAGATGGAATCGTATCAATATAATTAATATGTTCAGACTTGCAGTCCTTCTCAGGACAGAATTCTTAATGCTTTTCTTTCAAGCAGTATGAGATAGCTGGAAAACATTGGGGATCTGTGAACTGCAGAAGTGAAGGAACTTGCTACGCCAAAACAGTTATGATTTTCAGCACCACTAAAAGACATTACAAAAGCGTGGTTTCCCAGAGTTCAGTTTATGGACTCAGCTGCATTCTGTTCCCAAATGAAGGAAAAAGAAAGTCTTTTCTTGAGCTCTGTACATCAGTCAAATACAGTTAGGCATTGAAAACTGAAAAAATCTTAACCTTTTCATTAATTCATGTTATTTTATCTTGCAAATTGTGAAATGTGATTGTTGTCCAGTTCTTCATTGACCAATCTAGCTCTTCTGCAGCAGAACAGCCTTTGATAACGTTGGAACAGTTTTAGCTGCTTTCTTACTAATGTGCACATGTTGCAGTGTCACGTTGTCATCTTCATAAATTATCATCTCTGGTTCTGTGATCATCAGATTGTTGCACCTGGTCAATATTTAATGGGTTGTGGCTGCATTCTAAGGCAGCTTTTAGTGTAACTTGAAGCAAGACCATTCATTTATCTTCAGATGACCAAAACCTACAATTTGATCTCAAATGTTCTGACAGTCTGAATTTCCCAACTAATTGCTTGATTTTTAAACAGCATTTTTGTAAGACTTGATATTTGCTGTTTTTCGGCACCTCAAGGTGGAGATGCTTGTTGGCAGAATCAGTGTGAACTTCAGTATCTCAGTAGTAACAACACTAGTAGTTTGGCCAGTGCAGCTGGATACTCCCAATAAGAACAATTAAATTCTGAATCTGCAGAGCACAATGAGTTAACTCAGCAATTGCCAAGTGGCAGTGCGCATTCCAATTTTTCTCATTTTGTCTGTGCTCAGTATGATACTTTTTTTGGATTTGCATGTGTTGTGTTGCTGTCTCCACTTGTCCGTTAGCATTGTTGGCTATCGTCATTTCATCCACTTGGTGCTTCTTTAAAGACTGTCTATAATTATTGGTTCACAAGAAACCTGAAGAACATCTGTACCTGCAGTTAAACTTTGTTATCTAGCATTCACAGCTCATTTAAAGTTAGACTTGAATTCCTTTTTGTAGCTTCTTTTAATTCCATAGCTTCTGTATGGATTACTTTGTTTATATTTACTAATTATGTTATTTTTTTCAGGTTTGTTGTATGTTATTGAAACCCAGAAAGTTCTTGACCTCAAAATTAACCTCATGGCTTCATACATCATTGTTCCACAAAAAGGATTCTATGAGCGTACGTCAAATTTACTACTCCTGGATCTTGGTAGTCTTAAGGTATGTATTTACCTAATGAAGTAATATATTGAAAATGATGGTTCAGCTTTTATGTGATTTCCAGTTTCTTAATTTTTATTTTGTGGTACTGGTTAAGTCAAGGCTCCTCTTGCAGTTTATGTATTGGGTATTTATTTTAAACTGCTTTCCAGTCAAGGCAGAAATTATTGAACTCTTCTCAGTAGATTCTTTCAACCCAAAAGAATTGTTAGAAAATAATCCTCCCCTTGATGCTTTGAACTGTTATGTGGAAAATGTCATACAGTTTTTTACCTTAGAATATAAAATAGCAAACTTTTTACTTCCATGGTTAAATAGTCATCTTATTTTTAATATTACTATTATCCTTGTTATCAATTACCTTTTGGTCATCCAGTTTACTTTAAAATGAGAGAAGTAAACACATTGGCAACTTATAAAATAACCTAGATAAAATTAGAGGTATGTTTGAGATACTTCATGAAAGAGAAGAGTCTGAAAGGTAGTTTAATGATGTATTTAAAATTGCAATTTAGCACTATAGAATCATACAAAACACTGTTCCTACGTATTATTAGCAATCTTCTTAGTCATTGGTAAACTTGTGTTCTTTCAGGACAAATGGTCTTGCATGTATACAGGCAATTAATTGTTTTTCACTTGTATTCTGAGTGAGAATGATTCTGCCGCTTACTGTTTAGATTGCTTTATCTGTTTTTTTTAATAAGAATTTCAAATAAGAATTGTTTGCAGGATTAAAATCTTGCTGAAGTCTGCCACAGACTGACTTTCTGAGCATGTGGGTTTCAGTTAGAATCATTGAATAGTTTGTGTTGGAAGAGACCTTTAAAGGTCTTCTAGACCAACTCCCTGCAATGAGCGAGGACATTTTCAACTAGATCAGGTTGCTCAGAGCCCCATCCAACCTGACCTTGAACATTTCCTGGGATGGGGCCTCTACACCTTCTCTGGGCGACCTGTTCCAGTGTCTCACCACCCTCATCATAAAAAAATGTCTCCCTTGTATCTAATCTGAATTTACCCTCTTGTAGTTTAAAACCATCACCCCTTGTCCTACCACAACTAGCCCTGCTAAAAAGTCTGTCTCCGTCTTTCTGAGAACCCCCTTTATATATTGAAAGGCCACAGTAAGGTCTCCCCAGAGCCTTCTCTTCTCCAGGCTGAACCAACCCCAACTCTCTCAGCCTTTCCTCACAGAAGAGGTGCTCCAGCCCTCTGGTCATCTTCATGGCCTTCTTCTGGACCCTCTGCAACAGGTCCATGTCCTTCTTATGTTGGGGACCCCAGAGCTGGACGTAGTACTCCATGTGTGGTCTCACGGGAGCAGAATAGAGGGGCAGAATCACCTCCCTCGACCTGCTGGCCACACTTCTGATGCAGCCCAGGATGTGGTTGGCTTTCAGGGCTGCGAGTGCACATTGCCAGCTCTGGTCTAGCTTTTCACCCACCAGTACCCCGAGGTCCTTCTCTTTAGGGCTGCTCTCAATCCCGTCATCCCCCAGCCTGTATTGATTGGTACTGGGTTTTGCCCTGACCCAGTTGCAGGACCCTGCACTTGGCCTTGTTGAAAAAGATTGTATCAGGTGCTTCAGAAAGTGGAATTACTGAAAAAGACTGCTGTGTAGATATTTAAATAATTTGGATTTACAACCAGACCACTTATTTCAGTGACTGATAATTTTACTAGCTCTTCTGAATGCTGGTCAGTTGTAGGCACTTTGTAGAGTTCAGTAATCAATCTGTATATTGGTTGGGTGCTTGAGATAGCCTCCTAGATCTAATGGAGGGGGCGAATAGGACAGCCCACCTCCTCTACTCCAGCCACAGGAAATTACTGTCAGAATAACACATAGAAGAATACATTTCAAAATCTGACTCTGGTAAATGTGTCTGTGGGATTTTTTTTGTGAAATGAATGAGTAATTGTCATAGTGAATGTGACTCTTGTATTGGTTCCTGTCCTTTAATAGAAATTGGAAAGCAAGATGAAGGAGTTGGGCAATACCAAAAGAACAAAGTTAGATGCTTCTCAGGTTATGAATTCTTTATTCACGCTGAGTGACATATGCTTAAGTGAGATGTGGGTCGTTCATTGAATGAGTATGTTTAATACAAAACAAACACTCTTTTTCCCTCAGTTATGTGCTCGATAAGGTCAAGCCCCAAGGGGGAAAATGGCATATAAAATTAAAACTGTATCTCAATGCAGATACATAAGCAGCTGTAATTAAGGTTGCACAGGCAATATTAATTTGGTAATTCTGTATTTTCAATCTGCAAGTTGTTTTTAATGTAAAAGTTGTCATAGTTCGATAGCACTGGAAAAAGAAATGCTGTGTTTTAGACACTAGTATTTAAATCTGTTTCACAGTTATGAACCTTATCTTGAATATTATCTGGGTCTGACAAAAGCAGATAGGGATCCAAAATTATTAGACATTTAGGGATGAGGATGGCCACATTTCATCGGAGATGAATAGCAGAGAGGGCACATACAAATGTGAAATGCCAAAAAAGTATGGGCATCCCAAAGCTGAGTCAAAGGGATATTGACTTATAGTAAAGGAAAGATACTGAATATTGAGGATGAATGGTCCAAACCCCCTTTTCCCTTTTTACTCTGTTTGACTGATATGTCACAGGGTAATGCCACAACTAAATTCAACAGGATTAAAAAATAGATTTCATGTTTCTGAGGTCATTAATACAGTAATATTTTTATATCTATAAAAAACCCTAACAGTTATTCTACTTATTACAAAGGATTTGCGACTTTATACTTTGGGGTATGAGACACTTGTTAAAGGAAATTATTCTATACAAAATATATTGTATAAAACTTCATAGGTCTTAATCAATTTTTTAATTTTGTTTCTTTCCTTGAAGAAATGGAGTTTAATACTCTCCATTTTTTTGTTCTGATACAGGCTACTAATTTTAAATATCCCCTCTGCTGTGATATTTGTAAGACTCTCTGCCCTTATAATGAGGATTTTAAATCTAATCTTTTGTCATGGTAGGATCAAGTATTTGTAGGATTAGTGCTTTGAATATTTTTGAAATTGATTTATGCTTTTTTGTGACTCTTTTTAAGATGAAAAGCAAAAGTCGTTCTGATTTATCAGAACTCAAAGTAGGACAAAGCAGTATTGAAGATATAATGTCAAGAGCTTATGACAGTTTTGATATCCAGCTCAGCAGTATACAGTTACTGTACAGCAAACATGGTAAGTATTCATGAAAGTCATCTTTCTCTATGTGAGTAAAGATATTTTGGCGGTTGATGTGCCTTTTATATTTTTAACTGAAGCAGTGGAAAATCTTTGGAACATACATGTTTAAACTCCTGTTCTAAACTCAGTCCTATGAACATTACGAATTTCCAAAACAATACTGTTAGGCCTTAGATTCCAACCTTAGCTTTTGCTAAATTGAGAAGCTTAAAATAAGTCCCTTGTTTTTGACGATGTCTCATTTGATTTGTTGCATAATAAATATGAATGTAATTAATTTATTTATGATATTCTCCTTCAGTGCCTTTTTCCTGCTTCTGTCCAAATTTAAAGCAGAGTCCGTAAGTAGTGGTAGGTTTGATAATTTTGTGAGGGTAAAGAAAGGATCAGAATCCCTGATTGAAGGAAACTTTTACTAGTAGTTCGGGAACTAACAATATAGAAAGAGTCAGAACCAGAGAAATCTTAAGCACTTAATTCTGAACTCTCTGGCTCCAGAGGGGAATCCAGAGCCTAAACTCCCAGTACCATGCATGTTAAGAATTGGACCCTTAGACTGCTACAGCATTGATGGGGTAGCTATTTAGATGTGAAGGGTAGAAATTATCATACAAGACCTGAACTTCAGACATAATACTTAATATGTATTGATAGAGCTGTAAAAGAGATTGTGTCACCTGAGTTTTTAACAATATATACTAACTAGTATCAAATACCTTAATTCTGTGGCATGTGTAATGAGAAGGAATCTCTTCCAATGTTTAAAACATAGGTTTTCTTTGCTCTTCTAGATGAGAACTGGCAAGAGGCTCGGAAGCTGAAATACTCATCTCAACATATCTTGCAGCCCTTGGATGTAAAAGTGGAATTTAGCAGGGCTATGGTTGTTACAGATGCAAGAATGCCCAAGTATGTGTTTTTTCTTGTTTTGAAATTTTATGGTAAATTACTTTTTTTAGGGGAAAAAAAAAAATCAAGGATCTAATTATATTTGTGCTATTTTATGTGTGAATCTTGGAAGTAAAACACCATCAAGAAAAATAGAGCATAAGAATAATTATATTGTTATAAAATAAGTACGCATAATATATGTAAAGATTTTTATTAAAGATGTTAATACCTTTCTAATTAGGTCTTTCTAATAGCTGCATTTCAATTTTCATTGGAAATACTGAGGAGAAAAAAATCTGAACTTGCAAAGTCTCTTGTATAAACATCACAAAAATATTCTGAAAAGTAATGTGCTGTCATACTCCCTCTCTTTCACTTTGTTTACTCATCTTGTTTGTTTACCTACTAGAGATCACTTTTCAGGGAAACAACTCTAAATGCATTGAATTTGCACTTAGGCATGTTTAGCAAAAAACCTATTGGTTATGGAAATTGTACTCAATTGGAAGAAAATGTATGTTGTTATTAATGGTGAAACTTTGATGTTAAAGATCGCTGTATCAAAGTGGCAAAGATTAACTTTGCACGTGTTTTGGAAAGTGCATCTTCATGAATGTCTGATAAGGACACTACTACCTAAAAAAATCTGATCAGTTTTGAAGTACTTGCAAACCAGCGTATCAGTGCATTATGAGGTAATTTCGTTTATTAAGTCATTAATAAGAATCATATTCTTATGCTACAGCAACCTAGTATATGCTTATTTCATTCTTAACACTGTTGGAAATTCAGATTTTAGCTAGGCACTTCAGAAAATTAATGGCATAAAAATAGACCTAGGCTATTGGAGAAAATTGTTTAGTACGATCTGCAAGAGGCAGTTTCTAAAAGAAAAGGACAACAAACAATCTAGGATTTGCTTAGTCAGAAAAAATACCCAAAAATAATGTACCTCCCTGGTGCTGTGTATTGTGAGTGCAGATCGGTGATCGCATGGTATAATGGTGCCACCTTCTGGAGAGCTGGGAGGCCAGATTCTGAATTTTGATGCTTGACTTTACAAAACATCTTATTCTGTCCCTCCTTACTTTTTCTCTGTTTGGTGGAGAAGGTGAGATAAGAGAAATACAAATCACAGGAATCTCTCTTTTTATGTCCAAAAGTCCAGGGAGGGAAGGTGAGATTTCATTTCTATGGTCATATAACAGAATGTCATTTTAATACAGATTTGTAATTGACATCTCTCCAAGTTACGCCTGTATAACCTGGATTAGGGAGTGTCTGCTCTTAATGAGAACACTTGTTGCAGTATTGTAGTACTACCTGTCTCGGCTGCCAGCTGTGCTTCTCCTTTTGGTAGTTTATGTGTCTAGACTGATTCTGGGAAATTTTTCCCTAATGGATATTATTTCCGTATTAGGAATTCTCATACAGTCACTTACTTGACGGTAAATAGTTTCTACCTTTGTCTAGAAATTTGAAAATTTTTCTTCCACTGACGTAGTAATATTTCTTGGAGATCAGCTGCTGCGTCTTCCTGAGTACCTGCACTGTCTACAGCTGTTAGGAATGCCATGGACAGCAGTTTGATACTAGATAAGTGTATATCACAGTGAGTTACTAATCATAATTAATAGTCTAACCTGCACCAAGACCAGGTAACCATTGCAAATCTAACGTGTTGATACCATGACTCAACAGCAGCTGAACTTGTTAATTTTGTACCTGGTTCAGTCTCCAGATGCTTCCAGGATGCATTGGTATTGCAGATGGTACTATAATACTCAAGAGTCATCTACCATATATACCAGAAATAACTGGTACAGCAGCTTTTTAACTTATGGTGGTGATCTGACCTTTTCTTTAAGGGCTTGCTGATCTTCCTTCTTGCTTATTGCTCTTTAAAAGTCTGAAGTCTGAAAATCATTAACTTCTCTATAGTAAATATCTGGTTAGGATTGTATGATAAATTTTAACATTTGGTTATATATCTCCCAAATCAGTAAAAACTACAAATGTTGCATTTTCTCTTCTCTAGCTTTGACTACTGGAACTCATCAATACTGTCAGTATCAACGTAGCTTCAAATACCAAATCTCTTTTTATCACTGCATAATCTCTTTTTGTTTCTAAGAACGGTCAGTTAGTGAGTGTTTAGGTACAAATATTTAGGCCCATGTGATCTCTATATGACATCATGCAGAAATGATAAAAATGAACTGATATCTTTTGTGTCAGCAAAAATCCCCATAACTGTAAATTTCAGTAATTATAGTTGAATATAGGGTATTATGCATCAGTATTGCTCACATCAATTACGCATATACGAATGTAGTTTTAGTGTACAAGTAGCTGTTCCTTTATATTCCAATTTTTATAAGTATACTTGCATATAAAGCCAGCGTTGTATTTTTTCTGAGCTTTCTTTCATTAACGTTTGGAACTGTGGTGTGGAACAACATAGTTCTGTTGAGAAAGGTGAGTGGAAAAATGTTTGTTCTACAGCAAAAGCTAGTACCAAAAATTGCTTTGTTTACTGTAGTAGAATTTTATGAATGAGTCCCTTAGTTTGGAGGGCACTTATTTTGCTTTGTTATCCAAAAAGCAGGTAACTGGGTGTCTATATATTTTTTTTGATTCTTTGATGTTTGTACTTCCTTGGGTGAGCATCAAATCCAGTGGAATTTTTTGTGATTTTGTTGTTCAAAACTAATAGTCAATTTACCAGGACTTTGTGCCGACTTTGTTTATGAAGGCACATTTCTACACTGCTGCCTTGAAGAGAGTAGTAATTTATTTTAATTTTCGTTTCTTGAAGACAACTGTATCAAGGGCCTTTCCCTGCTCTCCTGTGTTTTCATCAGTATTTTTGTTTCCTAACCCTTAAAATGGGCTTTCACTCTGTGGTTGGATCTGAGTATCTGCCTTTTGTTCATTTCTGGTAATAGGATGCAGTGCTCCTTATAGATTCTGTCATTTCACATTTAAAGCACTAATACGATTCTCTAGTTTTCTACAGTGTTTGAGGTTTTTTTAATGTTTGTTTTATCCTGTGATATGATTCCCCTGTTTTCTGAAGGAGGTGTCTGGGAGTCTTTCATCTGTTTTTTGAAGGTGTATGAAGCCATATTAGGATACCAATATTAAGACCATCCTTCCATATAATAGCGTTCATTAAAGAATAAAAAAACCAAACAACAAATTCCAGTTTGAAGGAATATACTTATTTGCAGCTTTGTGAATGGCATCTTTAACATTTCCTTCTCACTAAATATAACCTGTTTGAACTTGGAAGAAGTTTATGCACAGATTTTCTCATCATTTGAAGTACTTAGCTCCTCCATGCCTCAGTCTCTACAAACATAGGATAATTGTATTCTGCTTCCAGATGTTTTCTGAACTTTAAAAGCTCTTGTTAAGAGCAGTGTAAGTGAGCCTGGGATTATTTGCAGTTGTCTGGCTTTTGTCTGCTAAGTGCCTTCCATGTAACTGCATGGACTGTCTGTTGTACAAACATTCATCAAAAGCGTCTTAACAATACACATGATTTTTTTGTAGGGAGGTTTAAGTGCCATGGAAATGAGAATTGCTAAGTGTCCTAGATTACTAAAGCACTCAAACAGTAGATGGACAGGTCTTTTCAGACCCAGCAGCTATACATATATCCTGCCCCTCTCCGTTAAAATAAAAGAATAAAATTTAAAAAAAGGTATAAATTTATCTCTGATAGAACTGGAATTAAGAATAGAAGTCTGCCCCGGCCCCCCCCCACCTTTTCTTCTGTAAAGTACTGTGTAAAGGCTCAGTTAATGTAATTTATCACAAGTAATTAAATTAAATATACAAACAAGAGGGAACAATTTCTGATTGGGAGGAAAATGATTTATGCAGCCAAATCAGAAGGGGTTATTAATTTTATTTGCAGTCCTGAGCCACAATATATTGTATTAAATGGAAATTTAAATTACATTAATAACTAAGTATTTGCTGGTTAAGTAACTCTTCTGTGCACAGCAGGTCTTACACATGCGCGCACATACACACACGTATATACATATAAAGTTACATATATATATATGTATGTATAAAAATCATGCACTGGTTAGATGAGTGATTTTTATGACCAGGAAGACTTATGTGTTTTTTCAGAAGAAAATTAATGTAAAGTTTGAATTAAAAAGTTTTAAGATAACTTTTATTGTTTACAAAACAGGTTCAAACTGTCTGGACAGCTGCCTTTACTTTCTATCCAAATATCAGACCAGAAACTGACAAGTATCTTGGAGCTCATTGATAGCATTCCTAAGCCAGAAAGTGCTCCTGCTACCAGTTCTCCTCCAAAAATAACAGAGGTAAGGTTTTTAAAAAATATTTCATTAATAATTATTGGAAAGGTACCTTATGGCTATTAACATTGCGGTTTTGAAATGAGTATGAGAAAGTAGAGGATAAGGATTTACTTAGTACCTCTTGAAAAACTTAGCTAATTCTCTAAAGCTATAGAATTTTTTCCTGTTATTTAGTTAGTTTATTGTGATTTTTGGCCAATAATTATGAAATAGCTGTCCAGTGGTTGAATTTAAAATAAAAAACCCCCGAACTTTTACTACACTGGGAATTACTTGTGATTCATATTAGTCTTGATTAACAAACATATTCACTTTGGTGAGGATTAGTTTAATTGTACCTTCAAATTTACACACGTATTAGAGTGCTACAGAGTTTGGGTTCAGCTGTTTTGTTTAGCGAAGAAAAGGTTGGAACCTTGGAATTTTTAAAGTTGAAGTATTACGTGGATCTTAGACAGGAGTTTAACTTTCAAAAACAAACCAAAAAATACCCACTGTCTGTGGCTAATGTTGGCTAAACAAGTGCCTGCCTGGCAAAAGAGGCAGCTTCATTTCAGCTGACTTCACTGCTCTTCCCAGCTTTTCTTTATTCAATTATACATCATACCCGAGTGGGTGGCAGTTCTACCTTGCATTGCTAAGGTTTAGGAGTGTGGAGTGAGTTCTCTTTCCACTTCCTTAGTGAAAACGGTGCAGGCCACTCTTTTATGCTTTCTTCAGGACAGAGGATTGTGACTTTCTTGTTATTATTCCTGAAAAGTACATTTTACCTTTTGATATCACCTGTTTTTAACAAAACTAGGAAATGAACTCTGAATTGCTAATTTTTAACATCGCTTTAGTCTGTGTAGTCTGGCTATGTCTTGTATGTGTTTAAAGCAGTTCTATCGTATGAACATATGTGAAATCTCAAGGTCAAAGACTCTGTTCTGTGCAACTAATCACAAACTTTCTTCAAGAATAAGTGGTGGGATTTTAGTCTTACATAAATAAGATGTGCACATGTAAGATTATCCTGTACTTTGTAACATTGACTATACTTGAATTATAGAATTCAACTGTTACATTTAACATACTTTAAATGTGCTTAGTATTACCTGTACATTACTTGTGACGTACAAGTGAGGTGAGGAAAGACTGTTTAGCCGGTGTGAATGTATTTGCATTATATGCAGCAACCATATTAAAACCTATAGTTAAACCTGTCTGCTCAAGCTTCCATCTACTGCAGAGCCTGACAGAGTCTAACTGCTGGTATTAATTTCAGTTAATTTGAGTGGATTCCCTGCTTTGGTGGTGGCAGGTACACTTTCATGCTTTCATCCTTGTAGCTGATGCTCTTCTGAGCTTTGTTGCCATCACATCACTTCAGAACCAAAAAGGATTTGAAATCCTTTTTCAGAGCTCCGCATGTGAACTTTGTTCTCTGCATTTTGAGATAGTGGAGGAATTGTTCTTGGGCTGTGAAAACTGAAGATTCTTTGGAACAGATCCTTCTAGGTTTTTACATCCTGCACTTGCATGTACTTTAGTACAAGAGGCTGGCTGCTTCAGTGTGGAAGGCTTTATATCTCTTGATGTGGTACTGTGAACTCGCATCTCACAGTTTCTTCTCCTTGTTATCTTAGAATGTGAAAGCGTTACAGGTGAGACAGTTTGAATTACAAGACTCTTAAGAGACTTGGTGTATCTATTGCTCATGGACATGGATATATTCAGTAAAGTCAAATTAGGTAGAGAGTATTGAAATGTGAAGGGTGAGATGAAAAATGGAGCCTTGGAAACAAAGTTCAAAGATGAATGTTTCTTTGTTGCCATAATACTTAGATTTCTGTAGATACTAGGAGTTATTGAATAATTGTCTGAGACTGGGCTTTGAAAGTAGCAGTACCAGAGGGGAGAGGGGGGTTGGAAATAAGAGCTACTGTCATCCAAGCAGTCCAACACCAAAGTCACTCAAGAAGAATGGGCACACAGGCAACACATACGTCTCTCCATACCTTAGTACTCAGTGCAAGGCATGTATATACTAAATATGTAGGTGGAACATGCAGATGAGAATTCTTTACAAACTCAAATCACCAAGACTGCTTTCTGAGTTTTGATGGGAAATCTGACTTTGAATAACCCATTTGGTTACCTTCACTAAGAGAATTTAGTTCTATCACATATGATACTGCATGGAGTGAGGATTCTTGTCCTTATGTCAACTCTAGTGGCAAAACAGTGACATTTCACACATTTTCAGTTCCTTCTCTGGGTTGTGCATAACTGCATCTCACAATTAAATACTCTACTAGCATCAGTTTTTCCAGATACAGGAAGAAATGAGATTCAACCAAGGCAAGTGCTGGGTCCTGCACTTGGGTCACATCAGCCCCATGCAGCGCTGCAGGCTTGTGGAAGAGAGGCTGGAAAGCTGCGTGGCAGAAAAGGACCTGGGGGTGTTGGTCGACAGCTGCCTGAATATGAGCCAGCAGTGTGCCTGCACGGCCAAGAATACAGGCCATATCTTGGCCTGTATCAGAAACAATGTGGCCAGCAGGACTAGGGAGGTGATTGTTCCCCTGTACTCAGCACTGATGGGGCATCAGCTTGAATACTGTGTTCAGTTTTGGGCCCCTCCAAGAAAGACATTGTGGTGCTGCATCGTGTCCAGAGATGGGCAATGAAGCTGGTGAGGGGTCAGGAGCACAAGTCTTATGAGGGAGTGGCAGAGGCAACTGGGGTTGTTCAGCCTGGAGAAAAGGGAGCTGAGGGGAGACCTTATTGCTCTCTACAACCACTTGAAAGGAGGTTGTAGCACGGTGGGGGTCGGTCTCTTCTCCCAAGTAACAAGGGATAGGATGAGAGGAAATGGCCTCAAGTTACACCAGGGTAGGGTTAGCATGGATATTAGGAAGAATTTCTTCACAGAAAGGGTTGTCAAGCATTGGAACAGGCTGCGCAGGGGAGTGGTGGAGTCACCATCCCTGGAGGTGTTTAAAAGATGTGTAGATGTGGTGCTTAGGGACATGGTTTAGTGGTGGACCTGGTAGTGTTAGGTTAAGGTTTGGACTCTATCATCCTTAGGGCTCTTTTCCAACCTAAATGATTCTATGGAATTTAGAAATAATTCTGCCTATTCTTATGTTTTTTCTAGTTCTTTTTTTCCCATCTGCCACCAGTATCATGTGATTTTTGTAAAGAACAGTTGATCTTTTACTATTCTCTGTAGTTGCCGTCCTGTGAGGGACTAGGTTTTGTCCTTTCGGAGTTTTCATATGATGTGCTGTTTCTGTCCATCTCTTAATCTGTGAAATTAGATGTATGAGCCTTTTCATGTGTTTCCTGATGTATTCTCTCTATAGCTAGATGAATGTGCATTACCTTCTGCTTCTACTTGATTTATGCCTCATTTCTCCCCAAGGTTTTAATTTTAGTAACGTGTTTAACTGTAATGATTTGCACTTAAAAAAAAAAGACCAGTTTCCTTAAGTTGTAAAACTTCCATGCAGCATATGTGGTGCAATAGCATGACCAATGAATTCAAGCAAAAAATGTTACTGTGTTTCCTGTTTCAGGCTGCAATATCCCCTGTGCTCTCAGCACCACATTTGTCACAAGGTGTGTTTCCTGTTTTGGATCTTCATTCATTTGCTGAGTCAGGTAATATGATCTATTTTAAAGTCTGATTTAATAAACAGGTCAAGTCAAGTTTTTGAGTTCATTGAATTAATTTGTTTCTCTTGGAGTAAGTGGCCATTTGTGGCTTTGCTTCAAGTTCTTGAAGGCTGAGTAGTGTTACACTCTGTGCAGCTTATTATAATTCATTCTATACAAAATATTTGTGTATTTTCTCTTAGCCGTTAAATTCTATATGGTTGTTCTTGCTGTTCCCCTTCTGAAGGCAAAGCAATAAAATGTTTGTTTGGTAGGATGGGTTTGTTTATTTTTGTCTTTGCATATGTTACTACAAACCTCTATTCAGAACATCTGAAGTAGTATGTATGTCATTTTTTGCTTCAGTATGTACTTAGTCCTCTGATGATGGTTTTAATTGTTTTCTTCTGGTGAAGGTTTTATCTCCTACTTAGCTGGATTTATTTAAATTACAAAACACTGAAATGATGACCGTTAGAAACTACTGTGTTGTTATAAACGTAATTTTGACTTCTACAGGATCAGGATCAAACAGAAGATTGGCTGTGGACAAACTGATCATGTTTAATACTGCCTTGCTGTTCAAACAGCTAGATTATAACATTCCATCTATTAGTCACATTTGAAAAATAATCAAATATATCAATGTTATTTCAATGTCAATCACTTTTGTCGTGCCAAAACACTCAACTGGAGAAATAGAGAAGGGTACTTTTTCTCCTCTCTCAAGTTAATGATGTATGGGGTTTGCAAACACTAGCAAAATTATCAGCAAAGTTAATTGTTACGTCTACTGTATCACTTTAAATTCAGTGTGTGTACAGTATGCATAGAAATACATATCTGTGCATCTTCATCTATTTTTTGCATATGTTCCTTTAAGTGCTCAAAGGTGGAGAAGTGTCTTTCAATTCTTACAAATTAGAGTGAGATGGGAACGAACACTGGCAACAATTAATTTGAGAAAGTAATAACTAGATTTAGATTGAATCAAGTCTGGTTTTTTATTTATACAGTATATACAGCTGTGCAGTCATTTTAAGTGATTAACGTTATTTCTGTCTTCACCCCCCAGACTCAAGGGTGCTTTTAAGCCTTAGAAAATACCTCTTAATGTCATGGGTTTGGTTTTGTCAGAAGGATACCTCTTCCACAGTTACCTTCAACTTCATTGTTTATGGTTTTTAGGTGAAGGGAAAGAGCCTCATAAGATGGTGCAATCTATTTGTCTTAGTTACGTTTCTGCAATGCTGTCAGGTGGATTAAAGGCTTGATAGTCCTTCGGAGTCTCTCCTGAAATGGGAGATCCTTAGCAGGGAGAGATGCAAAGTAGTGCCACTGATAGTGAGGCAAAGGCTTCTGTATGGTCAGCAGCAGTCAGACCAGCACAAGGGTTAAGCTATTAGTACACGCTGAAGGCAAGATGAGCCACAGTTTATGCTGTCTTTTGCACAGCAAAGAGTGAGAGAATGCTGACTGAGTTAGTTGGTGAGAACCGATTTATGATGACGTGATAGAGGGAGCTGTAGGCGTGTTGAAAAGTTGTGGAGGCAGGAGTGGAGATAATTATACAAATAGACTTTGGTTGCTAATTATCAGCTAGGTAATCGTCCCGTACTTGTACACTTAAATTTTTAGATGTAGACATAAATTCTGGGTCGTAGTACTGCAAAATACTGGCTTTCTAAAATTGATATATAATGTTGTGAATTAATCTTTAGAATCAGAAGAAGAATTTTATGATGCTCTAAGCAGTCCTGTGGAAGACATGCCATTTTTTGAAGCCCCATCTGGTGCGCTCAAGCGAGCTAGCAGTACAAGGCGAAAAAAGCTACGTAAACAAGAATCTTTGAAAAATATGACAGAATTCCAGCTAACATTTGAAGTAGCTGAGGTAAAGTGACTTTCCTTTTTTGAAAATTTCGCTGAAGTACACGTGAACTGTAATTTTTCCTTGTTTGTTGTGTTCATGATCCATGTCTACAGAAGTATTGATTCCCCCTTTCTTGCTGAAACTATTCTATAGAGTTTTTTTCAAAGTCATAGTTGTACTTCTGCATCCTTGTCGTCACTGAAATGCTTTGATGTATACACTTTATTTCCCAACTCATCACTAAATTACCTAACTATCACTCAAAAATCAGATCATGTATTTATTTTGGCTTAAGATGGGCGTTTTGACATCTTTTTTTCCAGATACTGCTGCAGTCACTGGGAAAACGTCATTAATCTTTCATCTTGTAACAAGCACGCTATTTTTCTACTGCAGTTTTTCCCAGATTCCGTTGGCCTCACTCATAAACCTGTAACGTGTTCACTATGAGGTGTTTTATGTGTTATTCTTGCTGTATCAGACTTGGGGGGTGGGGGCAGAAAGGGGAATAGTATTTTACCCAAATGCAAGACCCTGTTTCGGACTGCATCAGTTGGTCTAGTAAAAGAGAAGGCCACTTACCCCTATCTTTACCTTTATGGCTGTGACAGTGTTACTGCTGCTACTCACTGTGTAACTTTACAAATAAACCATACAAATTCAGTTAATTTTACAAATTCTGTTTTAGGGTAGGGCTAACAGAACAGCTTTAACACCTCATAACTAGCTTGCAACATATCTTATATACTACACCTTACAGAAAATACATAAACAAAATTGAAATGTGCTGGGTTTTGTGTGATGACAAGACCTTAAGAACTACTAGTCTAAAGATAGATGCTGTATTTTACGTTTTTCTCTGATGGAAACTATCTTATCTATAAGAAAAAAAATGCAATTGGGAATCTATTAAGAATCACCGTCTCTGTTTTTTGGCTTTGTAGTTTAAAATTGCTTGCTTGGTTTGGTTTTGATCTTCCCTATTTGTGGGGAGCGTTATGTGGAAAGGAAGAGTACATATCATTGTTTTGCTTTGGTTGTGAAAGACACATAACAGCAGCTCAGCTAGGTATTTATTTAACAACACCTTTCTCACGCATGAGTGAAAAAGTAGGAAATCCTCTTCCCTGATATTCAGCTTGGGAATCTGACTCTTACCGGGAGAGTTCAAAGAAATTCCAGTGAAAGCAGTGAACTCTTTATGTTGACTGAAAATCTGGTTTTATCTGAGCTGAACATTGCTAAATGCCTTACAAAATTGTTCATGAAATAAATTAGTTTATATAAGTGTAACTTTAGTATCTCATATGTGCATGTTTGCAGTTTTTGTTAAAATATCAGCACAGTATTCCAGCAATTTTGCTTATTGAACTGTTCGTTTTTTCCAGTGCATTTGCTGTATAAAGTTAAATGATCAATACACATTAACCAGTAAACTGTATGTGAATATATAATCCTATATAAGAACTAAGATGATAATCCCCTACCTTTTTTCTTTTTTTTTTTCTTTGTTTGTTCGGTTTGTTTTTTTAGGTCTTAATTAAATTATGCCGTCTTACTGGTAATACTGAGACACCTGTGCTGCAGCTTGATATAGTAGGGTTAGGCACTGAACTTAAATTAAGAACATTTGACATGACTGCAAATGCTTTCCTTCGTGAAGTTTGTCTGCTGTGCCCAGAGTATATGGGTAAGTATTTGTAGTCTGATGAAAAAATTGTGTGCAAACAACACTGTGGATTTGTCTTCAGAAAGCCTGTAGGGCTTTCTTTTGTCAACTGAGGAAGATTTGCTTCCTAAATTAAATTTTTTAGTTTTTGGAAGGATTGGGGGGGGAGCAGAGGGAAAAGTAACTCAGGAGCTCATTCTTTTAATAATGCTTTGGTAAATATGCTCTAGTGCTGATGATTTTAGTAGAGACATCTACCTGTTTTAGGTCTGGAGAAGAGGTTTTGTGATTAAATAGTAATGACAACTAGTAGCCTAGTTTGTAGTCTATAGATGATTAAAGAGTTGTAAAAAACTTGTCAATTTTTTTTATTAAAAAAAGTAATCTTTTTAATTATTTTGGGTTTTTTTAAGATGATAATGACAAGCCAGTTTACATAATTACTACTTTGGATAATGTAGAAGATGATCTTCTCACTCTGGAGTACATAAAGGTGAGAAAAGAGCAGACATTGCTTTTGAATTGTAAGCCAGTCATAAACAGCACAGTATTATTGAGCAATTGTTGAAGGTTTTTCCTTACTTATTCATTCTTTAACATAGTGTCATGTGCAAAGTATTTTGCTCCCTAAACAGATTAACTTGTACCTCTTAAGTTGTAGCAGTTTTTGAAATAAATTCTCTATAATGAAATTTGCAAACTTCTGATTTGTTTGTTTTACATGCACTTTCGGTGGAATAGGCTGATATTAATGGACCAGAACTGAAAACTGCCTATCAGAATGTTCTGCAGAAAATAAAGGTATGATATCTTTTTTTAAACGTAATTTTCTCATTGTGGGATGAGAGGCATATTACATAAGCATAATTTGTTCTTTTAGGTGAACTTTTCATCTCTAGATGTTCATTTGCATACTGAAGCTCTGCTGAATGCTATGAACTATCTGAATAATCTTCTACCCAAACAAGAAACTAAAGTTGCAGAAGAACCAGTCCATGAAAAAATAGAGGAGAAGAAGGATGTTCTTAAGAAATTAAGTAAGTTTCTTTATTCCTTTTTTCCCCCTCTTTTCATTCCTGTCCCTTCAAGGAAAGAAACAGACATATTTTCTATTTTTGTAAGCCTGTCAATGACTTTATATACACCACTGCATTTCACAAGCTACAAGAGAGTTTTGGTTACTAGTGATCTACTAATTTGCTGAATCATAGAATCATATAATAGAATCATATAATCAGAATGATTAAATTCTGTTTGGCACCAACTTTGTAGGAATAATTTCTTGGAACAGGTTGCGTGCTTTTTGTGGTCTTGTGTCTGGGAGCTACCTTGAAATGAATGCTTCTATTAAATGCTCAACATTATGCCAGTGACATTCATTTCTGCTCTGAGAAGGACCTCTCTGAGATCTTTGCAGTCATTGCTTGCTGTTGATCAGAAAACACTGATGATCCAGCTAGTTATTAAAATAAAAAAAGAAAACACACGCAAAAACTATGGTAGAGGATAATTCTCAAGACGTTTCTAGTTCGGGTATTGCAATACTTGCTCTGCGTTACTGATTTCAGTAGTTCCGTCGTATGACTGACCTAGCCAACCTGCTGGTGCACTAATGAGATTTTTGTGACGCTGCCTGCATTCCCTGATGTTAGTTCTTACAGTCATTTTGAGTTAAACTTCAGTACTAGTTTGATATCTTTAAACCCGAAGTATCACATGTGCAACATCTGGTGATTTTTTTTTTTTTGAGAATGTTAATTTGTGCTGCCTTTACGAACGTATTTCTGTTTGGCAAAACAGAAATACGCTTGTAAGCCTAGTGTGTACTCATATCCAGTGATTAATGCACAGTGTTGCTGAGGGTTGATGACTTTATTATGGGAGGCTGGTTAACTAGTAGAATGACTGTTTCTTGAAGCAGAATTGAGACGGAAATGGTATCTGTGTTAGGAATAAAAAATCCAGGCTTTTGGGGTGCACAGCTGTTCTTGGGATTTGAGTATTTGTTTCCCATATGTACTTAAATGAAATCAGTTATGTTTATTTTTTAAAGTATTGTGAGAGGAACACACGACGGAGCCAACAGGTTATTAACAAAATGAGAGAAATTAAGGTTTGTAGTCTCTGTTTTTGGGGCTGAATGATGAAAGATGAAAGAGAATATTTGCCCTAGGAATGATGAGACATCAGTTGGGGTGAGATGTGAGAAGAGTACTAATATGTCACACAGCGATTGCCTCTCAGCTGACAATTTTTTATTATTCCATCAGATTGTTAGGAAGCTTAGTTCCTCAGCTTGTTCTTTGAAGGTGTGAGTTTTGAGAAAACCAAAAATGAACTAAATATTTGGACACCTATCTTCTGACAGGCACTATGTTGTGATTTTATCTTTTGTAGGCCTTAAGGTTGCCCATACTTATTTCAAAGGATACCCACTGCCCCTTTTCTTCAGTGTCTAGTTATATTAATGGTATTTTCATGTTTAAAACTTAAGTTTAGAAAGTATAGGTTGTGGAGATTTAATAAAAAGTCACCTGCTGTATGTAAACAAGACCATTGATTGCAGATGAGTAATCAACAGACAAGGTAGAGTAGTGCATTAATGTAGCTATTATGTTACCACTATTTGGGGTAAATTACTTAGTCCTGAATAACCTACCTCTAATTTTGCATTGTGCTGTGTAGATGTATATTAAATGTATTTTTTACAGTGAATAAAATACTGATGTTGATTACCACACTTTGTGAAGCACGTGAGGACGCTTGTATATACAATCCTGTATATACAATTCCTTTATGTCGTACTTGCTAGTATGAGTGCAGTGCACTTTGCCAGTGCTGCAGGCTTGATTCAAACTAGGCTTTGGCAAAGGGGTACTAAAATATCACACCTTCTCCTTGAAGAATTCTAATTTTTATTATTTTGTATTTCCCACAGCATCAAAAAAATCAAAGTATGAAGATGTTATCGACCTCAGTATCTGTGCGGATTTATCTTGTTTACGTATCTTTATTAGAGAGAAAAAACACAGAATAGCTGAAATTCACATTGAAGGTAGGAACAAGACTTTAATCACAAAGGCACAAAATTTTGTAACCAGAATAGTCTCTAGATTTTGTATGTCTTTTTTTTTTTTAAGGTCTGGATAGCCAAGTGATCATGAAGAAAACAGCAACAGAAGTGACTGCAAAATTAAAGAACATCATTATTGTGGATTCTGATGAGACAGCATTGTATAAAAAGGTATGCATTTGCATGTGTCTGCTTTCTGAATGGAATATAGATGCTAAATTACTTTGTGGACTCTTCTATCTTTTTTTAAATAATGTTTTATGTATTTGCTGGGAGCATTATATCTCTATAGGCAGACTGATTTCACCCCTGCAACTGGTGATTATTAGGCCGATGTTGATTTTGTGCAATTGTGATGCTCAGCTGCTCATTACTCTCCTTATTTTGTTGACTTTAATGTACAGAATTATTCAAGCTGAGATTCAAACTGAATATTTTCAGCTATTTCAAGGTGGTTTTTCCTCTTCTGTTGGCGTTTTTTTCATTTATTGTTGAGATATTTGAGGTAAAAATGTCTTAGAAGTGTGAAGTACTACGTTTTATTTTGGAATTCAGTTTCTCCAGCATAAGTTTTTACATTAGACACACTCTTTTTTCTTCCTAAGGCGCTTTATATCACAGGAAAAGAAGTCTTCAACTTTAGAATGA
Organism: Pluvialis apricaria; assembly: GCA_017639485.1. NCBI lineage: Eukaryota > Metazoa > Chordata > Aves > Charadriiformes > Charadriidae > Pluvialis > Pluvialis apricaria. Next base: position 42,153,671 of record CM030044.1, read on the forward strand.
TATCATATGTGAATGCTACAGATGGCATTGCATATACAAATATGGATGTTGTTGACAATCGTATTTACCTAACTGTTGGGTGTATTCAAGTAGTTTTTGTCAACAAGTTTGTTTCATCTATTTTGGTAAGTTAAATTTTCCAGATACTGTTCCTTAGCATTTGGGTAACATTGTCAGAGCTAGAAAAGGATAAAGCATCCCATATGGGGTGGTGCCTGTTTGTGTAAGAACTCTTATATACTATTGTAAAAGCTTTACTGGGATTGATGGTTGGGCTATTTACTTTTCTTATTCCATATATTTGTTATTATGGAGTGGGTGGCTAAACAACAATATTTCCCATTATTGTTAGTAATTTTTTTCTTTAAATGGCTTGTGGCAGCTTTTATGTGTACAGACTGTTCATTGTTTGTAACACTGAAATGTAAGTAATAAACCATGAAAAGTAATGCCTTCTCCATACATTCTGCTAAGTAAACTTATTTTTACTCTCCATATGAATAAATAAAATGTAAGTCATACAAATCATGTTACAAGGTCATTGCTATTACCATCTGATTTGCCAAATACTTAGTGTGGCAATTTATTTATATATATATATATACTTTATCATATTTTGGGGGGAGATTATCCTATTAAAGAATTCAGAAAAATTGCATAGAAAAATAGTATCTTAAGATGGTTTGCTATTTAAAAAGCTGCGATTCTTAGTGTTTTTGAAGTAGTGTAATTCTTAATAAAATTCCCAAGTTCTCTATTCTTTTCCTAGGCTTTTGTAAATAACTTTCAAGCTGCCAAGGAAGCTCTTACTGAGGCAACTGTTCAAGCAGCAGAGAAAGCAGCTACAGGTGTGAAAGAGCTAGCGGAGCGTAGTTCCCGTTTGGCACTAGATATCAATATTAAAGCACCTGTTGTGATAGTTCCACAGTCAGCAATGTCTGCGAATGTCCTGGTGGCTGATCTTGGTCTGATCACGGTGAAGAACCAATTCTTTATAGCTAAAACAAAAACACGGTATAATCTCCCACCTGTTGTTGACTCTATGACGGTGAAATTGAGTGAACTGAAGTTATACAGGTAATGCAGTGTCAAGGTTTTTTAAATTAATGTAATCCTTCTGGGATACTTCAGTTGGAGAGCTTTGAGAAATTGTTATCAAAATAATTAGTTAATGGTTGGTGGTTGATAGATACACTATTATCTTGAAATATAACAGCAAATTAATAAAGATTTCGTAAAAGCAATTAAAATGTGTGGTGTAGGAGAAATAGCAACCTACACATCTTTTAATAGAAGCAAATGTTTGTTCAGGGAATACTGTGTAAAATGATAGACTTGTGCATCATTCACTACTTTGGGACAGGTTAATACCCATTTGTAAATGGCTGTTTTGATGGGGTTTTCAACTATACATAGCAGGAAAGATACCGAGTAAGATAGCTGTAAAGAAATGTTTGAAAATGGGCCTTGGTGCAGGGGATTGGGAGGGGGAGAGGGAAGGGGAGAGGGTTTTCAAACATAGTTGAAGAGTACTGAAGAAAGAAGGAATTGCTTTCCAGTGGAGAGCAGGTGAGAGGCCCTGACTTGCAAGAAGTTAGTATGTTGCATGCCTGTTACGTGCCTCCTTACTGACAAGAAATGATGTCTAGTTGGTGGAGTAAGGCTTTAAGTGGAGATACTGAGTAGTATGAAGACTGTTTTACAGTACTATTCAAAAAGATGAGGAAAAGACGGAAATGTGTTTGTGTGTATTTGTTACAATGTGGAAGTATGTCAAGCTGGGAGTATTTTGTTTCTGTTCACAGATCATGCTATGAACAGGGTTCGTTGCAAACTGAAGTACAGTTGCTGCAGCCACTAAATCTGGAAGTATCTGTTGAACGAAATTTAGCTGCTGCATGGTATAACGAAGTTCCTGATATTGAAATATCTGGCCGACTCAAGCCTATGAATGTAAGCACTCATTTCTGAAAGCAGCTGTTAATATATCTGTGGAAAATGGATTCATTTTTTTCTGTCCAGAAAGTCCAAGTTTCTTAGTTAGGGTATTGTTTGATTTCATAGGGGAAGAAGGAAGTGAATAGCTTTCTGTTCTAATCTAACCTTTGTATTTCATCTGTGAAACTGCAGGCAGACTTTGTACTCTATATTACTGTTGCTAGTTAGAAATGGGAATGCTGTTATAGCCGCCTTTTACCTGTCAGTATCTTTCAAAGATGGAATGGAAAAAGGTGGTGTTTATTGGTCTGTTCATTAGTAGCGCAATCACCGGCTGTATTCATAGCCATGACAAGCCTGAGTATGAGTTAATGCATGTGCTCATTTAGATTTAACAGCAAAATATATGTATAAAGCTTGTCAGTTGTATGAGGAAAACCAATTTGCCAGATTTTGAAATAGAACTGGTAAACATCACTGTAAAGTACCTTGTCACTAAATGTGGATAGCTGTTTTGGGTGACTGTAAATCAAACTACACGTATATGACTTAACATTCAGTTTATAAATTGTAGCTTTGTAAAGGAGGTTTGTGGACAAAAAAACAGTATGTGAGCAACTTCTGATTTCTAGAAGTTACTGCAAGGGGTTGTGTGGATTTGAGTAAAACATTTTACTTGGCTCTTTAGTTTCCTAAACAGAGACTCAGATGAGATTAATTTGGTTTATTTGTTTATTTGCAAACTTAGTTATCAAAAGTTTCACGAGCTGAGTTGTTCTGAGTTTAATAACAATCTTTTTTTAAAGCTAATTCTCAGTCAGGAAGATATTACCACAATATTGAGGACACTAAATGAAAATATAGGCGGAAGCTCTGGTGCATCAACATCTTTACCAGAACCAAAAGATACGACTAGCCATTGTAGTGATATGCATAGTACGTCACAGCACTCTGCAGGTAACACTTCCTAAAATTATGTATGGTATAGCATTTTTAGGTTTTACTGTCAATTTAGTATTTCTGTTGGAATTACCTTTATGAAAGGATCCCAGATTCGGTTGTTTTTAACAGTATGCCTCTGTTATCTTGATGTTGCGGTTTGAGGTATACCTAACAATAATGATAACTAATAGGAGCAACAGGGCCACTGTGGTGCGTTTTGTAGCGTGATGTGTTGTAATGTGAGGACTGTCTTGTTCTATTGGCAATAATGCAGTGAGCACCTAAAAGTCTGGCAGCTGGTTTTGGTAATATCCCAGCTTTGAGAAGTTGCTGTGTTACTCTTTTTCCTGTGTATGCTGGTTCTGTTACTGTTCAGTTTTAGATCAGTTTGCCTTATCATAATGATGGCATGCCTAAAAGTTGTTCCTATTCAGTAGGCATCATTACCCATAAACTGTTCAGCACGCACTAAAAAAAAAAGGCAAGTAAGGTTAAGAAAATAATCTAAATGTGAAAAATGGCAAAAACATGGCAAGATGAACAAATGAGCATGAAAGTAAACTTGTATTCTTTGTAACATTCTTGCATACAGTACCATATAACATTGAGGGAAGTTGTACAGTTATGTCTTAAAGATGGTAAAAATTGCATGTGTGGTGTATAAGCGAAGTATTTTATTATCTCAAATGTTGTGTGATTTTGCCAAAAGTAATTACAGAGAGCATGATAAACATATCTGAAGTGTGAATGGATTTATATGTGGAGGAAAAGTTAAGTTGTCTTTATAGTCATTAGTGAGGATGTTAGTTTTGGGTGTGGTGGGTTTTATTTTGTTTTTCTTATTTGCAGTCTTAATATTAAGTTTTTCTAATTTCTGAAAGGTGTAACTGTTGTGACCTCAGCTGTGGTGGAATTGCATTCGCCTATGAAAATAAAAACAACACTAAAACTGGACTTCAGATTCGACTCTCTGACTTTAGTATTGTATAGTCCAAATTCAAAACAGGTAAATATCATTTTGGTTACAAAGAGAAAGAAGCAGCTTTAAGGTTGCCTAGAATCCTAGAAATTCTGAACAGGAATAGTTTAATTTATGAGCAGAGAAAGTGATTTCTAGCAATAGTAACATACATGATGGAAATGCTAAACAGCTATTTTAACTAAATCATGAGGCAGATATTACAGGAAAGAGAATAACCAGTGGTAGCACATAATACGTGGCATATTCTGTGATCTGACTAAAAATGTGATGAAAACTTACCTTAGTTTAAAATACAGTTTGGGGAAGAAAAAATGCAGAGGGATGCAACCTAATCTCTAGTAACACACATGTGTGGACACAAAGACATACATAAATAAAATTGTGGAGAGAGATTTTAAATTTTTATTACAGTATGAATGCCTTTTTATTCTTCTTGGTTTAAATTTACAAAACTTTTAATCGGAAATTTCCTCACTAAAAGTTTGGTAATATTTTGTTGTAAACTTATAGTCTGTTGTTTTAGATTTTGAACAATTTTCCAGTATCTGTCTAAACACTATGTAGTCATAAGAGACAAAATTTAATTTCCTATTTGGTGTCTTTGCATATACTATGTATTTTTAAACAGCAAACAAACCAAAATTGCATATGACCATTCTACTTTCTTTTAAACATTGTATGTGTCTCACTAATGTAAGCTTGCTTTAGCAAGCTGGTAGAATGATACAGCTTTCTTTTTTTAAGTTTTCTCTGTATATTATTGATTTTTGTTGTTGTCGTTGAGGGATCCTCAGCTTTTATGCTGAGCATGAGGCAGATGGGATGGAATACCCCGTTGGTCAGTTCTGGGTCACCTGTCCTGTCCGCTCCTCCCTGCAACTGCAACCCCTCTATGCTTTTCTGCTTCTGACCCTCCAATGGGGCAAATATCAAGGTTATCTGCCCTCAGGTGTTACAGCAATAAGTATAAGCGAGAGCCTCTCTGCATACCATGCCAGGGCATCAACTGTAAGTATAGGTCTTGTCACTCTGAGGGCAAACAGTGTCTCAGCAATATGCTTTTAATTTCAGAGAGTTCAGTTAGTTAGAGGAGGCTTAGCTGGCAGGGTAAAATTACTAGGCAGAAAATTGGTTGTTTTACCTCAAAGCAGGGTGTTTGTCTTTTGAATTACCAGTGAGTTTATTTAATATATCATTATTAGAAATCTTACCAGTTAGCATAAAGCTTGTATATCACACCTGTGTATTATTTCCATTGCTTCGAAGCAAATCTACAAACATATTTTCATTTCATTTAAACAGGTTACAAATTTGGATCAGAGAGATGACCTTTTGAAGCTTGCAGAATTTAAGTTAGTTTTGATGTCAGCTGCTGTAAAAATGTTATCAGATGGTTCAATGAATGCTTCAGTCAAGCTGGCAAACTGTACGTTAGATGATAAAAGACAGTCAATCCAGAAGGCTACACCGAGGTCTGTATTTTGACATCAATTACTGTTTATTGGAGTTTGACAAAAAATTCCAAATGTTTCCATTTTAGTATTCTGTTAAAACTGCAGTTGTGTAGGCAGTTCTTTAAGTGCATGTTACAGTAGACTTGTGTGTCTTACTTGCGTGTTGTTCCACATGTTTGAGAGACCAGTATAAATGCTAGAAATAAATTTAAATACAAAATAGAACAAACTTTAAATATGAAATTAATAAATGCATCTAGAAACAAATTTCACTTTCAGCCTTAATAAGCCTCTGGCTGAGTAAGACTTAAGATTTTTTTCATGAAGAGTAACAAACTTCAGTAAAGTATAATACTTTTGACATGTAAACAAGGAATTGTGATGGTTTGACTTGTTAGAATTAGGAACACCTTTGCCAATGTATGGGAGTCCAGTTAGTTTCGAAGTTTTGTAGAATATATGTTAATGTTTTTATTGCTCTTTTTTAAAATTTTTGATGTTGCTTTTAAATTCACTCTTGTTAGTGTATTGCAGCTGGAGTGAGAATGTTGAGTGTTTTTCAGTATTTGGCTGCTTTTTTTGTTGTCTTATTAAATGCCGCCTTAATGGTCTTTCAGGATGGTGGAAATGAAACATGGATTTGAAAAGAAGGTTATGGTGGATATAAGCTATAAGCAAGGGAGAGATGGCACTGTTCTTGATGTGATTGTTCAAGAGATCTACCTTTGTGCAAGCATGGAGTTTCTACTTACTGTTGCAGATATATTCCTTAAGGCTAATGCAGAAAGTGCTGCTGCACAGAGAAACCTCAAACAGTCTTTACCTTTAAAGGAGCAAGGTATATACTGGAAACGTTTAAAAAGTTGTATTTAAATATCTGTTTAAGTTTGGTATTAAAATGCTATTTTAAAAATTATAATGTTCCTTCTACGCCATTTCCTGTGTTTCTGTGTATAGAACAACTTCTTTTAACCATTGATGTTTCTTTCTTTGCATCATGGAAATAGGTTCATGTTCCTTGGTCTTTATTTCCAAATGAAGCTTTATCTTACCAGACAATGGAAATAAAGAAGAAAAGGAATAAAAGTCTACGTCCAAAATAAAGTAAAATAGGAAAGGACAGTTACAGCTGGCACTCTATAGGTTTGACTACCTTTGAAGTCTCAAAAAAGTTTGAAATTATAATTACCACCATCATAATTTCCATTCTTCCTGAGAATAATGGAGCATATTATATTATGCTTAAATATGAATTCAGCCTGCCAGGTACTGATGCCTAGAAATGTCATTTCACTTGTCCATTGATGCACGTTTCTTCATACATCAGGAAATAGATTTTTAGCTTGAGTGCCCAATTTGTTCTTCCTAGTGCAGGACCCTATACTTGACATCAGAAATTAGTCCATTAGATCATCAGAGCAGGATATGGTCTAATTATGCTTCCAGGCCTCAGGTAGTTCACATCAGGACTGCAAAGGAAGTCTCAGGTTTTTTTGTTTTTGTTTTTCCTGTACCCTAAATATCCTAGTTGTGTCCACCTCAGCTAGGTTGCTGTGATTATCTAGTAGCTGTACAAAATCTAAACAAATTAGGAAGTCTTCCATAAAAGTGTATTGGTACTGCAAATGGTTACGTCAAGCATTACGAAATGCTGCATTATTGTCCTATGGAAAAATGTGTCTTTTGCTGCTCCAGAGAGCACAAAATGTGTCCAGCATTTTCATAAGACCCTGTCATAGCTGGCTAATATAAATATTTAGTGAAGCTGATATATTTGCTATTGTCAGAGGTAGTAACAGTGGTGATACTGTTATTCTTTTCATTTTGACAAAGAAGTTCTGTGGAATCTTTTGTTGTATCTGAAAGTATTTAGAACTTTAATGGTTTTGTATCTCCAGTGGAGAGCCTAGGAGTAAGTCAGTTGCAGGTATCTACAGATTTTCCGACACCAGTTATGTTAGATCTTATTACTAAATCTTTAGAACTTCTCTATAAATTTTAAGAGAGATCTCAATAATAACTTAATCTTTGAAAAATTCATCTAATTCAATTTATGTTTTTGTAGCACCTGTGCAGCCTGTATCTACAATGGAAATGAACATTATTGTTAAAAATCCAGAGATTGTGTTTGTGGCTGATTTAACAAGAAGTGATGCCCCTGCACTGGTGGTAACAACACAGTGTGAGGTCTTCATTAAAAATAGCCCTGAAAGATACAGCATGACAGCTGCTGTTAAAGAGATACAAATGAAAGCATGCCCATTTCTGCCAGAAAAAAGGAAAGGGAATATTACTACGGTGAGTTTGCAAACATCCAGTCTGTATTTAAAAGGTGCTGTGTAACTTCTACTACTGGAATGCAAGTTATTTCTGAAGCTTTCATCATTAGAATGTATATTACAGACATAAGTTAGCCAGAAAACTTTACTCATATTTTCATTATTTTATTCTGTTTTGTCTGATATGCCAAAAGCGTCATCTTGATTCTGTGGCTTTGAGATTTGCTTTGTATGACAAACTGAAGTTAAAAGCCCAGAGTAATAAAATGTTAATAATATCTTATATCCCATGGAAGCCAAATAAATAGAATTTTATGACTGTACATGGTTTCAAATGCAGTGTAGTAAATTTGGAGTACTTTCGGTCTGAAACTTTGCATTAAGTACTTATATAAGTGAATAGCAAAGGATCACAAACAGAACGGCAAGTATCTATTGTGGAATAGATTACTTAGGAATTTATGAGCAGCACACCATTTGTGTTACGGTCCATAGATCCTTTATATTAAAACTGCCTGTTTCTATTTTGGCAACAGAATCAGACTTTTCAGTTACTGGCCAGGTGGGCATGCATTGACTCTTGGAGGTTCTTGTAGCTTTTCTGCCTCTACAGCAGACTATACCTCAGTTAACTCTATAATGATATTGTTGTATCAGAGAAAAAATTCAATTTGACAATATATCCAACTGTTATCTGTGTCCTCAGACCACAGACGGAATTTGAAGAATGAGTCTTTTCAGCTCTGCGTTAGTGCCTGCTTACTTTATGGAGCTCTGCAGGAAAGACCAAAGCTATAAGCACAAGAGACTGGGACTTCCACTTCATCTCCTTATCAGATACTTTCATAGCAGCCTAGTTTAGTGCTTGGGTAGACACAGTCTTTGATTGCATATCTGTTAACAATCTAGTCATTGAGAAAGTGGTGGTGCTTGCACTGTTAGCCAAAACACAATGCGAAGTTGCTTGACTTCCATTTCTGTAGCTCATAAATGTGGCTAGCTTTGTAGAAAGCAATTAGAAGACTTCATACCGAGCTTTCCCTCTTACAGGAATATCTTCTGCCAGAATCTTTTATCTCAGACTGTAGAAACAGAGAAAAAGACCTGTATCTGACAGGATGCTTGTGCTATACAGAGGGAGAGAAGTTCGGAGTACGTTAGTTTTGATGCTTAAAACAGTGCCTTCTTTGACAGACTCAGAAAGCTCCCAAGGAAATAGTAGAGGTCGAAAAAGATGTTCTCTGTAGGTAGCAGCATCACTGCCCCTTTTGAAAACATGTACATAAGAAAATCTCCGAAGCCTGTGTTTTTTTGTGAACAATACAGTTTCAGTCTGGGAAGATAATCAGAGAAATAGAGATTCAGATGATATTCCATGGCAGCCTTTAGCTAAGAAAGAAAATGTATGGTATGAGGTAGTATGAAGATTACAAGATTTCTGAAGGCTGATATTGATGTGAAGATTTTATATTGCCTAAACTTTGGGGATGCTAGTGATGGATAGATTCATCCTCCTAATGGTTAGGTTTCCCCATATACCCAGGAAACTAGCCTCTGGATTTAGAGTAGCACAAGTGAAGAGGTTCTTTCTGCACATTTCTCGCATGTACCTTGGTCTAAAGAAGAATACATTATTTTTCATTCCTGGCTGTAACACAGAAGATGAAAAAAAAGTAAATTGAGCAGCAGAGGATAAAATAATAATATGGACGAAAAATTATGTTAGATCAAACTCTCTGGGGAAAAGTGTGGTAAAACTGATTCAGGGTGTTCCTGTGCCCCCAGCATCTGATTCAGATATGGACAGAGATGTTGAGAAAGATGGCAAAATCAATATGGCTTGAAATTACCATTTTTGAAAGACTTGCCTTCTCAGGTAGGACTGGAGAGCAAATTTTCCAGTCAGAACAGTATCAGTAGAGTCTAACTACATCTGAGTGCTTTATTAATCACGTAACATGATGATTTTGTTTATAGTGTACCTTAGATTGGATTTTTGTAAACACTGGCAAATGGGAGTATACAAGGATTGTTTGTAAAATAAGGCTGGAACTGGGTCATTGTGATTCAAACAGTGATATTTTTACTCAAGAAAACTGTAACTATTGTTGCTGTGTTGCCCTTAACTGAAAGGTCTGGTTCTCCTCAAAAGTCACAGGCATGATGATGCGTGTATTTGAAGACATCTGCAGACTGTACCTAAAGAATGGAGTTACTGAAGTGTAATGCATTTTACTGTAGCTGACTTTTGAATCTTTAATGATTAAGAATGGCTGAGGTGATGCTTTTGATACTTCTTTCTTTACATTTGAACATGTTACTTGTGTTCAGACTACTCGTAATTTTGAAGAACCAAATAATGGTAATTTTTTCCTTTTGGTACTTTTGATGTATAGTATTTAAAAGTATATGATTTTTAAAATATTTTTTTCCTCTATTTAACGTGTTTTTACTCTTTTGTATAGGTATTACAGCCTTGTGACTTCTTCTTTGAAATGAAACAGTCAGGTACTAATCCACAGGTGGCTGATCTAACGATTAAATCTCTCACAATAAAAGTAGGTAGACTTTTATGGTGTTTTTAGTTTTTAGTTCTCTACTACTTCCTGCTCAGAAGGCTTTGAATTTCCTTGTGGGATGTGTTTCTTAAAAAAAAAAAAAAAAAAAAAAATCAGGAATGACTGAAGTGGGGAATTGTTTCTGTTCTTCGTCAGGTTGCCTACCTGTTTAGCATGTGAAAACAAACAAAATTGAAAATTAACATTGTGTCACAATGCTTTGTTTTTGGAATCTGTGTTTTATAAAATAGCCTGATATGCAAAGATAAGTTTTGAAGTGTTCAGAATGGAGCGTTGGATGATGTAGAAAGCTCCTATCTAGAAGAAAGGCAGGGATTAAACCTATTCAGATTTTCAACTATAGCTTGTGGAAAGGAATGATTTTTCATACATAAGAGTCCTGTAGAGAACAGAAGTGTTTTGTTAGTGTAACGTATTGATTAGAGTTTTGTGTCTAAAAGTAGCTATTTTCTGTACTAGCTTCTCATTTGCAATTATTCCAACTTCTTATTTCTAGGTTTCACCGATAATCATAAACACAGTAATTACTATTACATCAGCCCTGTATCAAACTGCAGAAACAACAGAAGAAGAGATCAGTCAAATTCCCCCAGACTTATGGAATAAGAAAGATATAAAAAATCTAAAAATGTGGTTTCTTGAAGAATCAAATGAAAATGAAGATACAAATCCAACTGCTGAACTGGTTCCCACAGGAGAGTCATTGAAGATGAATGTAGAATCTGTTTTTCTAACACTTGAAGCTGGGGTTGGGCACCGAACTGTACCAATGCTTTTAGCCAAGTCCTCATTTCTTGGAGAAGTCAAAAACTGGAGTACTCTAATCAACTTACGTTCTCATCTTGAGCTAGAGGTGAGGACTCCTACATAAGAAAGAAAAGTTTTTTTTAAGATATTAAACCTGTTATGTTATTTAGACAATCAAAGAAAAACAATCCATATATTTGATGACTAAACTGCGGATACATGTTGTGGGAAGAGGATGGGAGTGAGGTGTTAAGATAGCTAAAATTCAGATCTAATGCATTAGGTGTAATATATTAATGGCAGTAATTGGTGATACACCATCTCACATTTATGCTCTGTATAAGTTGCTAAAGGCCTGTTGCATTCAATTTGGGAGTAAAAACTGGCTAAAACTCTTTGACAATCTGAATTTAATATTACAGTAGAATATATTCGTGTCATTTCTATAAAATACAATACGGTACCAGTATTGTACATAAAAGGTTCAAACTGGCTCATATTCGGAAATCAGTGACACAAAATTCAGTGGTTGTTGTAGGTAGATTTTTCCGTATTTATAGTACTTCATACTTCCAGTGCTTACAGTTTAAGCCAGAATGATATTTTAAGTGACACGTTACACCACTTATTTGGAAGCGGGTCTTCGAAGTAGAGACTTAGCTGCCTCATTTATTTCTCTAATACGTTTGTTTCATCTTATGGTGGGAGCTGAAAGTGCAATCTAATTATAAATCTTTTATATTACCAAAGTAATTAATATTTTATAGTAATTACTAATTAATATAGAATTTTAAGTATTTTAAAGTCTGCAGAGCTTTCATTGATTTAACAGTTGTATGTAATTTCCTAATTGACTTCTGCATTTTGATAGGTACACTATTTTAATGAGATGTTTGGGGTGTGGGAACCTTTGCTTGAACCACTAGAAGTTGAGAAGACTGATTTATTCAAACCATGGATTCTGGAAATCAAGGTATATTTTCCAAAGCTGAACTCAAAACTTCCATTTCAATACCTTAGAAAAAAACAAATGCTCTGCACCTTTTATTGCTGAAACTAATCTAAAAATTTTGTTCCTTTTTGTTGATTACTGGGACTTTTTTTCCCAATTAGTGAATGAAACCAGCTCTTGCACAAGTGGAGATCCAGACTCACAGATCTTTTAAATAAGCTTGTCTTTCAGGTGGCAAGAAGATTTGATTCCAGTTGTACTAGATAACCATAAGGGCTTTATATCACTTTTTCTAAAGTTAGGTCATATGCTAATGATACATTCAGTAACTTTGGAAAGATTGAAGACCACTCATCTCGTTCCACAGTAATATCTGTAGAAGAAATGCATTGGAAAAACTGGTATCTGTTATTGACTAGACCAAAGTGCACTGTTGGAATAGTACTCTTGCCACTTCAGTTCTGTCTTTCATAAGGAAATAGTCTAGATTCTTGTTTCAAAGTAGATATGCATTTATTTAATGAATGGAGATACCTTTTTTTTCCCCCCATCCCACCCCTTCTCCTTCTGTCTTAACTTCTATTGCATTGTTTAAGATATGAGACTTAATGCAGGAGAAGGGTGGAAGAGAATGATTCAACCTCATATCTTCTTGCCTGGATTTGAAATGTAACATTTGGAAATACATAATTTCAAGGAATTTTGAGGGCCAGGAAATGTATTCCATGTGATTTCATTTGCTTGAGGGGAAAAAAAAAAGATACAAAATAGGTGTTTGGTTTGGAAACATATAAGGACTAAATTTGGGGTTACTGTTTTAGCACTAGGAGATCAGTTATGTATAATTTTTACAGTGTTTTATCAAGCGTTTGCTGGATATGTTAGCAGTTAGTATATAAGTTTGTTTTTTATTTTTGAATAATCATAAATTTAGCTATCGTTACAGGAATTTTATTGACTTTTGAAATGTATGTTTTGCCTCTTGCCCTCTTTATTCTCTCCCTCTTTTGTTTTCATTTGAGAACAAAAGTGTGAACAAAAAAAGAAAAACCATGGCAGGACATAGAAGTGGGAAAGGGAAAGGAAAAGAGTCTTGAGGGGAAACTTGCTTTTATGGAAAGAGTGGTGAGATAAGAATTCTTTAAAAATCTCCTTTCAGATGAAGAAGAAGGCTAAAAAAGCATTGGTTGAATCAGATGCAGAAGAAGAAAATTTCAAAGTTCCAGAATATAAAACAGTAATAAATGTTTCCTCAAAAGACCAGCTGAACATTACACTATCCAAGTGTGGGCTACAAATGTTGAGTAACTTGGGCACGGTAAGGAAGTTCACTTAACTGTGCAGTGTCAGAAATCTTGAATGAATGTTTGCATAGATTTTCTTGATGAAGTCTTATTCCGTATATTTGTGTTTTGTATCTATACTTTGCTTTCTAGGCATTTGCTGAAGCAGCTAGTCAAACTTCAGACATCTTCAAAAAAGACCGAGCACCATTTGTAATAATAAATTCTTTAGGACTCCCAATCACTGTCTCGCCTAGTGATTCCTTTGGTGTCCTTAATGCTGAATTTGGAGCAAAATTATTTCATTTAAGAGATGGAGAGAATTTAAATATGGAATTTGTCAGAACCAAAAATGAGAGTGACCAGTTCACAGCCATGACAACTCTGAGTAGCAAGAGGTTTTACATTCAGATCTGTAAGTTCCAAAGTTCGTATATCTTCTGTTTTTTGTAAGTACTTTGTGGTGCATAATACTGCATCCTATACAGCTCAGTAAGTATTATGTAACTACATAACGTGAAAGGAGTGGTTCTTTGGATTCTAGATGCATAAATCATCTACTATGATACATTATTTAGGTAACTAATCTTTATTTCATAATTTTACTGCAATCAGATATTTTTGTTTGTATTCACACGTTAAATAAACGGACCAAAATGATTTTTTGTTTTTGTAGAATTCTGAGGCCTGTACTTATTTGTGTTCATAGAAGAAATTACTCTTAAGGGGGATGTTTTTAAGAAAAGATTGTTTTAAATAATTTAAAGTAAAACACAGTTAAAGCTAAAAGTAAAATTTAGCTATTTTAAATAGTGTATGTGTTAACAATTTAAGTTGATTTGTTGTAAAAATTGACAGCTTTTGAAAATTATTTTTCAAACTGGTCTTGACCATATGATTTATTAGTTGAATTGTTTTTGCAATATGTATGAGCTGTACCTCATTAATAAGCTGTTACGTCTTGTAAACATCTCTGTTCAGGCACTAATTTTATTTACAGTGACAAAACCCACTTAAATATTTGAGCAATGGATTCATTTACTCTTCCTGTGGTGAAAAAAGAATCTTTGCTGTTTCTTTAGTAACACTGCAAGATTGGCATAAGTAGTGATTGTACTTTTTCATCTGTCTTTTTTTTTTTTAATAGATTGAATGATACAGAAAATTCTGTTGAATGCATGTTTCTGTCTTTCAGATGTATTTTTATTGGTCCCTTTGAGTCTTTCATTTTTCATCTTGTAAATTCTAGGTCCACATAATCATTCCACTGTGGAAAAGATTCCGTTGACCAAAGTGGGTCGATGTATTTACAGAGTGAGACATGAGGAATCAGGTGTTGAAAGGTCCATTGTCTGCCAAATTGATACTGTCGAAGGAAGCAAGATGATAACTATACGTTCACCTATTCAGGTTATTATATTTCTATACATTATAACTTCATTATTATTTTAATTTTTTAATGAAGAAAAATGATCCTGTAGTCTTTAAATGAACATTTAAAAAAACCCTATCTTTTAAAAACTTTAACATATAACTTTGCTGTGTATTATAAGGCAGTTTAGAAGAGACTTTCAAGAACAAAAAGCGTTTTCAAAGTGGCAAAGATGGAGCTGGGGGTGGAAATCGACCAGACTTTAGATCAGGATAATTCATCAGTAATATTTTCTAATACTAGCTCTAATTTCAGTCTTGTTGAACTATTTGCTTTGTGTGAAGTGATAACACCTCTCTTAACCTTACCTTGGTTCTGTAAGGTTTCCTTCTATCGGATTTTCTTTTTTTTTTTCCCTGTACCATTGATACATTAATTTCAAATTTAGTATCAAATCATCTGAAGAGTGAGCTTAAAGCATATATCTTTTTTCATTGAATAGTATTTCTGGTAGACATTGTATAGTTTAAAAGTACAGGGATATCCAGATATTAGTGTTCTGTAGTGATAGTGTCCCGGTTACATTTCACTTGTTGCTTTTGCTCTGAGTGGTTTATGACTTGGTTAATGATAAGATTTACTGTTTTATTCTTCCTTAAATTAAATTTTCTTTTTTTTTTTTTTTTCAGGGCTAATAATGCCATTAAATTAACCCTGAAATTAAAAAAATAACATTTGCAAAGAACATGAGAACTATATACCCCCCAACTTATAATGGGCGTTGATGGTTTAACCTTAAGTAAATACTTGATTTCCCTTGTGTTTACTGCCATATGGATTTTGACCCACAATCTCATGTATCTGTTATATCTTTAGGAGAAGGCTTCTTGGAAAGTTATTGTATAATTCAGGTTTACTTTGGTTTTACAGGGTTTTATGTTTCTTGAAAAGAATTTTACAACTAATGTATCAATTACATAATTAAAATACACAACGAAATCATTTAAGGAGATTCACTGGTAGTAGAGACAGTTCATTTGAAATACCTGAACTTGAATGGTAAACGGTTAAGATGAACAATGAGAGAGTTCTCATTCTGTGCTCTATTAGGCTCAAAACACTTTCTTTCCAGTTTTTCCTAATGTACGTTGCTGGATTTTTATTTCACATAGATAAGGAATCATTTTTCGATCCCACTAAATATTTTTGAGGAAGGAAGATGTTTAGGGGCTGCTTCACCAGAAAATGAGTTCAACATACCCTTGTCCTCTTACAGGTACTTTATTGCATTGTTCTTTTATCGTGGAATATGTTGATATATTGTTGATTATTGTATCCGTAAAATTATGCCAAAAAAAGAATGTTTCATTTTGCTACCTAATACTGTAATTAATACTGTACTGTTGTTGTTGGGTGGGATCTTCTTGGAGCATCTAGTCTGAGTTAAACAGAATACTCTTTAATTCTTGAATTGGAAGTCTTTTGAAATTCATTTTACCCAAAAACTTAAATTAGCGAAGTTACTTTAAGAATCTGAGCCCAGGCGCTTCTGGAACACAGTGATTGTTATCCACACAGTACAGACACTTTTCTTGGTGGAGTGATGTCTAGAGATGTATTACAGCTTTTTTCTTTTTTTCAAAAACTATTCTTTTGGTTTTTGTGATTCTTAAGTAAAAAATTGAAGCATCTGTCACAGATGTAGAAAAAGACGTGTCAACCTTAGAAAGACTTGGATTCCAGCATAGCTGTGCTATTAGCACTTTCAAGCTAATACGCATTTTAAACTGCAATGAGTTTGTATGTACAATTCAGCTGAACTGTCACCACCTTTTAGGCAGATATGTTTGCTTTGATTGTTTTTTATGATTAGAGAGACTTTTTCCTTTTGTTTTCCCCCAAACACTCTCCCCATTTCTTTTAAAGATGACACCAGTGTGTCTTTTTCATTAAATGAGATACTCTTTACTGTAGATAATGTAAGTTCGTTAATATTTCTATCTATATTTATTTTATTAAATGAGGTTTAGTGACATCCTGATTCGTTGCACGGATATATGGGTGAGTTCCACTAGGCAGTCAGGAAATGTTTACTAATAAAAATCTTCGGTCAAGGAGCAGCTGATTGGATTAAAGCAGTTGCCTTACAAAAGCCATGTGTGTAAATAATTCATAAACTTGATGCTCTATTTGACTGGAAATAAGGGCACTTTCTGCAGATCTGTTGTAGGAGTGAATTGTTTATCCAGATCTTTTGCTTGGAACAGGAGTATAGCAGCACTTGTAACGGAATTTAGTCGCCTCTTTCTAAGAATCTCCAACAATTCCCTTTTTTGTAAGGGAAGTACATGGAGGTATGGAACAAAAGACCCCAACTGGTACAATTCCAGGAACTTCTGGGCTCCCGACCACCTTTTGCTTTCTCCTTTATGCAAGATAAAGGCAGACAATTAATTACTGTCAGAAATTTTCCAAAATCCAAATAATACTAAAATGTTAGTGTTGTATAGTACTCTTCCATAACTGAGAAATTCAATCTCATATCAAGTGTTTAAAAAAACCTTTCATTTACAGATCCATACTGAGTTTGCAACCAGTAGCCAATGAAAACGGAGTGGATGGAGAGTATGATATGTGTGAAGGAATTACATTTGATGAAATTATGAAAAATGTTGACAGTTTATTACAAAGGAAATGCCAGTCTGTGAGGTCAACTAACCACTCACTCATCATCAATATTGTTCCTGTAAAAGACACTGTGACATCTTCATTATGTGCAGAAGATCAATGGGATTTTCCATATGTTGTTCATCTATGGCCTTCTGTTCTTCTCCGCAATCTTCTTCCTTATCAAATAACTTACTCTGTAGAGGTAATTCTTTAATGTTTAAATTTTTTTGTGATGTTTCCCACCTATGGTATGACAGCTGACCAACTGTTGAAATATGTTTATAAATGGATATTAAAAGAAAGGGCCTCTGTAAACTTGCTTCACAAATACTCTAGCAGATCTTGTAAGGGCAAGCCTGTATCTACAGAAATGAAACAGTACCAGAATGTGAGAAGTGGTGGTATTAATCATTAGTAGTAAGTCATACTTTAGATACATATGCAAAATAAGACTTACACTGTACATCTTTAGCCCTGTGAGAGAGTCACTTACTGTTGCTCAAGTGCAGCTTGAGCGTGATTAAACAGTGTGGTTGTTCCTGTGAATTATGACTGCCTCAAGTGACATAAGTGGGTCAGCCTACAGTAGCATTTTTTGTTCTGTCACTGACTTCTGGCAGAAGCATGCTTTTAATGAATTCTCCCAGACCTGCCTTTCTGCCAAGTTTTGGCTTGAATTGCAGCCTAGTGCCAGACTTTGTTTAATTTCATCTGAAAAGAATATAATTAGGTGCACTTTGACTGTTAATAGGGATTCATTCCAGGGCTAGATGAGAGCCAGTCTCAAGTAAAAAAAACTAAAATGTGTATAGTGTGGACATTGGTTCCTCAGCAGTAAACGTTTCATTCCATGAATGTTCTATGGTTTTGTCCCACTGCTTACTAATGTAGACTTAAGATAATAGAAATATAGATGGGAGACACTGAAACTTTTTTTTTTCCAGACAGTCTTAATGTTTAATATTTAGACTCAAATAGTAGAATTTAATCATAAAATTTTGTCACAAATGCTCAGTTACTAGACTTAGACTGTGGCCTCCACCAAATGTATGGAAGTAACAGGCTCTTTTCTGTATGTCTCTCTTACAAATTTAAATTTAGTTGAAAAAAATACTGAGTTGAGAAAATCTGTTATTTAAGTGGGTTTATGTATTTGAATTCGGTCACAGATTTTTTTTTAGGTGGTAAATATTGATGACCATGCATAGGGTTTTTCATATAAAATGTTGTATTACAGTAGCCATTTAAGAATGTAACATAGTTAAATAGCATAATAATAATTTTAAAGTTTGGCCTAAATAAGTTGCATCTTGATTTTCAAAGCTAGCTAGAAAATAAAAGTTGATATGAATTTTGAATGTGACTCATGTAAATGTACACTGTTTGTTTTTTTTTAAAGGGAAATGGGAACAAATATGACACTCTACAAGAAGGATGTTCAGCCCAGATTCATAATGCAGTCTTGGATCAAACAAAACTAGATTTACAGTTGCTTAACTATCTTGATCAAAATTGGAAAAGTGAATACCATATAAAAAGCAATCTACCGGATATCAGCTTTACAACGTTTTACTGCATCACGGAGCTGGATAAGACTGAACTGGATATTGCTGTCCATGTGACCTACACAACTGGGCAGATGATTATAGCAATTCACAGTCCGTACTGGATGGTGAATAAAACTGGTCGAATGTTGCAATACAAAGCTGATGGTATTCACCGCAAGCATCCTCCGGATTACAAAAAGCCACTCCTTTTTTCTTTCCAGCCCAAAAACTTCCTCCAGAATAATAAGGTATTATATTCAGTAAAACCTGACAGCTCTGTACTCCCTTATGTTGTTGTATGAAAGCATTTTTACGCTTTGAAAGTTATTTACACTATGCTATGCTCTGTAAAGGGCATGAAACCTATGATATCTCTGTCTAAAGACAGAATATTTTAAATATGTGTGTTGTCAGACATGCTTGAGTTGGGAAATTTACGTTATCAAAGGTATTGTTGAGAAGGAGATTCTTATCTTTGAGAGGAATAAGGTTCACTGAGAGGTGTTTCGTAAATAAAAGAATTTCCTTTATTCCATTTAAACTGTATCAGTAAAGATCTTTATTCTAAATGAGATGTAGAAGTTGTGTAAGAAAGGTAAAGCTGTGGTACTTTAAAAATGAACGCTGCTTGAAAAATGGATGCTTGCAGTGGTGGTTGGTAGATTGGGTCTGAGTTGATAGTGAGCTAAGACTGAGATGCAGTTTACCATTTGAGTCTGCTATGTGAGGTTTTTTTTAATGCTGAATATTACTGATGGAGGAATGATATGAGAGATTACAAGACTGTGTTGATTCGTCTTTGAGATTTTAATTGTGATAAGTTTTGGAAAGAACCTTTATGTGGTTGCTTCCTCTGAAGTATCTTACACTTATAATGCTTATTCCACGTAGCTTGTAACTAAGGGTGGTAGGAAATACTTTTGTGATACAATACTGGCAATTGTTATGTGTTGACCTTTTAATAGCAACACCAGTATTTCCAGTATTTGCTCATATTTATGTTTGTGTATGTGCACACATTATATATGATTTTAAATGTTGTCAGTGTCTGTAAATTGAAAATTAATTCAGGGTGCTTCTTCATAGGTGCAACTTATGGTAACTGACAGTGAACTGTCTGATCAGTTTTCACTGGACACTGTTGGAAGTCATGGTTCTGTGAAATGCAAGAGTCATAAAAAGGAATATCAAGTGAGTTAAATTTATCTTTCAAATTCATTACTTTCAGGGAGTATAATGAGGTAAGAAAATAACAGCTTTTTGGTACCTTAAACATTCTAATAATGTCTTTTTATTCACAGGTTGGTGTCACCATAAACAACAGCAGTTTTAATATTACTAGAATTGTAACTTTCACTCCATTTTTTATGATCTCAAATAGAAGCAAATACACTTTGGAAGTAGCTGAAGAAGGCAAGGAAAAGTGGATTCCTATTGTTTTGCAACAGGTGAGCTTATAAAGGAAGCTATTCCAAGCTGTTTCTCTAAGGAAAAAAAAAATTTTGAACACTCAAAAATGGAAAATATGAGCCAGGCATATTGTGCAAGGGCAATGTCTGAATATATCGTGCTTTTTGCATAAATTATCTGTGTCCTGTTACCTTTTCTCAGTGTTGCTTTAGGACATACTGTAAAGCTGGTTTACATTGTAATTGGAATGTTTTCTGTTACCTGTGTCATAGATAGTATAAGAAAAAGACCTGTACTGTTACTATATTATCTCTCTGTGCAGTGGCAGTGAAACTTCTGTTCGGTTTTTGCAGTGGTATTTGATCAAGTGGTTTGGCTGACCTGGTACGTGTCATGCCACTTTCATATAGGAAGAAAATACCTCATGTTGATCAGTTCAGATAGCTCCAAACTCTTCTTCTGGGACCAGTCTCACTGCTGTTTTCTAGTGCTTAATGCGTCATTTCTAGAGAGGGATCGCTGGCCCCTAGGCCAAGTGGTGTTGAAATGGCTTTTGGGCTTTTGTCTGTGCTGCAGAGGTCTTGACTGTTGCGGACTGGGTGTGCAGCTTGGCTGTTTGCACTGCAGTATCCCACATGTACGTTTTGTACGTGCTTTGAGTTTTGAAGCCATCATGCCTTCCTTCAGGACACGTAGGGAAAGCAATGCCTGTTTGGGGTGGTGTTGGAAGTCTATGAAAGCTGAAAGTGATCCATACTGCCTTCTGGGAAGAGTGAAATCTCCCTCCTTCCCTTCCAATGAGTTGAAGAGAGTGTATCCAAAACACAGACAGAGTTTAGCCTAACAAATAGTGTGGTTGGAAGTCCTCTTCTTTTTCTGTAGCATTGTAGATACTCCAAATGGTTGTCAAAAATGCTTGCAAACTAAAATACCAAAGTTAAAGGAATGTTTTAAATCAGATTCATAACCAGATATTTTTGTTACATTTTTGGTACTTTAAACACATTCTCCTTTAAGTGTGCATTTTATCTTTAATGATTATGGAAGAGAAATGCCACTTAAATATCATTATTTCAATTTATGAAATCGATACTACTCTGCTTGCTTTTTGTTGTCGTTGCTCCATTGTGATTTTTAAGTGTACATGATGATGCTTAGATCTTTAAGTGTTTAAATCTGTGCAGCTTCCCATAATGTTTATCATTATTTTCAAAAAAGTTTCTTTACTTTTATTCAAGAATAGCCTGTTTGTCATAAGTCTGTACATTTGTTCTATTTCCTAATATTCATACATTCCTCTGAGCCAAACTTCTGTTTGAATCTGCCTGGTTTTGGGTTCTTTACACGTGTGATTCCTCATCTAGTTCGTTGATAAAGCTCTGAAATGACAAAGGTTCATGTGTAGTGGCACGGGCCACTTCATATCTAACTTCTTACTCTGAGAAAACATAGTCAGATTTTATTACTACTTGATGTTTTGTGGTTTATATTTGATATAGAGTTGTTAGTAGAGTAAACTGAATTATTTCACAGGAACTGTTCTGCAAAACACTATTCAAAGGTAATAGTTTTGAAAGTTCAGATACATTACTACGTATATAATCTGTGGTTTTCCTTTGGCTGTTTTACTGACATGCTTACAGAATTTTCTAGTGTGTCCCACAAGCGTCATTGTTTCTCAGGTGTTTCATAATTACATTAATTGATCTTAATCTCTTTTCAGTTGTGAAGTATCAAAGGAGGAATTATAGATTTTTAGGATCACTCCTAAGATCTTTTGAAAGATTAGATATGGCAGTTTATCAAATGGAGTAGTAGAGGTCAACAGAGTAATCTGTATCACCTCCTAAATTATTCCAAACTTCACTCCCAAAATTGCTTGCCTTTCCGCATTGTGTCAATATTTTCCCTTTTGATAAGCAGTCTCTAAAAATCTGTGTTGTGACAGTTAAGTCTGCCAAGGTTGTTCATTTGTAACACAGTTGCTCAATCCAGTATGTTTCTTGTCTCCTCTAAATCTAGGAAGAGTCCAGTCATTACTGACCTATCTTTGGGCATCCAGGTCAGATTTCCAGGACCAAGATTTTACTGTTCTTGAGATGGAACTCTGCTATCCAGCTAACGTAGATTTTTTTTTTTTTTTTTTTTAATATTAATGCCTGTGACTTTTTTGAGTACTTCTCACTTTACTCTTTTACATTAGGATGATCTGCAAAAAAACAAGCTTGATGAAATGTTAACTCAATATCTCAGCTTGCTTCCCCCTCCCCCCCATTGTATTTTTGTCACTTTAAGTTAAGCAGAGTCCTTCTTTCTGCTTTTCTTTTTTATCCACTCATCTTTCTTACTGACAGATAGCCTGTCTTCTCAGGGAAGAAAGTAATCCTTGTGCAGAACCCATCTCCTCTTGGACATGCTCCATGTCTGGAAAGCAGTTGATCTATCAAACTTTAATTACTATTTTTAGAAAAATCCATTGTTCTTCAAAGGTTGTAATAGAAGTTGTTGGACAGTGATTAGTATGGAATTGCTTGCCAAGGACAGTCCTTCGAATTAGGCATAGCACAAGACAGTTGACCAACATACATCCTTAGGGAAAGAAAGGAAGAAAACATTGCCAAAGACTGTACATGAGACCACTGCTAAATATAAATTAAAGATGCTATTATGGAATGGAGATTGTTGTGTCTAGTGAAGCACTTAGCAAATGTGTGGCAAAACATTTGGAAACAGTATCATTTTGTGACACGTTCCGTGGCTAAAGACTATTGCAAAAATCAATTTTTCAGTTCTCCGTGGTTGATTCTGTAACTTCCTGTTTAGCCAATCCTTTTGACTTATTTTAGATTTGATTTTAAACTTTCATTTATTGTTGACTGATTCTTCTTGAATTTCCTTTGAGCTTTCTTAATTTCCATGTTGAGACTTACTTGCTGTGTTTTATGCTAGTGTACAACACAATTTAAATTTCCTTTGTGAGATACCTGTTGATGTAGATAACACCTTCAATCTTGCCGTTTAACTATATTTTTTTCCTTTGTCTTCCTGCTTCCTGTGGTGTGAGAAACAATGGGAAAGGGAACTTAGTGGCATGGTAAGTTGGTGAACTAGTCTTTCACCATTGAAGATTTAATTCTAGGATTCAGACGCAATTAAACATAAACATCTAATTTCTCAACCTGTGTTGTAGAAGGATGCTCCTCAAGTTTTGGATGTTGCAGGTGAACAGTTTGAAATACAGGAAAACTTGTTTATCTAGACAGACTACGGCTCTTGCTGGTTCAGAGTTACTGTTAATCATAGCTTGTTCCCATGGCAGGACTCTTTCAGTTAGTTGGAAACTTTTCATTTGTTACAATTAAAACTTTTGTCTTCATCATCTCCCTGTCTTGTCCATTTGCTGTGTAAACTATTGAATAGAGATTGTCTGTGGGATTTTTAAACCCAGAATGGCTGTCATTTCAATTATGGATGTGAATATCAGAACATGCTCTCTCATTTAGCTGCCTAATGCTTCATATTTTATTTATTTGTGTTTCATACCTCTGTGTGTGTGTATGTATGTGAATATGTGTTTTTTTAATGTGTGTATATATCTTTCAAGTATTTCAAAAGAACAGCTCGTATGCTGGTGTCCTGTGTACTCAAGTTGTTATGGGGTGTATTTATGCGAACACCCTTTTTTGTCATTGATCATTTGGCAAGAGGTCTGTTAATTTTTTTTGGTGGGGTTTTTTTGTAACAAGCTTGTTATTGTAGGTGGTGTAGCCATGCTTAGCTTTATACTTTGGATTTCATATACATTATCCGTTTTAATTCTACTTATTCATGTGAATATGGAGTCTTACTGTTTTCACTTTTAGCTACTTAACTCCTCGGTTTCTTCACTATAAACTGAATTATTTATAACTTCCTTTCAGTTTATTGTGTTCAGGTAAGTAATTACTTTCAGGTTTTTTAATAGAGTTTCTGATCCAACTCACTACGCTTTTGGGTAGAATTTTAGTAGAAATTTCACTTTGGGCTAAAGTGAATGCCATTTAGCATCTAGTTTGTTTTCTCACTTACTTTAAAATACCTGACTTTTTTTCTAGTGCATTCCCT
Organism: Pluvialis apricaria; assembly: GCA_017639485.1. Lineage (NCBI taxonomy): Eukaryota > Metazoa > Chordata > Aves > Charadriiformes > Charadriidae > Pluvialis > Pluvialis apricaria. Next base: position 42,177,930 of record CM030044.1, read on the forward strand.
TTTGGCCTGAAAATGATGCCAATAAACTGCTTGTTAGAGTTGAAAATTCTGATCTTCCCCCAAAGAAGATAAATTTCGATAAGCAAGAAAACTGTCTGCTACTGCATTTGGACAACAAGGTAAATGGTTGCCTTTGGAAATTAGCTAGAACAACATAAATGTTTCATTTCCATTCTCAAAACTCACTATCTTCCCATGCAATCAAGTATTGTAAAACCTTAGCTGGGGAGAAGATTATGTATACCCAAGTGTATTAGTCTCATTCTCATGCTCTCCGCTTCCTGTGTGCATACACACAGATATAAGTAGGTATTTTGTTTTAAGCGCTTCTCTGTGAAGCGGATCTATAGAAGCTGAAAGAGATTGTTTTGCTTGTGTTCTCTATCTGAGGCTGAGAAGTCTTTACATCAGTTCTAAAGTAACACTAAGTTACTTTGAAAATAACTTTGACTCCACCAAATTTACTTCTATGTTACATATGATCTCATCCAGCAGTAGTTTTTAAATATATGAGTGGTTTTAATAGTAGAATATTTTGGAGGGCGTTAATGCGTATGAATGGTTCAAGGAAGATTCCTCTACTACCAGCCTAAATTTTGACAGTACAGAACTCCTCTGTAGCTTTGATAACTAAGTGCAATGCCTGTTACTTAGTAGGGATCAGGGAAATATTTTAAAGATCTGTTAAAACAGGTTGATTGTTTGACTAATTGATGCTTTTATCTTATGAGAGTAAGAGTTTTCCAAAATATTTAAATTACATTTGTTATACTAGAAATTAATTCCACTGTTGTTTACTTCATAATTTTTACATCTGTTAGCTTGGAGGAATTACAGTGGATGTTAATCTGACTGAACATTCTACAGTGATTACCTTTTCTAATTACCATGATGGCGCAGCTCCATTTCTGTTGATAAACCATACTAAAGAGGAAATTATTGAGTACGGACAAAGGTATGTAAGAAGAGTTTTAGTGTGAATGTCTGCATGGAGATGTAAACTGTTATTTCATTTATTGTAAGCATGCTTATTTCTTAAGAAGCAACTTTTTTTTTAAGAAATGGCTGTCTAATTTTGTCAGAGCACACAAAAATCGCTTGTTTTAAAAATTGAAGAAAATGAATTGTTACCAGAGCAGCGTTGTGTAATGCTAGGTGCCTGTTTCTGCACCTAAAAAAGCTATTCTGTGAGCTAAAGAAGCTTTCTGGTCTCTCTTTATGTGAGTTTTGTAGCCTTGCCTTCTACATTCCTTTGCATTGCTGGTAGGGAACAAAGGATGTACTTGGATTTTCTCGAACTGTAGGTACTGACTGTGCAGAAGAAGTAACAAATGAGTTGTAAATGTAATTAGATTTGAGACTTTTACTGTTGTATCATACTTAGTTGAGATTTAGCTGGGAGAATGGGTTAAAAAGTTACGGGAGGGATGAGGGAATGGACTGAAAAATAGGGAGGTAGTTAGATAAATTTTGTCAAGCCAGACTAAAACTAAAATTATTTTAACACATACAAGTTATCTGCAATCAGTGAAAATTTGGTTCTGCATCTGTATGCAGCTATACTGGTCCTATTCTCAAGGTGGAACGTCTTCGTAATGCTTTGCTACCATCTGCAGATACCGTGTAATGCTGAGAAGTGTAAGCTTATCTACAGGATTCTTTACCTGTTTTTTTAAAAGCCAAACAGCCTCTGCCATTTTTTCCGCAATCAGAGAAGAGTATTTTTTTCCTCTCAGTCAATCAGAGAAGTGTTTAAAGATTTTTACTTGAAAAGTGGAAGAGCTGCCAGTCAAACTAAGCTTGCAGCTGCATGTTCCTGTTTGTCTGAAGAATAGAGTCAGTTCTTTGCTTTGGTTTTTATCTGTAAAGATTAGTAATTTTTATCTTTTCAGCTGGCTTTTGTGCATCCCTAGTGTAAATTTAATAAGTATATATGTAAACTTTGTAACGAACCATGCAGAATAGAATAGAATATTTAGTTGTAAGGGACCTACAATGGTGATCTAATCCGACCGCTTGATCAGTTGAGGACTGACCAAAAGTTAAAGCATGTTAAGAGCATTGTCGAAATGCCTCTTAAACACTGACAGGCTTGGGGCATTGACCACCTCTCTAGGACACCTGTTCTAGTGTTTGACCACCCTCTTGGTAAAGAAATTCTTCCTAATGTCCAGTATGAACCTCCCCTGGCACAGCTTTGAACCATTCCCACGTGTCCTGTCACTGGATCCCAGGGAGAAGAGATCAGCACCTCATCTCCACTTCTCCTCCTGTGGTAGCCTCCTTTCAGAGCACTGTAGAAGACAAGTCTGCCAGTTTTTAACTCCATGTGAGCAGAATGGAATTTAAAATCTGTTTGTCTGAAAATACCCACTGTATTCAGATACTAAACACTGCACTTTTTTCCCTTCAGCAAATCATATAGAGGAAGACTTTACTAAACAACAAATTTTGAACATGCTTTTTTTCTCTTGAAATATTAATGTTAGGCAGCACAAATCCTGAATTTTCCTTTTGGCCTGTAAGCTCCACTGTCTGATTTTTTTTTCTCTACTTAACGTTTCCCTGTTCATCACAAGTGGGGAAGAAAATTAGTATTTTAAATTTACTAGCTATACTTTATTTCTAAGGTATACATATGTATTTTGATGTATAAATACTGTTTTTATTATTGTCCTGAGATGGTTTTGTGCATGTTTTTTCATGCACAATGTTGTTTTAAGTTTTCATTTTCATTATTTGAAAAAATAGTTGCAGCGTTCTTGTTGGAATGGTAGAATGCAAAAGTCATTGACACAACATATTCATTGACATTTTAATTTAATATTACTTTGTTCTAGCTCCCTCAGTGAATTGGAAGACTGTCTTCAGCCAAATAAGGCAGTATTGTATACTTGGGCGGATCCAGCAGGATCTAGAAAATTGAAATGGAAGTGTGGAAATAGAACTGAGGAAATTGCCCCAAAAGAGGTATGTTTATTACCTAAATCTCCTTTTAATGCCATCTCGTTTATTATCCTGTTCATCAGTGTATGTATGAAATTCTGTACGTAATGAGTATGCTCATCAACCTCATATATGAAATTCAATCACAGAACAGTTAACAACGCTGTGTTTGCTGGAGCTTGTGCCGATAAGCATTGTCTTCAGTTCAAAAGCGTGTGTGTGTGTGAGAGACTGCTGTACCTTTAAAAAATTTCTTCTATTTTTGTCAATGTTGTTAAGACTTTTGCATTTCTTGTGGAGTAGAATGATTAATAGAGTTGTAAAAACTTTTTCTCTCTTGTTCATAGGACAAAATGGAAATACTCAGGCTGGATTGTAGAAAAGTGGTCTATCTAATGTCATTTTTTGAAGGTTTGCAGCGTATTGTACTGATCACTGAAGATGAGAATGTATTTAAGTTGACATATGAAAGTGTAAAAGCAGAACTAGCAGAACAAGAAATAGTTCTGTCTTTGCAAGATGTTGGAATTTCATTGGTTAATAATTATACAAAGCAAGAAGTGTCCTACATTGGAATTACAAGGTAACTTATTTCGTGTGTAAGAGTCTAAAATGTTTAACTTCAGGTGCTTTTAATCACTGAATTTCATTTTGGGGTGCCATGGGAGAGGAAAAAGAGGCCTGGGTGAGAGTACTTAGGAAAACATAATGATTTAGTTCTATTGTAAACAGAAATGTTTTCACTGTGGTTTATGTTAATGCATATACTTTCTGTATGTGGATGTATTGTTTTTGCAACACGTAATTGTAACTCTGTATGGCAAACTTCCCAATACATTGAACAGAAGTATTTCCTATCCGTGTAGTTTGGGGAGTGATAATAGAGTTTTAAGGAGTAAGGTCTGTGGATAGTTTGTGTCAGTGGATTTTTCCATCTTCATTACGGAAACAAGTTGCTGAATTCTGCATTGAGAATTTTGATGCAGTAGCAGCTTGTAATTCTTTTTAATTTTGATTGAGAAATTATGGCAACTCCAAGGCTCTAATACTTTAGGTTTTCTGTTATGACATTTCAGAGGGAAGCAGAAAAGAAACTATGTAATGCTTAAGAAATGTGTGCTATCATTCATATATCTATATCTATATATCTGTATCTATATCTTATATATACCTTGAGTACTGTGTTCAGTTTTGGGCCCCTCAATACAAGAAATACATTGAGGTGCTGGAGCGTGTCCAGAGAAGGGCAACAAAGCTGGTGAGGGGTCAGGAGCACAAGTCTTATGAGGGAGTGGCTGAGGGAACTGGGGTTGTTCAGCCTGGAGAAAAGGAGGCTGAGTGGAGACCTTACCGCTCTCTACAACTACCTGAAAGGAGGTTGTGGAGAGGTGGGGGTTGACATCTTCTCATTAGTAACAAATGATAGGACAAGAGGAAATGGCCTCAAGTTACACCAGGGTAGGTTTAGATTGGATATTAGGAAGAATTTCTTCACAGAAAGGATTGCTAAGTATTGGGCCAGGCAGCCCAGGGAAGTGGTGGAGTGGCCATCCCTGGAGGTGTTTAACAGATGTGTAGATGTGGTGCTTAGGGACATGGTTTAGGAGTGGTTTTCGCAGTGTTAGGTTGATGGTTGGACTTTATGATCTTAAAGGTCCCTTCCAACCTAGACAATTCAATTCTATGATTCTGTGATTCTATATACATTCAAACTCATTTTTAGCTCATTTTGAGCTCATATTGAGCTTTTTAGAATGCTCAAGGACACTTGTATCTCATTGCCATAATCCACATACTTCTATATATTCTTAGACATAAGGTTGCTAGATGGAGGGTGTTTTCTCTTGATTAATTCTTTGCATTGCACGTATACTTCATGTATTCACATCTATCATTCATTTCCACTTGCAAATGTCTTGTTCTAAAAAGAACGAAAAAGGCAGTTTGTATGTAACTTGATGCAGAAACAAGCTTCACCATGCCAGTTCTGGGATCACAGAACACTGGGGGAAGGGAGAGAAAAAAAGGGAAAACTCCCTTTCAAGGGAGTACTTTATTTTGTAGCTGTAGTTTTGCCCTTTAGCTCACCTTTTTTGGGTGGTTCTGCCATTGACGTATCTGAACACAGACACAGATGTAGCTAAAAGGGATTGGATTAGGGAGCTGTGTCTGGAAAGCTATGTAATTGTGGGCTATAGAGTAACTAGTGGAAAGAAGTACCCTCCACATGTCTGATAGTGTTGGTTTGTGCCCTATCATGTGCCTTCTATTTGACTGTAAGGTGAAATCTGACACAAGATCTTCTCACAGAAGTAGTGGAATTAGGCAGAATCCAGTGCCCTTTAAGGATGAGTAATTATTTTCTTATTTTTATTAGTAATAAAAGTAAGAGACAAGAGAAAAGAACTGATTTTTGGATACCATGGACAAAAAAACCCCAAAACAACAAAACAAATAAAATCAAAAACCGTCACCGTAAAATCAGTGGAGGAAACATGTAAACCAAAATCACCGCCTATTGATTGAGACAGAGTGAAAAAACTAGCTATCGAAAATAAGAGGCAGTTCAGGAGGCATCTTGCCTTGACTTAAGTTCTTAATTTCTAGTAAATTCAGTTATGCCAAAACACATGTTGGGAGTACATGCAGAAAACTGCATTGAGATTGTAGAATAATGTATGGCAGTACTGCTGAAACTGAGCTTCCTGATTAAGCTCAGTTCCATACCCGTTTTCATCAAAGTGGGGAGTTATACAGGCTTGCTCTTAACTTTTCTTTTTTGCGTTATGTTGGAGAGACTGGCTTCCACTTAGTACCAAGAAGGCAGTGGGTGATTTGGGTCACTTTTATTTACTCCAGTAGTGCTTTATGATGTGATGTCTCATTCCGTAGTTATAACCTACTAAAAGCCATACTGCAGTAGGTGAAACTTGTTTTGAAATAGCTAATCCTTCTCTCTTGGTACTCTGTTTTGTTTTTGAAGTTCTGATGTGGTTTGGGAGACAAAACCCAAGAAGAAGTCAAGATGGAGACCATTGAGTGTTAAGCAGACTGACAAATTAGAACAAGAATTCAAAGATTACAGTGAGCTAACTCCTTCAGAAAATAAGATTATTGAGTTGGAATCAAATGTTCTGGTAAAACTGATTCTATTCTAATTCTAATTGTTCTCTAATTCTATTGTTTACATGTATAAACAGGAAAAAGATAATGTATTAATTTTACTATCTTTGTAGACACTTCCAGTGAAAATTGAGATGATTGATTTACCAAATCCATTTGAAAACCCTTCTTTATCTGTCTAGAAAAAAAATCATTGGAAAAAAATTACGTAAAAGTTTAAAACCTTGCTATAGACTCTATTTGTTAGCCTCTAACTTTGAAATTGAAGTGTAACATTTTTGAAGGTCATGGGACTAAAAATGCGTAAAGCTACAGTAAGGAAGCTTTGCATTTGGTTCATTTGTTATGCTGGGGAGATGGGCAGGGTGTTAGTTTGGGGTTGGTTGGTTTGTTTGTTTTAGCACAAAATCTTGTATTTTTCAACTGCCTTATTGTGGGATAATTCAACTGTATCATTCAACCACAGACGTATGAAAGAATCATTCCAGAAATTATTCTGGAATGTAGAAGCACATTATGCTCCAAATGCTGCTGTCTTTGTAGGTAAATTCTAGACACTCATACAACCGTAGAATGGTTTGGGTTGGAAGGGACCTTTAAAGGCCATCTAGTCCAATCCCCCTGCCATGAGCAGGGACATCGTCAACTCAAAGCCCTGTCCAACCTGCCCTTGAACGTTTCCAGGGATGGGGCAGTAGAATGGTGTTGTAGGTAAATGAACATAGGATAAGTAAATGAGCCAATTTTTATCTCAGTTGTATACTGTTATATTATACTGCTCTGCCTTTCCTCTAGAAAGCAATCTATTAAATGCTAGTAATCCCCCATACAATGCAATATTTTGTAGTTTTACTTCTATTGAAATTTATTACAAAATTTGTTTTAAATGTGTGAAAGTTGTGACTTAAAAGCTGCAAAACTTTTACTGCTAAGCTATCTTTACAATGTTAATGAACAGTGTAAATTTTAAAGTGTATCATAAAAAGCAGTCTTTTGAAACACATAACATAGCAAATTTTCTTTAACGATACAATAGGTATGTTTAACTCCTAATGGATTGAACATGAAAATGCAGCAACCAAATGAGGTTCCTATCAGAAGGAATTATCTGCCAGCTTTAAAAGTAGAATACAGTTCATCTGCACATCAGAAGTCTTTCAGAATTCAAATTTACAGGATACAGGTGAGTCCTGTCAAAAACCATGAAGTTATTTATTGAAAAAAAAAGCAATTTTTATGGAAACTTGGGTTTATTTTTAAAATTGTTTGGATTTGTCATGTTTTAAATTTCATTGTACTCATTGGCTTTTACATCAGTGCTTTTCAATCTTTGGAAATAGCCCTTAAATGCTTCTGGGAAAAAAACCCACAACAAACAGACAAGTATGATTGTTCAGGAAAAACACTTACCATTCATTTTTCATGCTTTTTCTTGTGGTTTTTTTTACAACCCACAAAAAAAAAAGGTACAATTTGTTGCCTTGCATATGTTTTTAAAAACAAATTCTTTGCAAAAATTCTGTGGACCATTTATTACCACTAATTTAGAAAAGCTTTTCTAGACTGTTTGGATTGGATTATTTCATTTTGAAAACAGGAATATTTTGAACCACAACAGCGTCTTTTTTTTTTTTTCTGTTTTGAATTGATGGAATGTTACAGGTAATGTTCATAATTCTTGTGTTTGTCCTGACTTTAAAATATTTCACTGCTGAAAAGCTAATGTGCTGCACCTTGTCCTGTCCTTACCCCTATTAGATACAAAACCAGATTCCTGGAGCCATATTTCCCTTTGTGTTCTATCCTATTAAACCTCCAAAGTCCATCACCTTGGATTCAGGTTTGTTGTTCTAGTTTAACATAATCCTTACTTCTAAAATGACAAGATAACTTGCTTGTACTGAAGTTAACCATGTCACTTTTATCAGGTGAAGTCTGTATAAGCTTACTGACTACAGATAACACAAATACTAATGTTAGAGATGGGGCAGGAGTTTTCTCTACAGAGAAGATAAACATAAAACCATTTAAACAATTAACAGAAGAAAACAAAATTTCTTTCAACCATCAATATCCTATCTTTTAAGGACATCTTTTTGACACACTAATTTAGTGCTTTTGGAGAGCATAATATGACAGCTACATTTGGATCAAACTTAAAATGGGCTTTTAGCAGTTACATTCAGCAAGAGTTGCCTGCTGAAGATAAGAAAAGATCAAAATGGTGCTTATCTTGGTGGTAGTGAATCTGTTGCACCATTTCTCTATTACTTGCATTTGGAGTTCTGAGGCAGTGAGAATTCACTTTTCCTCTTTAGTCATCTGATTTTTCCCCACTGTCCCACATAAATTGTTTATCTTAATCATGTAGTTTATTTTTTTTTCTTTGCTTGCAGGCAATAGATGACCCAGTTACCTATCTGAAATAATCTAAGAAAAAAAGAAATGTATGCTGGTGCCAGTCTAAAATCAAAATTGCAATGTGAGGCACCATTTATAATTGCTGTAGATAGCAAATTTATATTTTGCCTGTTCTGTCGGTAGCCTTCCGACTTCTCCATTGCTTGGAGCATGGAGCTCAATGTCAGTATACTATGTGATGAACTGTAGCCTTCCATTAGCTCGTTCAGGGCAAAGTCACGTGAACACTAGGGTAATCTCCAGAGGGATTTTGGATTGGGACAAAGAATATTGCTTGTAATTTTGTACAGAAGCTACTAAGTTGTCAGGTGTTTGATCTAAATATGATAAATTTCAAGATAGAGTGCATAAATCTGTCAAATTATTTTTGGTGTTTAGTTTATATTGTTGTATCAGCCATTGAAAAATCTTATTCCACAATGAGGGAAATCCTATAAGTCTAAGATTATATCAATATTAATTTGCTTTTAAATGAAAATGGAACATTTTCAGAGATCAGTGAAATAGAATTTCGGTTTCATTTCATCCTTGTCTTCCTGTTCCTTTCTGTTCCTGCTCTTTTCCCTTAGTTGTTTGCCAGTCATATCCATTATGTAATCCTACTTTACAGGACTGGGATAATCCTGAACATGTATGACATTTTCGTATTAAAAATGTAAAGATATTAGAACAAGAGGTAACGGGCACAAACTTGAACATAGGAAGTTCCATCTTAACATGGGGAGGAACTTCTTTACTCTGAGGGTGGCAGAGCACTGGCACAGGCTGCCCAGAGAGGCTGTGGAGTCTCCCACTCTGGAGACATTCAAAACCCACCTGGACACCGTCCTGTGCAACTGCTGTAGGTGACCCTGCTGTGGCAGGGGGGTTGGACTAGATGATCTCCAGAGGTCCCTTCCAACCCTGACCATTCTCTGATTCTGTGATTCTGTATGTACATCATATAAAAATCTCTGCTGATCTCTTTTTATTTTACAACTTCATAGCACCAAAACCATTTACTGATGTCAGTATTGTCATGAGAACTGCAGGACATTCACAAATATCTCATATTAAGTAAGTGTTTTGACATGTTCTATCTCTTTTGCTATTGTTTATGTTTAATCAAGCTTTAAAATAAAAATTATTATGGAGGCAAACATAATGCAAGATAATTTTACACCGACTCATTCTCGGAAAGATCAGAGCACTTAGATGAAAGCTTTATTATCCAGATAATTGCAGAGTAAAGCAAGGATTTTTAAGTATCTTTTAAATGCAGATTTTTAGTCTTTTTTAATTTAGAAAAACACTGTTTAGTGGTGCTATATATAGTGTTAAATGCTGCTACTTGATTAAAATAGTTCTGGCTACAGGAAATGTGTTTATCTTACACCACTGTGGGAAGCCTTCTTTTCACCAGTAATGGCAAATCCCTCAAAAAAAAAAAAAAAAGGTACCTGAAGTCAATACGTAAGTGGCCTAAATACCCTAGATTACATTTTACACATTACACATTTTTGTAAAACACCTTTAACAATTTTTTTTTGTTTCATGTGTAGGTATTTTAAAGTCCTGATTCAAGAGATGGATCTCAGATTAGATCTTGGCTTCCTGTATGCACTGGTTGAATTCTTTACACAAACTGAAGTGCCGAGTGACCAAGAGGTAGAAACCTTTTGTTGTTTAAAGATGAATAGATTTGAATTTTGTAATCATTCAACTTGTATTTAAAAAAAGAAAAACCAGCTTGATCTTCTGTGTCTGTAACACTGGTTAATTGCTCTGTCTGGGACTAATATGAAGCTGTGAGGTTTTTAAGTTACCATTGCCCAAGGTAACTCTTTCCTTTATCCTCATGCATGCTATCCAAAGAAGGCTTCAAAGCCTTCTGAAAAGAAGGAAACTAATGCTTTTGTAGATTCTTTGGCCTTACTAATGCCTGAGGGATCAGTTAATTAAGAACCGAAGACAGGAAGGAAGTGAAAATAATACTCTTTTTCCTTAACGTAGCTTATTTAAAAAAAAAAAAAAAAATTCTAGGAGGAACTTGGCCAGGAAATCACTGAAACTTATTTGTCCATGAGAGCAAAAGAATGTAAAAGGAATAGAGAGAGAGGTTGATTAGAAAGTAAAAGTGCTTTCAGTAGTTTTATGCAAAATTATAAAATTGGAAGGTGATGTAGTTGATATGTTGATACTAAGTGGAGAGAAGAGGGCACTGGGAGGGAATTCAATTATTGTACAGGACAATGAGAGGAGTTTGTACATAGGAAGAGTAGAAATAAAATAAAACATAATAACATGAAGTACAAGGTATTCTGCTTGGGAAATAATAATGAAAACTTCAGATACAACCATAAAGCAACAGAGGAGCCAGAGTTTCTTGGATTTGCCAAAGAAAACCAAAAAAGGTGTTAAGTTGTATTGATACAATGCAGTTCTGATGTATATGGGACATGCAGTTCTTGTTAAAAGTATTGAAATTTAAATGTCAGTATGCAATGAACTGATAAATTATTTAGCAGAAAGTGTATTGGTTTTGTCTATATCTCAAAAATGCTGCTAGTGGAAAAGGAACCAGAAATATTTGCATAAAAGATCTGCCTGGATGAGTAGAGCAAAAAGGTCCTTTTTGGTGGGGCATTAAAAGGTATTGTCTTAGCATGGCAAGTGAAAGGTATGCTTGAAAGGCAGCTTTGCTTTTATTTCTCGGTATCTACACATCAGAGATTAAAAAAGTATTACTGCTCAGGGATTATACTAACATAAGGAGAAAAGATTAAAAAGTTGCTCCATTGTAAATATAAACTGAAAATTAGAAGGAAACGTGGAACAACAAGGTAATTAATTTCTGGAATAACATTTCAAGCAAGAGAGCAATCTTGTTAGAATTTTATAAATTTACAGCAGAATAAATTGATGTAAGACTTGTATGCTATGGGTTGTAGTTCAGTAGGTATTTGCATCTAAGTAAACTTGCTACTCTTGTGTGGTATAATGTATTAAATACACCCTCAGTTTCCTACTTTTGTTTCTTAAACAATGGAGTTTTTTGTTTTGGATTTTAAAAAGAAGATTCTGATTTTGATGGGTTGTTTAAAGCTTATTTTCTGGCTTGTGATAAAGGAAAACTAAATAGACTGTCCAGTTTATAGAACGCTTATGTAGTTACCTTAAGTTTGGGGTTATCAGGCATGAAGATCTAGTTGATTCTTCCTAGTCCTTTATTTCTTTCCTGTTGCCGTAATTTGAAGCCTGTGGGTTCTTTGCAGGGCTCTAGTGGCCCCACAATTTTGGAAAGACTCACAAAACATATTAGTAGTTTATTGACTTAGGAACTCTTGTCTCTTGGTGGTAACATACATTTTAAGTAGAATTTTAACTTAAAGAATGATGTTCTCTCTGCTGTTCTCTCTCTCATCTCTGGGTGATGTCACCCTTCTCTAAATCAAAACCTAAGCATGTATTTCTAGATAGTCTTTTCTTAATGTATTATAAACTCTTGAAGCAAAATTAAGTAATGTAATTTTTGTAAAGGCTGGATGAGTCCAGTCTTGTTAAACATCATAAGGTTAACTAAACATCTTTAAAAATATAAATAGTAAAAACGAGCATTCTAATTGTGACATATGAAGGGTTCCTTAAACAAAGCAGTCATTTAATGAACATTAATAATGTTACTTTAGAATTGTTTCAGAAATGTCGCTGTATGCAGGAATAAGTAGTCTAAACTGGTGGTTCCTGGCAGCGTGCCAGGGCGTATAGTCTGTTACATCCGTTGATACCAGCTGTATCTGTGAATTCTAAATTATTGTGGTAGTTTGAAGAATTATGTTAATTTTCAGTGCATGGTTCTGTAGTGGAAAAAATACATTGTTGTATTTTATTCTCTCTTTCCCCTCCCAGTGGAAAGATGAATGATTTGAGATCAGCATTGTGAGTTGAATCACTGAATCCAGAGATTAGAGGAGGCCCTTTTCTGTACTGTCATTTTTAGTGGAACTGCAAGGCATAATTTTTGGATTTGATCCCTATTTAATGTTTATTGCCTTGACTGTTTTGCCTTTTTAAGTAGCAAGGTGTTACCTGGATTTACTGTTCCGAAAGGACCTCTCACATTATTTTCAGTTGCAACTTCATTTTCTTTGACTGGTTAAGTCTTTTCTGACTATAACTTTAGGATTGTTGTTATTTAAAAATCTTAAAATGTTTTTTATACTTGGCCAATTCTTCAAAAACAGTTGTAAAGGAACTCTTATCTTTTGAAGGAGAAAAGGGCTACATTAAGGTCTTCTCAGAGTATGTAAAAGTCTAGTTTCTATATAACAGAAAATAGGTTTTTAAATGCAAAAAACTAGACTAAAGACTATGTGCTATATTATGTGTTCAGAAAGGTGTATGTCCCCTGTTTGACCCAGGTAAAAATTGTCCAAACTTCACTTGAAAATACTTGGTATTTGAACTTCCATAGAAAAGTTTTGTTTTGCTTTGGTTTTAGTATTAAATAGATGTATGTTGGATTGTGTTTTTAAGCATATGTTTTGTCCTCTTCATACAAAAAAAGGCAGCAAACTCTAGTGAAAAGTTCTCTAAAACGTTGACTCTAAGTAAAAAAGTGACTTCAGGAGAGTATAAGTAGTATTAGTGAATGTATTGCATCTCAGTGACAAATGCATGGTAGTTTTATATAATCTACACTTGCAAGTAATATTTTTTTTGAAAATGCATTCACAGCTAGAACTCTTCAAAAAGGATGTTGAATCTCTTCAAGAAGAACTGATGAGTGTGTCATCAATGGATACATCACAAATCAGCTTGTATGAATACTTTCACATCTCTCCAATTAAGGTATACCTTTTTCACAGTACAGCCTGTGTTTGCTCACTAACTGAAGAATTTTTGTCTCCTGCAGCATAGTAGGCACTGGAAATGAAGAAACATAGTAGAGGTGATCAAAAATAAAATAAAAATATCCTGGAAAAGTGCTTTCATTGTTACCACTAACTTTATATGGGGTTTACATTAATATTGAATGTTTACATTAAAAGTTCATTATTTTATTCCTATCCATGACTTTCTTAGTATACATTAATTCTTTTTTATTATTTAAGAGATCCTTGCAAAATGCTTATAGGTTGTGTGCAGTGTGTTATGGATTGGGGAATGAGGTAATTTCTAAAAAACTTATACAGCTATCATTACTGTGCAATGACATTTTTTTGCTTTTTTGTTACTCACTGGAAAAGCAGCTTTACTTTTTCAGTAAAGTCTACTTTTTGCTATTTCCCCGTTTCCAGAAATGTTCAGGTACAGCTGTTGAATACTAGGTGCAGACTTACATGGAAGCAACAGCCTGTTTGCCCCAATCTAAATCTCATGCATTTTTAGCTTACTGATCTTTGTTTTTTGATTATTGCCTAACTGGCACTGTTAAAGCTGTGATGGTACTTTGTGGACTCTGTAACAGTTTTTAATAAGAGAATCTACCCTCCATCCCATGGGAAATAGATCAAAGAACGGTTTGAGTTTTACCTCTTTCCAGTATCTGGTGAGATGGTAGGAACAGTCTGCTAACAGAGCAGTTAATTACAGGAAATGCTTGGCTAGCTTCATGTAAACAGCGTAGCCTAACTCATTCCAAGTACGTTTAGTAACTGTTTTAGTTTATCTTCATTTAGATGTTCTTAGTTATGTCTCCAGTTGTTTTATTACAAAAACTGCTCAGGACCTGACAAAAGTAAAATCCCTTTCTGTGTTAAGATAACAAAGTGAACGCTTTGTAGCAAAGTAAACAAAAGGTTATTTTTGAATGAATTCTGTCATATTTAACAAGAAAGATTACATGGAGGAGATAGGATGGAATAAACGGGCTTGAGGTTCTAATGAAAGATTAGTCTTTAACAGTTACAAAGTTAAAATAGACTGTGACAATGATTCTGTGAGACGAGCTATGTATCTTTGAAATGAGCTATAATTAAGCTCTGTTATACCATAAATTAATGAATGGCACATGATGATGTCTTCAGAGAACTGGAAACAGGCATAACTTCTTTTCATCTGGTTTTGAAAACTGCTGAATACAGTTGTGCATTATAGAGATCTTTGACCAATTTTCCTGAATGTTTTTCTTTTTTGAGACTGTCACCTTAATTTCTGTGAAACAAATACTTTGATTAATTGAGGTCTGCACAGGTGGGGTTTTTCTTGTATACATATTCCAGTGTTTATTTAGCACCTGTCAAACTTGTGTTAATAATTACTTGTTTTCAGTCTTTTGTTTCTCATTCTTGTTTGGACACCGTGCTATGTTACCATTTTCAGTCTGCTTTGATTTTAGTTATTAGTTATAGAAACAAGCTAATAACCTAAATCATAGCTAAAAGATTCTAGAGACTTTATCTGAAAGCATGAGTAAGCAATTTCAAGTTCTTGTTTTCTTAAAGGTAGTTCAAGTTATTCAGTTTGACTTTAACTATCACTGACTTTTTATTGCCCTACATGGTATATTTATGTTTTCTGTTATGAAGTCAGTCTGATTTCAGTCAAGATTAGAAATGTCTTATCTCAATTTTTAAATCATCTAAAAGTTTATAAGGATAGAAATATGATACTTCTTTTAACCAACCATGTTATTTCTCAATCTTGTTTTTATCCTGAAGTTACACTTAAGCTTTTCACTCAGTACGGGTGGAGAAGATAGTAACAAAGAAGAAAGAAAGAATGAGTTGATACCACTTCAGTCCTTGAATCTCCTGCTGAAGAGTATAGGGGCCACCCTCACAGATGTACAAGATGTTGTCTTTAAGTAGGTTGAAAAATATGATTATAAAGATTACTTCCAAAGATTAAACCAATATTACATATGTTAGATTGTATTTTGCTTGGCATAAGGGCTTACTTTTTCTTTTCTTTTTTTTTCAGGTTGGCATTCTTCGAGCTCAACTATCACTTCTGTACTACGCAGCAGCTCCAATCAGCTGTTGTAAGACATTATTCAAAACAGGTTGGAATAAGTAAATTTCAATATTTCAGTAAATTTATATTTTGAAAGTGCTACTGTGCACTTTGGTTCTAGGAAAATGAACAAAATTCAGCCTTGTATGTTTGTATGAATGTTAAATACATAAACACATAAACACAACTACTCATTAGTTGAATTCTGTTGCTTTTATTTTGGGGGTAAGTACTGTTTCCAAATTATGACTAGAAGAAAAGGGGCAAGGATAACAAAACTTGTTGGACTCAATAGTGGAAGTAAACACAGTGCAGCTCTGATAGAGCACAATTGGCATCAGAACATTAATGCGTTTTCTTGGACATTAGTAGTACATGACTTATGATCCCTTTTTGGCCTTTGTGTACTGTTCAGGTCCTGTCATCCAGTTGACAGAATCCAGCAGGCATGCTTTTGCATAAAAGAATTAGTCGTCTTCTATTAATCCATCATTAATAATGAGGGATTCTTTGGACGTACTAATTCAGTGCTCTGTCCATCTTTAAAGGAGAAAAAAACCTATCCAGGGTTTTAATTGGGGAACGAGTTATCTGTTGTTCTCTGACCCTTCATTTTCTCAGACTGAAAATTTGTAGTCTCCTAGGAGATGCACAGCCTTTTTTTATAAATTGAATTACACTTCATATAGATGTAGTTATAACATTTTGCAGTTACAATCAACAAAATTTTCTCAGCATACGCAAACAGACCAAATTTTGTCCTGTAGTATGAGAGAAATATAGGTAATGTGCTTGCTTTGTAAAATCTCAAGAACATGATGTCAGTTATTTGTGAAATGCTTGTAAAAAGTAATGTTTATTTGACTGACTTAATATGATTTGCTCACTGTAAGATCCTTTTTAATACAACTACTTCTACTTTTCCAAGTAATTGAGTTTTCTATATTAAACTCGTGTCACTTTCACTTTTTTTAATCTGGGTATACTAAACTGTTTGCCTTTGTTTTAGTGTAATTTATGAAATATTTTTACTAATAACTATTTTTATTTTAGGCTATTAAACAGATGTATGTTCTTATACTTGGCCTTGATGTCTTGGGTAATCCATTTGGATTCATAAGAGGCTTGTCTGAAGGCGTAGAAGCATTCTTCTATGAACCTTACCAGGTAAAAATCTCCGCTGCCTTCTTATGAAATGTATGACAAGTAATTAGGTATGAATGATACTGAAAATGTGGATGTATTAATACATTTTTTGGTTTTAAATTTAGATTTGGAATTCAAAATTGAAAGTGAAAGTCCCAGGAAAAGTCACTGGAAAACTCAAGTGAGATAAAAAGCAGAGAGTAGGCCTTTTAACTTAGTTCACAGAGGACTGTTCCTTAGCGTTCTTAGTTTAAAATAAATTATCTTTTTCCCCTTTTGCCTAAAAATAAGCAGACTTCAGGGAATGAATTAGTATTCTAAACCAGTCTTTTTCTCACAGGTGCTCTCGTGGGCACTTTCATACTTTCTCACTCAGTCTTGCAGTCTTGTTCTCTTTGTTATATGTAAATTCCAATACAAGATTTAAAAATGTGTAATATATACTATTTGAAGCTTACCATAAGTGGTGCATCCTTTTTTTTTTCCCTCCTTAGGGAGCCATCCAGGGTCCTGAAGAATTTATAGAAGGAATGGCGCTAGGACTTAAAGCACTAGTGGGGGGAGCTGTTGGTAAGTTTCAGCGTTATCATGGTAGTATACTTAATAGTAAGCAATGTAGGTACTTTTGAATTGCATTGACACTTTACTTTGTTTTATTTTACAATAGGTGGATTAGCTGGTGCTGCCTCGAGAATCACTGGTGCTATGGCAAAAGGAGTAGCTGCGATAACTATGGATGAGGATTACCAGCAGAAAAGGAGAGAAGCCATGAATAAACAGCCCACTGGTCTGAGAGAGGGTATCACTCGTGGTGGAAAAGGATTAGTTTCTGTAAGGAGAAAAAAAAATTATAAAAACGATTAATGAATTTTATGCAAGAGTAACAAATATGGAGGCTGTCGTTGTTACTCTTTATTTTAATTCTGTTTTTTCAAATATATGGGCACAATTGAGTGATAGATTTAAAGAAAAATACACGACACTAGAAGAGAAGGTAGGAACTGGGAAGCAAGTGCCTCTAATTCTGTTAACTTGTAGTGAATTTTAGAATACTCCAACATGTGTACTTTAAGGCTGTTCACCAATGAAGTAGTAAGGAAAATGTAAAAAGTGAAAAACATAATCTGAAAGTATACTTGTAACATCTCTTTTGTTTCTCTTGGTAGGGTTTTGTCAGTGGCATAACAGGAATAGTTACAAAACCAATAAGAGGTAAGTTTAGGTCTTCTGATGCATTAACTGTTCATGTGATGGTAAACTCTTGATATTTCATGAGACATTATAAATCTGAATTATAAAACTTTTTATTAAAATTTTATAGTCATACTGACTTTTATTTTAAATATTTTTTTACATGAACTTTGTGTGGAGGAGACTATGTAGTTGCAGATCAAATAAGATTTGTAACTAAAGGGGAATTAAGTTTGCTAAGATTGTAAGAAAAACTCAGTGTGTTATAATTTGCTGCATTTAATCCTTTTAGGAGCTCAGAAAGAAGGAGCAGCTGGTTTTTTCAAAGGTGTTGGGAAAGGCTTAGTGGGAGCAGTAGCTAGGCCTACTGGAGGAATCATAGACATGGCAAGCAGCACGTTTCAGGGTATTAAAAAGTAAGTAAAACGAGTTTGACGTATGGCATGAAACAGACATTAGTGCATTGTGTCTTTGTATCACTTCTGCATCAATGTTTCTAGATCTCTCAACTTTGTTATAAATACAGATGAGTTAGAAAAAATGTTACCCATATTGTTATTTATGTAATAAATAAGTGGGTCTTTAAAAATACACAGTTGGTAGCATTTAAAAAACACAATATCAAATCTCAGGTAGTTTTAGCTTTAACAAAGAAAATAGTTTAAAAGCCTGAGAGATCAGGATTCCTTCAGTTGCTGATTTTTTTCCCTTTTACTGCAAATCTACAGGAAAAAAGGACTTCTCAGCTGCATCAATAGTTACTTTTTATATTATTACTATGTGAGATGAGTTCCAAGACTACCAGGTCATGCCAGGATCTGTCCTGGATGTTCAGAATGAGAACTGTGTTAAGACTGCATATTGAATACTGTGATGGTGTCACTTTAATAAACCTGTTGCTGTAGATTATCTCATGCTGTAATGTATAAAGAAGTAGGAAAAAGTGTTTTGAGAGGGCATTTGGTAGCATCGTCTCAATACAGCTCTTTAATGGCCCTGTTCTTAGCAAGCTGGACCACTTTTGCTGCCATAAGATTGCCAGTCTCTTTTGTCTTCCACTTAACTTCTTTAGCAGAGAAATGCAAGAAAAATACCAAAGCAGACGTTCTGTAGGGCACAGGTGTCTTAAATTTTGAAGTTTTGAAGTACAGTACTTAGACACTAATTAAGTATTGCAGGCGTGTGTTGCTATACGCCATCTAATTTTCTAATAACCATACTCTGAAATAGATTTCTGAGTAAAATCTATTACTGTTTCATAGAATATCTACTCAATGTCTATGCATATGCAAAAGTACACATATAGACAACAAGCTGTGCTAGTACTTGAATTTAATTTGCATTTAAAATAATTTAGAACCTTTTCTAAATATTATAGCTGAGTAGAGATATTGACACAGACATTAAATATGCTGCTTTATTGTCAGAGTTGCAGATTCATCAGAAGATGTGATAAGCCTGCGCCCACCTCGCTTCTTTGGTGAAGATGGAGTTATTAGACCTTACAGATTAAGAGATGGGACCGGAAGTCAAATGTTACAGGTGAAGAAAATGAAAGATGATTTGACATACATTTTAACTCATCGTATGTTGTAAAAAATATTTTACAGAACTTCCCATTTCTTAAATTCCCTACCATTCCTTACCTAGTAGTTGAAAAGTTTCATTTAATTTCTTAGGCTCATGACCACTTTGGTGATTTAGTTTCTGTGATACAGCTTTTGAGAATGACACCATAATTTATACTAGTATATCTGTAGAGGTTTGTGCAAGATACAGAGCATTTTGAAAGAAGAAAAAGGTTTGTATATGTAATTAAAAAGGTTTGTCTTTAATTTTTATTTTTGATAAACAGTGATGATAAACACAGATTTTTTCAGTACTTTTTTAAGTACTTTTATAATACACATTTTAACTAGTGACTTTTAATCTCAATTTTATGCAAAACAGTATTTTAAACACACTTAAAATAGCTATATTTATGTCATACTGCAGCCATTGAAAGCATGTAAATAATTCTGAAGTGGAATACTGTTTGCATGAAGAACATGCTAAGCAGCAGTTATTCTCAAATAATTCAGCCACCATTTAAGCAAATGTGACTCAGATATGAAAGTAGAAATAATTTCAACTGTTATGCAGCTTACAAAGTTTGTATTTTTCTCTCTGTTAGTAGTAAAACTGCATTTTAGAAATATTCAGACATGAGAAATAAAGTAGTAATTAGTGACTGCATGAATGTAAACTTAAAAATTCTTTTCAAAATACGCATTGAAGGATTCACAGTGTGCCAGGGAAATGTTGGAGAAGTTGTGCAGAAATAACCTTTTTGGAGAAGTAGATAAGAATGAAGTATGAAGTAGCCTTTGGAGAGCACTTTTAGACTATTTTGAGAATTGCTCCAGCTGTTTATTTCATTTCAAGTTCTAATTTGCTTGTTTCTGTTTCTTCTGCATTTCATTAGTGTATCTTTTGTTTTCCAGTAGAGGAGGATTGTCCTATTTGGGGCATCTCAGCTATGTTTGCCATACCATTCACTGATGATCTAATTCAGCAGACTGTGAAAGTTCTTTGATAATAAATAGTATGCCTCTGCCTGCCTCTGTCTCTAATGAGGTGGCTTTAACCGTGCTCTCCAATTTAAAGCCAGTTATAAACCAGTATTACCTTAACTAGAGCATAGTTAGAAGCTACTACTGATGAACAGCATAAACTTATTGCTAACCTTTCTCCTCTTTTTAGTAAGAAAATTAATTTCAAAACATCACCTTGTCTGTTTTAAAGTGTCCCACTAAAACAAATGCTAGCAAGACAACAGTGTCAGCTCTAATGTGCAGACTTCTCTTATGACTTTGCATTGCTTTTGCTTCTTAAATTTGTATGTTTGCATTTTGTTCTTTTCCTGAGAAACCTTTAAAGCATTCTGCAATCTAATACGTAATTCTAATTTTTCTGTTGTGTAGTTCAGTACAGCACCACAACCTTCCATTATCCAACTTATAAAAGCATAAAATCATTGCCTTTTGCAATGCCTGTCATATTTTGTGATGGCAGTCACCATTTGAAAGTAGCTAAAGTTGAAAAATTGTATGTTTTGTATGAGTTTTCAGTAATAATGATTCTAAGGCAGAACTATTCTTGAAAAAATGTTTGGAAGATCCAAACAGGGTTGTAATTCTCCTTATAGACAGTCAAATCAGAAAATAATGAATTGCATAAATATTTTTCAGACATAAATTTCTGATAACAGGATGTTTGATGTCTTAACCTTCTTTTACCCTCAAGTGTACTAATGTTTTTGGTTCTGAATGTTTCTGGTTCTAGTGATATTTCTTTGTTTTGCGTGAGACTCAGTGTATCATGTGTTCCCTATCTGAAGCAGTTTGAATAGCATAATATATTCTTATGGGGGAAAAATAGATTATTCTCCCCTTTTGTATTATTTCTATGCATACAGGTCTGGTGACTGGCCCCACTGCGGTCACTGTGTTGTAGCATTCTCAATGAATTACTGGATTAGATTGGAATAACACTTCTTTTAGTGATTTAGAGATTGTATATGCTAAATAAAGGAAATAGGATATAGGTGGTTTTGAGTGCTCACACAGTGTCCTAAACTAGGATGTCACTTCAGAATTTATTTTCTGGGGTTTTAGTTTGCTTTAATTAACAAATTTGCCAGACAAACTAATACTCTAAACTAATACTTCTGCTTTCTTCTTCTCTTACCATGCTTTCAGAAAAGACAGGCCTACAGGGAATGGACTAAGACTCACAATAGTAGTGATGATGATGACAGTTAGGATAATACGGACTGTAACAGGATATACATGGCCTTTGTCACGTTTTTTTGACCTTTAAATATTAAATGTTGCTGCTATAATTCCCACTGAGAAATTGGGTTGTCTGATATTAAATCTTACTTTTAAAACTGTGCAAAAAAAAAAAAAATGTGGGGAAATAAACTGTATGATGATGAATGCTAGGGAAAGGAGCAAAGAATATAATAAAAATAGTTTTATAGATAAAACTGGACATTAGGTGAAAATAGTATTGAATAATATAAAGAAATAGTAATACCATGACTTAATTCCAGATATGTTTCTATCAAGTGTATTTAATGGTTTTGCATTTATATGTGTTTGACAGGTTTTATTTATAATTTGCTAGATGAAATGCTTTTCAATGTGTTTAGTAAAACTTTACTGAGTTGTACAGTCATTATTGGTGTTAAAATGCTGTTTGGCTGTTTTATTTCATATTTCAAAAGTATTTTGTCTGCTTTTTTTTAAACAATAAACATGTCTAAAGTATATCTTAAATGGATTCATCTGTTCTGTTCCAAAATTGTTTATCGTGTTTCCTGGAACTAGATTATTTAAAAACACTAAATGGCCTATGAAAGTATTTAAAAGATAAAATACATGTATTTTGAAAGGAGCATTTAATATAACCCTTTAATTTTTCATTTATCATTTGTTTTACTGTAATTTTTAAGTACTTATTTAGGGTATCCTTTGGAATCCTTAGATGTGTGAAATAACGGTTTATTTAGTTATTTCTGATTGTGACCGTAAATTATCGGTTCTTAAATCAATATTTTTGTTTTCATAGCAACCAAAAAAAAAGTTAAAAATCCACCCCAGAACTAAACCCTATGTAAAATCATGGACAGCTGGAGAAAATACCAGTACTTCTACAAGGCTGCATGTAGTAAAACATACATAACATGCTGAAGTATTTAGGTTTTTATTTACCTATACACGAGGGGGGGGCGGGGGAAACAAACAGCACTGAACCACTATAATTCTGTATTGTAAATTTTACAAGATAGCTTTACAAGTTGTTTCTTTAAAAATTGTTTTATTCTCTATTCACTGGAATGTTTACACAGTTTTCTCACTCTTTTTTGTGGTATGTTGCTAAATTTAGATTTTAGTGTTGAATTTTAAAGATGTCTTGGAATAGATACTTACATATCAGTAAGTACTGTAGTAAGAATTAACTCTTCTGCCAACATCTGAAGAATTAGAGTTGCTCTAAAGCAACAAGAACTTCTAAAATGTTTGCTTGTTTACCAAAGGCAATGTCATCTCCTTCATTGTCTATTATCTTCCAGTTATCAAAATTCTGAGGGGGGAAAAAGCATTAAAATCCATAAGTGCTTATTCTGGCTCTGTGCCTTCAAAAGGTGCTGTACAGTCTGATCTCTTGGGCAATGAGCAAAGGAAAGCATGCCTGTAATCTCCCAAATAAAAGAGCGGACAAACTCAACTTGAGAGCTTGTTTTAGCTGAAACTCCTGATGCTTAAGATGGCCACAGATCATGTATCGCTACTTATTTTGTAATACTGTCATCTCAAAAGTATGTCTTGCTGAAGTAGATGAAAGACTCTATTGCGATGTGTTATTACCTCAAACATTGTGGGAAGGATTTTGAATATTTCAGGTACAAA
The DNA here is from genome assembly GCA_017639485.1 of Pluvialis apricaria. Taxonomy (NCBI): domain Eukaryota; kingdom Metazoa; phylum Chordata; class Aves; order Charadriiformes; family Charadriidae; genus Pluvialis; species Pluvialis apricaria. The sequence goes on from CM030044.1 coordinate 42,201,149, forward strand.
TGGATCTCGGGTATTTCTTTGAAGAATGCAAGAAATTATTTTAAACTTCAATCCCAAAAAAAGACTCATCATGCCTAAAGTTGAGGAAATTGTTAGGTACAACTTTATGGAAAGGTTACTGCTGTATTTTAACTTCACTGGGTTTTGGGAACTTTGAATATGTTACCTGACATTTGCTTTTTTTCTTTTTGGCTTTTCAGTACGATTTCTTTTTTATCTTACAAAACTTTGGTTTTCTTCTGTAATGCCCTGTCTTACAAGACAATGCATCTCAATTTTATAACAAGACAGATTTTTCCTCATTCTAAACAGCTACAAAACAGATTTTTCCTCATTCTAAAACAACTGTAGAAAGAAATGTAATCATTTTTGACTGAAAAAGCATCCCTACAAAAATAAGAATTGATTTTTAGAAATAATACTTTTTTTTAAATCAAACTGACCTAACTTTTAAAGTTTTTTAACTTACGATTTTACAAATCGTTATAGAATGTGGGAGTAAAATTTAGCATGAGTGGTAGTACTGCTGGGTCAGGTATCAATAATTCACATTCCATTGCAATACAACTAGAAAGAGTTCTTTCTTTACTCAGTAGATAGAAAGGTTGTAGAATGCTAACTAAAAAAGGTAATAAATAAAAAACAGTAAAAAACTTTGCCAGTATCGTTGGCATATATGATTATATAATTTACAGTATTTTGTCTCTTTCATGGCGTATAGTTCTATTTTTGAAGTTTTTATGTTAACCAAAAATGTAGCCATTTTGTACAAATATTTGTTTCTGTCTTGAGTCTAGCCTCCTCTGAATATACATGGGGAAAAAAAAAATTGGGATTTAGGATAACAAAAAATTGAATCACCTGGGATATTAAGTTTTAATTTCTCTCTAAGTCATGGAACCAAAACCTGTGAATATATATATATATATATAAGTATAATAGCTAACTAGCTGAAACTGATGCTCTTTAAGTCAGCAAAAATGCAAAAAAAAAATTTAAAAAATGTAGACATCATTTGCTTTAGGGATTTAAAGTAACATATAAAAAAATACAGATCATCTTTTCAAATGCCTTTTTTTTCTCTTCCCCTTCAGTTTAATTTATTTTAATAGTTTAACTTTTGGCTGCACAATTTTTTTCCCCACTTTTTCATTGGTGAATTGAATTTGAAGTCCAGTCCTGTTGCTGAAAACTCCAGGACTAAGTGCCATCCTTTCAGCTCAGGTTGCCAAGATTTCTGCCGCATAACAAGTTGATGATTCAGCTTTTCCCAAGTGTTTAGTTGTACTCTTTTACTGACTTGTATAATGGTAACTTGAATTTATATGCTTCCTCCTTGCTGAGGTGAAGAATTGGCTGTGCTCTTTGTCTTTGATGTTATCCAGACATCCCTTTTGACCAGGTTTCTTTTGGTCTTTTTGATTTCTCAAGAGGCTCTGTAGACTTAAGTCAGTGCATGAGGATACTATAGATAGTTTCTAGGATCATTTAATAGACTGTTTATATCTTTGTTGTTATTAGTCATTTACAGAAGCTACAGACCTGCTAGGGATTAAAGCTGAAAGATAGGCTAATCTCATGTTTGTGAGCCAAGTCATTAACGCTTGCACCATGAAATCAGTGGAGTTCTCTGTGTCACAATTCAGTGCCCATCCAAAACCAAAATAAATGGAAAACCTTTTTTTTATTTTTAGTTTGCCGTTATTGTGTATGAGTTGGAGTGCTCTTTTAAAGTGTTGTATAAGGTTGCTGCCCAACTATGCTGCAGTGCATGTAAGGTTGTAGAGAAGACAATCCTTCAAAGCCGTGCTTTAATACTGTGTCCTACTGTATTGGAGGTATTTGGCTTTCAGTTCAGTGAACCTTTTTTGGTCATGAGGTAAGCTTCAGATTGGGTGGCAGAATGTTGAAATGGGTTGAACAGACCCTTGTTTCTTAGTTTTCAAACTTCAGTCTGCCAAAAGGAACATCTAAGGAGTGGGAAAAGTGTGTCATACTCCTCCTTTCTCTCCTTCCCTCACACCCCCTTGGCCCTGGCTTCAAATCAAAACATAAATGTCCATATTGTGAACTGCTCTAAAACGGAGGTTTCACTTCATAAAGTTACAGGGAGAAATTATTTCCAAAGTTCAAAGTAACTTCCTTTTTATTCAATAGCATCCTGACTCTTACCAGGCATCCAGTCATGCATGGTATCTGGCTTCCTTCTCCCTTAATTGAGTCACAGCTCTCATTATCCATCCTTCTTTGGAAAACCTGTTGTGTCTAGGTAAAGGAAAGAGCAGGATCCTTACCACTGAAACACACAACATTTGGACATAGCCATTGCTCATCCCCAAATAGAAGACTTGTATTTATTTACAGGAAGCTAACCAAGACTAGCTAACACCAGTTGTTTTTAGAAGAACACGGAAGCTTGCGTGACTCGATTTCATTTTAGCTTGTTTGTGATTGAAGCATAAATGCTACTATATGGTGAAGAAGCAAATAAAACTTCAAGTGTCCTAGGCAAAGCATACACCAGCTTGTTTGCTGACAGAGAATACAGACGAGAAAACAGAAATGTTTTCCTGTTTCCCTGCTGATACAGTAATCACTTCAGATGCTACAAATCAAAGAACTTTGTATTGGCAGGAAAGCACAAAGAACATCCAGATGTGATCATCATAATGAAAGTGTAGATCAGTGTGGTTTCTCCATTCAGCTCATCAAATGAATTGTCTTGGTATTCAGATAAAAAATTGACCAAGGTAATTCTGCCAGTCAGCATAGGCAAATTATATTTCTGTTGTGAAAAGAAACTGTTCTGAAAGAAAGCTGCTGTCCTAATTTTTACTGTCCTGCATGCTTAGATTGAAATGTTAACTGTGACCGCAAATTTCTCTTGATTTGAACAAAACCGTGTTGATTTCACTGTTGCTGTTCAGCATCGCTGAATGAGATCTTGCATTCAGGCACTAATACATCATGGACAAAAGCTTTGCTTTTTGTAGGATGACATTGCACATGAGGATAACTGGAACGAGGTAGTAGGCAATAAAGCATTAGGGTTAATTCTTATTAACAGAGGATGGGGAGAGAATTTGGCATGGTAGAAAAAGGAATGTTTTACATGTTGGGGTTTTTTTCTTTATTTAACAGTTTTTCCCCCTCTTTTCACACACATTCAAGCTAGAGCTAACAAGTGACCTGGGTACTGCTTAGAATTATTAAATGTTTCTGTGGGGAAGATTGGCTATGTAATTATACCAGGTTAGCCTGCTGAAAGTAGCAATTCTACAGCTTTTGAAGAAGTCACCCTATAATTTGAGCTGAAACATACGTTCAATATTGAAAATTCTAGCAACAACAGTGAATTGCCTTCAGAACTCAGACATTTGGACAGTAATCTGTTCATAATGAAATACACTGGCAATCTAAAATCCAACTGAAAACTTCAAGTTAACCTGAACATCTAGAGAGAAGAGTAGCAGATTTATAACCACTTTTAAAGTAGTAATGGTCTTTACAGTACTTTTTTTTTTTCACATGTTCTCAGTTGAGATGAGTTCAAGAAAGATATCAAACATTGACTTTTGTGTCACACATAATACTAGTATTTTTTAGAACTACAACCAGAAAGATCATAGATCTTAAATTTTGTCTCCATTACTTAAACTCTGCTCTGTTTCATTTCTAACTTTATCAAAGGCCTCTGTGCTTGCTTCTCAGTAAATTAAGATCATGTGGTGTTATTAGGAATCTTTCCAAATGCAGAGATGCCACTTTTAAGAAACTGAGCATGTTTGCATATCCATTTCTGCACAACAACATTTACTGTTAGATTATTGCAGTGACATCTAAACATTTGTACTACAGGTACGAATAATTTGCAAAGAGGATTTGTGCTTCGGTTACTTCACATTTTACAGCTGCTGGAGTGCCTTTTTTCAATAGACTCATTCAATTTCCATGTCTAGTCAATGAACCGCAACATATACTAAAGTAATCGGGTTATTAAACCTTTTTAGATTTTAAATACAGAAGTTGTGTGTTAAAAATCAGTATTTGTTTTCTTACAGTGGTGAAACTAATAAAGAACAATGATTGATCAATGTTAACTTTCATAGTTTTGCATCACCAAACAGCGGTCCAAGTTACTGTCTTTCTTCAAACAATTAATAGCTACGTACTGTAAAATTTAAACATATTTGTGCATCTGTATTGAGGGATCAATTACGTATGCTTTTGTTTCAGTTGTGTAAGGCACTTTGGTAGCAGAGTGCAGTAGTGATCTTGCTATAAGAATTGTCAGCAGTAAATTGGGGGATCCCACTATGATGTATTTCCTAATGAATAGGTGCAAGTCTAATGCTAAGAGGGATGAAGGTTGTAAATGAAGGGTGGAAAAATCTAAAGGCAGAAAATTTAGAAGTAGTTACTACTCAGAATTGGCATAGATACAAGTGTTACCTTTGCAAGTGGGCTGCACAGCCTCTTCCTGTGCTTTATTTCACAGCTAGTGTCTGTTGTCTACAAAACTATAGAATGCAGATAACTTGAGAGATCTTTGACTCAGAGCTAACAATGAGTAGTTAGGTCAGTGCATACCACATGTTAACAATATCTTTCTGCTGAGCAAATTACTCTTTTATGTATCTTCATAGAATGAAATACTTTTTGTGGAGTCTGGTGGACATTTAAATAGCTTTTGTTTAGGATTGCAACCTGTGTGATAGTTAAGTACTGTACTTCCATAATAATTTTCATAATTCTCAATTCATTATCAATAAACTAAGTTACAGTGGGATGACATGACTAGTTGAAAATTAACTAGCGAGCTAATGAGAAGACAGAAAGAGGTAACCCTGCTCTCATAAGTCCCACTTGAGGGTATTAACTTTCGTATCGAGAGGCTTACCTCAATGCTATGCAAAGCAGAAGAAAATGATCTTCTTTGATGCAGGATAAAGACTAGAGATCCTCTCCATCCTAATAAGGCTGAATCGCTAAATGCTTCTCCCCTGTAATTGCTTCTAAGAGAAGAGATATACTGATCATACTTTTCAATATTTATAATGTCTTTGGTCAGTAAGAGAAATCGCTGGCATTGTCAGAGTCTTGCAGATTAAATGCAACGATTTGTTACCCATACTGAACCTCCCTTGCTCTTTCCACACACATTTATTTCTTTAAGTTCCTGTCAGCCTTCTCCTCCCTTTCCCTGTCTTTCCCACTTGACCATTAACACTTAAAATCCATTGGAACATAGGACTTAGGCCAGCAGCCTGGTATCTGGGTCAGGTATCTTATCCATGCTGTCTGGCCATACGACCTCCTCTGTCTTCTGACCATCCAATGTATTGTGTTTTGGAATGTTGTAGAGGCTACCTTGAGAGAGGATTTTTTGGTTATTTAGTTAGGAAGTAGGAGCTTTTACCTAAATATGAGAGGCAGGGAGATGCTCAAATTGGAGGCATGGCAACCCCTAGACAAAGCTTGAATAAGGAGTTTCCAAAAATAAGAAAAATACTAATCTGTTTTCCAAGCCCTTAATTCCTCATTTCTTATGCCATTCTTCTTGCTGTATCCTTCCCCTGATACTAGCTCTTGCAGAAAGAAATTCAAGCAATGACTTACGTAAGTAGGCACACGATCAATAGCTGTGATTTTGTAGCTGAACTTTGGGGAGAGAGAAATAATCTGAATTTTCTGAGAGCTTTCTGGAAAGGTCTCATTTGGCAACCTGTTACTTAAATGTTGTTGCATTTCAGTCACTTAGAATCAGCATCTTTGAGGGAAGGTACCATTTAAAAAAATCTGGTTTGGCAAGTGGACTTATCCATGCAGCCAAATTTGAAGTTGCAGGATATGCCTAATTAAATGTCTTTATCATTTTACAGTGGTGATGAATACTCATTTAATAGTTTTGCTATTTTAAGCTCATTGAGAACTGACTTACATGTTTTTAAATATTGGCATACATGTCCAAAGCAATATGTTTGTAGTTAAAGGTTTCTTGAATCATACTGGTTTAGACTAATCTATTTTTGCTTCCAGTTTGTAACAGATAGGAGGTATGCAAGCAGTCATGTTGCTATTCCCAACTAAGATGCAGCAATCTTAATTCAATCACTAATCTAATCAGTCATTGCTCAGAAAGTCACAAATCCAATGGTTGCCAAGTCATGTTAAAGTTACAGAGCCTCTCTTGTTAAAAATGATTCATCTGCTGTCATCAATATTTAAAATTTGTTGCCCATTAAAGAATATTCTGCTACAATATTCATAGCAAAAGATTAAGTTCAGGGGGAAACAAAACAATATGGAGAAATGCAAAGCATTACCTCAAGTGCGTTATTAGGTCCCACTGTCTACATGATAGTGTGTTCTTGTATATAGTTAAGTATATAATTTATCCCCAGAGTTAATTACTCCAGCATTGTGGAGGTGACTTGACATAAATTAGGAAATGAATCCGTACTTCTTTTGTTATGTCAGAACTGTATTAGTAAGCAGAAGTTCGGTGTGTACCGGTAATATGTATAAAACTGAGTCCTGAAATGTTTTGAGAAATTATATTGTTCCTTGCCAGTTTTGGTTAGGATTGATTCTTATTTGTGTAGCTGCACTAACAGCAACTGGATAATTCTATGTAATTATGAACATTAGCTGTCACAGATCTGTTAGTCATATTCTGACTTTATGAAAGTAGCCTTTTATTTAAAAGTATGCACTATGTGCTTTGTTATAATTTATACTTTTGGAAGATAAATACATTTTAAGCACAAAATTAGTACATGAATTTATACTAGCATGTTCAAAGCTATAAAATTTTATCTCTTTTAGAAAATTGAAAACGGAAGATTTGCAAAACTCAGATATATTGCACATGCTATGGTCAACAGTACAGATCTGTTAATGGTAACAAAAAGGTAAACAGCTTTGACTGAATAATAAACACTTAAAATATCAAAATGTGTATGCCTTAATTGTTGATTAGTAATTGCGCTTTGACATGTCTGTCATTGTGTGTAGATAAAAGAATGGGGAAGGCATGCTTAGTGTGCTGTTAATAATCTTGTTCAACAGCAGCATTGTTCAGCACAAGGGTATGCTGTTTTGAGTGTCATAGTAATTTCTCTATTTAAAATGAGAAAAGGAATGTTGGTTTTATGATTTCTTTTGCTGACAAAGATTTTTCATAAAACTGGTTAGGCTGAAGTCAATGCAACTGTGGGATTCATTTACAAATTGGCATATTGAAGGGAAAAGGATAATGGAGGAACAGAGTTAATAATGTTTAATAGTGGAGTAACAGATATCTTAAATAGAAAGTGTGTACAACTTTTTGTAGAAATCCAGCTAGAAGTAGTGTTACAGTTTTGCTATGAAACACTGTTTTAAATAAGTTAGAGGAAGGTTCAAAATACACCTTTTTGGAAAGTATGCTGTATGGTTGTTATATATCATTAGATGAGAAATATTTTGGAAAAATGAATGACTTCACTAGAGCTAGGGTAACTTGATAACTTTTAAGTATTTTTACATTACTTTTAAAATTATTAATTTTATTTTCTGGTGCCTAGTGGTGTGTTATTTGTGACAAAAGGGACATTTGGACAGCTGACATGTGAATGGCAATACACTTATGATGAATTTACCAAAGAACCATTCATCGTCGATGGCAGAAGATTACGCATTGAAGCCAAGGTATGTTAATATAATCATGTTTTCTTTCCTTTTTGTGTTACTGTTTATAAAACTGAGCTTTGAATCCCTGATCTCTCTCCTTTTGAATTCTTGATCTCTCTTCTAGTTGAGATGCATTCAGAGTAGGGAGTTGAAATTTGGCACGGGCAAACTCTCTCAGATAACTAGTTTCTGACTGTTCTAAGCAGAATGGTGACTTGATGTTTGCAGATTAATTTATTCCTTGAGCCCTGGGAATTTTTTGTTGGTATGCACCAGTTTGTGGTGTATTCATAGTTTGGCAAATGATTATACAACAAAACTCTCTCAGAAGATTGCAGAATATTTTTGTTACGTACTCTGTCACTGTGGAACTATGCCAATATGTGGGCTTCTCCCGTGTTGTAATCCCAAAGATTCAAATATATCAGACCAATACATTTGCATGTGCTGTGCCTCAAGGATTTTTTTTCATTTGCTAGTAATCAAATTATTGAAAAGTATAATAAATATTAATGGCTTCATAGAAACCATAATGACATGTGCTTATCCCTTTCAATGCAATTTGAAGAATTTTGTTCTCAGTTGCAATTTTTCCTTTAAAAAATCCCAGAACTTACTTTCCCTTGTAAACTGGCAAAGAACATAAGGAGAAAGATGACCACTGATAACTGAGTATACTTGCAGAGGCGAAGTTCCTTAAAAAAATTTCTTAAATTCTTATTGAGATGGTAACTGAACTTAATTTTGCTCAATAAATTTACCTCCAGTGTTTTGTTTTGTTTCTGTTTTTAATAAGCTTCACATGTGTAATTACACATCTTGGTTGTCAGGACAGTCTTAACAGTGTACAAAGTCATTCAGTTTTTCACTCAGATTATTTGTTTCTATTGCAGAGAGCATGAAAGGCAGAGCCATATTGGTTTGGAATCCTCCAAACTGGATTTCTGACTGCAAGTGAACTTGTACAGGATGAAATAATTCTTAGTTTCTGCCATTTCAGACAATGCTGAATAACATATCCATCTTTACCCCTACACAGCAGTCATTTCAGAGTCCATTCACATGTCTGCAGTGTGCTCCTTACTGAAATCTATTGTTGAAAACTGTATATTGCAAAGCACTACTTAAACGTTCTATTTCTGAAGCCTAAGTTGCTATTTTCACTACCTAAGACCACTACTTGCAAGTCAGTATTGGTGGAATGTCCACCCAGATAATGACTCAAAGGAGAATGAAAAGTTACGACCTTAGGGAGTACTGGATTTTGTTACCCCTCATACTCCATTATCTGCCTTCCATTCCTACACACTTTTGTAGTTCAGTCTCTAGGGACTCCATGGTAAAAAGAGAAGTCTGTTATTGCTGGAGTGTTCCACTCCACTGCGCTTTCATGCATAAAACGAAGTTTCTCAGGGTGTGTGCATGCAATGTGAACATACTCAGATTAGTGTAATGGGTACACGTGGCTGTCTGAACCATATAGCTGCCTCAATGGTAAATAACTTAGTCGTAAAGTTCGAAGAAACTAACTTCAATTTTGAATTACTGGTGGTTTTTTTTTTAGGAACGAGTTAAGTCTGTGTTCCACGCCAAAGAATTTGGAAAAATTATTAATTTTAAAAGTCCAGAGGACGCTAAGGTAAAGTCAAAATACTGTTACAATACTATTTCAATTACTGTGCTAAATTTGGTTTAAAAAGTGAAACAGAAGTATTCTTAACCTGAAGCTGCTATGTATATTTAAAATTCTTTATTTCCACACAGCAGTTACACAGATGGAAACGGCAATGATCTATTCAGTACTGAATTTCAAAAATACTCAATTCCAACACCACACTTTTCCTTACATAAATCTTTGGAATTATAAATGTCTGTCAAAAGCTGATTTAGCAGTAATGCTAACAAAAACTAAACAATCAAGAATGTGAACTAAAATAGCGTATTTTAATAGAACAAGCAATATTTGTAAATTACTCCTAGTTTTATTCTGCGGGGGTGGGGGGGATATTATTCCTCTGTTCCTCAAAATACGGTTTCGGTTGAAGAATGAATGAATAGAAGCAGAAATAGTTTTTGATGTATGATATACTACTATTATTGTATACATATTCCATATGATCCCTTCTTTTTGACATCACTAGATTTGACTACAGCAGAGAGTAGGAGCAGTTCAAGTCTGCTACCGGAACTATGAGGTAGCTGGGTTGTGAAAGTTCTGCCTTGTTTTTATTAGCGTAGCTCATCATTTTCTCAAACAATAAATTAGTCTTCACATGAGTGTGATACGGTACCCTGGGATCACGCTTTCAAACAGCCTGCGAAAGTTGTGTCCTGTCATTAGTTTAGGTTGCTTTTGCATCTTCTCGTCAGTTTAAGTTGCTTTTGTTGTCTTGAGGGTAGTTTCACTCAGCTGAGGTTAGATACTGTTTGACTCTTACCTCAAAAAGCATTACAAATACTGTCAAGGTATTTGAGGCCCCCATGCTGAATTTGTCTTTTCTGTACTCTTTGGAGATACTGAGCTCCTCTTTTTTCTTTTTTTTTTTTTTTTTTTCTTTTTGGCTGTGGTGGGGCAGGGGCGGCATTGAGGTCCAGTAGTCTGTGTGTGAAGGGAATCCCATCTATGCCCCAGCTAAATCAGGAACAATTCCAAAAATCAAATTAATAAGTCTTAAGGAAGGAAAAGAAAGTTGAAAAAGTTGTGTGCACTTTTCACAAAAATGTTGGTTTGCGTATTTTCCTAGAAAGGCCCATGAACATAGAATCATAGAATGGTTTAGGTTGGAAGGGACCTTGAAGATCATCGAGTTCCAACCCCCCTGCCACAGGCAGGGATACCTCTCACTAGACCGGGTTGCCCAAGGCCACGTCCAGCCTGGCCTTGAACACCTCCAGGGACAGAGCTTCAACAACTTCTCTGGGCAACCTGTTCCAGTGCCTCACCACCCTCAAAGTGAAAAACTTCTTCCTAATGTTTAATCTAAACCTGCCCTCTTCCAGCTTAAAGCCATTCCCCCTCGTCCTATCACTACATGCCCTAGTAAAAAGTCCTTCCCCAGCTCTCCTGTAGGCCCCCTTTAGGTACTGGAAAGCCGCAATAAGATCTCCCTGGAGCCTTCTCTTGTCCAGGCTGAACAGCCCCAACTCTCTCAGCCTCTCCTCATAGGAGAGGTGCTCCATCCCTCTGATTATCCTCGTGGCTCTCCTCCGGACACGCTCCAGCAGGTCCATGTCCTTCTTATGTTGGGGACTCCAGAGCTGAATGCAGTACTCCAGGTGGGGTCTCACGAGAGCGGAGTAGAGGGGCAGAATCACCTCCCTTGACCTGCTGGCCACACTTCTTTTGATGCAGCCCAGGATACGGTTGGCCTTCTGGGCTGCGATCGCACACTGCTTGCTCATGTCGAGCTTCTCATCAATCATCACCCCCAGGTCCTTCTCCACAAGGCTGCTCTCCAGCCATTCCCCGCCGAGCCTGTATTTGTGCTTGGGATTGCCCCAACCCAGATGTAGGACCTTGCACTTGGCCTTGTTGAACTGCATGAGGTTGGCTTGGGCCCACCTCTCCAGCCTGTCCAGGTCCCTCTGGATGGCATCCCTCCCCTCCAGCGTGTCTGCCTCGCCAAACAGCTTGGTATCATCAGCAAACTTGCTGAGGGTGCACTCTACCCCACTGTCCATGTCGCTAACAAAGATGTTGAACAGTACGGGTCCCAGTACCGACCCCTGAGGAACGCCACTCGTCACTGCTCTCCACTTGGACACCGAGCCGTTGACCGCAACCCTCTGAGTGCGACCATCCAGCCAGTTCTTTATCCACCGAGTGGTCCATTTATCGAATCCATGTCTCTTCAATTTAGAGACCAGGATATCGTGTGGGACAGTGTCAAACGCTTTGCACAAGTCCAGGTAGATGACATCAGCAGATCTTCCCTTGTCCACTGCCGCTGTAACCCCTTCGTAGAAGGCCACCAAATTTGTCAGGCATGACTTGCCCTTGGTGAAGCCATGTTGGCTCTCGCCAATCACCTCCTTGTTTTCTGTGTGCCTCAGCAGAGTTTCCAGGGGGAACATCACAAAAGCAACAGGAATGCAAATATAAGGGGAAATTTCACTGTCAGGCAGGCTTGGTAAGGAATGTGGTTTTATCTTAGAGAAGGAATACTTAACAGATTATTGCAAAAAATTTTATCAAGGCCTTAGGGGCTATCCTACAGAAAGTAAGTCTTTGAGAGTTGCTTCTGGGGTGTTCAGCCTATGGCTCACTTCTGCAAATGTACCACTTGTGCTTGTGTATATAAAGAGACGACACTGAGGGAAGTGTTCAAGGAACAGTGGAAACAAAACTTGCAGTCTTTGCAGTAAAAAGGCTATGAGGTCGTTTTCAGTGACACTGCTTTGTGAACATTGTGTCAGTCTAGTGGATGCTACAAGTTTGTTCCATCTGTGAGAAGTGCCATATTCTGATTTGAATAGGAATTTCTCAAACAGACAATTCTTCTTTCAAACCTTCAGCATCCTGGTAAACAGAAGCTCTGGTTTCCTTGAGAGGGTGAACTTGTGATAGGGAGGAGGGGTTCCTAAAGATCTGTAACATAGAACCTGATCCGGTAACAAAATCTGATTTGTAATAATCCACTCATCTTCCTTGTAAGCATTATTGCCATTCTCATGGCAATCTCTTTGTATAACTTTATCTCCTACCTTAGATTTCCATGTCACTGCCCCTTTCCCCTCTTCCCTCCTGCCCCCCCCCTTTTTTTCTTTTTAGGCTCTTGGGGAAACTGGTTTCCCTCCCATGTTCAGTAAACGTGTGAACTTGAAATTCCTGTAAGGAAACCAAAAAAAAGTTAAAGAAAGCTTGTTTCTGAATAACTGCATTAACACATTGCTGGAACCTGTTCTTGTCCTCTGTCTTTTCTTATCCTTGCTTCTCTATTGTCATCTGTGATTTGTCTAGAGTTGTAGGCTAATGCAGAGCATTAATAATGATGTGTGAAATGATGATGTCATAATTTTTTAAAAATATTCATTGAAATACAAACCAGGCAATTGAAATATCAACCTAGCCAGCTTCATTAGCTGTGGTATTCAATATTGGTACTTAAACGTGTCCATTTTCATGTAAGAAAATCAGGGGTTTATAATCTCTACAGTAGAGATTTTGAGCACTGTGTTAAAAACTCCATTAGGAAGAGAGCGGGTAGTGAAGTGTCTGGCCAATTCAATCTAATTTTCAGCTGCCGTTTCTGGTTTTTATCAAGGAAACATTTTTATTTTTTCCTTTTCCTTCACACAGTGGATCCTTTCTAAACTGGAAGAAGTGAGAGAGAATCAGCCAAAACTGTAATGAATGGAGAAGCACCAAGATACGAAGAACACTAAACAGCCACCTTTTAATTCCTGTTTAACAACCAGAACTATTTGAATATCAGCAACAAAAGCAAAAACAGGACGGAAGGAAGATTTATGAAATTTACTATGGTCACAACAGTCTATGGCTATGTCACAAAAATAGATGGCGTTAAGTTAAAAAAACCATACCCTAGCAATCAAAAAAAATCTGCCAAGTTTTGGCTTGTTTTCTTTGTTTTTTTAACGTAAGAATTCCAGATTTCATTTTTTATAAATACACTGTAAAAAGAATTTGGTTTACCATTACTTTTGATATTGAAATTGAACTCTGGAATAATTCTTATGATACTATTCAGAGCAAATTTTTCAGTTTTGATTTGATTCTGAAGATCAATACTTAGTTTCTGTCTTAGATTTCATATGACTTGAGGCTGTACTGAAATTCAAATTTCTTTATCAAGGGAAATGTTAACTTAATAATCACTAGTCTTACAACTCAAATTCTATGAAGGAGGCTACTGACCAGAGAAGTCTAATTTAGACACAGGAGTGGCTGCTTAGTTAACAATATTTTCTTTTTGTATATGAATGGACCAGGTCATGATGAATTTACAGTACAGTATCACTTTTAGTGTGAACTTTTTTTATATTCTACTCAAGGAAGCGTCACAGCACCTCTATCAATATTCACAGAAAATATAACAGTTTACAAAAATGTATAATGGGGAGAATTAATAAGTCTCTGCACTAAAAATAGTAATTAAAGCCTATTATTTTAAATAAAAGTTATTAACAGTCTTGCAACTTAAGGAGTCTATGGGGTTATAAGTGCACTGTTGCATACCAAAAATAAATGCCTTGGATTACGCAGTATTGTGTCTTAAGCAAGTGACTAATAAAGTCAAATTTATATTAAATAATAAATACAGTATTTCACAGTTGCTTTTATCAACTTTTCTTACCCAGTGAAACTTTTTTGTTTCATATCCAGACAGCAGAACTTTAATAGGGAGAACTTGAATGTGTGCAATTCTGCTTATTTCTTAGATTTAGTAGTCATAGTATTGTTGAATGGCTGTTTACTGCAGTTGATATAAAAAGTACAGGAAACAGTACAGTGTTACATGAAGGTTTCCATAAATTCCCATATCAAAGTCTTCAAAATATCTAGTACATATACTAAGTACCTGCTGCCAAAATATAATTTCCAAACAATTGTTTGGAATATTTATAGCTACAGGATATAATTCTGACGTTGCTGGTGGTGCTTGAGATATCCAAATTGTCGCATTATTGTAAAATCTAAAATGACTAGCATGCTAACCTACAATTGCAGTTCTTCAGTTTACTGAAAGTCTTGCCTTTGGTGTTGAATAACCATTTAGCAGGTTACAAAATACGTGTAGTCTTTTAATTTTTCCCATAAATTGTAAATTGAAACAAAAGATTATAAGAGGATTCCAAACTATGACATTGACTGTGTTACTCCACTTGTTTGTACACCAAGCATGTACCAAGAGTATTAACTCAGGTTATTATCGTGCCAAACTAATAGAATACTTTGCCTTAGATAAGTAGTGTTACTAGATGCACTGAGTACCATTCTAGATCTGTAATTTGTTTTTCATGTATCACTTTTCATCTTAGGTATGATAGTTCAATTAATAGCCTCATCGTGATCTTAATTCTTGATTACTGTGGTATCTCCTCTCTGTTTCTATCCCCAGTATTACTGAGTATCTGCTGCAACTTTCACTTCTAGTACCTCTTGCAAGTACTTTGTACATTCCCATTTGTGTAGCTTTTCAATTTACCCTGTTTTCTTTTCACAGAGCCTGTATTTCAATTATCTCCAATTCTTAACTTTCTTACATTTATTTTGCCAACAGACTCCCAATTCTCAAATCTCAGCTGGCTCTTCAGTAATATTTGAGCAATTTAACCATTAATGTTGAAGTATTTATTTTAAATGTGTGTGTCAGCAGTTAAGCTTATGCTTTGGAAAACATAACAATTCCCACAAAATTGCATTTTTCCTACACAGCATAAAATATTTTGATCTTCTGTGCTAACTGAAAGCCTTAACACAAGAACTAAAACACTAAAATGTTCAAAAGTCAACATGGGACCGTTCCCCTACCTCCCTGCTTGTCTCCACTTGTAACGACAACATGATTTTCTGTAGTTCCATTTTTCTAGTCAGTAAATTGTATCTTTTTCCTTTGTTTTTTTTCCTTACGCTTTCTCCATACAGTCATGAATGAATTCTGCCACTTCTTGGCAGACAGCAGTTCTCCCTGTTTTAACTATACATCAGGCGGGGCCGGGCCGAGGTATTCAGGCTTAGGCCGTTGTGTAGTTTTCTGGAGTATTGCAAGTTGTTTGAGATGTCCACTCTGCTGTGCCTCATTCCTTATTGCAACATGCTTTTTTTTTTTCAACAAGAAGACAGAATAGATATATTAATTTTTATTAAAAACTTATATGCAATTAGACAAGGGGATCACAATAAAAATTAAAATGTAGGCATTTGGGTCTGTTCACTGTTGTGTTTAAAAGTATGCCATGGCCTTTACTGAAGTACTGAAGAACAGTTTCTCTGCTAGATGACTGTTACCTAAACTTCATACCTTCGAGAAATGTCATTTGGGTTGTCAGTAGTAGTTTGTTAGGTGTTAGAATTACCTCTAAGAAGTCAATGACAAACCAAACATAGAATCAAAGATGCCGAACACATTGCTAAAACATTTGTAAGTCTAACTGTTTGCACCTCTCTTTGTTCAGCTGCATGGCTTTGCATGGCATGGCTCTTCTGGTTTCCATGCTCCTCCCCCTCCTTCCCCTCTCCCCCCTCCAACCTCTTCTTTGCCTTGAATAAAGTGAAACTGAATTTTATTTGAGTGGAATGTGATTATTATTTGTTTTTTTTTTAATATACTGCTTTAATTAATAGGTTAGTACCATTACTCAGAATTTCATAGGTAGAAATTGACAAATTAAGTCAAATGGTGTCTCTGAGAATGCAAGGTCAAGCTTCTGTTGCAGCCATCTCAGTGAAAGCAGAATACAGACTTTAATAAACCAAAAGTAAAAACTATAAGCACAAGTTTTTAATGACTGGATTTACATGTATAAGCGTCCTTTAAAGTATGTTTTATTTTCTTTCGCTGCATTGAAAAAACATATATGGTGTGTCCAGATAACCAGATTCTTATGAAACCTTCTTTTTTTTTCGAAAAAAATTTTTGTACGTATGCCATTAGCTATTTATTATTTTTAGCATTTCACAAAATACACTCACATATCAAGCAAATCACTAAGGTCTTTTGTTCCTTCTGAGTTATTTTTAGCCATTTGTGTGTAAATACCAAATACCACACACTAGTCAATAAAAGATTAATATTGCTGTGTAATGGTAGTTAAAATTTAATATGTACAACATATTACTGAATTTGAACTACAAACCCTAAGTTTCCTAATTACTCTGCTGATGTAAAACAGTTTCAGTAAGTACATCACATATGTGAACAGGATCGCTGAGTTTTGTGGCTTGTCATATGGATATGGAGCAATTTACGAACATTTAAATAGATCTGTATTTGATTTGTATACATTTCCTGATACTGCATTAGCTTCAAGAATGAGAATACTTCACAAAACTATTAAGAAGACTTTCTTTTACCCCCCTTCTTGATCCTTTCACATTTGAATTCCAGAAAAGAGCTTCCTAGAGACTGCACTGCTTGGAATCATGTAAGTATTGCACAAGGCAAGAGCACACAGTGTTTCTTCAGCAAATCATGCAATTCCACAGTACCTTTTTCCAGCATTAAACTCTCCCAGTTGATCCCTCTCCATCTTCAGTGACTAATCTTTACTGAAGGTTCCGCAAAAACTAAAGCAGCAACCAATACCAATGAAACATTTACTTCCCAGGAACAAAGGATATAGGAGGCTAGAGTTCCTAACAGCTAATTACTGAGGTTTGGCTGGGTTTTTTTCCTACGTTGATCAATACTTTTGTCAAGGAAGGGTCTCACATTCCATGCCTAAATCTGTTAGTAAAACCAGACTGGGCAAAGGAGCTGTCTGTCCCGCTATTGTGTGCAGATTATTATGGGAACTGATGCAATACTGTGGAAGTTTTTTCCTTTTTTTTTTTAAGGAACTGAGACTGTGTATTTCAAAAGAACAGGGCTATTAAATGTGGGAACTGTTGGTGAAAAATACTTCTAATATGCATTGTGTATTTGTAATTGTCTCAGATATGTTGCAAAGTGTTTCTGACTTACATTTGTTTTTCATGTGTATTACAGTAATTGTTTCATTATGCAGATCAAAATTTTACAAAGTATTTCACATTCTCATACAGAAAACATTTGTGTTTATCACCATCATCTCCTGAAATGCAAATTGAAATAGTGTGGTTATGCAGTTCTTGAATGCCTTATGCTTTTCTGTCTAGAACTGAACAAATTAGCAGATAGCTGATGCCTTTTTTTCTGCCTATAACTCTGTAACCGAGTCAAGATTTGCCTGTTGTTATTCTTACTGGTGGATTAATTAGGAGTTTTCTGGCCAGTATACGCATAGAATCATAGAACAGTTTGGGTTAGAAGGGATTTTTAAAGGTCATCTAATCACCTAGGACCCTGAGTTTTGTTGTTTGACCTGAGAAATGCAACCATGATCTTGATCACAATTTTTTCTTTTGTGACTGCACATGGATCTAAAATTCCACTCACAGCAGACACATGACTTTTATAAAGAGGTTTTGATTGTTTTCAGGGCAAATCTGGAACAAGAATTCTAAATATTCTTGTAATACTTCAAGGAAGGAGTAAATTGGCTTTTAAGTCTTCTCCTACAAGGAGTAAAAGAATATCCATGCCATTAATTTTTATTAACTCATTATCTCTGGATCAGTATATCAAAGGCTGAGACAAATGTGACTGCCAGAACAGGCATTAAGAGGTAGGGCACTAATAGGTAAAATGGGAGAAGAACTGAATTAGCTTTTTGCTGCATGCCTCCCAGTTTTTTATCTTTGTGGGTTTTCATTCCTGGTTGCATCAAGCAGATCGATAACTGTGCAGAAGTTAGTCTTGGTAACTGCCCCTGTGAATGTTTCTAAGTGTTGGTTGTGAAGTGTGAAAGAAAAGCATTCTTGTATTGATGGGTCCTGTAAAATGGTAACTGTCTCAGAACCTGCAGAGCTTGTGCTCCAGCAAAGCCAGGCTTCCAAATTCATGGTGCTAATGTGCTCTTCACATAGACAGCAAATCCTGATTTAAGATACAAAACCACTAAGAGTTTAAACAGACGTTCTTCTGGAAGTTCCCAAGGGATTCAAAACTGGATCAAGCAGTTCAAGCATCTGGCCATTCCACATGATTTCCTCCATCAAATCTGCTGCCCTAGAGAAAGTATTTTTGTTGTCATCTTTTCATGTGACTGGAAGTTCTTAAGTAATGTAAAACTCCAGTCTCTACAGATCTCATGGCAAGAATTGCTTTTGAATTACTTTGAGCAACAGTGGTTAGTTTAGGACAGCCAGTCTCAGGACTTGTCATGATGTCAGTACTTCTGAGGGGAGGGTAGAGATGACATGCAGGGCACACACACAACACGTGAATAGATGTGCTTTCTGTCATTCCCCCTTGGCAGCTTCTCGCTCAGCAAGTGGCACTGTACCCCGTGTCCCATCCCAGGGTGTACCGACTGCACTGTTCCCTCAGTACTGATTACTGCCATTCACTAGTATGGGCACAACATACAGGTCGGTGTCCTTCCCTCCCGGAAGAATGTTAAAGCTGCATCAAGAACAAGCTTCTACTGCTTGTTCCAATGTTAAAGGAAGAACAAATGAATCAAATGTTACGGGCTGTTTTCTCCTTAGCAACCAACACCAGCTCTCAACATACTTTACTTTTTTCTGTATTGCTGGACAAAAGGGAACTGCACTGTTTAATATGTGAAATGGTAAACATTTTTTTATGGGCAGTGAAAGGTCAGAGTGTGCTTTTCACAGGACTGAACTGTGAGAGCTATCAACTTGGCTGAACACACAGAAGCACTACTCAAGCTGAGAAATCAATATAACTTGACTTCATTCTGTGCTGTGTAGAAATTGCTATTCTATGCTGATAGTAAAAACTGTTGCTATAATATTTCTTCGTGGAAAAAATGGCATTTTCATGGATTTAAATACAGGACAACCTCAGCACATCTTTTGGATTGAATTCCTGCTAATAGCAGACTGTTCTACTGAAACACTCTCCTTACCAGTGTTGCTGGGTTAGTTGATCAAATGCCAGTGACTACCACAAATTTTTGCATGGGTAAACAAAGTTTTCAAGATTGTCCTAAGGGGAAAACAGCTGGAAATCTTCTAGGGGAGAGGCTTTACTGCTCTCTAGTCCATGCAAAACTACCCATAAAGCTCAACGACAGGTAAATGCAAGGTGCAAAAAAAGCAAGTTTTGTTAGCGACTCGGAGGAATTTAAGGCCTAGTTTATCTCAGGCAGCTGTGGAGGATCTCTGAGCTCCTGTGGCAGTGAATGCTGAGAAAGTTTGCTAAATGCTTTGCTGTTTGAGAAATGCTTTTCCCCTTCAAACAGACTAAATTCCACGGACTGCCTACAAGATCTTAATCTGCCATTCCTTAACTGTGAAAGGTATTTTATTTGTTGTAAGGCACTTAAACAAAAAGGCAGTGATACGCAAGGGTCACCAATAATTAATCTTTTGTAGCAATTCCTAGGACATTAATGGGTTTGGCCTATCAAGGCTACTGAGAGATGCTTCTAAAGAGTGAAATAGGTTTACCCCAGTCTTTCAACTACATTCTTCCGAACGAGAATATAAAAATGTCTAGTACCCTAAAATAACAGTAACTTGTCATTTTTAAGACATCACTGTTTGAAATTTTATAAGCTGCAATTGTAAATGCTAAATAAAATTTTAAAAAAAAGAAAATAAATTCTTAAGAAAATACCAGCTGGACAGCAATGTAGTTATGTACATTCTTCTAAATATACTTAATTCCCACAGCTGTCAAAAAATAAATCAAAAAACTAATATGGGAAATATGAACACAATATTTTAAACATATAGCTTTAAAAAGTAAACTTTGAAACTCATTCTTGAAAGTTCTCTTAATCCATACTTCTTCAGTAAATATAAATGTTTCTCCCATTTCTGTAAATGGTTTTTAAAAAGGTTTTTAAAAATGGTTTTAAAAAGGGTTTTTTTTTTATCAACACAGGCTGTGCTATGAGTAACTTACGCTTCGTGGCTGCAACCATGTTTTTTCTTTAAACCAGGTTGAACTCCCTCAGGTTTAATTGCAGGATCGTGTCCTTGACAGCAGCAAAGACGAAACGAATATTTTCTGTGTCTGTGGCACAAGTGAAGTGGGAATAGATTACTTTCTCCTTGTCTGGATTCTGATCCTGATACAGCTTCAAAATGAAGTCTCTGGCAGCTTTGACATCTTGTTTAGGTCCTAGTCAAAAGCACAGTTAGTGGTTTTGAACAGTTAAAAGCCATGGGTCAAGGAAGAAACATATGGACGGTGTCTTAACAGGCTAATTTAATATTTAGATGTCAAATCACCATAAAGGCATACTCCCTTGTTGACATTTTCTCATTCATACGTTAGTGGAGCACAGGCTGTTACAACACTGCTTTCTAAAATGTGTGGAGTATGCTTTTTTCAATGGTAAACCTTACAGGTCAAAGTCACTTTTTAAAAAAAAAAAGCAACTATGCAACTGAAATTGCCCAGCATATATTAATACTTTGCTACATTATTGTAGTATGTCAAAGACCATGAGAGAAATCAAATTTTCTAAAACAGAGTAAACAGGATTCTCTTTGGCCAAGAAAGGGACGTGTGTTTTCTCTGTAGCTATTAAATCTGTATAACTCTTCGCTATTAATTGTAGGATTCAATGTGATGCATGTCTTGCAGAATATAATACTGTATTAAGTAATGGAATACATCTGTGATTATTTTCATCATTCTTTTGGCAACTTTAAGTATCAGTAACATTTGTTAAGGAAAGTTATTCAGGCTGCTTTTTAATGTTGAACTTTCACATAGATAACAAGTTGTAATAATGAATGCAAAACTATACTATGAGTTTTTACTATATAAAGAGTTGGATTAATAGCCGTATTCCCAAAGGTCCCCCTGTATCTTGTCTCTTGAGATCGAAGATGAAAAACATGTTTCCTCTCATAAATAAATAGTGATTGTGCCACTTGAATGGTAACAGAATGGCTGCAAGAAATCTCTTAAGGCTGTCCATGATGCTCCAGTAAAAAAACAAATTCCAGGAAAACTAAGTAACTTAAATTTATATTTTAAAAGATAGACTAGGAAAGCATAGATATTAAATATATTGCGTAATTCCACTTTCTGTGTTCAATTTAATGAGCAAAACCTAACTGGTTTAAATATGACTTTTAGTTTTGTGAAGATCGTGTGGGATAAATGCTTACCTGTGTATTCTGGAAAGTAACTAATTAGATGGGAATACATGATTTTCTCTTCTAGAAGATCTTTTTTATTTAAAAACAAAATGACTGAAGAATTCAGAAACCAGGGATATGTAATGATAGTTTTAAATAAGGCCTTGCTTTCTTCCATTCGATTCTACAACAAAAATAAATATGGTTACACTCTCTAGTCAGTAGCATATACAAATCACATCAGCCAGAGATTGTAAAGGTTTTTTTGAAAGCTTTTTAAAAAATATTCCTTTTATTAAGAAAAATTGCAATGCACTGGTTTATCATTACTCTTCATGTTCTATATCCTTTTATTCACTCAGTTTTGGATCATCTCTATGAATGGCACGTGAAATCAGGAAATTATTTGAATTCTTGTATGAGTTAGTGAGCAGCAATGGACTGCTGCTCTATAAAAGCCTCTTCTGACCTCACAGTGAGAGCTGAAGCAGGGTGTATCAGGTCAAATATCTGATATTAACACACTGTAACATAGCTAAAGGACAAGAGCGTATGTACTCATCTAGTAACAAAGTCTGCCCATTTCAAAAGAGATCTAAGGAACACCACATTCAGAGATTGCTGTTTGGAGTTCCTGGGGATAAGCTTGTCATGGCAGTCAGTTTGTTATCTATTACCTAATGTCCAAAGTGAGTATAACAAAATGTTCAAGATACTGAAAGGAAAAAGAAAATTACAGTTATCGAAGTTGTTCATGCATCAAAAGATGACAGGAAACTTTGAAAACTCTATCTCAACTACAATGGATGTTGTGACACTTCAGCAAGTGAAGCAGGGTATGCTTTCCACAGTTCAAACAGATCTTGAGAAAGTGATCTACAAGGGCTTTGGGACTTTAGAGTTCAAATGGTATTAAGCATTTTTAAAGGAATCCTCATACTGCAAGATACAAAGCAACCACTACCAAAAGTAATGCAGTTCCACTAATATGCTCTTCCCTAATTGCCTACTGTTTTCTTTTTTGCATCATTCTCTACATCTGGCTACTGGTGACGATGGCACTCCAGAACAGATGGGAGAACTCATCTTATGTTTTCTAACCTTGGGAAGGAGGTAAATTTTAAATTATTTCGTTTTCATTTTCCTAAATTAATGCACAGGTTAATTCTGAAACATCAGAGACTTAAAAAACAAACAAACAAACAAACAAAACTGACCACAGATGGCTGAGGTAGTTTTACTTGCTTAGAGATATTTCTGATACTCAAATTCTCAAACAACTGACATGGCTTAAGTGATTCAAAACCTTTTTAAATCATGTTTTGTCTTTTAAAGTAAAGTTTACCTTTATAGGCAGTCTGCTAATTTAATACAACTTTGGGACTGCTTGATCAGCTTGTTAATGTAATTCTAGTATTTACAAATGTTTTTATGAAAACATGTGAATTCTGTCTGTCTTAGAAAGCACACATCTTTTTCTGTACCTTACGTACCCCACTCCTTACCTCATTGTCACATTCTGCCAAGACTTGATCATATTCGCTTAATGCAACTAAGAAAATGATGGAGGTAACACTTTCAAAACAATGGATCCACTTCCTTCTTTCTGACCTTTGGCCACCTACATCCACCATCCTGTCAAACAGAAATGCAGTCAACATTAGTCACTATCATAAGATACTTTAAGTATACCCAAAGGCCTTATGATAGATTGCCTACTTGAGATAAGCTTGAACTGTGAAAAGTATGTATTAACATTGTATGTTTTGTTTAATATTTAAACTTGATTCACTTGCTGTAGTGCTACAACTTTCACTGTTCTTTAGCGTTGCTGAGGGTTAATCCTAGTGGGCAGCTAAGCACAATGCAGCTGCTCACCACTACCCTGCCACCCTGTGAGTGGGCAGGGGGAGAGGAAAGAAAAAGTAAAAGCAAGAAAATTTGGGGGTCAAGATTTAAAAAAAAATAAATTGTTAAATAAGCAAAGGATAAATGGAAGAACAGATAAGGAAAACAAGACAAGTGATGCAAAAGCAATCACTCACCACCTCCCATGGGTAGCCCGTCCAGTTCCCAAGAAAAAGATGGCCAACCTCACTAAAGCCCCATCTTTTCACTTTTATCACTAAGCATGATGTTTCATGGTGTGAAATATGTTTTTGGTTAGTTCAGGTCATCTGCCTGGCTGTGTCCCCTCCCAACCTCTTGTGCACCCCCCAGCCTATTCACTGGGGGCACAGAAACAGAGAAGGCCTTGGTGCTGTGCAAACACTGTTCAGCAAAAGCGAAAACACTGGTATGTTATCAGTACTGTTTTGGTTACAAATCTAAGACACAGCACCATATCAGCTGCTATGAAGAAAATTAACTTTATCTTAGCCAGGCCCAGGCCAAGTGTTTAAGTCACTTGAAGCCCAATACAAAATATAATGATTGCTTTTCTTCTGTGTTGGTAGAAGTTTTAGCAAAAGCAGATGTAAACATACTCAATTTTTTTTACCCGCACACTCCAAAATCTCCCTTGCACACCCCCCCCCCAAAAAAAACCCCACACCACCTCCAGCGTAGTCATATCTTACTACTCAGAACAATCAAAATGCTCACAAATATCTTAGTTCCACATCAAATTCCTGTGGTTTTGCAGACAGTTAAGTAAGTCCCTCACATTTCATCTAGGTCAAAGTGTTCCCTAGAACATTCAATTTTCCAGGAAAAAAACAAACAAACAACAAAATCACAGTTAGGCTGGTTTGACCATGAGTTATCAGAGTGGATTCTAGTTCTCTGTTGTAACTGCAAGCAGGTGTTTGCTCATGATGAAATGGGTGGTTTGGTGGAAGAACATCTATAATCACGCTGATGTGAAATCTGCAATTTTGAAATTAAAAAAAAAAGAAAATGCTTTCCCTTAGAAAATCAGTAACCCCACCTGTTGCAAGAGCTTGTCTAGTAGCAGATAAGATAATTTTAAGGAGCTTCTCAGACTTTTGTTCAACTTTATGAGTACATTCGTTTCCTTCTATTCTACTGAACATATTTTTTTGGGTATATTACATGGCAGGAAGAATAGAAGTATCTACTGTCATGACCCTCCACTTTTTTTTTTTTTTGTCCTCTTCTTTCTCTCAGTGTCTCCAACTCTCTTCCCTAACTTTATCTAACTGAAAGTTGTAAACTCACTTTAGGGCTTTAGCATATCTATTAGGGCCCTCTCTTCCAAACAGCTACAGTCAGGAGGCAGAAACTGTTGGCTCTAAATGGAATTAAACTACATCCCAGTATGAGCACTCATGTTACTGCAACTACCTTGCCTCTGCATCGCCCTGTTCAAGGCTTTTAATTAAACTAATAGTTCAGAATACACGGTAATTGGGCTGCTTGAATTGAAAAGCTTTTTTCATGTAATGTAAATTTCAAAAGGAAAGTTTTGCAACCACTCAAGTTAATATAGTAACTTTGGAGACTAAAAGGGCTGGAAACACATACAACACTCATTGGCTGTAAAAGCTTAAAGGCCCTTACAAGTAAAGTTGCAGCAACTACTTTCATAATCATATACTGAATCATTTGACAGGGAGTCTTACCTAAATATAATATTTTCTAAATCGAAAGGATACTCGGTAATTCCTGTAGTTGGCACTCGGACTCTAAGGATATCTTGCTGAGTTGGCACAAATGAGGGCATAGCAATACGATCAAGGTCAGTAAAATAACTGAAAAGTTAAATATAAAACAGAAATAAGATTAATAAACTATGATAAATTAATCACACAGATTCAGAATCAAAGTACTAACCAGCAATCACAGAAATGTTCCCACAAAAGCAACTAAACAGAAATTGAGCTGTGCATGGCCTTAGCACTCTGGTTGCTGGCATAAAACAATAAAACCCTTTACTTTAACTGAGACCTGCATGTGCATTTCAGACAGAATAATACTAGTCAAGAGAAATGACGCCTGAATGTTCTATAGACAATCAGCCCACACCCAAAATTATTAATTTTATTTGAATAATCTTTGCTATTATCCCAAAATAAACATCAGAATGAAGATTTGAACACAAATGTAAGTATTCGTCCTAGCTATAATGTCTACCAACAGGACTCTATGCCCCGCCACTTTATCCCTGATTCTAATATTGCACACAAGTGTGAAAGGTTGCTGGACAGAATTCAGAAAAGTAATTAACAGAAAGGACTGCAAACATGAATGCTTCAAACATATATTTTTAATATAAAAGATGTTGCATTTAGTTTCTCGTCTGCCCAAGCAGACATTCTTAACTTTACCCTCCTTAGTTTCACCAGGCTCTTCTGCTTTTCGTGGCTGAGTATAAATTCTAGAATCACAGAATCATAGAATGGTTTAGGTTGGAAGGGACCTTGAAGATCATCGAGTTCCAACCCCCCTGCCACAGGCAGGGACACCTCCCACTAGACCAGGCTGCCCAAGGCCACGTCCAGCCTGGCCTTGAACACCTCCAGGGATGGGGCTTCAACAACCTCTCTGGGCAACCTGTTCCAGTGCCTCACCACCCTCAGAGTGAAAAATTTCTTCCTAATGTGTAATCTAAACCCGTCCTCTTCCAGTTTAAAGCCATTCCCCCCTCGTCCTGTCACTACATGCCCTTGTAAGGAGTCCTTCCCCAGCTCTCCCGTAGGCCCCCTTTAGGTACTGGAAGGCTGCAATAAGGTCTCCCCGGAGCCTTCTCTTCTCCAGGCTGAACAGCCCCAACTCTCTCAGCCTCTCCTCATAGGAGAGGTGCTCCATCCCTCTGATCATCCTCGTGGCTCTCCTCTGGACGCGCTCCAGCAGGTCCATGTCCTTCTTATGTTGGGAATGACATTCCTATGCCTCAATAAACGAGCAGTGTGTGAGCAAGACAAAGAACCGGTGCCTGGTATTCCCCTCTGCAATGCATGTTTCCACCACTAGAAGGCAACATTAGATCATCCAAAATCCTAGCAAGGCCTACAAAAAATGTAAGGTGTATTCAAAATCCTACAACATGGTTGTAACACAAACCGTCCTTTATTTAAGCACGAATTCCCTGGTTTTTCTCTGGTGGAAGAGGGAGGCTGTCGATGTATTCTCCCCTTGCTGCCCAAACATCCCTCATATTTGAGCTCCAAAATAAAAAATTCTCACACTTAATGTTATCAATTACTCAGAAAAGATTTGTCTTAAGAAAATTCCTCTTCTCCAGCAATGTAGAAAATTGTTATTGCGCTCTCAACGGTAATTAACAGTAAAAGGAAGATTTAATAAAATTTAAAATAAAACTGATTTTCGATCGTGGCTGATTTCTTAGACAATGAGGCTGCTGTAAACCGTTAAGTGGCATCCTTCTTCTCCAATCTAGGATTATTTAAGAACAAGGCAGACAAACATCTGTCAAGAATGATAACGCTTAACACAGGAACAGATTGCCTATGTGTAACTATTCTGAGTTAAAGTTTACCATAAATGCCTAATCTAAATGTTCATTGCTGAAATTTAACCCTGTTAATTCTCAATCTTGGCAGAAACAGAAATGTACATTTTCTGTTATCATGAAGCAATCATTTCTTCACAATTAAATTGTTTGAAAATACAGGGGAGAGACTTATCTTCATTCTTATTCATATCCTAAACTTTTCACGTAACTGAACTGTCTGACCTGCCTGCTTGTTGTCAATGTATTTTGCACAGCTGTTTTTCATGATTTCCCCCAAGGGAAACTCAGTTATGTACCAGCTGTGTTGACCTCAGAACTGGGAGGGATGATCATTCCAGTATGTTCAGAAAGCTTAAAATTAAGTTTGTTTCATCACTCCAGATTAAAATTTGTTGTGTACCACAGGCCAACTGAGACACAGGTATACCTAATAAAATCAGAGTGAACCTATCTGTTCATTATGAGCCAGCAGTGTGCCCAGGTGGCCAAGAAGGCCAACAGCATCCTGGCCCATATCAGAAACAGTGTGGCCAACAGGACTGGGGAAGTGATTGTACCCCTGTACTCAGCACTGCTGAGGCCATACCTCAAATACTGTGTTCAGTTTGGGTCCCTCACTACAAGAAAGACATTGAGGTGCTGGAGCGTGTCCAGAGAAGGGCAACAAAGCTGGTGAGGGGTCAGGAGAACAAGTCTTATGAGGAGCGGCTGAGGGAACTGGGGTTGTTCAGCCTGGAGAAAAGGAGGTTCAAGGGAGACCTTATCGCTCTCCACAACCACCTGAAAGGAGGTTGCAGTAGAGAGGTGGGTGTTGGTCTCTTCTCCAAAGTAAC
This sequence comes from Pluvialis apricaria, assembly GCA_017639485.1. Lineage (NCBI taxonomy): Eukaryota > Metazoa > Chordata > Aves > Charadriiformes > Charadriidae > Pluvialis > Pluvialis apricaria. The sequence goes on from CM030044.1 coordinate 42,228,927, forward strand.
AGGCAATAGGACAAGAGGGAATGACCTCAGATTGTGCCACGGAAGGTTTAGGATGGGTATTGGGAAAAATTTATTCACTGAAAGGGTTGTCAAGCACTTGAACAGGCTGCCCAGGGAAGTGGTGGAGTCACCATCCCTGGAGGTGTTTAAAAGGTGTGTAGATGTGGTGCTTAGGGACATGGTTCAGTAGTGGACTTGGTAGTGTTAGGTTAAGGGTTGGACTCAATGATCTTAAGGGTCTTTTCCAACCTAAATGATTCTATGATTAACTTCATTAAGTCTGGCTTGTCCTTGTAACTTTGCAGTGTACTTACTACTTGGCAGAGTCTGAGAGCTGGAACTCCCTCCGTCTGTCATAGCATTCTTGAATTCCTGGGTCTTCCCAGAGATTCTTGATTGCTTCAACTTGTTCTCTTCCCAGCATCGTCACTTTATCCACTTCCACTTCTTTGATCATCTGAGCACTCTCCTAGTAAATTAAATGATTACACTATTGTGAGAAAGGATTGCCATTTGCATGCAATACACACTCTCCCCTTTATTATACTCTTCTCATCAATGAGACTAAGCATCAGAAAGGAACCTAGCAGAAAACAAGCAGTTTTAATCCTTTAATGCATTTAATTTTTCAAATCAAATGACTGCTACTGAATGTTTTAACTGAGTTAGTCTTGATTACTGTCACCAGGTGTGATTCTTCTTATTAAAAGGGGAACTTGACAAAGGTCAGAAGGAACTCTAAACCTACTGTTTTTAAACTCTCTAAATTTTCATACCAATTTGTAACAGTGGCAATGTTTCTAAAAGTCTAGGTACTTTCTTTAATACAGATGCTCTTGGTTTGTTTGTTGGTTTGCTCTGTTTCAGGACAAACCAGCGGTTTCATATCAGGCATCAAATTCCTACAAGCCATCTTCTGCTTAATACCTATCTCAGTGAGATACAGGTACTACTCGGTGATAAGAAAGATTTTTTCTTTGCTCTCTGCTGTTAAGTGTAAGAGGTATTGCAAATATAAATGTAAGTTTTGCTCTTAAAGGATACAAAAGAATCTGTCATTCTGCAGTGAGCGGTGCAGTTGATTCGCTGGAGGGAAGGGATGCCATCCAGATGGGCCTTCACAGGCTTGATGAGTAGGCCCGTGTGAACCTCATGAAGTCCACCAAGGCCAACTGCAAGGTCCTGCATGTGGATTGGCGCAATCCCCAACATCAGTACAGGCTGGGGGATGAGGGGATTGAGAGCAGCCCTGCCGAGAAGGACTTGGGGGTACTGGTGGGTGAAAAATTAGGTACGAGCCGGCAACATGTACTCGCAGCACAGAAATCCAACTGTATCCTGGGCTACATCAAAAGAAACGTGACCAGCAGGTCGAGGGAGGTGATTCTGCCCCTTTACTCTGCTCTTGTGAGACCCCACCTTGAGTAGTGTCCAGCTCGGAGGTGCCCAGTACAAGAAAGACATGGACCTGTTGGAGCAGGTCCAGAGGAGAGCCACAAAAATGATCAAAGGGATGGAACACCTCTCCTATGAGAAAAAGCTGAGAGAGTTGAGGTTGCTCAGCCTGGAGGAGAGAAGACTCCAGTGAGACTCTGTTGTGGACATCCAGTACTTAAAGGGGCCTTATAAGAAAGATGGATAAAGACCTTTTACCTGGGCCTGTAGTAAAAGTTCAAGGGGCAATGATTTTAAACTGAAAGTGGGTAGATTTAGCTTGGACATAAGGGAGAAATTTATGATGGGGGTGGCGAGCCACTGGACAGGTTGCTCAGAGAAGCTGTGGATGCCCCATCCCTGGAAGTGTTATAGGTCAGGTTGGATGGCGCTTTGAGCAACCTGACCCAATGAAAGATGTCCCTGTTCATGGCAGGGAGGTTGGGCTAGACAATCTTTAAATGTCCCTTCCAGCCCAACCCATTCTATGGTTGGAAGTGTTCTCTTCAGTTCAACTGGGTATATACTAATGTTTGCTAATACCCTTAGTGGTCTTTTCCACTTTAGTGGAAAAGTATTGTTCTAAATTAATGTAATACTGAAATAAATTAACTTGTTTAGTGTTTGGAATACAACAAGTTGGTTACTGTTAATTCAGTTTGCCAACACTTTTTCCAGTACATTGCTAGATATCATCTAGATTTTAACTTACATCCTCTTTAAAAATGAAGGAAGATTTCTTCCCGACCTCTTATTTTAAACCTGGGAGAGTCACAAATAGTAACACTGCATACAGATCTGGTTTAGATCCGGGGCAGTGAATTCTTGGGTCTGAACTGGAAAATCTAAATACCGATAGACCTGTTAATCTAGTAATTCAAAACAAGATAAAGGTCAGTCATAAAATAGGATTTTTGTAATTATGGGGTCTTTAAGTTGTCATGGGCAACTGCAAAACTGTGTAACATAGAACCTAATGCCTCAAAAGCAATTTTCCCTTGCTCAGTTCAAATTAATTTTAAATAATGTAAGTCTCTAAAATGTTGTGAATATACCGCTCTTCTGAGTTTTCATATTAAAGATTTTCAATGCAGTCACAATGCCTGCACTGGGGCAAATTCTCCATGATTGGAATGGTCTTTGATTTTACAGGTATTCTGTTACACAAAACCAGACGCCAAGTCTTCTCATTTTAATTAAAATTCTTTTTTTTTCAAATAGTAGCTAAAAGCTTTAACCTAATTTTTTCCACACTGTAAATTGTTAATCAACGTAAAATAGTTTAAAATGCATTATGATATAAATATTCCTGTTAGTATTTCTTGTAGATTCTTTATAGATGTAATATAATACATATTGGTTTTTCACCTTAATTTTACACAGCATAACAATGTTAGCAAGCCAGGTAATATTGTCTATCGAATAAATTTTTCTGTTCTGTAACTATTAAGTTATTATCATGTTGACCTAGAACAGTGTAGGAAGAGCTTCACCTGTGCTTTATACTTTATTTATGCACTGTATATGAGGCAAGAGATTAGAGACCCTGTATCCTGGCAGTAACATTTCTCCATATTTTCAATCTTATCTGTTGAAAGATGTGCAGAATAATTTGGATTATGAGTAACTCTTCCTTCAATTCACTGAAGTCACAGAATAGATATCCTTTTCTAGAGAAAAAAAAGAGCACTGACTTGCAAATACACAGCATTTCGACTGGGGTTGACTCGGGCTTCATTCCATGCTAAAACTTTGCATGTGTCTGAGGTGGCTTCATGTAATCGTAGCTGCAAAACCAGCTTTAAGAACAGGTCCTTGTGAAAAGAAATATTTTGTAATTGTCTACAGCTGCAAACCTCAGTCCCCTTATGTGGCCACGTGCCATGTGACATTAGGAAAAATCCTTTTGGGGAAAATAATTCAGGTTAATCTTTCATTTCATAGTATATAGCAAATAGAGTTCAATGCTGACAGCTAGTCTCATGGTCATAATTCAAAGAAAAAAATCCTACAATGAAGTGAAAAATGACTTAAAACACCGAGTGATTTTAGTACCATTTCATAGGTATGTCTTCCTCATCCTCAGTAAACAGGCACATTACTAATAAAAAACACCTTTGGCATGAATTATGGTGATAATATCAAATGAAAGAAAGACAGAAAAATTCAGTTTGCTTCAAATGCGGTCTTCAGGATAAATGAGTAATGAGTAATCTTAGGAGACAGTGTATAATAATCTAGCCAGGATCTGACGGAAAAGGGGATTAAACTTGAAACATGTTCCAAGATGTCCTTAGAAGCAACAAAAAGTCCTTCAAACTGGGCAGCAGGAGAGTTCTGTATTTTTTTATACTGGGAAATACCAACATTTTAACTAAAAGGCAGGTGTTGCAGGGTTTTGTTTGAGTGTGTGTGCATATGCACATGTGCATGTGAGTGTGTGTGACAATTTATTACTAACAGCAAACATTCATCATAAGTAACAACCAGAGCAATGACAGCTATTTCAGCCTCTGACTACTGTAATGATTGAAGTAAATGATTTTTCTATGAAATTGTGTTGACATGATAAGACATATCAATGTTAAAATAGAATTATAATTGGAAAATAATTTTGCTTTACATCCAGTTTTAAGTAATACTGACTGTTAAATATTGATATTAGCTATAGCTTAGTTGCAGATATTCTGTATTGTATTCACAGTCAAAACAAATATTAATTGCAACTGAAATGAAAATTTGCAAGCCATGTCAAAATTAAGTAAGCCTCCAAAATCTATTACACAGCTCTTCCAGTACTTAATAAGAACGAGTTCTACTAATCAGGACTTTTTTTTTTTATTGTTGTATCTAACCCACTGAAGGATTTTTGCCGATTATTGCAAATAAGTGGCCTTCGAATCTCTCATAAACTGTGAAAGCTAAACAAATTTTCTGACAGGTTATAGCTCTTCAAGCTAGTTTGACATCTGCTTAAATGTCCGTTTTTCCCTCTGGTTAAACACTACGAAGGGTAACTGAATGACGTAAGATGCCCCACAAGAATCATAAGGTTTTTACTATTTTGCTGTAGAATCCCATCACTAGGAATTCTAGAAAAGGGTTATTAAATCTTGTCAACACTTAGTAACAATATAAATTTACATTTTAACAAATACCTTTTGGCATTGCCAACAGCAATGAAAGTACTTTAAATATCATGAAACTTTATAATGGGATTTTGGCAAGAAGCGGACCTCAGTGTTTCAGGTGGACAAGGTCGTATTTTAAAACCTTCCTCTGCAAATTGGAAGAACACCAGAAATTTAGTTTTCATTTCCCTCAAAGCAAGAGTGGAATTTTACAGAATTCTCACTTACCACTAAGAAGTTAGCCCAAGAGACATTATGGCAATATGCAGCATTGTAACACATGAGCAGAAGGTGCTTTACAGAAAGAACAGAAAGGGCTCACTAAAATCAGAAGAAAAGAAACCCCCCCAAATCTACAATCATTACAGACTGAACCAAGGAACAAAGAGAGGAAATGCAAAACAGCACAAGCACATGTTAACAATGTCAGTTATTGGCATAATTTTTTTTAATGAAATACAAGCAACAAATGAGTTCCAGAATTCACTCTTAATTAAAATACATATAGTACATTATGCTCTTCCTAAACACAGTATAAGCAGGAACAGCAAAAGTTACATTAAAAGTGCTGTAATATTTTTATATTCAAAATCCCTGTTCCGAAGTTACCTTACTTCAGGCTGATTTTTTTTTTAAGTAGACCTCTGCTTCTCGATGACATGGTGCAGGCAGAGAAAAGAATACAGGTGATAAAATAAGGGTAAGTCATCTTGAATAAACCAGAAGTAGGAGAATATACTCATTCAATTAAAAAAAACCCAACACCACAAAAACCACACCACAAAACAAACTCAAAAAACAAGCCTTATTATGCAGGAAAGAAAATTGATCATGTATAACAAAGACAGTGGCAAAATTGTTTGGCAAATACAAGCAAAACCTGTGTCTAAGCTGCTTAGAATACTAAAAATCTATTAGTCTCTTGAAAATCTATTACATTATTCTCCACTGGAAATCAAACTTAATTCTGCAATTAAAGGGCAACTGATGGTGTATAACAAGCAACACTTCAAGGTTCAATTGTTAATCTGTTTTCATCAAAAGATGTACTAAAAAGAAACAAAATAATCAGGAATGATCTTGAATGTGCATTTTTCAGTTCACACAGTAATACCACTGGGTAAAAGCAGCTTTCTCATGTTTTGTGAAAGTGCCAAGAAACGTGCACAAATGCCGGCTGAATGAGTATAATATTAAATGCAACTTGTAGTAAGGACAAATCTTTGCCAGACAAGAAATGGGTAACGCCACAAACGATAACTGTCATTTTTTTAGATGTATGAATGAATTTTATCTCCAGTTGTTACATGTGATGCATAGAACTGATTATTTCAGTAAAGCTTCTTTTCAGAGGTTCTGAATCTCCAGACTTGGAAGAAATTTTATTTGATTTGATACCTTGCAGCTCTGTCCTGTTTCTTAGGAAACTAAATGTTAAGTACAACCCAAAAATGGCTCTATGTGCTACCTTATGAAGCTCTTTGTATTTATAAGGCCTGAATTTCTATACATACTTATTTCTTCACCCGTAACCTCAGTTATTACTCCTTTACAAAGCTTTCTGAGAAGAGCAGTCTGTTGTGGAGCAATAACTATGGAAAGTGTTTCCTAAACCCCCACTGGTAAAGACAGGAATTATTCATTTTAAAAGTGCTGTGAGAACTAATGAAGCTCCTGTTTTTCTAAGCATTTATATTTTATGGTCTGTGCACTTCACTTACATACCCCAGGCTCTTCCTCATTTGGCTGGGCAAGACAAACTACAAAACTCTCCAACAAAAGTCGTGCTTGGAAGCTACAGCAGATTCTTCACAGCAAACAGAGGACCACAGGAAGGGTCACAAGGTGGTTATTCAGTATTGGGAGGTTACAATAACAACCAGTGAAGGGTGTAGACTGCTTCAGAAAGACACTATTTACCAAGAGATACTTAGCTACAGCAGGAGTTTAAGTTTTCATACTACGTGAATAGTAAGTTTGTGAGTATCACTGAAGACATTTCACATCTCTAACCATTTTGACTTTTACAGTGCCACTGAAATACAGATTATACCTCTCTACAGAATATGCAGAAATATGCAATTAAATGCTTGCCTCTTCTTCATATAGGTCTTATCGTCAGGCCCATAAATTGAACTTCTGGGGACTGGAAGTCATTGTGTTTTACTAATACCATGTTTGCATTCATTTTTATCTCATTTTCTGAAACAGCCCCATCGGCTAACGATATAATGAATAGGGTGTGCTTGTTTCTAAAGAAATAAAAAGAGAATGCATAAAACAGGTGGGGGGAAACCCCACAAAACTCCCTAAGACTTTACAATTCACTACAATGGGGATAGGAAGCTGCTATTCCCAGGCCACATATAATTTTAGTAGAAGTTACTGATTAATAAATAAAGTTTTAAGTTTTACTGAGAAGTTATGTTAATTTCAATTTTGTCGGCTTGTTGTGTTTGTTGTTGAAAAATCTAGGAAATGGAACCAAATGCAGGCCCAAACACAGATCCAAACTCTTAAGTCAATCTGCTCTTAGTACCAGCAAGGCTACTAAGTTTTGCTGAATTACAAGCACTGCATATAGCTCCCCTGGTTGAGGTATGGTATTTTTTTTATCTCAACCTCTATTACTGAGGTAAAGTACACACTAGGAGACTTCTAAAATTAGCTACACAATTACCTATGATTGCTTTGTTTACATATTTTGGGTACAGAAGGAACTGAATATGAACAAACCACCCTTAAAACTAAGGAAGACGAAGCTAACAACTGGCTGAGCTCTACCTAAAATGTATACACCGCTGCTATTGCCAGTCCCTCCTAATGACCATCAGAGGGAGAGACAAAAGTTAAGTATATGAGGGTTGGTTTCAATTGCCAAGTGTAAGAACATTTTGGAAGAGGAAAATTAAGGAATATGAAAAGAGCAGGGGAACTAAATGACTCAAGCATTTAGAGTTAGGACATTATATTCTAAAGGTAAATAAATATTGCTTATTTTGCAGTCCCTCATTATACAGCTTTAATAGTGCATTGTTCTAGGGCTATGAAAAGCTGCCTGGTCGTAGTCTGGATAACTGGATAGGAACAGCAGATTGAGTTGAAGATAAAATTTTTACAAACTCAAATAATGAATTGATACCAACGTGGTTGTGCACCAACCACTTACCATAAGCTTTGATTGTATCTTTCTTACTCAGCGTATTCTGTCTATCCCCCATAGGCTGTAGTAAATGTTTTCTCTAAGTTTTTAATCATTATTAGTCCCTCATCTATGATAACAGCAGGAATAGTAAACAGCACACCATCTAGCAGTAAGCAAAGCAAGACTAAGCAGTGCAACTGTAAAAACACCAGGCCAAACCACCACCCAGATCGTAATTGGCAACACAAAATTTTTGGCAAAGACCTGCTTGAAAACAAGACCTCACTGTCGAATCTTATATAAAATTTAACGGATTACCCTTAAAAAAAACCAGGAGAATCACAAGACATTTTTTTTCTTCTTCACAAAATGTAACAGTCTGCAGTTAATCTTTATATATTTGCCTTTTGTTATATTATGTGTGAGAGTGCATCCATGTATATGTAAACATTGGTCAACTTCAAACACGAAAGAGTTATTTTTGCAGTATTACATACACATAGACTAAAAGTAAGCATGTACACACATAAATACACATGTACAAATACACAAGTACACATACAAATACACAAGTACACATACATGTAATTTGTGGATTCCAAACCTCATTTTCCGATACTTCTAGCTTACAGGGGGAAAGGAGAAACAAAAAATATCAGTATAACGTCCCTAGACATAAGTGACATCATTTATTTCTTGGTTCATTTTTCCACTCTATAGTAGACAGAGACCATTGTTCGGCACACTGCAAACATACTGGGGTCACAGCTTGGTTTAATGATCTCCATTTGAAATGGTGGTTTTAATATTTTATGATTTTTTATTTTCTTTCTTTCCTGGCTACCCATTGCCATCAGCTGCCATCAGGAATGGTTTTAGAGAACTGTGTGCAAGAGTGAGATGAATGTATATTCTTTCCCACATTTACTAACCCACAGCATGGTTTTAAAAAAAGTGTGGGGGAGAGATTTTTCCCTTTTATTAAAGCATTTAGTAGCTAGCATATATTCACATGGAACAAAAGAAATATTACACTTTTTTTTCCTTTATTTTGAAGGAAGAGGAGTCTAGAAAGACAGAGAGCCCCTCTACCAAGGAACTAAAATGCCTCTCATCTAACAAAATTTTCTAGTGGTCTATTAATCCAAGTAGGTTTTACACGTTAACTTTTCATTTTCATCTTCACAGAAAACGTATGCAGCGTTAAAATCTTCAGTCTTGCTGGAGACACAGAAAGACTGCAGACTCGCAGATGCAACATTGCTTCCTCTTAATGTAAATGACCACTGAAATCTTGTTTGTAAGATTAAGCAGAAGCTTCACTTTCAACATGCTAGTAATGCTATCAAGTTCAAAGTTAAAAGCAGGTGTAATTTTTCTCAGGGCTGACGCAGCTGGCCAAGTTTCTGTTTCTTAAAAGTAAGAACCATGGTTGGGGTGGGGGTATTGCTAGTTTCCTTAAAATTACTTTTCCCATTTTTACCATTCCTCGGCAATATTTAGCTCAGAAACAGAAATACAACTTTCAAGATCAATTAAGACAATCTGCATAGCATGAAGGCTTTGAGATTCACAAACACCAGAAGGGAATCAAAGATGTTAGTTGTCAGCGACTCCCTTCTGAAGGTGTCTATCACTTTGACATCCTGTGTCCTAGGTTCCAGGGGCCAGCTGCAACAGACAGGTCCAATGGACCACTTGCCACTGCTATGTCTCCATGCAATTACTAGCAATTTTCCTGGAAATTTCTTTTGAGCACAAAGAAAACAAAGAAATTTTTCAAACGATCTGGGAGGTGAGGAGGCTGACAAGCTGAATAAAAAATGGAAATACAGTTTTCCAAAACAAAACAAAACAAAAACTAAATCACAGAGAGACATATGAGAGCACGAGATGTATGAAATGTGCAAGAGCCCATTCAGCCTACATTTTGTTTAATATGACAAGGCCACAAGTGACATACTACTTTTGCTTCTCAGCACGCACTTCAAGAGTGTTGTGGGCTATCAGAGTGTCCAAAGGACAAAATCAAAGTAGCAACAGATAAAAGGGCAAAGTTATTTAATTTGATATGAGAAAAGACAATAAATGCCTTTAAAAAAAACAACAACCAAACGAAAAAAGAAGAGCTGCTGTCACTGTAGCACAGGAAGAAAAACCCTGTCTTTCTGACCATAGTGGATAGGATAAAATGATAATGAAAAGCCCTGGAAGAGAATGTGCAAAGCAGTTTGTATTACTGGAGATCCTTAAGAACAAGTTAAATGAATATCAAGATTTATATCGATGGAACTGATGTTGCTGTGCAGAGGATAAATGAACACGTGATGCTCTCTCCCAATAGGAAAAAAATACATTTCTTCTCTTTAGAGAGTGTTCTTACATTTCTTTCAAATGGAGTATCAGCTAGTAATAGTTTTTCCCAGACCATTCAGATCTCTAAGATCTGATATTTTATTATTGATCAAAACAAGAAGTTACAGTCCCACACTATTCCTTTAACTTGTGATGATTGGAATTTGAGGGGTTAAGAACTCCATATCTCTTTCATTATTTTTACTTTTTATGTCATATCTTTGAATTGTGAGACCAATATTCTTGGAAGTAACTTCAGGGTACATAGGGAAAAATAAAACCTTTTTAGAGGTAAGACTAAATATAACCAAGTAAATATGTACCTCAGAACAACATGTATCTTAGTTTGGTTTTGGTACTTAGTTTAAAAAGAAGCTTAAGCCTCTCATCACCTTTCTAGGAAGTAAAAACAAGGAAATCTACCCTATATCCTGGCTATCCGGGTATGTTTGCTTGTAATTATTGATCACGCTTTCACGCTGATAGATATAGATATAGATATAGATATATATGTATAAAAAATCAGCTGCGTGATTAGTCATTTTGCACAGTATTTTTAGCTGATGCCTACTGTGGAAAAGTCTCACAAACATACTCACAATTTTGGGTAATCTTTCTGACACTATAAAGAGTTAGGAAACCAAAATTTTTCATTTGGCTTTCTAAGAACAAGAACAATCAAATACTCTCAATTATTTCATATTTTACTCAATGTATTTATTTAACATAAGTATTGGCAATGAACTTACAATAGCAACTGTGGTACCAAAAAAGATTTGCTTTCAAAAGGTGTCTGCAATAACTAAACCACATAGTAACTTCTTGTGGTTTAGGCCAAATCGGCCACTGGGGACATAGGGGACCCCAGATGGGACCGACAGATGCTCTCCTCTACCCTTCTTCAAAGAGAGAGGCAGAGGAGGGAAAAAGAGACTTATGAGTTTAGAAGGAACTAAACTGCTTTAATGAAATATTAATAATACAATAAGAGGGAATAATGAAAAATACACAAAACCGTATCAAGCTCCCAGGATGACAATCACGACCCCGGCTGGCACTGGGGCAGCCCCAGGCTGGACTCAGTGATGGACGGGAACTGGATTCCGGGTCTGCATTCAGGATCGGGACCAAGGGCAGATGAACAGACAGAGTCCTCCTCAGACATCGGCCATCGAAGGAAGAGGGCTGAACCTTTGATCCCTCAGCTTTTATACTGAGCATGAGGCAGATGGGATGGAATACCCCGTTGGTCAGTTTTGGGTCACCTGTCCTGTTCGCTTCTCCCCGCAGGTGGGACCCCACTACACTTTTCTGTTTCCGACCCTCCAACGTGGCAAATAACAAAGTTGGTTGGCCTTGGCTGTTACAGCAATAAGTATAAGCAGGAGCCTCTCTGCATCCCATGCCTGGGCATCAGCTATAAACACGGGTCTTATCACTCTGAGAGAGTGAACATTGTCTGCACAATATGCTGTTAATTTCAGTAGTTAGAAGAGGCCCAGCTAAGAAGCGAAGTTACTGAACAAAATTGGTCCTGTTTTAGCTCAAACCAGGACATAACTGGAATCAACATACTCCAACAAGGTCAGGATTGGTTCTCTGCTATGATATATGCAGGGCTCCGTATTGCGGCCAAGTCTGGTTAATATCTTTATCAAAGACCTGGACAAAGGGATTGAGTGCATCCTCAGTAAGTTTGCAGATGACACCATGTTGGGCAGGAGTGTTGATGTGCTTGAGGGTAGGAAGGTTCTGGACAAGCTGGACCAATGGGCCACGGCCAACTATATGAGGTTCAACAAGGTCAAATGCCAGGTCCTGCACTTGGGTCACAACAGCCCCATGCAGTGCTACAGGATCGGGGTGGAGTGGCTGGAAAGCTGCGTGGCAGAAAAGTACCTGGGGGTGTTGGTCGACAGACGCCTGAATGTGAGCCCAGGCAGCCAAGAAGGCCAGTAGCGTCTTGGCCTGTATCAGAAACAGTGTGGCCAGCAGGACTAGGGAAGTGATCGTCCCCCTGTACTCAGCACTGCTGAGGCTGCATCTCAAATACTGTGTTCAGTTTTGGGCCCCTCACTGCAAGAAAGACATTGAGGTGCTGGAGCGTGTCCAGAGAAGGGCAACAAAGCTGGTGAGGGGTCTGGCGAACAAGTCTTATGAGGAGCGGTGGAGGGAACCGGAGTTGTTTTGCCTGGAGAAAAGGGGGCTGAGGGGAGACCTTATTGCTCTCTAAAGCTACCTGAATGGAGGTTGTAGAGAGGTGGGGGGGTCGGTCTCTTCTCCCAAGTAACAAGTGTTGGGACAAGAGAAAATGGCCTCAAGTTACACCAGGGTAGGTTTAGGATGGGTATTAGGAAAAAATTCTTCACAGAAAGGGTTGTCAAGCATTGGAACAGGCTGCGGCAGGGAAGTGGTAGAGTCACCATCCCTGGGGGTATTTAAAAGATGTGGTGCTTAGGGACATGGTTCAGTGGTGGACTTGGCAGCGTTATGTTAATGGTTGAACTTGATGATCCTAAGGCTCTTTTCCAACCTAAATGATCTGATGATTCTATATTGAGTGAGAAACGCACCTGCAAACTCAATGACTTTTTTGCCTCAGTCTTCACAGACAAGGACAGCAGCCGCACTGCCCAAGACGCAGATTGCAAAGGAGAGGATTGGGAAAACGGAGCACCACCCACTGTAGATGAAGATAAAGTGAGAGACCACCTGAGGAACCTGAAGGTGCACAAGTCCATGGGACCTGATGAGATACATCCGCGGGTCCTGAGGGAACTGGCAGATCAAGTCGCGAAGCCACTAGCCATCATATTTGAGAAGTCGTGGCAGTCTGGCGAGGTTCCTGCCAACTGGAAAAGGGGAAACATAACCCCTATTTTCAAAAAGGGAAACAAGGAAGACCCGGGGAACTACAGGCCAGTCAGTCTCACCTCTCTGCCTGGCAAGATCATGGAGCAGATCCTCCTGGAAACTCTGCTGAGGCACACAGAAAACAAGGAGGTGATTGGTGAGAGCCAACATGGCTTCACCAAGGGCAAGTCATGCCTGACAAATTTGGTGGCCTTCTATGAAGGGGTTACAGCGGCAGTGGACAAGGGAAGATCTGCTGATGTCATCTACCTGGACTTGTGCAAAGCGTTTGACACTGTCCCACACAATATCCTGGTCTCTAAATTGAAGAGACATGGATTCGATAAATGGACCACTCGGTGGATAAAGAACTGGCTGGATGGTCGCACTCAGAGGGTTGCGGTCAACAGCTCGGTGTCCAAGTGGAGAGCAGTGACGAGTGGCGTTCCTCAGGGGTCGGTACTGGGACCCGTACTGTTCAACATCTTTGTCAGCGACATGGACACTGGGGTAGAGTGCACCCTCAGCAAGTTTGCTGATGATACCAAGCTGTTTGGCGAGGCAGACACGCTGGAGGGGAGGGATGTCGTCCAGAGGGACCTGGACAGGCTGGAGAGGTGGGCCCAAGCCAACCTCATGCAGTTCAACAAGGCCAAGTGCAAGGTCCTACATCTGGGTTGGGGCAATCCCAAGCACAAATACAGGCTCGGCGGAGAATGGCTGGAGAGCAGCCCTGTGGAGAAGGACCTGGTGGTGATGATTGATGAGAAGCTCGACATGAGCAAGCAATGTGCGATCGCAGCCCAGAAGGCCAACCGTATCCTGGGCTGCATCAAAAGAAGTGTGGCCAGCAGGTCAAGGGAGGTGATTCTGCCCCTCTACTCCGCTCTCGTGAGACCCCACCTGGAGTACTGCATCCAGCTCTGGAGTCCCCAACATAAGAAGGACATGGACCTGCTGGAGCGCGTCCAGAGGAGGGCCACAAAGATGATCAGAGGGCTGGAGCACCTCTCCTATGAGGAGAGGCTGAGAGAGTTGGGGCTGTTCAGCCTGGAGAAGACAAGGCTCCGGGGAGATCTTATTGCAGCCTTCCAGTACCTAAAGGGGGCCTACAGGAGAGCTGGGGAAGGACTTTTTACTAGGGCATGTAGTGATAGGACGAGGAGGAATGGCTTTAAGCTGGAAGAGGGCAGGTTTAGATTAAACATTAGGAAGAAGTTTTTCACTTTAAGGGTGGTGAGGCACTGGAACAGGTTGCCCAGAGAGGTTGTTGAAGCCCCATCCCTGGAGGTGTTCAAGGCCAGGCTGGACGTGGCCTTGGGCAACCTGGTCTAGTGAGAGGTATCCCTGCCTGTGGCAGGGGGGTTGGAACTCGATGATCTTCAAGGTCCCTTCCAACCTAAACCATTCTATGATTCTATGATTCTATGATTCCTGTGTTTTCAGTGATGAGGGTGTGCACGGGGAAAATTTCTCAAAAACGTTAAATAGGGACTAATGGGCAATGTTTATGCTCTTAATTATGAGATCAGCATATTGTAAGTAACCTAAAAATTAGTACTCACAATAAATCACAAAATCTGAAATATACTGAGGGTGAGTTTGTTTGTTTGCTTTGGTTAGCCTTTTTTCCCAAAAGCACACTTTGCTCACCTCAGATTTTTCCTCTGAAAGCATGCATACTTACCCAAGCCTGACTTCCTACCACAGGTCAAAGCAGTTCATTTTTGCTCTCCTATTCTAGCAGGACAAACTGATGCATTTCCTCAATCAATATATAATAAGCAGTATACAAATAAGGTATGCTTCATATAATTAGATCAATCCTTCCGATCTTTTTTTAATTCCTGTGTTATCAGCAGAACTCAAAGCAAGTTTTCTGTAGCAGCATGACAGTTCAGACGACCATTTAGCAAGGTAACACCTTCTCTCCGCTGCATATGTTTCCCCTCATTGTACATACAAAAATGAGGTGTCTCTTTCTGTTACAGCAATATGTAAGAACATCATATTCAAGCAGTCATCTACTCTTATCCCTAATTATTTTTTGAAATATAGTCAGATCAACATTCTTTGTTTCTAAATACAGCCTGCCATATTTGTCCAAGTAAAACAAAAATTGTTTAAATGAGCCTATTTTAGAAAATATTTCATGTCATTCAGTGCAGCCTCACTATTTATAACCCCAGAAATCTGGGCACTGATATATCAAATAGATTTCTGCACCATTCGTTCAGGCTATGACACACCCCATATGCAACCACCCCATTTCTCCTTGCTTTTACTCAGCTAGTCTCTCTAATTCATTAAGTGTACTTAATGCTTATTGCTTATTGTGCTTCTTTATGGAGAATCAGGGTTTTTTAATCTTCTACCAGGTTTCAGAAATAACACTTCACTATATGCAATTCCTCAGTCTACTTTAATGAACTGTTCTGTTGGGGTTTCATAATTTTCTGCTCTAGTCAGCACTACATGCAATAATACTGCAACAGCATAAAAAGGGTGTTCCCTGTCATTCACAAATGGCAAACACTGGCATTCTCACAAGACATTCTCCTTGAGTCAGGTTAGTTTTAACCTGCTGCTGGTGTGTTGTTGCAGTAGTGGAAATCATAGAATCATAGAATGGTTTAGGTTGGAAGGGACCTTGAAGATCATCGAGTTCCAACCCCCCGCCACAGGCAGGGATACCTCTCACTAGACCAGGTTGCCCAAGGCCACGTCCAGCCTGGCCTTGAACACCTCCAGGGATGGGGCTTCAACAACCTCTCTGGGCAACCTGTTCCAGTGCCTTACTACCCTTAAAGTGAAAAACTTCTTCCTAATGTTTAATCTAAACCTGCCCTCTTCCAGCTTAAAGCCATTCCCCCTCGTCCTATCACTACATGCCCTAGTAAAAAGTCCTTCCCCAGCTCTCCTGTAGGCCCCCTTTAGGTACTGGAAAGCCGCAATAAGATCTCCCTGGAGCCTTCTCTTGTCCAGGCTGAACAGCCCCAACTCTCTCAGCCTCTCCTCATAGGAGAGGTGCTCCAGCCCTCGGATCATCCTCGTGGCTCTCCTCTGGACACGCTCCAGCAGGTCCATGTCCTTCTTATGTTGGGGACTCCAGAGCTGGATGCAGTACTCCAGGTGGGGTCTCACGAGAGCGGAGTAGAGGGGCAGAATCACCTCCCTTGACCTGCTGGCCACACTTCTTTTGATGCAGCCCAGGATACGGTTGGCCTTCTGGGCTGCGATCGCACATTGTTGGCTCATGTCGAGCTTCTCGTCAATCATCACCACCAGGTCCTTCTCCACAGGGCTGCTCTCCAGCCATTCTCCGCCGAGCCTGTATTTGTGCTTGGGGTTGCCCCAACCCAGATGTAGGACCTTGCACTTGGCCTTGTTGAACTGCATGAGGTTGGCTTGGGCCCACCTCTCCAGCCTGTCCAGGTCCCTCTGGACGACATCCCTCCCCTCCAGCGTGTCTGCCTCGCCAAACAGCTTGGTATCATCAGCAAACTTGCTGAGGGTGCACTCTACCCCAGTGTCCATGTCGCTAACAAAGATGTTGAATAGTACAGGCCCCAGTACCGACCCCTGAGGAACGCCACTCGTCACTGCTCTCCACTTGGACACCGAGCCGTTGACCGCAACCCTCTGAGTGCGACCATCCAGCCAGTTCTTTATCCACCGAGTGGTCCATTTATCGAATCCATGTCTCTTCAATTTAGAGACCAGGATACCGTGTGGGACAGTGTCAAACGCTTTGCACAAGTCCAGGTAGATGACATCAGCAGATCTTCCCTTGTCCACTGCCGCTGTAACCCCTTCATAGAAGGCCACCAAATTTGTCAGGCATGACTTGCCCTTGGTGAAGCCATGTTGGCTCTCACCAATCACCTCCTTGTTTCCTATGTGCCTCAGCAGAGTTTCCAGGAGGATCTGCTCCATGATCTTGCCAGGCAGAGAGGTGAGACTGACTGGCCTGTAGTTCCCCGGGTCTTCCTTGTTTCCCTTTTTGAAAATAGGGGTTATGTTTCCCCTTTTCCAGTTGGCAGGAACCTCGCCAGACTGCCACGACTTCTCAAATATGATGGCTAGTGGCTTCGCGACTTGATCTGCCAGTTCCCTCAGGAC
The DNA here is from genome assembly GCA_017639485.1 of Pluvialis apricaria. Classification (NCBI taxonomy): domain Eukaryota; kingdom Metazoa; phylum Chordata; class Aves; order Charadriiformes; family Charadriidae; genus Pluvialis; species Pluvialis apricaria. The sequence continues at coordinate 42,245,967 of CM030044.1, forward strand.
CCCTGGATGTATCTCATCACGTCCCATGGACTTGTGCACCTTCAGGTTCCTCAGGTGGTCTCTCACTTTATCTTCATCTACAGTGGGTGGTGCTCCATTTTCCCAATCCTCTCCTTTGCAATCTGCATCTTGGGCAGTGCGGCTGCTGTCCTTGTCTGTGAAGACTGAGGAAAAAAAGTCATTGAGTACCTCAGCTCTGTCGCTGCCCCAGGTAACCAGTTCTTGCGTTTCCTTCCAGAGAGGGCCTACGTTTTCCCTCGTCTTTCTTTTCTCGCTGACATACCTATAGAAGGATTTTTTGTTTGTCTTAATGTCCCTGGCCTGATTTAGTTCTAACTGGGCTCTCTGGCTAACCCAGTCTCTGGCTGCTTGAACGATTCCTCTGTAATCCTCCCAGGCTACGCACCCCTGTCTCCACTCCCTATAGGCCTCCTTTTTTCTTTTGGTCACTTCCAAGAGCTCCTTATTGATCCACGCAGGCCTCCTGGAGATGGAAATGTGGAGATACCAAGTGCAAATCTGACTTTAGATCAGTTAATTACATTTCAACCTAGCTGAAATTGCTCAATTTTTTGTTTTTTGTTAAATTATTCCCTCTTTGATACAGATGTGATCAGAAGTAGAGAAGTTTATTGGAAAGAGAAATGGACAAAAGATAGAAGTAATTCATTTGATAGTCCTATTCTTTTTCAAGAGCATGCAGCTTTTACAGAAAGGTAAAAAGTGTAAATTTTATTGAAAGGTCACAATATACCATACAATGCCATTGTACTTTCACATGTAGGTAGTGCACTACTATTATCTATTAATATTGCACATGAATGTTTGAGATGTTTGCTCCATAGTCTTTACCCCCACAAACTTCTCTGACATCCTCAGATAGTCTATTCTCTGTTTTCCGATTATTCCCTTTCCACTGATTTTGAGCAGAGTTTATGTCCAGATGCCAGTTATGTGAGGAACAGGTTCTATTCAGGAAAATTTCTGTGATGCCAAAATCTATAGTTTAATTCAATCACTTATACAGGATGATGATAAAAGGATGCATTTCACATGTCTGTATCCTGTCTTTACTAGAGTTGTTTAGAAATAACTTTATCTTGTTTTCCTTCAGGATTTGCTGGTGTAAGTATGACTTCCAGAAAATTGGGACCAAAAAAAAAATTAAAAAGTGAACACATTCTGGTACTCCTTATTCTTACTTTTCTTCTACTCACACTGGACCTACTAAATTCCAGGAGCTACACAGATTTCAATCAGTGCTGTTTCAAATGCTAATAAAAAAGAACAGCCTAGAACAACCATATATAGTAAGTAATAAAGTAACATACCACTGTTAAGTCAACTGCCATGATAAATTAACGAGATTGCTTTCCTATCTGCATTTCCCAGCAGTTCTTTAAAAAAATGAATTAAAATGAATTTTCATCCCTTTCAAATAATACAGGAATATATATCCATAACAGACATTGTCTCTTTTCCAGAATAAATCATTCTGATTATCTAACACTGGACCACAGTCTAATTTGGGCTACAGAATTTAATCCAGCTAATCCAGCTTCTGATTTACTCACAGTATATTATGAGAAAAGGCAACCAAGTTTAGTGTGAAGGTGTGAATTAATCTCTATCATTGTTTCAAAGGTTAAATTAAAGGAACAGCTCAAAGCACACAAAAGCTAACAAAATGTGCCTCTGGGTTCTGCAGTGATGCAGCATTTGTCCTTCAGTGGTCAGGCACAAGCGCATACGCCTTGTATACCGTCTTCTGTTGAATACTTTCTTGCCACTTCCTTTTCCTACACCAATATACTTGCAACAATTTTCCCCTTTATCAAACAACCTGCCAGAACCTAATTACCCTTAAGACCTCTCTCCTCTGTAACTTTGGCTGACACATGTCAATGTGTTTAAAAGTTACAAGGGGTGAAGAAAGGCAGCCGTGCACATAGTGTGATTACAAAATACTGCTTAAAAAACCAGACTTAATGCTTATTAAATTTATTCCAGCCTTATAAAACAATAGAAAAGCTTTATGAATTAGTCACAATACATTAAAAAAAAGGCCCACGAAGAAAAAAAAAAATGTTTCTAAATAACGATAATCACTTTATATGTGTTCAGATTAGGGAGAAAGTTACTTGGGGGATTTTGCTGTTTGGTTGGTTTGTACACATATTCCACCAGTGACTGTAATGGAGTTCTTTCAGATTTATAGTGACTCAGGAAAACCATGAATAAAGTTCTCTAGAGGTACAATATGTGTAGATTCCTGAAAGGAAGGAAGCAAATTCAGGGCAAAAAAGTTGTGATTAGATATCGTTCATCTCAAATCAAAACACAACAAAAAATGCAGCTGGCTAAGAACAGGAAATTCACCCATGCCTTCGTTTCCTTCCTTGGAAGTAATGAGGTTCACAGATCCAAAAGCTTGAATCTCTGTTCTGTGTGTAGAGCTCTGTGTGTAGAGCAAACATTTCAATTGGTAGGAAAGGTGGGATTCCTGTTGATCCAGACTACTTTGAGATTTCCCAGGATGAAGAAGAGTCTTGAGTAGTGAATTCAGATTCAAGAAAGAAAACAGATCAAAAGGCAATAGAATGATCTTCTGGCAAAGCACCAAATTCAACTATTAGTCCAAGGAAACAAGTTTTCTTACTTCTGAGGTGCACAGATTTAAAACACTGGAATTTTCACAGTGGAAACTGGCAAGTGTGGGACAAAAGTGACATAAATAGGTTTTTAAAGATGTGACTATTGTATATGTAAGAGCTACTGGGGTCCCAAAACTGAAGACACGCATACACACACACCAAAAAAGAACATCCCCACCACCCCACCCTACCCCCCAACTGCCCCTCCAAAAAAGATGACGACAAAAAAGACAAGAATGTGGATATCTAATATCTACAGTTTGGTGCAAATTCACTACATTTCCGACCCCCCAGCCCCACCAAAAACGTGCACCTTTTCACCTATTAATATATCAAAGCTTTAAGGGAGTAAACACTGATACTGCAGGATTAATTTCCTCTCATTTATTTCTGCAGTTCTACCAGAAAATACCTCGAACTCTTGGAAACAGAAAATTCTTGTATAATAGAGAATCAAGTTATGCAGTGAATGATTATGAACAACAACTCTGGATATTTACAGTACGACAAAATTGCAAGAACTAGGCAGTTTGGTGTTCCTGCATTCTGGCTCCAACTTCTTAAATTAGGGTTTAGAGATTCTGCCTCCCAGGCAGCTGGAGACAAGATCCAGATGATTTAGGCTTTATGATAAAACCAAGAGCATGTGAAAAGAAAAAATGTCTTTCTTTCCTAGAACTGTCTTATAAAAAGACAATATACATGAAAAACAAGAACTATTACTTATCTCTTCTCAAACGTCTCTAGGGAAAGCAGCAGGTTGGTCCCTGTGCATCTGAAGTATCAAGACTGCCAATAAATTAAGCCCTTCTTGAAAACAAATTGCTTTCCTGGAGTGAGATTGTGTCAGTTGGTCTCTATACACAGTTTCCCATCCCTGGTGAACTTTACTTCTGATCATTACTTCTGACGCAACAAATTCTGACCTGAATAAAGAAAATATGACATCACGTGCCATCAGCAGGTATCTTGAACGAAATCACATATCGTCTCATTCTGAAGGCACATGTGAATGTCAAACTTGAAAACAACAAGAAATATACCATGTCCTTGGAGACCCCATGTTAAGAGCATCTGGAGAAAATGAGATTTGGAGAAAATGACCTTAAGTTTCTTCCACATGCTACAGGAACAAAAGAGGCAAATATAGTTCCTCTGATTTCTTTCAGGACACAATGCTGCATCCTCATAATAATTCAGTACTTAATAAAGACATATAACATTCACCCACCACTCTCTACAATTTAAAAAAAACCCCAAAAAACAGCTTGATATTTTTTAAGTATTTGACAGGCCACATCACACGTCAAGAATTCACTTGCAGCCTTACTAATGTACCTACAGGACACAAAATATTTGCAGAAATGGTTTTGTACTGTGGACAGCTATTTTTGAGTGTGCTTCATTACAATGTATAACAGCTTCACCAAATAGCACTGAGTATGATTATTTGCATAACAGTGAGAAAATTGCTGAGAACAAGACTGATAAAACCATTCTAAATAATAAAAGATGGCTCTGAGTTTTCAGTTTCCCTGTCTCGGAGTCTAGCTTTCAATATATTCAGAGACAAAGAGTCTTGATGGATTTGGGTTTTGTCTTTTTTTTTAAACTCAGTTCTGACTAAGGGCATCACATGAAATGCATTAATATGAAGACATCACTTCTTAGTGGAAACACCACATATTAAATACTCTTGTTAATTCAGTATGCAGGGAAATATAAAATAATTATTTAAGTAAAAGTGCATCTTTAAGAACATTTAGGCCTCAACTGGCAATAGTCTAAATATGCAAGATGATACACCAAAATGTATCTTAGTTTATGAGATTATTAACATTTCAGTCCTTAGGATTAACATTTTAGTTATACTCCACTACATACTAGGCTGGTTCTTCCAAACTTCTCCCATCTTCTTTTCTGAAATAATAAATCGACCATCATTGTGTAGTAATGCAGGACTTCAATTTCTAAAGAAATTTAAACACAGGAAGTACCAGATATCTAACAATATCTAATAATCTGCTTTACCAGATTTCCAGCCTGTATTCGTAGACATAATTAGTTTAGATGCTGTTGCTAGCTGAACTAAAATGAACTCCAAGTCGTTTGATGTTCACCCATTACTAACGACTGTTTTTAAGGACAATGTCCTTGGAAGTGCAGGCTTTCCCACGGAGCCAAGCTGCTTGGCTGTCTAATTTCCTTGCTAAATGAATTCCTTGGCTCTTATCTTACGTAGCATTGTAAGGGTACATCACGTTGTACGGCAGGTGAATGCTGCCAAACATAACATGTCCCTGCCCAGAGAGATTACATTCTGAAGACACTTCAGACACCTCACAGCACAGCCCACATGAGCATGGCTTCAGACTTACACTAGTCTGAAATGCTTCCTCCTTAACCCCTTCAACTCATGTAGGGCACCAGACACACTATTCATTCCAGTACCCAGCAGAAAAGCAAGTGAAGATGACTGCAAAATGCAAATGTTACTGGTATTTCTCTGTATTCAAGAACATCCCTGTATTCTCAAAAAGGAATCTGGAGAATCTTATGTTAGACTTTTGATAACACAATTTCTCTCCTCAGGCTCCTAAGATTTTGGATTCTTAGCTTCTGTTTTATTGACTAAATTGTCGGTTTAAGTAATGAATAGATGCGATGAAATTTATTTAAAAAATTAATTCCACATTTTCATGAAAGCCATTTCCTGTTCATTACTCTACACTGAGCTTTTTAAAATCCAGAGACACCAAAGCCTGGTCTTTTCTTTCCCCTCATCTGCTCAAAAAGGGGGAAGCAGCACTCTGCATTTTAGTTTTCACTTTTCAAAGGCAAAAGGAAAGGAATGAGAGTCACTGTCATTTCCTTGTTCAGTAGTGAGACGCCATAACTGAAGAGACTTTAGGCTATGGCACAAGTCCCAGCTGCACAATTGATTCCTCTCTCAGCTGTCTTTATCAGCAGAGGCACTGGATAATGGAGTCTTGCTCTCACATTTAAATTCCTATCACAATCTTTTTTTTTCAATAAAAAATAATCCAAGTGTATAGACTCTAGCAAACAGAAAGCCAGTTTCTTCACTAACACCTTGATGGTTTTATATCTCTTCAGAAAAATACTAGGTATTGTGAAATACTGCCAATTGGGCATCAAAGTTGATGTATGGGTCGAAAAATCTGGGCTCTTAAGAACAATATGACAAGACAGAAGATGCATCTTAAATGCCTGCCCAGTTTGTTAATGATTTACTTTCACAAGGGATGTTGGAAAACCCATTTTCCTTTATCCCGAAGATGCTTTAAAAGAGATAAAAAATGAATGGAAGAACCAAAGAACTGACATTTTAGATTGTATGTTCTGACATACTGCTGTTGGTAAAGTATTCCAAATGCTTTATATACATTGGGACAGGAGATGGAGAGTGAAAGAATGTTTATTTCTCACCCAAATCAGCCTTGTCACAGGTCTTGCAAATCCCAGGTATGGGCTCTAATTTTTTTATCACTTAGCTCTGTGGGAGGAACAGCTCTGCGTTCTCGAGTTTCAAACCTTCCCAGCAAACTGTTTCGAAAACATTTCACAAAGAACATACCTGACAAGTTTTTATAACTTCTATGCTCCCCTCTAAGTTCACACAGTAAACTTCACCCCTTTAGTTTTACACATTAACATGAATTCAATATTGTTTGTAATAGAGGTAAAGGTCATTATTTACAAATTATTGCTTAAAAACCTATATTTAGAAATACAGCCTCTTTTCTTTCTAAATAACTTGTTACACATGTCAGCAAAATGAGCGTCATGGAATTTTAGGCCAAGAAAGTTTTTTACGTTTATGAGAACAGGACAAGAATATCACGTTTTCACAATGTCAATCAATATTTTTAGTGTATACAATTTTATTTTTTGACCAAGGAATACTCTGTACTTAAAAGATTTGGTGTCTACAGTCCAGACCCTTTTGTCATCCTGTTTGCCTCTACTGCCTTAGATACAAAAACCTGTTAAAAGGGAAAATGCCTCACAAACTTTAAAAGAATTCTGCTGAACAAATAGCTGAGTTTCATGGCTCCTCATTTATTACTTACTGGTAGCTCAATTTTGCTTTAAGAATGAGAAGACGTCATCATAATATTTTCCAACTGGGAGCCGTGGGTAATAGTAAAATATAAAAATCCACAACACTCTAATAAATAAGGCCGTACACAACTTGCCTCAGATGAGATCTCACGCTGTTTCATCCAACGCTAATCTTTGACTGAGTCTCCCCCTTCCATGATGTGAAACCACCTCTTTCCTCTCCAGCAGAGCAGAAACAGTGATAGTCGGTTGATGGGACAGTTGAGAGATGGACACTTTCCATACCTTTTGCTGAAGTCACAGAACTTCCAGTGGAACAGTACTTACAAATGCCACTCTTTAGCGACAAATATTTAGTGGAACCTAGGAATGTACATCTGCTTTTTCTAGGTGACAGTCTAAAAAGCACAGAAATAGTTTTTCAAAGTCAAAGCTATTTAAGCAGAAGCAAAAGAGGAAAAAGAGACATTCCTTCCACCTCCTTATTTGGAGGTTGAAATGCTTACATGAAGAATGGAGACCTAAAGTTTAATCTCTGTTCTGATGTGTACTAAGCATTTCTGAATGTCATCTTTTTATACTACTCTTACACAAAGTGTCACACCACCACCAAGAGAGGCTCAGTTGTTTAGGATACCTTGCTCACTATGATGCATTTAAGTTGTCCCTGTAAAAAAGGCAGATAAACATCAAAAGAGAGGAGTGCTGAAATGCTTGATACAGCAATGCCTAAGTCTGCATTAATGATTTCAGCCCAAACAATTCTTTATATTAAGGAACAGGACACACTTCTTCATGCACAAAAGGCCTAGTGGATGTAATAGGATTGGAAGAATTAATCCTTTCACAGAATCACAGAATTGTCAGGGTTGGAAGGGACCTCTGGAGATCATCTAGTCCAACCCTCCTGCCACAGCAGGGACACCTACAGCACCTACACCTCTAGTCCTATCACTGTGCACCACTGAAAAAAGACTATTTTCATCTACCTGGCACCCTCCCCTTAAGGATTTATAAGTATTGATAAGATCCCCCCTCAGTCTTCTTTTTTTCTAGACTAAAAAGCCCCAAGTCCCTGAGCTTTTCCTCATAAGAAAGATGTTCCAATCCCCTCATCATCTTTGTAGCCCTTTGCTGGACCCTCTCCAGCAGTTCCTTGTACTTCTTGAACCGCGGAGCCCAGAACTGGACACAGTACTCCAGATGCGGCCTCACCAGGGCAGAGTAGAGGGGGAGGATGACCTCCCTCGACCTGCTGGCCACACTCTTCTTGATGCACCCCAGGATGCCATTGGCCTTCTTGGCCACCAGGGCACATTGCTGGCTCATGGTCATCCTGTTGTCCACCAGGACTCCCAGGTCCCTTTCCACACCGCTGCTCTCCAGGAGGTCAGCCCCCAACCTGTACTGATGCAGGGGGTTATTCCACCCCAGATGCAGTACCCTACACTTGCCCTTGTTGAATTTCATCAGGTTTTTCTCTGCCCAACTCTCCAGCCTGTCCAGGTCACGCCGTATGGCGGCACAGCCTTCCGGCGTGTCAGCCACTCCTCCCAGTTTGGTGGCTTTTATTCACTGGCACCTGCTTCCATGAGAGTTTTCAGCAGGTGTTTTTGCCTGTTGTATGCTGGAGTCCTCTAAAGCACAGAGAAAGTGCCTTTCACAAAAAGAGTCCTAGCACACAAACATACCAGAGCTCTTTAAGAAAGTCATCAGGTACATTAGGAAGCGTGATACAGCTAATATTAATACACTGGGATACACTTTCAGCAAAGCCCTTAAATAAATGCTGTGAGAGCTAGTAAGTTATCAGAGACAAAGGACAGGAGAGTAATCTTGGGGATTAAGAAGCAGCTAAAACACAAAAAAATAACAGAGGAGTTAGATGATCAATCCTCACAGAGGAGAGGCTTCAAGCAACAGATTTGATCAGGTATCTGTTATTCCATTCCACAAATAATCAACAAAAAATTACACCTTTACTGAGGATACAGAGTCTGAAGATAACTCAAAACTAATCAGGACAGGCAAAGCTAAAGCTGACAGTGAGTAAATGCAGAATAATTTCACAGGGCTGAGTAACTGGAAGAATAAACTGACAAATCAAACAAAAAAACAAAACAAACAAAAAAAATCAAGGGGATCATTCATTAGTGGAACTAAGAATGTCTTGATTGTCACCTCTGTCTCATACCACATCCAGGCACTGGAAAGAATCATTGTAAGGGATCAGTTTAATCACACCCTATTTCTTATAGGCTTTCCCTAAAAGCTCACTAGTGGGCCCTAAGGCTCACTAGTAAGACTGGCTGGACTTTTAGTTTCATTTGGCAGAACAGGATTTATGATCTTTAGTGGAATTCAGCTGGCTCTGCTTAATTGACCACTTAGTGTTTGTGGAAAACAAATTTTAACTTATCCTCAGTGTTCTTTGGATTTTTTTTGTCTCTGAAACAAAATTGTTTTGAAACATTCATATAAGCAAAGGCTTTTATTTTCTAATGTCCAATCTCATTACTCGTGACTGTTCAAAGTAGACTTTCATTACACAAGCATGCCTTTTCCAATGAAAACTACATTGTAGGGTTTTGATCTGCTTTCCCAGACCACCCAGAATTTTACTCACAAGGAAGAAAGCCAGAACCCTTTCAGAAGAAATCCTTGCAAATTAATAAGTGTAAACAAATTTTAGATGCGTACAGTTCCAAAAGAAATTACTTTTAAAGTGTAACTCTCTCACAAATTTTAAATCATCCTGCACTTTGTATTTTAATTGACGAGTATAATAGAATAGTGGTGTCACATTACCGCAAATTATTGTAGGATTTTCCTCAGTTAAGAATTCTAGTTTGCAAAATTATGCTGCAAAACTAAGCCTCAAAAAAAAGTTTGTACTTCAAATACAAAAATGTTTTGGCACTCTACACATTATTTTTAAAAAATTCTCTTTTTCACCTCTGAATAAGGAACTTTTCAGGTAGGAAAATGGCAATATATCCTGCTTTGATTTATCAGCTCAAAAATTGTCTCAGTTAGTTTGGATTTACATTTTCTTCCTCTGCGTTTGTAACTGGAGAGTGAAGTCCAAAGAAGTTCAACTCGAAGGTATGTACGAAGCCCAGCTGTAATCTAAAAGCCTATGTATTGATCAACATCATGAAGGCAATAATGCACAGGTAAGTTAGGAAGAAAAGAGTAAACTAGGCAAGTTAAAAAAAAAACCAAACACAACAAACCTCTCTAATCAAACAGATTGCACAGAAACATCATGTCCATGCTAGGACCTATTTAACAAGAGGTCATAATCTTCTCATCTTCCCTTTCATTTATTCTTGATTATGGTTTTATGTGGCTAATATTCATTATAAAGATTAGGCAAGCAAATGACGACACTTCTGATATATTTTGTGGGAGCTGAAGACAAAATGCATACATCTGAAGGAGTCAAATACTTTTTATCACCATGTGTCCCAGTGCATCAAGGAGTCTGAAAGAGAAACCAGAGCATAAAATTATAGAATAAGGCAGGTTGGAAGGGATTGCTGGATGCCACCAGCTCTGACTCCTGTCCCCCAAAAAAGACTAACTTAAAATTAAATGAGGTTCCTCACTGCCTTCTCCAGGCAAGTTTTGAGGTTTTCTTTTAGGATGGGAAATTCTACAGTTTCTCTGGGCGCATCATTCCTGTACCTACCTGCTCTTGCTGTGAAGATTTGTCCCATATTTCCAATGAGTACCTCACTAAAGCTTGTAACTTTTGCCTCTTGTCCATTCACTGTTCACCACTTTGAAGAGCCTGCCTCCGTCTTCTCTACAACCACCTGTATCCTTTTGGGGAGCTGAAGACTTGCAAGTAGATCCTCCGTAAGTTTCCAATTAACTCTGCTCCTCAGTCTCCCCTCCGATGTCACCTGTTCGAGGTCCCTGACCATCTTGGTTGCCCTTCATTGACTTTTTCCAGTTTCTCAATCTCTAGATTGTATGGGGGAACCTAAAACTGGATGCAGCTCTCCAGGTTCGAAGTGTACGTCTGCTTTGCAAAGGGAAATACACTGTTTCCACTGATGCCAAGCACAAACTTCTACAAACCAGAAGCTGTACCTAAAGCAGTGGCTGAATTTTAAATATCAGTTTTAAAACTTGGTCTTGTTTATCTGAATCTGAGACATACTCTCAAGTTTTCTACACAGCATGACAGCTACACAACAAAACTAAAGATCTCATAAGAATTTGACTTCCAAATGGTAAAACTTTAGGAAAACCACAAAATATCACTAAAATCTCTTAAGTTGTTTATATTTTGAATATGGCTTCCCACAGTAAGTAATCTCACTGAAGACAATGAGTACATTCATAGACAAGGAGGAGAATTATCAATACGGAGGTTCTTGTTCCTTTCAACTGCTACTCTTTTCCTACTATTAATACTGGGAGTAAAGTATTTCTTCTATCCCTTCATCTAATATCATTGTGATTTTGAGAGGCATGGAAGGCGGAGTGACTTCTACTAATGGAGACTGTTCAAAGAGCAGTCCAAGGAATTCAAAACAGCCTCTGTAAAGACATTGGGCACAACAGCTCCACAACTTGCACAATGACAGAGGCAAGAAACCCGGCAACCAGTAAATAAGGAGCAACCCCACTCCTAAGAAGCATCTTCAGAATTATTGAGAGATTTTAAAGGAATTTATGTCTGAAGCACAAGGCACATGTATATGTAGGTACAGGATCTTCTGCTTGTTACTTCTACACATTTCCTCACATTATTTAAAACAGGCATGTTGCAAGAGATATTAAAAGCACAAATGATAACTATCTTTAACACTCACTGAAGCTTGACAGGATTTCCAACCCTGACATATATGTTTGTCTAGATTTAACATGTTCCTCATGTCATTTTTTGTTATTGTTTGGGGTTTTTTTGGGGGGATAGAGTGATATAGCTAAGGGTGAATGAAAGGAATAATACAGTTGTTAGATGAACTGCTTCAAACAACAACACTGAGAAGCATAAAACAGTGGGCAATTTTAAAATACATTTTTTGTACAGTGTCTCAAAACCAGGTTTTCCAATATCTATAAAACATTTTGGTCTCAACAAATGCCAACCTCAGGCATAAAGCCTGTTAAGAAATCTATTTCAGTGTTAGGAGGGTCAGGAATATGTTAAATAGCTATGAAATATTTCTGGCATCACATTCTTAATTTAAGTCGTTTTATACCTGTAGTTTTCTTCCTCAGTTCACCACAGGAATGATGAAGGTTGCAAAAGAAAAAAAGTAATTAATGATCTACAGATAGTACAATATAATTATAGATAAACACAAAAGGCACACCAAGACCAACAAAATGTAGCTTAGTCAGTTTATTTCTATTATTTTAGAATTGACTTTCTAGTTCTACATATATGCAATCAATTCTAGATATTTTATTGATAATCACCTTAAAAATTATATAAAACATAATCAAGCTCTTCTTTTCTTTGCATGTTATCTCTTTCTATGTTAAGCCCCTACCTGTTTCTAAATACTTAACATAGAAGAATCTTCAGCATAGACTTACTATTGTATATTGTTTAACTCATTAAAATGTTTCTGGTATCAAACTGAGAGATAGGCTGTAAAACCTCATTCCATGCAGAAGTAATGAATCAATTTGTTTCCTAAACTAGTAGATCTTTACATAAGGAGCAATGGATGTAAAAGATGAAGAAGGTTTATGATTTTGTTTATTATTAATAAATTATGATGTAAACAATAGCAATACCACAAAGCTGCACTTCCTAGGGTGTATTCCAAACTTACGCAACTATAGAGTCAAAAGCCTCATAAATGTAGCGTCATAAGCTTTTCTGCATTAGGAAAGACTAAACCCAAATGTACCAAATTACAAGCATAAATTACAAATCTGCAAACTTGTGTGATCAGAAGTCCTTTTTCCTTACATCATTAAAGAAGTCGTTGCAACAGAAACTACAATCGTTGCAAAAATCAGACCATTTTCCCCAGCAGAGTATTTCTAGGCCTTTAAGAATATAAAATTCACTACTTTTGTACAATTGCATAGGAAGTAATAGGCCTGTCATTCCTGAAATAAGAGAAGCTGCTGTTACTCAACTTCCAGCTCTCTTCTCTGAACTAAATTCTGAGCGTCTGAATTTCTCCAGCTTAGGGACTGACTTCTGATGTGAACATCAACACTAACAAGCCGCATTAGAACCACCCCGTTCTCTCTGACACTTCAAGCAGTGTGCTGTGTTAATGACCCTGACATTTTTTTCCAGTGAATTATACTTTGTCTTCATCCAAAGTAAAACACTCGTGTGGACATCTGCTTCAGGCTTTCCATGAAAGCTCTATGATAACTACATGGTAAAATTAATTTTCTTAAGAAACAAAATACTGGCCAGAACTTTCAGCAATCTCTGTTCTTTACGAGGAGTCCCATGAGACCTTAACATGTGAAAAAAGCTAACCACTCAGATTAAGCATGTTTAACTAAGTTCAATCTAAACTTGCTTTTGCACAGCAGAACTACTCCAAATTGTCTGTAGAGAATACAAGGTAAACAAAGTCCTGAGATCTTTGATCAAACGTTTGCCTATTATGGTTTGGATTAATTTTCTTCCATGTTTTCTTAGGTAATACAGGCAAATACAAATGCTTATAATTACAGTATTACACAAATAACACTCCACAAGAAGTAATGGAAATTGAAGTAATGTATAGCTTGAATGTGACAAGTATTCTTAAGGAAAAGTACATGTTTGTTTAATGAAGTGTTTCGTTTTGCTGGAATCCATATGAGGATGAAATTGAGTTTGTATAGATACTTCCATTGCAGATATACTAGAGAAGTTTCATATACTATTTCAATAGAAATAGAAAAAATTTCATACTGTACATACCTTTGATGGAAAAAAAATCAACTCCTACAATTTAGTATACATAGTAAATTACCACATTTTACTTAAAACCTCTAGTTGAACCAAATTTTTAATTTTCATGCACAAAGAATGACTACATTTAAACAGATGATATATATTTTTAACACTTCTGCTCTTTTGCTTCTTTTAACAGTTCCATTCTGTTTGGACAACTAATCAAGTTGACACATGATACAAAACCTAAGAAAGCGATAAAACAAACATAGTATTTCACTGACAGCAATTTAGATTGTCTATGGCATGCAAGAAAACAGTGTGCACTTCAATATAAACAAATGCAAATTCAACAATCTGGGAGGTGGGAGGAAGAGACAGAACTCTATTCTAGGGAGAAACAATTCAAACAGACTTGGAAATCAGATTATGTAAGCAGCTGAGCATAAGTCTCCAATGCCACACTGAGGTTACAAATGCTAAAGTGACTCTTGGTAGTAAAATTAAAAAGCACAACAATAGCAGTACCAGAGAACTTTATATCCATTTTTGACATGGATTGCCACTGCTACAGGAATTCTAAACACATTCTGGAGTTCTAAAGCAATGGACAATGCTGAATCAGACCAAATGTCCTTTTATCCTAGTCTTCAGCTGTGGCCAAAGGGGACATCTAGGGAAGACTACAAGCACACACGGTATTTTCCCTTCATGTGTATCTTCCAGCATCTGATCACTTCCAGTTCAGTGAGGCTGTGATCTATATGTAGTTTCTGTGTATGTAATAACCATCAGGAGAGTTCTTTTCCATGAACTTGACTGTGACTGCTTGAGCTCTTGAACCTACATGAGTAGGTTCTCATGCTGCCTGCAATCTTACAGCAAGGAATTCCAAAGTTTGACTAATTTTCTGTGAAGAACCACCTTTTTTTGCTTTCAGTCTTCATTTGATTCAGTTCTTGATGCTGAAGAAATGAAGACTAGCTAAACCTCTTCATACTCTCCCTATGCTACTGCAGGTTTCATAGACCACTATAACCACCCCTCTCCTGTCTCTTTTCCAGTCCTTAGTGACTTGTCTTCATGGTAACTATTTTATAACTTTGTTCACCCTTTTCCAGGCCTACTATATGGTTTCAGCAACAGGGAACCGGAACTGCACACAATAATCAGGGCTTGGGCAAATGGAGGGTCATACAGTGGCACAGAGATCTCCATTTCTTTCTTAACTTTCTTTTTTGACTGCTACTGAGTGCTGAATTGACATTTTCACAGAATTAAAGACCCCAAATTATCACACTTGAGCAGCAACAGAGTTCGTAATTTTGTGTGAAATCTGGATTTCTTTTCCCTATATGCACCACTCAACCTCTCTTCACATCATATTTCCTCTGCCATTTTATTTATTATTTATCTCATGCAATTCTTTCTTGTTAACCCTCATGTTTACTACCCAAACACCCAGGAGAGTGCTCATAGAAAAGCTGTGACAATGGTGAAAGGCATTCTTTTACCATTCAAGACAACTTGCACCTACACAAGGGACACTGCCTCCTAGGACACTAGGCTTGACAGAAGCAGCAGACATCACTGGCCTGCACTCCACAGCGGCTGTATTTATTTTAACGTAGAATTCCCAACCAAAGCAGAGAGCAAAGTTTCCCTACTGCCTTGTGCTACTCCAAGCCAGGCATCATGTCACGTTGAGACTTGGGGAAAAGCTAGCTTAGCCACCCTGCCTCTTGGTTTTTATCCTACTCCATGCAGAAGCTTGGAACTGATCCTGATTAAAGGACTGGAGCCATGCCTAATATGTGCCTTCATGAGAAAACTGGAACTGTTAAGGGATCAAAGAGAATAAGCACAAGTAACTCAATCACTCAAAGTGTAGAACAGAAAGTAACAGATGACTTTTCAAGATAACCAGCAAATATGTAACAACATCCACATGCCAAAAGTGGAAGCTTGGCACGGAACAGAACAAGGCGCCTTTTCCATGCACTCCTATGAGAGTAACCTATCACTGGAATACTTTACAAAGAATTGAAGTGAATTTACTATTACAGTTATTCTTACTTTATTTTGAATTGGAGCATAACTTTTAGAAAAACAGCCAAGCTGGAATGCAAGGAAGTCCTATGGTCTGTGTTGTACAGGAAATCAGACCAGATAATCGCAGTACGATCTCTCTAGTCCATTATGTTATTCTATATTGCAACTTGGTGCCAAGCACTTCCAGGGCATATTTGCATGGCATAACAGAAAAATAGCAGTCAGCTTTTGAGATACTTTTAAGAAAGGTTATCTCTAGGAATTCAGCACAATGTGTGTTATGTTCCATGTATTTAATTTAATTTATTCCTAGCAGGAACACAAAGCAGAAGCCAGCAAAGCCTGGGAATTACAAGCACATATCTAGCATCTAAAGGAAAAGGAGACACTCAGGAATTTAACAAAGGACAGCTAAGAATAAAATATTAACTTATACAATATTAAGCTTTATTTATTTCTAGAATTCCTACTCCTCTTTCTAGTTCAGTCTTTGTCCCCTGTTCTCTTTGGGTCTCCTATACCACTATCTTAAGCTTCCTCAACTGCTTTCTGATCCCTTATCTTATTGTACAAGAATACTTTAACATTCCGTGTCATCACAGGGGTTATCCTTGAAAAATCCATTAGTTTTTCTACTTTTCTTGACTTGGGGGAAAAAAGGAAATAAAAAAGTCTTGTCAGTCTAGTCCTTCTACTAATAATTAAATTTTTCTACTACTAAAGCAGAAATAGGTATTTACCTTTCACAAGTTTCTTTTTGTGACAACCACAGTGTCTGTAGCCCTGTATAATTAACTTCTCCCTGCTTCTGCGCATCAAAAAACAATTGTCCTTTTAAGTAAAAGCAAAAGAAACAAACCAAAAAGCATGGAGAAAAGCGTAGTATTTTGGTAAATCTCCTTGACAAATCTCTTTAAGACTAACACACTCAATGCTAGATAGTCCTGGCTTTGCCATAAAATTAACACAGGACACAAAATTTTGCAGCTCACAGCTATGGGGGTCAGGTCTGCATATACCAAAAGAACCTCTTGGGTATGTGCTGACAACACTCACTAAAGCTGTAGATCCCTTCTGGATCTGTTTTCCCATACTTACCTGCCAGACTACCTCTTCCCACACTGCTCCAAGGGCCATGCCCTCTCCCCAGACTGTCCATCACCATCCCTGCAGAGTTCAGAATAGCTGAGGCTGGAAAAGACCTCTGGAGGTCATCCGGAGTTAAGAAACCTCCCTCTTTTTCTGACTATTGCATCTAATTCCATTAGCCATCGGCTGCCCAACCCATCCAACTTTCTCCCAGAGACAGGCTTTAGCGCACATGGTTTGAACACAAACCTGAAGTGCTGAAATACCTCAGACAATAGTGTGCAAATGCAAGTGTTTATGTGAAATTCTGCCAGAGTCGCTGTCATCTAGCACACGTGGCAGAAGGCTTGCAAGACGGTCAGAGTGTTTTTACTGCAACAATGTGGACAAGTAAGTACTGTGAGTGCTTAACAGTTAGTATCAGTGCTCTTCCATTAATAATGCCACTAATGGCTTATGTTACTGGAGCTCCTCTCTCAGGAGAGTTTTGGCAACGCACACAGTTTTTAGGCATCTTTTTGAAAGTGTTGGCCATGAGTTCTTACAATCAATTTGTTACGCTGTATTCAACTGAACAATCCAGTTTCCCTGGACACTTACACTTAGATTTCTGTTTTAAAAGAGTACTTGCCAATTCCCAAGAATTTTCACAAGATGTTTCCACCAACATTTTGAGAAACTACTGCAAATTCCAAAAATTCTTTAAAGTATTAGAAATTGCAGACTCATCTAGAAAGCTAAGATTAATTTTTGTTAATGACTAAGAGATAAGAGGAAAAAAGAAGAAATACCAGCTGCACAAACACATACAAAACCACAGCAGGAACAAGAAGGAAACATACCAGCCATAAAGCATGCAGATACTCTATGTTTCTCATCGTACTGCCTACCATGCAGTCTTAGCTTCAAACAGGGACTTTCAGGTAAATTGATACTGATGTCCATTTGAAAAGCGTATCTGCTCATTTAGATGAACGTATGTTCTAAGATGGAGAACAAAATCTAGAGAGGGATTCAAACCTGTAGATTTAAGAAGCCAAATAACCATGTGGCAAAGGAACAATTCTAATTCCCAAATAAGAATGCATTTTCTTCAGAATTTCTAGTATAAAGCTCTTTTTCACCAAACCTGTTCAAAGGAGTATATTAGAGAGAAGAAATCTGACCTGAAGTCAGTTCCTAAAAGCCCATAAACAGTTGCATATGTTATTACAGCTTTTTACAACCTCATCCTTTCCCTATAGTCAATATTTCCTTGGCTACAGTCAATTTATTCTGTTGCTGCTTTGAAATTTGTTATATGCGCTACCCTAAGGGCAAATTAGTCAACTTTTCACCTGATTTTTTAAGTAGCAATCTATAAATATGTCAAAAAAATGATATATACTCTTTCATGTCACACAAATTTAGTTAGTGAGTAAATATTTGTATGAAACATAGTACTTTTTTCTTCTAAGAAACAGGATATTTCACTGTTCAGCAAGCATTGAAAAAATTAATTCAGGATTTCTCCTCTGTATCTTGCAGCCAAAGATAATGTGTTCTACACTACTGCAGATTTTCAATAAAGGTGGTAAGAATCAAGTGACAGAAAGAAAGCTCTTTAGTTTAAAACGTACAAATGTTTGTTCCAAGCTTCCCATTCTTGTGACGAACTGTTTACCTGTGCACCCCCAGCTTTTTTTCCCCACTGTTACCACACACTCCTCTTCTAAGGAAAGCTAAACTCACAGCGAGTGCTACCATCCCAATTCTAAACTCACAGTTTAGTGCTACCATCGCAATTTGATGAAGCGGAGCGAACAAGGTTTGCACGCAAAAATCCATCTGGCCTTAATTTACTGTATTCTTGTTGCTGTATGGAGGAGTAAATAAATACTGGTTTCAATGTCAAAACCATTGAGATCCCTACTTTACACAAGCAAACAGGACTTTTGTAGACTCTACTTGACAGCTACTGAGCATATTCTGACCCTCAAAGTGCTCTGTATCCTTCCAAGAATGAGGGCGAGATACACAGGCTTGCTGACCAGCATCAGTATAGCAGTCCATAGAAGCATTTCGTGCAGTGTAAGAATATATAAGTTAAATTCATGAAAAGAACAATATGCATCACGTTTCAATACATGTAAGGGAAAAAAAAAGAGTAAAAAAATGACACCACGGTGTTTGCTAGGAAATAGACTAACACTAAGAACACTTCTTCATTGTGGCAAATTCATTCCAAGGAACAATTTTGTCGGCAGATCATAAATCCACAAAATGTGTCACAGACTTTAGCACTAAGGAAAGAGCTGCCCTAGAGGAGTTTTCTAGCCGCTTCTCTTTCTGAAGTGGCTTTTTCATTTTTAACATGACAGCAGATGCTGATTTAAGTGATTTTGGCTGAGTTGGTACTAATTGGTCTTTTCATCTGCCATTAATTTATTTGTCATCTTGTTCATTAAGAGATTTAATTGAAGCAACATAAAAATTTGCTAGTTTTCTTTTAGAAAAATACCCATTGAACTTTCCATTAAAAAAAATCCTCAGATTTTCCATTGCAAGCAGTTAGTCCCAGATTGCAATAAATATTTCTATAAAATAGTATGTCTTTCTTCTAAGAATTAGGAGTTTTGAACTGTATGCAGTCACTCATTTCTATCTTAATAAAAAGCAAAGTATGCAAGGAAGACTGCAGAAGAAAACTTTATGAACTGGAAAAAGTTGTCAGCAAAAACAGTCACACAGTCTTTCACACAGAGAACATGTCTTTTATACAGCCAGTTGTGTGCAGATATCAAAAGCCTCCAGCTGCGACACACATTTTCAAGTATCTTCCTCTCAGGACTGATTCAACCTTTGGCTCCTTGTGCCAAATCCAAAAACGCAGACTTTCATGTTGTTTTAAACATTATTTTCTTAGCTTTTGACAAATCAATCATTAAAAAATGACAATTCATTATTGCTTTCTGGTAGAGAGTAACTTTTTCCTCATTCAGCTGACCAAGGGCTCTGAGAGATGAATTCTGGCTAATTTTGTTGTGATGACTACAGATGTGAACTTGCCAGATTGAACTAGGGCGACAGAGCCAGAGGCATATGCTTCCATCCTGACTGTGATGCTGAAGCAGAAAGTTCTGACAGAGAAGCCAGGTGAGAAAATGTGTTCAGCCACAGCAGTCTTTGTACAGTGACCTTGTTTCAGCCTCTATAGCAAAGTTTTGCTTTTTTATCTCTTCTAACCCACAGCACAGAGGATAATTGGATTCTGCTCCATCTTCTGCACCATTAGCAGACTTGTTTACCAAGCTTCCCTTGGTTTCAGTTGCCAATAAATAATGCTTTCGCAGCCACAGAGGCGGCAATGGAATTATTCAGTTGTTACGAAGGAAGGAGTATGAGGAACAAAAAGGATATTTGGTCTGCAGAACATTAGTCTGCTCTGAAAAGCCAAAAATTTTTAACCACTTGTACATATCCTTCTAGTATTTGCCGTCATATGCAATCCTTCACTTCAAAGTAGAAAACTGTCTGGAGTCTTCACTTATGAGCTCTACACCATTCTTCCTCATCACCACTGTCCTTCGTTTTCATTATCAGATCACTTCTTATCTATAAGTATTATTTATGCCAGTAAAATTTACAACATTGTAAAGTAAGAGGAGAACCAGACAAAATGAATTCACTGCTGGCTGAAGGGTCTCCACCCAAGAATTCATAATGCACTAAAATCAAACTGTGTGCTTGTGTACTTTTGTATGTTATGTTAGAACATTTTAGATGAAAGGCCACGTCAAGAGAAAAAGCCTCAATGAATTCCAGAAGATACAGATACGACATTTGCTGGAAAAAAACCCTAACAAAGTATCAGCTCTGAGAAGTACCCGATTTTGGTAGATTCACTGGTGTACCTCTGGCCAAACTTTCATTATTTATGAAAACATAGGCCCTATTATTGGTCAGAAAACTTTTAATTATTCTCACCATGAATCTAGTATCTACCAGTTTTTACTTTTCTTAAAAACAACTGAATTTAAAGTACAAGTGCACTAGCTAGTACGTTAAGAGAAAATGCGTTCCTTCTAAAGAAGGAATTATGCACCTACCACAAAGATCAGGAGACCTAAGAAATGAAAAATCACTGCTATCACAATTGCAACTCAGTTCAGAGACTCAAATAAGTCAGTTCAGCCCAAACTTTCTTAAAAATCCAATACATAAACCCAGTCTTTCTCCCATCCTACACTTCTGTGCCAGAAACCTAAATGTGTATGCTTTTTAAGACATAGTTTTTTCTCCTTTCCACTTTTCTGCTTGTGATATTGCTCCAGTTACAGTTGTTTACATGTTTTTTTCCTAAAACATCTAAAAGACAGTCATAATTACTTGAAAGAATTGGATAGGTTAGCTCTGTTTCTGGTAAGCTAAACCATCTCCCCTAGCGCAAAAGACCAAAACCAAAATGGAAACACATAGAACATAAACATAAGATTTTACTGAGAGAAAGTAGAAAAACCCCAAAGCTCCCCAAAACACAAAACAAAGCAAAAAAGCATCTTGAAGTAAAGAAGATGACACAAAACTTGGAATGAATTCGTGAATAATTCAGAAGGAAAACTCCGTTAGATTTCTGGTAGTTCTGAGACTGTAAAAGATAAAGAAATACTTGAAGATTTCTAACCAACAGCCAATTATTTTGAAGATGAAATGAATACAGCAATTTCACTAGAAAACAGGGAAGTGGGTAGTTGGAGATTGCATGCTAAGAAAAAAAGCACAAGCATGTCAGCATTGCTTTTGCGTCTAGGTCTGTCTAGAAACTATTGAGGAAGGAAGTCTGCCAGCAGCCCATGACTCTGAATTTACCAAAGAAGAAGCAGAAGAAACAAAAACCAACCCTAAACCTAGCCATTCACATTTATTTAAATTCAATGGAGCAAAGCAAACAGTGACGCAAACAACCTCTCTAGGACTGGCAGGGATAGGTAAATGAAAGAGATTGACCCTCATCAACGAGATGGCATGGTAGAGAAACTCAGAAGTTTTTAAAGTAAAAGGAAGCCATGGTTCATATATTTGCAGGCCTGTACAGCACTGCCATAGGTCTTTTAATAACAATTAGTAACTAGCATTATTGTTTATAAGCACAGACTTTTACTGTGACATACCAGAATAAGAACTCCACCATTCAAGGCAGTGGTATTATTGGAAACAGTCCCATCAGGGGTCTGGCAATTTTTAAATACAATACGGCATTCTGATTAATGTGACCATAAAAAAACAAAACAAAACCTACACAAAACAAGCAAACAAACTTCCCATACAACCTCAATAAGTCCCATATATTCTAATGTCAACAAACATACACACAGTTCCAACTGAGCACATGCAAATCCCACGTGTGACAGGCAAGGTTGTCATCTAAGAAGAGGAAAATTTCCTTCCTGACTTCCATGTGGAGGGTGGTTAATTCAGTAACATGTTTTATATTTGCTCACATAAAGCAGCACACAACTTTAATCCCTCAAAATGGATACTTAATCTCCTTGCTCTAGAATGAGGCCATGTTCTCACTCAACAAATAACTTACAAAACAAAAATTATCAATAGAAACCTATGCCCTTCCAGGGAGGAAGCTGAAGGTCTGATGTTGTGTGCCCAAACGTCTAAGTGTATGATGCTACATGCTCATGCATGGGCAGCTAAATCACATTTTGTGACTGAACACCAGTTCCTCCTGCAGGTACTTTGAAAGGAGCTTCTCCTGTGTTGACTCTGCTTTTACTTCAATTGGGTTACTTGAGAAGCTTTCTCCTTTCTCTATTTTTAACTGTCTAGTAGCACTAAACTCTCTGAAGCCAAGAATTCTAGCTTTTTTACTTCAACGTCTGTGTGGACTTAACTGAAATCAGACAGAAGGTCCAAAGACAGATACAATTAGTCTGGTCACATAAGTCTCATTTCCTTGGAAAATCACATTGAAACCTCTGTTTAGGAGTGCCTAGACCCAGACTTTGTGCAGTGGCCCATAATTAAACATGGTTGTTATGAAGAAGGATGCAAAATGTTTTGGAATGTTTTGAATTAGTGTCTCTATAAAATAAACTGGTAAAAGTACATCTAGACTGTCTATAAATTCTAGCCCTTTATCACTTGCATTAAGGCTAGCACAATGAAAATCAGTTACCAAAGTATTGCATCTTTAAAGTTAAATTTGATTGCAATAAAAAAGTACTTTTAAAAGCATAAAGTAATGTTAATACCATCAGATTACTCTTAAAACAAAGCACCTGCTATAAGCAATGCCTTCTCTGCTAAGGTTTAAAAAAATGAAGAGAATTGTATTGTGTCATTTTCCACATCTTCAAATGTAAACATGCAATGAAATCAACCAACAATTGCTCTTCGCTGTGTTTTCCATTTGTCCTAGCTACATGACTTCCTTCACTAAGTCCCAAATCTCATCTTACTGTACTTGTCTTTTTGCATTCCCCTTTTCTGACATAAGTTAATTACCTGTCCTGTAAAATTCATTTGGCATTGTAGTACTTCTTTTGTTCAGAAAAATATTAGTTTTGTTGACACGCGCATGCTGGGGCAACTTTCTAAGTCAGGACTCTACATTACTGCTTACTGAAAGTAAGAAATGTTTTGGAGATGCAACATGATGACCTCTTTCTGAAATGCATTTTTACACAGTATTCTGTTTTCCTCTTTAGGAAAGAAGTAATTATTCATACTGCTACAAAGATCTGTCGTTAATTACAAACATACGCACTGTCATCTTACAAGGGTATTTTAAAAAACAAATCAACCCACAACAACAGGACTGAATTCCTATTCTATGATCCTCATCCTGAACAGCTATATAAAAAGGTCTTCCCAGTGGGCTAAAAGTGCATCTTTTTTTTTTTTTTAATGCAAATAAGTTGAAATTTCTATTGTTGCCTTAAGCGGAGAAGGAAAAGAGAGTGATTTTCATGCAATATAGTACACGTTAGTTTGGAAGATGAGGAAAAGTTGCAGTGGACTAATATTTTAAAATCTCTGTTGCATCTCCAGTTCAGGTAGGCTTAAACAACTTTTTTCTTCTGCATATTTGTAATACAGCAAAACCTAACACAGTCCAGCAAGATGTGACTGGCCGGTGCAGTCAGGCAACCGAGAAATATTTTTAAATCTGCCTTTTAAGATTGACATATGGAATTTGGAATTCCACAAATGGAATGCTATATTTTCCTTTCCTCCAGCATCACCTGATTTCTTCTTCTCCTATTTGAAATTGTCTTTCCCTACTCTTTGATGTTAAGTTAATTAAAAAAGAAATCAGACAGCGAAAAAGAGCTTTCAGTACTTCTCAGCTATCAGCTGATTTTTTATTTCTCTGTGCCTCACATGTACATCCCTTCTTTCACTTATTTATCTTAATATTCACATTAACTCAATCACAATTTCTGAAAGAAGCCAAGAGACAGGCTGCCATTAACTTTTATCTTGCTTTTTGACAGTCTGTATTATCACATGGAAAGAAGTGTTTGTAAAAGTAGCTGGTTCAGGCCCTCACAGAAGACTATCCTCAGAGACTGTAAAACACATTATACTGTAACTGGCAGCTTAACCAACACTCAATTTCCACTCTATGAGATTGAGAAAAGTGACATATAGCCAATAAATATTACTTTCTCCACCCCACTCCCCACCGCCCCAACTAGTTCACCTCTAGTAGCAAATTTCATAGAGTGGTTATAACAGGAAAAAAGGAGAAAAAAAAAAAAGATGAAGAAACAACCAATTCCAGACTGTGGGGTTTAGACAGTACTATAATAATTCCTTAAATTATTAGGTTCCTAAACACCTGCAGGATTTATGTTTAAAATACACCCAAAACATGCTATGATATCTTCCAGCTTCAAACTGAGGATGAGACCCAGTATCCCAAAGAACAAACCACCTGGAATTAGGATCAAAATTGCCTGCTTAGTTAAAGTTAAAGGTCAAGTGTGACTATATAGATAAATACTTCATCCAAGCAACTTCAAATCAATACAAAATGAAAACTCCTTCCTATCTCAATGCAGCATCTATAGAAAGTCAGACCATTTACTTAAATACTTGCAGTTGACGACAGCAATAAGAAAACTTTTTGAACACCTTCTATAAAACTTGCTTTTGTTTGTAAACACTAAGAGGATTAAGAGGCCTTCTTGGCCATTCTGCCCATATATGAGTTACAGATTTTCACACACATCACACTTAGAGGGAAGAGACACTCAGTGCCGAACAATCTGTTCTCCACTACAAAAACATCAAATGAAGATATTCAGCAGCCAGAGAATTCCAGGGCCCACAGAGGAGAAAACCTGACCTGGTCAAAGCCCAAACTGGACACAAGAAAAAGAAAGAAAGAAACAAACAAAAAAAACTAATAAAAGGGCCAGAGGGAAACAAATTTTTCAGGGAAAAGAAGGCATGCCACCAAGATGGGCATACGGAAATGTGGAGGGCACACTGGACAATTTCTGTGCGGTCACTGGACACACCTTTGCAATACAATTACGACAGTAGAATCACAACTCCTCTGGTTATCACTGTTGCTGTCAAGTGTTTTTCATTACAGGCCTAAGATCCTTTAATGAAAGGCAATACAAAGATTTATAGTACTTTGCATTATATTCATCACCTAAATGAAAGATTAAAATGCAGTTGTCTCCTGCAAAGTGACCGGAGCAACACGCGGTTATTTTCATGTTGTGTCTCAAGAGTTTCTCTGTGTGTAAGCAAAAATGACTTTGCTTCCTAAATGCCACCAAAGCTGAGCTTGCCAAAGTGTTCTTACTGCTTAGCGCTTTGTTACCTTTAATAAAGCAGCACAAGACCAAATTCTGCCTCTCTCCAACAACTGTAAAACAGCATTATAATCTTCTGAATCTGAAGGCACTGGCAGCACAGCTATCATCAAGAACATAATTTAGTCAGAATAGTGTGTTATGGGAACGAATCCAGCACAGCTCTCAGACCCCAGAGCAAGAAAAACTTTGCTGCTAATAAAGTTTTTGTATTTTGCTCTTAATGGCAAGAAAAAAACAAAACTAAAACTCAGTAAGAGGCAGTGCAAATGTATTTCTTCAAATAGATTTTGATTATCATCATCATTTATCAAAATATACACATCTGAAACAGGATGAAGTATATTCACAATCACAGTTGCCATTTCAGTAACTGTTGCCTTCTTAAGGTTCTAAAGGTGTTTTACAAACAAATTAACCCTCAGAATATTTTTCTCACATAGGAAAGAACTACCCTAAAACTTCAACTCTCTGAAGTCCAGAATTTATTTTTGCTGACACCACCTGTTCTTTTGTGATAAAAAATAAAAGATTTTTAATTTCTCAGTCCTTTATTTTAAACATTTTCTATCCCTCTTCTCTATAACTCTAAGGAGAATAAACAACACAAATCAACTTAAATAACAAAAAATCTGATTATAATTTTTTTTATTGTTCCTATGCAATCATATCTTTTGAATGAAAAGTACGCTATCATTTGACTGTATTTTCTTTACGTCATACTTCAGTTAATAAACCCATACATTCTAAAGATTACTTCTGCCTTGATACTTCCTACACGGTCTTCCCTATCTTAACACTAAAATTTCTAAAATTTAGCCAGCTGGAGATCCCTCTTAATTTAAATAAATATCACCCAGTAATTTGCTTACATATTCTTCATGACATTTGAGCAACTGATGTAACAGATGGATGCAACTGATCTAACTGAAGCAGAATTTTTTTTGCATAGTTCTATAATCATAAGCACTGAAACAAAAAACGTAATTGAAGCTAAAAAACAATTGGAGAAGACATTCTACATTTTCAAGTAACTTAAGACATAAGGGTTGTGACTAAATCCATAAAAGGCCTCTAGGTGGTATGTTTCAAAGCATACCAGTATCAAGTAGATCTGATGTTTTCCTACAACAGACTCAAAATGCCTCATTCTGGAGCTCTATTGACAAACCAGGCTTTCTCTGCATATTCCTGTCATGCACAGCCTAGGTCTGCAACTTAGATACCAAAAAGAGCTTTTTTTTTTTTTTTGGTACTTATTGTCAGTTTGCGACTTTGAAAATTCTCCCTTCCTAGACAGCTCCATTCCATCCCCGATCATCCTGCCCCTCTTTCCACTAGGAACTCCCCGTTGTTCTGTAGAATCAGATGGTGAGGCACCAAACTCCCCACAACACATACGGATTTTTAAGGTTCTGCCTATAGAAGGTTATGACTCAGGTAATTTGTGTAAAAAATGAAATTCCACAGGATGAAACTAGAATTTTCTTTGTACTGGCTTACCTTATTTTCTCTGGATGTGTACTGTATCTTGAGAGTATCCATGGCTCTGATCATTGCTTGCATGGCAGTAAATATGTTTTGGTAAACCAGTTTTGTGAAGCCTTTCCTGTCTTCTTCTGTGTAACCTGATCCATGAATAATCCTCATTTGTTTAATGAATGTACTCTTGCCACTTTCTCCTGTGCCTGGGGGAGGGAGAAAGAGGAGAGAGATAAAAAATATTGTATTTGCAAATCCTGGCAGTTGAGAATACTTGTAAATACACATGCAAGGATGTGCACCTTATCTGAGCACGCATAGGAGTCACCATTAACTGAATTTTCCATTCTCCATATTCTATATTGTTTTAGTCATAGTATTTGCATTGCTGGGTTTGGGGGGGAATTTTTGGCAAAAGATATGTGAAAGTATCTTATCATAATACATCTTACAATGTTTAATCTAAGCATCCTATAGGTAGAAGTCAGATTACAAAACAAGGAAGGTATGTGAGTGCAAAAGAAATAAATTTTTTTTGTGTGAGGATCAAATTCCTCAATATTGAGAACTTTGTATGAAGTCAATGTACCATTTACACCTTAACAATAAAGCCTGCACTAATCCTGAACCTGGGGAAGAATTTTATCCTAAGGCCACATTACTTTTAGTTTCATATTTTTACTGATTCTTATATAAATACTAATTGAAAACATGCTAAGTGAAATTACAAAAAAAATGCATTCATTACTGTCATATACTCTGGGAATTATTGATTCTGTTTTAAAAAACCCTAACAGACACATATTATAAAGTCATATATGAACTTACATAATTCATATAATATTTGGCATATACGTATTTCTTTAAGCCCATTTACAGGACATAAAACCATATTTCCTAACATTTTTCAGGACGTAAGCCTTGTTCCTCTGTTCTTTCCTATTAGCCTTACAACAGAAAAATGTCTGCACTGATTCATATCAAGGGTCCATTTAGGCAGTGTCCCATCTCCAACCAAGTTTGTAAGTGACAGCCAAGAGAAGAGTAAAAAGAGGGGCCAGAATATATGACACTTCCTCCACAAAACCCTCCCTGTATCTTAAAAGTTAGGGCTTCTTAGCTTAGAAGTTCATTAGCTGAATGCCACCTATTTGGTAGCCCTACTGTATCTCCCAAGTACTTGGGCAGGTCTCTCCCTAAAGCCATGGAAACATTCTGCATCCTCAACACATTTTAGTAAGGAGTTTCAGAGCTCTTTCACCCATGATATGTAATTTCTTCTGAGCCTGGATCCACCAGTTTCATTCCTGTTTCTTGTATTCAATAAATCTTCCTCCTCACCTTCTCCACAAACTCTTAATTTTAGACACCTCTATCTTATTGTATTGGGTTTACATGGCAAGGTTTAGGTAAGCTAGGGGCGCGGCAGGGGTGGCTTCTGTCAAGACATGCCAGGAGCTTCCCCCATGCCAGACAGAGCCAGTTTCAACAACTCCAGGAGGGACCCATTGCTGGCCAAAGTTGAGCCCATCAGCAGTGCTGGTAGCGCCTCTGTGATAACATATTTAAGAAAGGGTAAAACAAGCCATGTGAGAGAAGAGTGAGAAAACGTGAGAGAAACAGCCCTGCAGATACCAAGGTCAGTGAAGAAGGAGGGGAGGAGATGGTCCAGGCACCTCTGCTCTCTACTTTGGAGCAGAGATTCCCCCACTGCCCATGGAGAAGAACATGGTGGAGCAGGTTGTCCCCCTGCAGCCAATGGAGGACCACGGTGGAGCAAATACCACACTGCAGCCCATGAAGGACCCCACACCTGAGCAGGTGGTCATGCACTGAGGGAAGCTGCAGCCCAGGGAGAGCTCACACAGGAGCAGGCTTCTGGCAGGACCTGTGGCCTGCAGAAGGGACACAGGCTGGAGCAGTTTTTGAAGAACTGTGGCCCTTGGAAAGGACTGATGTTGGACAAGGTCTATCCTGTGAGAGGGACCCCATGCTGGAGCAGGGGGAGGGTGCCAGGAGGGAGGAGGAGCAAAGACGAAGTGTTCTGATCCAACCACAACCCCAATTCCCCATGCCCCTGTACTGCTTGGGGCAGAGGAGGTAGGAGAGTCAGGAGTGAAGTTGAGCCTGGGAAGAAGGGAGGGGTGCGGTGAAGGTGTTTAAAGATTTGTTCTTATTTCCCACTGTCCTTCTGTTATTAACGGGCAATAAATTAAATTAATTTCCCTGAGTCAAATCTGGTTTGCCTGTGGTGGTAATGGGGAAGTAATCTCCATGTCTTTATGTTAAGCCATGAATTTTTTCATCGTATTTTCTCCTCTGTCGTGTTGAGAAGGGGGATTGGTAGAGCAGCTTGGTGGGTACCTGGAGGTAAACCAAAGTCAACCGACCACACATATTCACCTTCAGCTGTACTTTTTCTAGGTTGAAGAATCCTAACCAGGTCACTTCAGTTCTCAGGTGGAAGATAATCGATAGCTTGATCATCCCTTCGACTCTTGTTGAAGCTTTCTCCGTTCTGTTTACCTCTGAGATACACCTAGAGTACCAAAACTTCAAATACTAAGGTGCTGCCAAAACTTAAGATTTATGAAGTGGCATCATTGTGTTATCTGTACTGTAAGTAATTAAAAGAGAGACAGAGTGCATGTGCTATTTATTCCCCATCTGCATTACTTTATACTGATCTACAACTAACAACTTTACTGGCCATTTCACTGCCTACTCTTGTGATATCCTCCTGCAACTGTCAGTCATACTTACAAACTTGACTAACACTGACCAGAAAAATTTCTCTTGTAATTGCTCAACCTTTTCCCACAATACATTTCATTTCTTCTATATTTCCTGTTATTCAGCATCAGTGTGATGTGACTGAACAAATAAATTGCTATCCCACAGAGCTTTTATATGAGAGGGCGATGGACAGCCTTTTCTTGTTCTTCCCCAACTGAAGGATGGTGCAGGAGCAAAAAAGTACCTGTTAAACTTTCTTCTTAAAACCTTCACTGTAATTTTACAGAAGTTTAACAATTAACTTGCTTCACTTCACTAAGAATTTACTGCTGGTAAGGCTGTATTGCCATTAACAAACTTTCAGTAATTTACACATAGCACCACTAGGTGTCGAAAATATATCAGCACAACGAGGAAAGAGTTCCTGTGAACATTACATATTCAGATATAACAAAGCAGGAAAATACTGCGAGTGCCCAGCACATCATACTGTACCTCAGTACCATAGCAGACCGCAGTATCACTTCAATGAAAGATCATGCAACTGCAGGGCTCCAACCATTACTAGTAACAGCAAGTAAAACCCAGGTAACATAGGAAAGTGTAATATGTTAGGTATTTTAAGATGTTTATGTATCATGTATTGCTTTTTAATCAAGCAATAAGAAATATTTAATATTTTCTCTGTAAAAAGAAGATTAATATAGCTGTTCTTCCAACAAATGTTCAGAATTTCTTTAATATTGGCATTGTATTGGTTTACTTGGGAGAGATGGAACATAGAGATATGCTAGAATACATGTGAAACAAATTCCTTGAGGAATTTGTTTTAGTAAAATGCTGATGTTACATTATATTTCACAGCCCTCAGAATGGCAGTCCTGGCATGTCAGCTTTAAAAAGTCAACATAAATACAATTCAAGTACAATTGAGTTTAAAAACAAAACAAAACCCCACCACCAACTTTTTTTGCTGCCAGTAAAACCCTTATATTTGAGAGCAAAATACTCTGATTAATCCAGGTTGAATTGCTGGCCTAAATTTTTATATAACTCCGAATAAACAGTCCTATCACATTACAACAGTGCCCTCTACTAATGTTTGAGTTAAAGAAAAATCATTGTGCAACTGTTAATTTCACTGTCAGGGATATGCAACAATACTGTGAAATCCAAGTTTAAAAAACCCTTAATTTTGGCTTTTAAAGAAAGATTCTTTTTTCCAAGACCCACAAACACCAAAGGTAGATGGAGCCAGGTTTGAAGAGATCATCATCTGTAGTCCAAGCTAGCATTCTTCCCTGCCAGTATCAAATTTAATTTTTAAAGAAATTTAAGCTTAATGTTTTGTTATTACTTGATGATCAGAGGTCTGGAATGCTTCTCCTATGAAGTCAGGATGAGAGAGTTGGGGTGGCTGTTCAGTCTAGAACAGAGAAAGCTCTGGGGAGACCTTATAGCAGCCTTCCAGTACCTAAAGGGGCCTACAGGAAAGATGGGGAGGGACTCTTGATCAGGGAGTGTAGTGATAGGACAAGCGGTAACGGTTTTAAACTGAAAGACGGTAGATTTAGATTAGAAGAAATTCTTTACTGTGAGGGTGGTGAGGCACTGGAACAGGTTGCCCAGGGAAGCTGTGGATGCCCCATCCCTGGAGGTGTTCAAGGCCAGGCTGGGTGGGGCTTTGAGTAACCTGTTCGAGTGGGAGGTGTCCCTGCCCACGGCAGGGGCGTTGGAACTAGATGACCTTTGAGGTCCCTTCCAACTCTGACCATGCCATGATTCTATGATTTGATCTAATCTATATCAACCTCCAGCAAACAAAAAATGCCTATTCAAGTGACTTATAAAATGTCACTTGACTTGTGCATGAAATACACAAGTAATAAACAGAGCCATCCTGCTATACCCCTGGATGTCTCATAACCCTGAACACAAGTTGATTTAAAAGCTTTGTGGTCCCTACCCTGACCTTAAGTAGAGTGCACAGTCTTCCTTCCATATTCTTCCTTCCAGCAACTCCTTACGAGCCTAGCTGTGCCTCGTCATAAACCCAGAATACAGAGTCTCTGTGCCAATCCAGCAAAACATGCTCTTTGTTTCTCCATTCCCATAAGCCATTTAGAAAAATATTCAGGGCTCATTAGCTTAAAATGAAACACAGCTTTGGAAGCACATCTCGACAGAGTATCATTTTAAAGCCTGTTAAAAAAGTGGCAGGGCTTTCAAAAAGAGTGAATATGGAGTAGTCATGCTGATATGCATACTTGTGAGATATTAAGCTAAAGATAACTGCATTTCAAGATGGAACTGCATACATAATCAGATTTGGATTGAGTATCTTTTTAATTAAAGTAGCTGGAAAACCAATGGAGACACACAAATTGGAACTTGTGTTTTAAGACTTCAGGTGGTGGAGCTTAAGAAAATCGAGTACAGTTTTTACATTAGGAATAATGTAATAGGGTAATAAAAAGCAGGTAATACAGAAAGTGTAGAAAATAGAACAATAAAATATTGATGTATTACCTTGGAGGTATATAACCACGTTTTAATGCCATTCGTTCTAGAAGCATTAGAGAATGGGGGGCTTTAGAACATGATTATATACATCCAATGCGTCAGAATTCTTTTATTACAAGAAAGTTTAATAAGGTTATTTGTATAAAAACAAAACAAAACAAACCCCAAGCAAAGCGTATTTCACTCCTCCATGACATTTCATAGAATCATAGAATGGTTTAGGTTGGAAAGGATTTTGAAGATCATCGAGTTCCAATGCCCCGGCCATGG
The DNA here is from genome assembly GCA_017639485.1 of Pluvialis apricaria. NCBI lineage: Eukaryota > Metazoa > Chordata > Aves > Charadriiformes > Charadriidae > Pluvialis > Pluvialis apricaria. The sequence goes on from CM030044.1 coordinate 42,278,567, forward strand.
GCAGGGACACCTCCCACTCGACCAGGCTGCTCAAAGCCCCATCCAGCCTGGCCTTAAATACCTCCAGGGATGGAGCTTCCACAACTTCTCTGGGCAAGAGAAGCTTGTGGTAAGCACTTGCCCAGCATACATTTAGTACATTTACCTTCAGGAAATTATCTGTTGAATCATCATTGCCAAAATATGGAATACATATTCTAATGACTAGGCAAAGAGACAGAGTATTCTCAAAAGGTGAGATGTAAATTCAGTAGTTAATGTCACATATTTATCCCCTTCCAGTCACTTCAAGCATTCATTTTTTTTCCTCTGCTTCCAACTACTGACTGCGACATAGGTAAGTGTTACCTTCCCAAATCCACTTTCTCAATTAAAAGAAATATTGGAATTTTGCCATGTAATTCAAGGAATAAAACATTATATCTGTTTTGGCCATCATCTCTTTTGTCCTTAACTACCCCTTTGCCTGTCCGCTCTACTTTCGAAGTCTAGTATCTCAATTCTTTATGGAGGAAACAAGTTATTAAAAAAAACCCTAACCAACCAACCAAACAAAAAAAACCACCAAAACCCCAAACAATACAACTCCATGCTCTTATTCTCCTAAGGACTTTGTGTGTGCAACTTAATTACATCAATGAGCAGACTGTGAATACAGCCGCAACAAAACTAGAAGGCTGTAATTGCTAAGGACAGAGCAAAGGTAACTAACTACTTGTGCTAATCCTAACACCATTAAGAACATCAAAACAGCAGGTTTGCAGAGGTGATAAAGCCCACTGTAAATCCGGGATCCACACTCGAGCAGATCATGTGACTGAGATCCAGGTTGCTCTTCACTGTTATCAGCTCTCAAATGGCAATGATACCTTCATCTACGGTATAGACCTGCCTACGCCATACCTGAATAGATGTAGGTCAGTCAGTAAGCAAATATATTTCATCTGTTGCTGCATGACAACAGGTTTCACTCTTGTCCTGGTAGCTTGGTCTCACTCAACAGCTGTGGTGCTGATAAGGGCCAAGTCACTGGATATCTGCATGAGCAAGCACCCTGGTCTCAGCAGAAGCAAAAGAAGTCTGTATTAACTTCCCAATTGTCCCTGTGGTCAAGCATGATAAACATGATGAAGTCAAAATGCCACAAGTAAAACAAAAAGGTAAGGTACAGAGTTGTAAAAGTAATGTTCGATGCCATCTTTAAACCAGAATCTAGTATCAAACCTCTTCTGCAGTTAGGAGTGGCCACTGGAAAAGGCTCATCAACGGAATCATGTTTATAGCTATAGCCGACTTACCAGCTCTGCAAAACTCAGTAGCCTCAAGCCTCTGCTCTCAAGCCTCTATGACAGGACACATTTCTGACTCTCTTTATGGAACAATAGCTATTTTTGTGAACAAAAATAGCTATTTCACAGGCAGAAATAATTATGAGAATAAAGTACATTTACTAATTACATTTTAGTAATTAAATTAGATTTGCTGCCTGAATCAAAAACTAAACTATACTTAAACAGGATATGCAATATTTTGTATTGCAGTTGTTAGGCTTGTTCAACTTAGAGAGGGAAACATCTTTTTATAACTGTAGGATTAACACTTTGATATACAGAACTAAATGGTGCTACTGCACAAATGCAGGCATAACAAAAATGGCTTTCAAGTAAATAAACCTAACTTACTGAAAATTTATAATGCTAGAGCAACAAAAACTTATGTTTTTTGAAACAACAGAGGCAGAATAATTGTACAGAATGAAATTCTGTTTATTTCAAGGAGGAGACCTGAAGCAGGGGCAAGGAAATTTTTGAGGTTTATCAGAAAGGAAAATCCTTATAGTCATTTAGCAATCTTGGAGGATTATTCTGCCCATTCTGTTAACGACTTTCATGAAAGTACCATATTAAATGCTGAAATTAGCTTCACAATATAATGCATGTCGTTACAAGAAAACAAAACCACAACCGCTTCCACTACTATGAGGCAGGGAGAAGACAGTGTTTTTAATGACCTGGGGAAAAGCCAAAGCAGATTTCATCTCTACAACTCATACACAGTTAGTTCTTGTTTTCCAGTAGGAATGTAACCCAAAAATAAAATGTTTTCACTTCTCTTGTTCATTTACCAACAAGCATTCCTGACACCTGTGCCGTGCAATATTCTGAGGTATTATCTGTTGCTTTTTAGTAACCAACAATACAAAAAAACCCTGCCATAAATGCATAAAGAAACAAATTTTATGGGGGTGGGGAGGGAACAACCGAAAAAAACAACCCCCCAAAAACCAGCAGCTATTTCAGATACTCCATTCATATTCTGTAGGATTCAAAACCATCTTCCACATCTGTTACCAGGGAAACAGCTCTCATTCATTCCTCTAAAATCCCACGTTAAAAGCACATTCTGATGACTTTTCCCCTGCTGATGACAGGGAACATGATTAAGAATAAGAGTTTTGCAATTTCTGAAGTTAAATTAACAGAGGGATAGGCTCCAAACATATTTAACAATAATCATCAAAAACTCTGTAGGGAAAAAAAAAATATATACTTTTTTTTTTAATGATTTATAAGTCCATATGGACTAGTGCTACACATATAGCTGAACGTCTGCTTCTCCACTGGCACCACTAATTTGGCACCTACATAACTCACTATTTCAATGTTATTTCTGCTAGTAAGTATAAAGGTGGAAGTAAAAATATATTTGCAAATAAGCCATTCAATTACATGATTCTTAGAAAACCAAAAAAAGCTTAAATACATAAATTTTGAATGAGGAACAATTATATAAAGCAAAAGTTACATAGTTCATTCTGGTATTTTGTGCTATAGAAGCACAGGATCAAGTTAGTCTTCATTCCATTATTCTAAGTCATTCCAAACACCTCGAAGGAAAACATCAGGGCAAAATCAGTATTGGAACCAAAACTTAAGACCTCAGGTCAAATCCTGCAAGGTTTTGCACATGGGAAATGAGGCTTTGTAAAACAGCTCACATGCTTAACATGCAAAGGCTACCACCCCCCATAAAAAGTGTCTGCAACTGTATATTAATACTATTTTTAAATTAATTTTATAAAAATATAGAAAAGGAGATCATAGACAATGTGTGCATGCATGCATGCATCCTGTAAATAGTATCACAGAATCACAGAACCATAGAATGGTCAGGGTTGGAAGGGACCTCTGGAGATCATCCAGTCCAACCCTCCTGCCACAGCAGGGACACCTACAGCAGGTTGCACAGGATAGCATCCAGGCGGGTTTTGAATGTCTCCAGTGTGGGAGACTCCACAACCTCTCTGGGCAGCCTGTTCCAGTGCTCTGCCACCCTCAAAGTAAAGAAGTTCCTCCTCATGTTAAGATGGAACTTCCTATGCTCAAGTTTGTGCCCATTACCTCTACCTAGTAGCACCCGGACCAGCTTTAAATAGGAAACAAAATAACTTTTCAGGAACAACTTCCCCTGATGATCCTGTGGTTCTTCCTCTCTTGTACGAGGGAGCCCAGAACTGGACCCAGGTCTCCAGGTGTGGCCTCACCATTGCTGAGGGGAGCGGTAGGCTCACCTCCATCCACTTGCTGGCAACACTCCTCCTCATGCAGCCAGGGTGCAATTAGCCTTTGTTGCTGCAATGGCACATTGCTGGCTCATGTTCAACTTGGTGTTCTCCAAGACCCCCAGGGCCTTTTCTGCTAAGCTGCTTTCCAGCCAGCCAGCCCACAGTAACTGGTGACTGGGGTTGTTTCTCCCCATAGGCAGGACTTTGCACTTCCCTTTGTTTAATTGCATGAGGTTCCTGTCTGCCCATTTCTCCAGCCTGTTGAGGTCCTGGAGGTCTGGATGGCAGCATGACCCTCTGGTTTACCAGCCACTCCTCCAATTTTGGTCTCATCAACAACCTTGCTGAGGGTACGCTCTGCCCCATCATTCAGATCATTAATGAAGATGTTAAACAGGATTGGACCCAGTATTGATCTGCAGGTTACACTGCTAGTTACTGGCCTCCAACTAGACTTTGTGCCACAGATCACCACCCTCTTGGCCCGGCCATTCAATCAGTTTTCAATCCACCTTACTGCCTGCTCATTCAGTTCATACTTTATCAGCTTCTTTGTGAGGACGTTATGGCAGACAGTATTAGAAACCTTACTAAAGTCTAGGTAGACAATATCCACTGCTTGTACTTCATCTACCAAGCCAGTCATTTCATTGTAGAAGGTTATCGTGTTGGTAAAGCATGACTTCAGCTTGGTTGATTTTCTTGTTCTTAGTGTGCAAATGGCTTCCATGATTAGCTGCTCCATCAACTCCCCAAGGATTGAGAGCAGGCTGACTGTCCTGTAGTTCTCTGTGTCCTTGCCCTTCTTGAAGATGGGGGTGACATTTGCTTTCCTCCAGTCCTCAGGCAGCTCTCCCAGCTGCTATGACTAATTGAGAGTGGCGTCACTATGACATCAGCCACTCAGTACTTGTGGGTGCCCCACCAGGGCCCATGGACTTATGTCTGTGCAGTTTGCTTCATTATTCTGTAACCTGATCCTCTTCCACCAAGGGTATGTCTTGCTTCACACTTTCTGCCTGGTCTCCAGGTCCTTAGATTTCTGAAGACTTTTCTGATGTCTTTACTAGTAAAGACTGAGGCAAAGAAGGCAATCTGTACCTCAGACTTTTCCATGTCCTATGTCACCAGGGCCCCTGCCCCAATCAGCAATGGGCCAACATTTTCCCTAGTCTTCCTTTTGCTACTTATGTACTTATAGAAACCCTTATTGTTGCTTTTGACATCCATCATTAGACCCAGCTCTACTGGGTTTTGGCTTTTCTAACCTCACCCCTGCATTCTCAGACAGCAACTCTATATACCTCCCCAGTTACCTGTCCCTGCTTCCACCTTCTATATAGTCTCTATTTACATTTGAGTTTTGCTAAGAGCTCCTTGTCTATCCATGTAGGCTGTCTAGCTTGTTGCTTGGCTGCACGCTTGTTGGGACAGATGGCTCTTGAGCTTGAAGGAGGTGATTCTTGAGTATCAACCAGTTTTCTTGCATCCCTCCTCCCTTCAGGGCCTTATCCTACATGACTCTTTCAAGCAGATCCCTGAAGAGGCCCAAGTCTGCTCTTCTGATGTCCAAGGTTGTGACCTTGATTTTTGCCCTGCTCCCTCCATCCAGGATCCTAAGCTCTGCTCCCTGGTCACTGCATGCAAGGCTGCCTTCCACCTCCACATCACCAACATGTCCTTCCTTGTTTGTGAGTATGAGGTCCAGCAGATCAGTTCTCTTGGTTGGTTCCTCTGTCCCTTGGGTCAGGAATCTGTCATCAATGCTCTCCAGGAACCTCCTAAATTGCTTATGCAGTGTTGTCCCTCCAGCTGATATCAAGATGGCTGAGGTCCACACTGAAGGCCAGGGCATGCAAACACAAGGCTACTTCTAGCTGTCCAGCTGTCATTTAATCATGGTCTCCTTGGATAATGTTTTAATATTAGTAAGATCATTCATGTTACGCACTTCCGACAAATCGAACTTAACATTTACATAAGGAGATGCTACACAAAGCATACAACTTATTTACACAGAATGAAAGATGAAAGTTAAAAAAACCCAACTTCTTTCAGTGACAGAGAACTGAAAGCAATGCTCTAGAAAATTTCTGTAGTGGTGAAAAAGTTACATATCCAACAAACGCAAAGCTGAGTCTGAAACTGTAACAGCCGTAACCTTCCAGTGAGACAAATGGGTAAAGCTTCTTATCCTACAAGGACATGATTGAAAACCTTTCAGCTCAAGTTCTTTCTCCCGCACCAGCGTCACTTAGTAGTAACTCATTAAAGTCAGCTGAACTAATTCTCTGAAAAGTACCATAGCTGTAAGTGCACAACTTACCTTAGTCCTAAAAAATTTCTATAGGAATGAAGATTCCTAAACACTCCCCTCAGCTGAGCTCCTTTCCCTTTCAAGTAAGAAAGAATCATCTGTCCCTTTCCTTAGTCTTCATCCTGAACTTAATAAATCCATTAAGATCCAAATTCACTGGTTTAGCTAGTTCTCAAGTTTCAAACATGTCACAACTAATACCACATTCAGGATTTACACCAGCAGACGTCAGGGGGTGAGGGGTGTGGGGTGGAAATACTGTTTTGTTAATCAGAGTTCCTAAGAGGTTATTCCTTTAAAGAAATCACAATAGTCTCACATTACTCATATGAATGAGTGAATATTCATGAGTGAAATTCATTCATTCACTAAGTAAAACTCTGAATATTCCCCAAATACTTTTCCTTCAGAAAAGTGGCCACCCACTTCAAACTCAAGTTGGCTACTTAAGGCCCTCTCATTAGGTGTACAAGCCATGCCCATTAGTTTGCATCATAACTCAGCTTTTGGTGACTTCATTTATGGAATAGAAGGATGAGGCAAATTTACACTGTATTTGCACCAGAAAGACACCTAAGTTGAGGCAAAATTTGCCTACAAAACATAACTGTCAGTAACCCCACCTTGTCACTTACTACGAGACAGTTGAGAAAGGCAATAACTGATCTATCATTCTTGAGTCTTTCCCTGCATCAAAATGTCCTGTTTCAGATCAATACCTTACTTTAAAATCTTACTGGTTTAGTTCAAGTACCTTTTCCAGATTAACCCATAAAACAGTGAATGCTGCAGTTAGTGAACAGTAAAATGTCATTACTGGACAACAATAACAAGAGGCTGCAGCCTAGCTTAATGTTATAAAATAGGAAATAAACTATACGCACAGATGTATATAAAGCTCTTTCATCAGGAGTAACAGTAGCTGTTTCAGATGACATTCATATGCTCCAACCACTGACTTTAAACCGACTGCAATGTACACACAAACCAAAGACAGACTTTCTGTAACCCTTCCTCAATGCTTATTGCCAAGTGCTTTTACTGCTGTGGCTACAATTCCTGAGTACATTGCAGGTGACTGACTTCAGCAAAGGCAACCTTACAACATGAATGTACTGAGCTTCAGGACATGTTCATTTACAAATATCACATGCCTGGGGGAAAAAAAAAAGGCATATTTGAGAGTTTTGGGTCATTAGAAAGAGATAGAAAATTTGCTATTAAAATGCATTTTGCCTTAAAAATGTACCCACTCTATGATCAAATTTAGAATTGTGTTGAAATTCCCAGTGAACACGTTACTGGAAGCCAGTACACGCGCTCATTTCAAGCCGTGATGAACAAAACACGCTAAGGTATGAGATGTTCCTGGTTTGGGCTGGGATGGAGTTAACTTTCTTACTAGCAGTTGGTATAGTGCTATGAGAATAATGTTGATGATACAGTAATTTTAGTTGTTGCTAAGCAGTTAAGACCTTTTCTGCTCCTTACTGCCCTGCCCTGGAGTAGGCTGGGAGAGCACAAAATGTTGGGAGGAGACACAGCTGGGACAGCTGACCCCAACTGACCAAAGGGATATTCCATACCATGTGATGTCATGCTCAGTATGTAAAGCTGGGGAAGAAGAAGGAAGGGTGGGACATTGGGAGTTATGGCATTTTGTCCTCCCAAGTAACCGTTCCGCATGATGGAGCCCTGCTTTCCTGGAGATGGCTGAACACCTGCCTGCCCGTGGGAAGCAGTGAATGAACTCCTTGTTTTGCTTTGCTTGCATGCGCAGCCTTTGCTTTACTTATTAAACCATCTTTATCTCAACCCGTGAGTTTTCCTTATTTTTCCAATTGTCTCCCCATCCCACCGGGGAGGCGGAGAAGCGAGCAAGCAGCTGTGTGGTCCTAGTTGCCAGCTCGGGTTAAACCACGACAATAACAAACCCCAAGATGTGCGTGTCCCTTTACAGCAACCTCCCTCCATAAAAGGCCACATCCTGCCTTTGACATACATGGGTGGCTCCTACTCACTTCAAAGGAAATTTAGTCTATCTACTGATGGACAGGATATAGGCTTGAATGTTTGTAAATATTTTAAGGAAGTGGTAGTCTGAAAACTCATCTTTGACCGAGAAACACTGTGCTAAACAGGGGCAATATGAGAATTTATAGTTTGCCTGACCCTCACCCTAAACTATTCCTGCAGATACTGGCAAATAAATGGCAGGAAGTTTCCACTTCAAGAATGCTATAAATGATGTGACTAGAGTATCACAAAGAGATGCAAAATGAGGCAAATAATTATTAAAAAGGTAGTACACATATGCTAGTGCTAGGTATTTATTTTTTATAATTAACAATTAAAGTTGAAAGGGAAGTATAAAATGGCTGATACTGCAGTTAATTTACCTTACCATACCATCAGAAAATTAAAAAGTAACAGAATGGCAAAACCGCCAAAAGTTCTTCTGGTTCCGAAGTTCATGTGGCAGAGATCTGAAAATAAGTACGATAAAAGAATCCAGAGAGATTTCTTTCAATGTTGAGAAAGAAGTTTTGGTTTAGTACCACGCTATCAAATGAAACCAAGAAGCTGGAAAAACTATTACCAGCAAGGCTCTACCATACAGCGATATGATTTGAAAGAGAAAGATCTGTTTCTCTAAATGTAAAGGAAAAAGAGAAGTAAATAGCATACAGTGACTGACACAGTGCTCTTCCTTCTCCCTCCTTTCACAGTCTCTCAGATCCCCTTTCTCTCCATCCTCCCACTATCCCTTTCCAGTCTCACCTATCTCTCACAGGTTCCTCCTGCCCCTCTTCTAGTCTCCTCCACGCCCTTCTTCCTTTTCCCTCACTTTAGCCAGCACTCTTGGAAACACAGTCTTCACCAAAATCCAAGCAAGCAATAAATTAAAAAAAGGTGAAGATCCAACATGAATTTCCTTGTTACATTCTTTTCTTCCCATTCTTCATCCTTCATCTTTATTGAGACTGTATATTTTTTGGATCTGTAGGTTTCTAGCTAAATTTCTAGGCAATCCTTCAGGCAAATATGTATTACAAACTACTTCTAATCCCAAGAAATAGAACTGTAATGTAAAAAAGACACCAAATAAACCCACTATAATTAAAACACATTGAAAACCAAGGTACACCAACATATGTGATGAAGGCGAACTCCTTTACCCTATCTAGATCACACCATAACTGAACATCCAACAGGACAGCCTTGCTATTGTTTTGGTTTCTGACAGGTCCAATACTCAGTAGATCGGTTTCCTCGATTAATTCTAATGTTGCATTTTGGCCAGCAGCACCAGGCAAAACTAGATTGTTACTAGCTCATTCCCGAGGAAAAAACACTGATGATCAATGTCCTGATACATCTTGATGCAGTACCAAAAATCTTGTTTCAACAGTGTTATATGGAATAAACATGGAGGGGGAGCTTCCTTTCCTGTAATTTTCCAAGCAATCACCCTCTAGCTCTTTATAGTGTATTGCACTTTTTTTGGCTACCAAAAAAAACCCCAAAATAATCCGGGCTCCAGTATTCTTACTGTTAATGAAAAACTACAAATTAAAAGTTCCAGTACACAACTGAAGACCAGACACCATCCTTCAAAGCTCAGCACTCATTCTTGTGCTGATCCATCTTCCTCTGATTCCCTCCTCCACACTTGGGATTCTGGACACTTCCTGCAAAGCCCAGATGCTCTCCTCCTCTGCAACGAAGGATGTTGTAACAACATCTTTCATGTAAGAATGGAATTTGTGAGAATGAAACTGCCAACATGCTAAATAGCACTGCAATAGGTTCAATACAAAAATGCTTCTAAAATACACTACATCTTCACATAAGATGCCCTAGTTCAGTTTAGCTTTATCCTCTCAAATTAATCCTCCTGCCCTCACTGAGGCAGTAGGAGAACTCCACTGTGACAAGTGATCCTCAAACCTTCAAAACTTGCACTGCCACCCGGCTCAGGGCAACCCACTTTCATTCTATTTAGCACCAAGCGATCTCTGTGCTGAAAGGCCTGAAGCATTTGTGCATAGCAGGTTCAAATGTATAGTCTAGAAAGATAAGGGGTCATTTATTTTCTCATTTCTATATGGTTATGCATCTCCCCCTCTCTCCCAGAGACTAAATGAGAAAGTGGACAGAAGAAAACTACCTAGCCAAAATCAACAAGTCTCACCGCTTCTGTGAGAAGCAAAAAATATGGTGGGGGTGTGGAAACAGTCTGTGTTGAGCCCCAGAACAGAATGGGAAAAACTGTCTCACTCTTTTCTGGATGGACTACAGCTGGCTTTAGTCACAGGAAAAACAAAATAAACAAAAAACCCCAAAACACTCTATTTTTGCCTGTCATGCTGACAGTTACACTACAGTAGAATAATTTCCTACACAATGCAGAAAAACTAGTTAAATAGTGAAAAAAACCAGTAGTAATCTGAAGAGATTATGAACACCAACAAGGAGGTTTTAATTTTTAAATATTCTTCATATCCTTTTAAAAAACTGAAAACTCCTATATGACTATGAGAATCTAAACGACATGTTACTGAATAGCTTAATGAAAATGCAAACAAAGATAAAGCTGCCATAGTTTATAATTAAAAGTTTTACACAGGAAGACTGAGACAAGCACGCAGAGAATAGGTAAGCCTGAGCAAACCATCTACAATGGCACAGCAATATTCGTCCACTTTGCAACAGTCTTGCTTATTTCTAAGTCATCCTTCATGATTAAGATATTACTAAGAATCAAGAGAAATAATATCAAGGAACTAACCTGAGCTACACATACTGAAGTTTCTGAGGTTTCCCCTCACCTTCCCTCTTTCTCTCAAACTCATCCAACGACTATTAACTTGTGCTGTTCACCTACTAGACAATAAAAATCATTCCGTTTCTTCTTTGATGAAGGATACTAGCTTCCATACATACTGGTACTGGTATTCCTGGAAAAGCTAAATCTGCTAGTTATTTTTGTCTGCAACATTCACGCTAAATTGAATCTTCCTTGAAAAGTCAGCAAATTCTATCTTTTGACTTTAGCAAACTGAAGTATATTCCTTTTAATTTAGTAACATCAACATAGACTACAAGAAATCATGTAACCATCCTCAACTGCTATTTAGTTTCCTCATCCTGCCCCACCTCCCTCCCAGAAACCCTTGTCTTTCTTCACTTTCTTCAGGAAAGCAGGCTGCACCCTGTGTTTTCCATAGGTGCCGTATGTTCCATTTCCCTCAGCTGACAATGAAGAAGTAGCTGTGCTTATAAGAGATTTGTAACCAAATCTCTATGGGCTACACAAACTTCAGAGGTAATCCAGGCTTCGTATTCCATTACGCTAAACTGTAACTACATATCCGACAGAACAAATGCATATTTAAGGAAGCAGAACAAAAGGTACACTTGAATCTTTTCTTTGAATCAAATTTACCCATTTCCCTGGATTTCTCAATCCTCACAATAGATAACAACCAGCTTTCAGCATGGAAATGCATTCTCTTAATTTAAACTTTATATATTCTTTTTAATTTATCTTAAAAGTTCCTTTTTGTACTAAATAAAAGAAAACAATGAAACAGCTTCCAAATGGAAAATCTTTTGCTGCTGCAGGATGTCCCAGATTATGCCACTAACAGTTTATATTCTTGGTGTTGTGTGTGTAATAGGAAGTACTGTAACAAGCAGGAACAAAAATTAAACACAAGAAAAATCTTGTATAAAACTGACAAAATCCATCAGACAACAAGAACTCCAAAGACATGTTCTCATCTTGCTAGATTATATTGTTAGTTTTTAGTGGAAGGAACAGGTCCAATGCAAACGCAAGTGCCAAAACAAACTACTTAGGTGCCTCATCTACCACAAACGAGTAAATGCCAACTAGACTCATCCTTTGAGCTTCATCTCTTCTATGTTCTGTACAGAGTTAGCCTTGATAACTGCTACGAAGGCAACTATTTCTTATATTCAGGGGTAGGACAAATTTTTTCTTCACAAATGTTCATCCCAACACTTTGAAACTGATTGTAAATTAATCACAAAATCCCTACAAACCAGAACACCCTCACTCTCAATAACAGCAGAAGAAAAGCCCTAACAATTAACACTGTTGTTAATGTAGTTCCTGAAATCCACACCTGACTTCTAAAGGTGGAAGCCTCTAAAAACCAATACAACCAGTGCATGGCTTTGCTTAGGAAAACAGAACTCCTTCCCTGCATTGTCTCAACCGACACGTTAAAATGGAGTGTTCGTGCTCAAGGAGTCACTGCCACAGTGTACGGAAAGGCAAGGGCAGAGGGGACGGCTCTGCCAATTCATATGCTCGTTAAGGGCAGTGAATGGATATGACTTTTTACATTAAAGACTTAGGCTGTTACAGCAGCCACGTAGCAACTTCTGAACATTTTTAAAGTATTCAGAACTAACAAGGCACATAAGTTATCAAAGCTGGCAAATGCATGACTGCACTTTGCAACACCACTTTTCAATCTGCTTAGTGCATGCAATGCCACCCTCACTCCCCACCCACCCCCTCCCCAAAAGGCTGCAATCTCAACACTTCCTTTCCCCTTTCTACAAGTTCAGTGACAGCAACACCCACCTTCTGCATTGCACAGAAACATGGCAAGTATAGCTGATCAGCAAAACCTTGCCACTTGGCAAGACAAGCCTCCACTAGCGCATCTGCGAGAGCCAAGCAGAATATAAGGTCCACTGTGCCTAGCATACCAGCATGGCAGTCGCTCCCTGCTCCTAGGACACCTGGAAGCTACCACCACCACCACCACTCCTTCCTTCCCCATCCACATCATACAGCGATTTTGAATACGTGTTCAGTCTTCCATCTGCTTGTTTCTTGCCTTCCCCTCTCTGCCAGACTATTTTAAAACTAAAGACAGAGAGAAAAGCCTAGAAGGAATCTAGTATTATCAGGAAATACAAACTTGCGCTGAAGAATTGTAACAACCATGACAATGAGCTCTCTTTAGCTACAAGGAAAAGACGGCAAGAATACATCGATAATTTTTTTAACATGGAAGAAGGAGAGAAAGTTGTTCTTTACATAGCTACAGCTACAGATGCCATTGGTGTAGAGGCAAAATAGGAGTGACAGCGTATGACAAGCGTTTTTAATTTCAATTGCTGATGACAATTATGCTGTTGTAAAAAACATGCTTACAAATAAAAATACTAAAACAAAACTCCACCACACCAGGAAGTCTAGCTAAAATCTGAAAGAAACTTTATATAGGCAGCAGCTAAACATTTTGTATTAGTAAGTAGCCTTAGATTTGTCAAAAGAGCTCCTCTGTGTCCTTCCAGCAGTGCTGGGAGCCGATCTTTCCAATACCAAGGTGAAACGCAATCAACACACTCACATGTCATGTTCACTACTTACATTCTCCACATTAATTATACCAGCTGTGGAGACAGGAGAGAATTTGGAAAACAGTTTTCAAATCAGAAGCCATAATGCACTTCTGCCTCACAATATAAGGACAGTAAAAACTTCATGCACAGCAGACATCCTTATTCTCTTAGAATAAAAGTTAGACAAGCTCTGATTGGAAGAAGTGTTTCATCAAGGGATCTCAGCTCTGGTACGCACACCACCACTGAAATGCTTCAGTGTCATGAGAATGGCAACCGCAGAGTTGAACATCAGCCTTTTGCATCTGTATTTGGCACAAACCCGAAAGAAGGTGTGGGAGTATCCGGACAAACCCTGTGGTACATGGGAGAAAACCAAAACCCCAAGTTACTCGTGAGACAAAAAGCAGAAGTGGGAGATCAGCAGCACTCAGCATTCACAGACTTTGAACTTTATCAAAAGATCAATTTGAGGCCTAATCTAAACACTGATCTATCAACACTTACTCAGAAAAGTTTCCTGAGTAAAGACTCAGAGTAAACTACACAGAAGTTTTGCCAGGTGACCTTATAAACATGTATAGGTTGATATGGTAAGCATTAGATTAAAATAGAAGTTGTTTCCCACCAAAATTTGACAGTCTAACTACCAGGATTACTTTCTTTTTTTTCCTCATGGAGGATGGACCCTAACTGCTTCTGAAGGATCTCAGCAGTTTAGCACCCTATGTTCTCTTGACTGTATATGAGACTTAGACACTTGTCTGAAATAATTTAAAAAAAAAATTAAAATCTACCATTAATTAGTCCTCTCAATCACAATTTAGATTACCTCTAAATCACAAGTAGTATCCCAGCCTGTATGATTCAGTAATATATTGCTCAACTACATAAATTGCAGATTATTTTTCTAAAATATTTTCTGATATTATCCTCAATTAGTCGGACCTTATGCTAGCACTTTGTGCTGCTGAACACAAGGAGGCTAATTTGGTGTTGCCATAATTACGTTTTCTTTGGCTTCCAAAAAGAAAGAACACCGATTCCAACTCCCATCACTGTCCTGTGCAGTGAATGCGGGACTCTGTTAAGAGTAGATGTACGTATCTCTACACCTGTATCTAACTCTGAGAAAAGACACAAATTCCCATTTCAGGAGGAGCCTACTTAAGTATTTACAAAAGCCAAAGGACTTTATTAGATTGCTTATCAAATTGCTGATAAACAATGTATTTGCCATCCAAAATGTTAATCTGAAACCAAATCATCTTTAAAATATAAACAAAATTGTTCTTAACACATTTTTTCTAACTTTGCCACCTTATATACACAGATGCAAAGCAGACCAACAATACTGGCTGTGAAATAACTTTCTGAAAGGCCATTCCACAGTCATTTTAGTCATTTTTTTGATCTCCCATAGCTTTGAATCATTAAATTATACCGCAACTGAGCGAGACACAGTCTTTAAGTGACAAATGCAAACGCCACCTGAATTTCAGTCTTTCAGTCTTAACTTCCAATTTTGTTATCTATGCACCACTAAAGACAAAATCATATTTCATATGTACTCTCCTCTTACTTCATATCCTAGGGTCAAAATTCTTCCAAATCCTTCACGGTCTCTCTGCTGTTGAGGAAGTTGAAAGCATGCAGCAACTCCTTAAGTCTGTAGCATCATCAAACACCATGAATGAGGCATCTCCTGTTTGGTACTTGGCAATAGCATATGTTAAGACCCTATGTCTTGCAAAAGTGTAAACTAAAAAGAGTAGGAAATCCTTTACATTGTAAATTTGCTAAAGAACAGGGGATGTTTTGGAGAAATTAACTATACTTGCATGTCATCTGCAGCCACCAGAGATGCTAAGTAAATTATTAATCATTTGTGATGGGGATTATATAATAGGATTTTTAAAAAGGATTTAGAGTTTTTAATAGAATATTTTGTATAACAAACTTTTCTTAAAAATATAATCTCTTTTTGCCTAGGTCGTGCCAGCATCCAACCAACTGAAAGAGAATAGATTATAGAAACCCATAAAAAAACAATTTCATCTGCAGAGGGACTGGGTCTAACTTTTTGACAATTCAAACAAGGGTGTTCCTCCTGTCATTGAATAACTTAATATTCTATTTTTCAAACTCTGTGCTCCCTCAGTACCCAACATATCACAGTACCCCATAAGAAGAAATGCTGTGACTCCGCTCATATAACCAAAGGTTAAATATGCCTGATCGCCTTTCATGTTCCAGGACGCAAGGACTATTTAAAGAACTATAGCAACGTCTTATATTCAGGGAAGACGTTTAATATGAGAAAGGCGGCTGTGGCAAAGATGTTTACTGATCCTACAAAGTTTTGAACTTCAACAAGAAACCTAATGATCTCCTTAATGCAGTTCCAGGATTTGGCATCAGAACACGCAAAAGCACCCCGTGCCTGTTTGTGGTTTCACTGTGGCAACTTATTCACTATACACAAGCAAGCTCTCCTTCTTGAAAGCGTAGGACAATCACTTTGGATCTAAATACACAGCTTTAAAGTGAGAAGCCCCCAAGACCAGCACCCATTGTTTGAGGTGTGTGTGTATGTATGCATATGCATAAGCACAATACATACAATTGTACATACACAAGTACTTTTTTTTGTCATGCCTTCATTTCTGTGTGGTTACCTAGGAAAAGTGTCTGAACCAGACCTACACCTTACTAAAATTCTATAGCACAGCAAGGGAAAGAAAAAGTGAACTAATTTATGCTGGTGATAATCCTATCTTTCCTAGTTTTCTTGTTTCAGGGAGCTGTTAAAAAAAAAAAAAGATTCTAAGAGACACAATTCTCCAACCTCTCTACCTCCAACTCTCTCTACCTCCAAAATCTCTGATTTGACACCAAGATATGTTCCCAGCCCCAGAGGACCACATGACTGCACCCAACAAACCAGGTCCCCATACAGTACAGCAGCAGATCAGATCCACAATGGTATCAATTACTAAACGCAATCAATTCCCAGCTAGTCTTCACTGAATACTGCCATGCAGTCCTTCAATAGGTGCGTAGGTAGCAAAACCAGAGCTTTTGCAGTGAACCTGACATTAGCCACAGTCATGTGCTATTACAGTTCCTTGACAATGACTCCAGTTTCCCTGAGGGGCCAGAGCCACATGCTGGTGCATGCCTGTCCAACCATCTGCAACCACTTACAACCATAATATCCCTCACAATTTCATAGACCATTTTCGATTTACATCTCAGCAGGTACTGCCATAACGGCAAGTTTAATCACTAAATTAAAGTGTCAGATTATATTACACTTGTACACACTTAGTTAACACTTACCATCTTTCCTTCAGGCTTAAGCATCCCTTACACTTACACTGTTCTCTGCAGCTGCTAACACCAAACACATAGTCATCCAACTCGGTTTAGGCTCAAACTTTTAAGTTCAGACTTAGGCTTTGAACCTACAACCATTGCCAAACCTCAAAAAAGCCGGGATCTTGTAGGACATAACTAAGAAATAGAGTAAGACTTAATGCTGAGAACCCAAGCAGGAGCAAAAAAACAGCTACTGGTACTGAACCCTTTTTGAGCTTAATTTTAACAGCTGAAAGACCTCATGGAACACTTGTATTTATTATGTGAATACTAAGACTAATACTGTGTGTTGTGCACACTTACACCTTAGCCAAGAAATACAGCTATATTATGAAAGTGAACTGTTTTTCAGAGTCACTCGAGAGGCTGAAGAACTTCTCAAAAGACTGTAAGTATAAGAAGAAACTATTACAAATTTCTTAAGGGACTTTAAAAGGTGACTGTATCCAGTAACATGCAAATACAATAATATAAATCCATTTGAAACACAATAATATGCATCCATGTAAAATGGCAAAAAACTAAACCGTATTTGGGGTCATGAGCTTAATCAAAACGACTGTAACCTGAAAACAAAACAGTTACTATCAACATTTCAATTCAAAGGGCAAAGCAATAGCTGCCCCCAACTCCTCCCCCCCAAAAAAGTAAAAGAACTTACAGTAAGAATTATCTTTTATACTGTGGCCCCCAGAGAATATAAACATATGTCAACCTGTTAATATTTGCTTTCCTGTGCTTGTTGTATTAAACTAAGCGCAGCTGGATGGATCTTATCAAAGAGACAAAGAGAAGAATAAATCAGTGTTCCCAAAACACAGAGTTTTAATCCTTCTAAGGAAATGACTATAACTCAGACCTAGCCATTATGGTTTGCAGTGAAGAAAAATATAGCCTCCAGACCCATACAGGCCCTTATAGTCACATATAACAAGCCTATAACTAACCTTTTCAATATACATTATGCATAGCACTTAAGAAACAACTACAAAACCCTACTCCAGACCCAGAAGTAACAGATAAATAGCCAAACAACAATTTAAGAGACAAGATAAATTTGGTAAAGATCACTCCTGCGGTCATTTTCCAGAGGGGTAGAAACAGTTTAATGTGTGGCCCATCAGAAAAGAACAGTAATAAAGGAGCAGCCAGTTCAAAAAGGCAGTCAGGTAAAATGGTTCTGAGATAAATCATACTAATACTAAACTCTGAGGTGGGGGTTTTCTGTAGCTTCTAAGTAACCTGAGTTTCACCTAATCAAAGCAGCCCTCATAGGAGTTTCTGAGGATATGTCACCAAAGATCTTTTTGGTACTTAAGAACAATTCTTGAATTAAATATTCGTAATACATAAGCATGAAAAAATATCTCCACACATCTCCCTGAACTGCACATGTGAACACAGGTAACTCCTAGACAAATGAGTTTCACAAAGCAAAAAGTGATAAAATATGTACTTTATTCAAGCATATAGCCACACAATTACTCCTAGTGATGGTAAATTACTAGGTAAAACAGATACTAGTTAGACATTGCACCCTAAGGCCAAAGCATACTCAGCACAGTGGAAGCCATTCAGCCACTTTAACAGATGCTAGATATGTAGATATGTGTATGAATCACGCAGTTAGGATAAAATTTACTTACCGAGCTGCTTGAGATTGGCCCTGATGAAAACTGTCAGATGTTCAAAACCACAGCCTGATTACAGCAAAAGTTACTAGCAGAAAACTGCTAAGCTCCAAAATGCCCAGTAGCTCTTCCAGAAAATAATAATCAAAAGATAGGCTCGCGCAACAGTGTACTTGGTCATAAACACACTATTTTCCTCAGAAGGTAATAAGAGATATAGTGTGTCCTAATCTATTCCAAAGCAGCAAAATACCAGACCTCTTTAATTAGACTACTACACGTTCTTTATTTTAGATGCCAATAATATCAATACACAATCTCCCTATTTCATCTGGTTTCATAGGTCACAATTCAAAAACATCTGAACTAAGGTTTGAAACGTGCCAGTGACATACTGTACCACCATTCCTTCGCCATTATCATCACACTTCTGTCAATCCTCTACACACCAGAAATACTGTTTCGTATTTAATGTGTGTGCTTCTACCTCAGATACAAGCTCAAAAGTGTGAAATACTTTACACACATGCTTTGCAATAAAAAGATTGCAAGTGCTAAGCAGGTTCCTGTCTTTAGTCTGCATTTCACAGGGCACCAGCTGTTTCTCCACGTAGCCAAATAAAAAACTTGAGCAACATGCAATCCCCAAAAGATCACTTCTTTATCATTCCCAGTGCTTAAACTGGGATTTCCAAACATCTGGGTATTAAAGACAATTAGCTGATGAGAACTGCAGGATTTAAAGCGTGAGGGATTACCAAATTACACATTGTTGAAGATGCGGAGATCAAAAACAAGAATGAAACCAAAACACAATAGTGCAAAATAAAAGAACTTCAGATTTAAAACTAAATTTTTCTGGTTTTACAGAGATAAATACATCTCCTGAAAAGAAATTTCTTCTGCATTAAGTTTAAGAGTACTAAATAGCATACTTTGCACTGAGTACAATAACAGACTGTTTTATGCTAAAATGAAAAACAATTTTGTAAGAAACCGCTGCCCTTTAAAAGCATACCCAGTTAATGATTCATTTTATTTTAAAAAATGCACCCTGAAGTAAAAAAAGCTCTGACGTGACCTGAACATCTAAGTTCCCCTAAGTTTCACTGGGCCTACCGGCATTAAATAGAAGACATATTCCTAAATCTGTTACAACTGGCTTTAACTCAGCTACGTGGCGTTCCAGCATGTAAACAATTTCAAAGCAAGAACAGAAGTCTGAAATCTCTCTGTCTCATGCAGTAACAGGATGGTAACCAGCTCTACCCTAAACGAACAGCCATCCTGAGATTTTGTAGGGCCTCAATTCTTTTGCGTGCGAAATCATGACCGATTTAATCTTGGGGACAGACTGCCAGTGCTCAGGTCAGCTCATAATTCGAAGCAACATGTTCGCTCCCTTTCTTCTTTCTCTTAGCAGTAAGAACTGGACTTTTCAGGTGTCATTTTAACAGCAACCTGTTGATACAGCTGTGCTGGGAGGTGACTGTACACATGCAGATGGCAAGAACTCGCAGGTGAAGCACTGCGGAAGAATTTAAAAGGTTTGACACTGCAAAAGTTACCAAAGGGGGGAAAAAAAAAAGTTTAATAACCAGTGAAAACTTCCAGTGAAATAAACTTTGCTTTTATCTACGCAGTTTTCACACTGCCCTAATGACTGGGGGGAAAAAAAAAAGGAAACCCCACAGTACACTAATACACAGGCAGAGTAAAGGTCTGGCAAATCTGCACTATGGGATTGGTAGGAACTCCTCCCAAACATAGGTTTGCAAACTCCTTGTCTTGACATCCATCGTGCTAGCATCTAAGAATTCCAGCTGGAAATTAGAACCCCTATGTGCCTGTCAAGTAAGAGATACGAGCTCCTGCTCGGAGGTTACACAGCACAGTGTCACAGAAGGTGCTACTTCAGAAAAAACACAGGCTGACACATGACTTTCAGATTGTGAAGTAACAATAAAACGAAGTTAAGCATAAAAGCTTCCTGCTTGGGTAATGAATGCCAAGTTTTTATACAAGACACATTTTCATTTCAAACACAAAGCTAGGAATTGGGAAATGGATGTGTCCTAAGGGACATTTATTTGGCTTTTCCTACTAAAGGAAATATATCAGGTTGGGAACTTATCTGCTTTTTAAAATATATGATAATGGACAAGCCATTGGCACAATTACCTTGGAAATACTTAGGCCCAAAAAAGTATTTACTTGTAAGTTTAAAAAAAAAAGGCTTATTTTGTGACACATATTTTTATTTACTTACAGTGCTTTGCTTTCAGTTCCATGCAATTCCCAACCAGTGTCTAACTACAGATATTTCCAAGATGTTCTGCATAAAGTTCTAATGCTTTTTCAGCAAAAGTTGAGTGCAAATACAAGCATTAGAAAGAGTAATCACATTTAAAAGAAATTAACCACAGGAGACCTGAGACTAGCAGTGGAACCACAAAACATTACAAGTACATAATACATCTAGAAACCCATTCTTTGTTTTTATTTAAATGTTATTTTACAAGAATATTTTTTTCTTCCATGGAATACCTTCCATTTGAAGACAGCAAATGAAGGTATCTCCAACAAGTTATTTCAGCGCTAGCTCAACACTGAGAGAGAAAAAGGTGTTGTCGTTAGACTAATACTTTCATAGTAGAAATTGTTATTTCAGTACTGAGGAGCATTACTACTAAGGAACCCAACAGAACTTCTGTATTGGGTTTGCATGGCAAGGTTTTGGTAGCAGGGAGTCAACAGGGGTGCCTTCTGTGAAAAGATGCCAGAAGGTTCCCCTGTGCCTGATAGCTGCAATGCCAGCTGGCTGCAAGACGGACCTGCCACTGGTCAAAGCTGAGCCCGTAAGTGATGGCGGTGGCACCTCTAGGAAAATGTACTTAAGAAGGGGAAAAAAAGGCTGTACAACTGCAGCTGAAGAGCGGTGTGAGAATATGTGGAGAAACTACTCTGCAGACACCAAGGTCAGTGAAGAAGGAGGGGGAGGAGGTGCTTTGGGAGCCTGAGCAGAGATTCCCCTGCAGCCCACGGTGAAGACCATGGTGAGGAAGGCTGTCCCCCTGCAGCCCATGGAGGTTAATGGTGGAGCAGATATCCACGTGCAGCCAGCAGAGGACCCCACGCTCGAGCAGGTGGGTGCCCAAAGGAGGCTGTGACCCTGTGGGAAGCCCGCATTGGAGCAGGCTCCTGGCAGGACCTGTGGACCCATGGACAAAGGAGCCTACGCTGGAGCAGGTTTGCTGGCAGGACTTGTGAGCCCGCGGGGGACATGCTGGAGCAGTCTGTTCCTGAAGGATCTCGCGCATGGAAGGGACCCACGCTGGTGCAGTTCATGAAGAAGTGCAGCCTGTGCAAAGGACACATGTTGGAGAAGTCCACGGAGGACTGTCTCCCATGGGAGGGACCCCATACTGGAGCAGAGGAAGAGTGTGAGGCAGAAGGACCGGCAGAGACAACATGTGATGAACTAACCACAACCCCCATTCCCCATCTGCCTGCACTGCTCGGAGGGAGAAGGTAGAGAAATTGCAAGTGAAATTGAGCTCCAGGAAGAAGGGAGGGGTGGGGGAAGGTGTTTTAAGATTTAGTTTTTATTTCTTATTATCCTAGTCTGATTTGATTGGAAAGAAATGAAATTAATTTTCCCCAAGTCGACTCTGGTTTGCTCATGCCAGTAATTTGTGGGTGATCTCCCTGTCATCTCTACTCACGAACCTTTCGTTTTATTTTCTCTCCCCTGTCCATTTGAGGAGAGGAGTGATGGAGCAGCTTTGGTGGGCACCAGGCATTCAGCAAGGGTCAAACCACCAAATACCTTAATGTATTCCTGAATTTCAATGAAGTTTTATTAACTTGTATTTAGTCTTCATTACAAGCACACTCAATTTTCTCTTGGAAAGTTGGAATACTGTTTTAAACAATAATTCTCGAAGCTAAATACAACTTCCTAACATAATCACACTGAAATTCCATAATGATGAGAGATGATAATCACAAAGAACAGCAGTGTCTCTGTGCACAAAAGTTTTTGCAAAGATCTGCTTTCCCGTGGTACTGTTGTAGAAAACATCCTAGAATCCTAATCATATGGAAAGGATAGTTTTCAAGAGAGAATCCTGCATTACGTGCCAAGAGCTCTGCCCGCAGAAAGATCAGTGCTTGAAAGCCTGGAGATAAGTGAATATGTCATATGATAGACAGCATCATCTCCCACGTTATCATTCACACAATTTTTGCCTCTAGTGAAGTGAAAAATACAGAATGCGTTTTAGCAAAGGAACTGTTTCCTACAAAAGCTGCAGAACTTCACTCCTATTACAATTTTTTTCACAGCTACTGGCTTGTGCTGATAAAATTGCATGTTAAATGGAACCAGTGTAAATATATTTGAAAAAAATGAATTTGAGCTTAATTTAAAATACGTATACAGTCACCACTACTATGAGCAGAAGATCATAGAACACCAGGTTGGAAGGGACCTCAAGGATCATCTGGTCCAACCTTTCTTGGCAAAAGCATGGTCTAGACAAGATGGCCCAGCACCCTGTCCAGCTGAATCTTAAAAGTGTCCAGTGTTGGGGAATCCACTACTTCCCTGGGGAGATTATTCCAGTGGCTGATTGTTCTCATTGTGAAACATTTTCCTTTTGCACCTGATTGCAATCTCCCCTGAAGTAACTTGTACCCATTACCCCTCATCTTTTCCATATGACTGCTTGTAAAAAGGGAGTCTCCATCTTCTTTGTAGTCACCCTTTAAATACTGGAATGTGGTGATAAGGTCTCCCCTAAACCTTCTTTTCTCAAGGCTGAACAAACTCAATTCTCTCAGCCTTTCCTCATATGGCAGGCTTCCCAGTCCTTTGATCATCTTGCGGGCCCTTCTCTGGACCCCCTCCAGCATGTCCACATCTTTTTTCATAGCAGGGACTGAAACTGAACACAGTATTCCAGGTGTGGCCCAACAAGCGCTGAGTAGAGTGGGATATTGACTTCCTTATCTCTGCTGGTGATGCCCTTGTTAATGCAACCCAGCATCCTGTTGGATTTCTTTGCTGCTGCAGCACACTGTTCACTCACATTGAGCTCGTTGTCCACCAGGACCCCCAGGTCTCTTTCCACAGAACTGCTCCCCAGCTGGGTAGATCCCAGCCTGTGCTGCACTCCTGGATGATGTTCTCCCATGTGCAAGAACTTACACTTGTCCTTTTTGACCTTCACAATTCTCTTGTTAGTCCACTTTTCCAGCCTATCCAGGTCATCCTGCAGGGTGGCTCTGCCCTCCAAAGTGTCCACTTCCCCACTCAATTTGGTATCATCAGCAAACTTTGTCAGGGAACACTTGATCCCATCATCCAGATCACTTATGAAGATATTAAACAGCGCTGGGCCCAATATTGATCCCTGGGGGACCTCACTTGTGACAGGTTGCCAGTTCGAAAAGGAGCTATTTAGCACCACCCTCTGGGTGCAGCATCTCAGCCATTTCCCCACCCAGATCCTATGTTCAGACAGCAAAGACTACTCTCTCCAGCCACCAAGAAAAAAAACGTAGCAATTCATTTTCAGGCACAGGCTATTTTCCTATTTACAGTTCACAACACTATCTACAGAAAGTTATTCATCCCTGTGTTATTTCACATGATGAGTCTATTAGAAGATTATGAATATTGAAATGTACAAAATAGCGACTATTCAATCAACTGGAAAAGGACACCTTTTTAACAGGACATTTGGGAAAACAGAAGGAAAATCACAGCTAAGGACGCTGGCCTTTATGTTTTGATTTTTGTTTAGGAGCATGTATACTTAATTTGTACTACCTGAGTTAAAGAGGCCTGAAATTTAATTTTCCTAAAACAAAACTTAAAAGAAACAAGACACTAAACACATTATCAAATCTTGTTCCTATTTCCTTCTTTTTTGGACAAAACTCCTGTCATGTTTTAACCCCAGCTGGCAGCTAGGACCACATGCGGCTCACGTAGTTCTCTCACTTCCCCCAGAAGAGCAGGAAGAAGAGGGAGGAAAGGAAAGGCAAAAAACTTGTGGGTTGAGATAAAGACAGTTTAATAGAACAATACTAGAAAAGCACAATAACTATAACAATAAGAATAACAATAATAATAATGACACAAGTCACTCTCACTGCCTGGTGAATTGGCACCATCCTGAGCGGTGATCGTGGATTTTCCCTGCCCCGACCAACCCCCATTTGTATACTGAGCATGACCTCTATAGTACGGAATACTCCACTGGACATTCCGTTGTTCTGTCTATGCTCCTTCTCAGCTTCTGTGGGAAGCTGAAGAGTCCCTGAAAAGTATAAACATCGCCTAGCAACAACTAAAACAATATGCATTATTGACATTCCTTTCACTGCAATCACTAGAAAGCACATTAACTCTTTCCCAGCTGAAACCAGGACAACCCCATAACTTTAACATATCTGAAACATGAACATTGCTGTGCTAAGCACAGACTGGAAAAAAATACAGAATTCTCTTTTCATCATTTAACATTTTTTCACACTGCTTTTGATAGCACTTGGTTTAAGTGTATACGTTTTAAGCAGAAAATGCTCCCTCTCTGTGCTCTGTTGTCAACTCATATATCAGGGAAAAATTTGCAAATAGAAGTGATGAAACAATCATTTCAAAGTTTCCTATGCTGCAATTATCACTCTGGGTTAACTACACAACAGTGGAAACTGGAACGTCCAAGAAATTGTAATATCATTCTATGATTCTGATGTAAATAAATGCAAATTTTACAGCTTTTTCATAACAGGCTGCCATATGTTGGCACATTCATTTTTCAACTATATCTTACAGTACTTTTAGCACTGATATTGCAAACTGCTTTCCATAGGAACTGATGGAAGACTTCATAAGACACAGTATTTCAGATAAATGAAAGCAGATTACTGTCCCTATTTGAGAAAGAAATAAGAGATCCAGTCAACAATAAAACATCAAGCAATATATCTGAAAAGTGGAAAAGGACAAGGGTAGAACACCACATTCTGCTAGGCATACTGAAAAGTTAGCTTACTTTTTCAAGAAATACTGCAAATAAAGTTATATCTACAAAATCTTAATCCAAATTTACGGAGAATTTTAGATATACAACAGATGTGAGGCAAAGCATAGTAACTGCAGAAAAGCATTAAGATACAAGACAGCTCAAAGGCCACTTAACACAAAGTTTAAAATACATAACCAAAATAAGTTTGTGAGCTACTGCTAAATTTCAGTAATTAAATAAGATAGAAAATGGAAATTTCAGTGATAAAATTTATCAACATGACCTAGTTTTTCACTTTTTTGGGGATCATCTGCTTAGCAAAGAAATCAAAATCTTTCTTCAAAGCCCTTTATATCACAGGCTAGATCAATTTACTGACTGAAAATAGGAAAGTACTTGGGAAAAATGGGTTAGTAAAAACCTGTTATTTACCAGTGATTTCTTTGCTCAGATTTCCTATGCACTTTATTGTAATCAGATTTTAATTTTAGAATGAGATTTTATTTACTTTAATCAAATTTTAACTTTGCTTTTAGCATATTGGAAGTGTCAATCAGCACATTATATACTGTTAGCTATCAGGGAACCCTTCTGGGCAGAAACCCAAAAGCACGTTTCGAGTAAGCTTTGTCAGGTTTATAAACAATTGGGCAAAACAAGAGTCTTCAGAACACAGCAGCACGCTGATCGCTCCCTCCAAAACAAGCCTTAAAGTAACTGTTAATACCACTCAGGTAGGAAATGTTCACATAGATTTGTAAAGTACTGTAATTAGAAATATTTGGTGTCTGACCCAAAACAGTTCAAAATTTTTTTCCAGAATTTTCTCCTTCTTTGATATTGACCCAAAAACTTACTTTGCAAAGGCAGCTACATGCAACAGTTACTCAAAGAAGTAAAATTATTTAAAAAACAAAACAAACCAACCAACCAAACAAAAAAAAACAGAAAGAAAAAAACCCCAGCAATACTTAAATACATTAAAACAAACTGAAGCCAGACAAAAGTAACATATTCAAGGTAAACTTCCAACATGATGGTTAATACAACATGCATTCTGCATGCAAAGAAAGCTCCGTCTTTTGGAAAGCCCAGCCTTTTGGAAAACAAATGCTGAATGAGTTCTGATCCCTTTCTGATGTTTGCAAATGAAGCTGCATGCTTAGATGACTATCCAAACTAAAGAGATTAAATTAAATACAGTACATCTACGTCAGTAAGTGGCAAAATCAATCTGAAGGGCTGTGAAGGTACGTTTTAAATACACAGTTCTTGAGGCAACAATTTGTATACTACTACCCATAAATCATAGAATCACAGAATGGTTAGAGTTGGAAGGGACCTCA
This sequence comes from Pluvialis apricaria, assembly GCA_017639485.1. NCBI lineage: Eukaryota > Metazoa > Chordata > Aves > Charadriiformes > Charadriidae > Pluvialis > Pluvialis apricaria. The sequence continues at coordinate 42,305,239 of CM030044.1, forward strand.
AAGACCATCAAGTTCCAGCCCCCCTGCCATGGGCAGGGACACCTCCCACTAGACCAGGTTACTGAAAGCCCCGTCCAGCCTGCCTTGAACACTGCCAGGGATGGGGCATCCACAACTTCCCTGGGCAATTTGTTGCAGTGCCTCACCATCGTAAAAAATTATCTAACTTGCTTTCCTCAGTGGAGGAAATCATTAGACCTGGAACCAATCTACAGAAAAGAAAAAGAAAAAAAGGAAAATAAAATAACCAAAGCTTATATTTAATATTTCACTGATAACCTAGAGCTAAACTATTTCCCAGGCCAATATTTTAGGGTTTATGTCTAATTCTTTCCAGTAAGGGTGGTCCTTCAGAAGCATTTGTTTGTTCAAATTGACCATCTGCTCCTACAAATCAAAAAGGAACAAAATTAATAGGGGCTTTATATGATTCTCACACTCAAGTGGAAGCCAAGCACTAATCTGTCATGGATCAGCACTTGCTAGACATAAAATCAACATCTATTACTTGGAGAGGTTTTCTGTTTATGCAGTGGGAAAAAAAAAGTCACTTGGTGACACATGACAGACTTTGCTAAATATTTTTTTGATTAAAAAAAGTGTGTTTAATAGTAGCTATGAATCAATAAAGAGGTGGTACAGCCAAACTTAAACCACGAAAAGAAGGTAAAGGAATAGCATACATCAGTCCTTGCCTTCTTTAGGTGCTTTCATTCATACTAAGTTATTCTGGAGGTAAAAGGGAAGCTAGCCAGCTAGATAGATTTATGAATATTGCAGAGATCATTAAAAAACAGTAGATCATAATTTTATCAGATCTAGTTAAACTATATGAGCAAAATGCGATTGTGATATCACAGGGCAATATATTAACATATTTGGACAGTTAAACAGGGCATTCACTTGGAAAAGGTTAGTATTGAAGCCATAGCAAAGACTGCATGCATCACAGCAACTTAGAAAAATGAATGTATGCGCTATTGGGTTTGCTTTGTGCAAATGAAACAATTCATTGCTTAGTTCACCCAGCCACTGCTGCTGAGACAGAAATTCAACCAAGAACCAGGCTTTGGTTCTGAATTGCACTTCCTCAGTACTTCGAAATCAAAGCTTGCTATGTGTAAGCTCCCATACTCGTTTACGTTAGCTCAGTGCCCAGTACTTCATAGAATCATAGAATGGATAGAGTTGAAAGGTACCTCAAAGATCATCTAGTTCCAAGCCCCCTGCCATGAGGAGGGACACCTACCACTAGGACTGGTTGCTCGAAGCCCCATCCAGCCTGGCCATTAACACCTCCAGGAATGGGGCATCCACAACCTCTCTGGGCAGCCGGTTCCAATGCCTCACCACCCTCACAGTAAAGAATTTCTTCCTAATATCTGATCTAAATCGACCCTCTTCCAGTTTAAAACCATTACCCCTCATCCTATCGCTACAGTCCCTGATCAAGAGTCCTTCCCCATCTTTCCTACAGGTCCCCTTTAGGTACTGGAAAGTTGCCATAAGGTCTTCTTGGAGCATTCTCTATTCCAGGCTGAACAACCTCAACTCTCTCAGCCTGTCTTCATAGGACAGGTGCTCCAGCCCTCTATCATATTCATGGCCCTCTTCTGGACCCACTCCAAGAGGTCCATATCCTTCTTGTGTTGGGAGCTCCAGAGCTGGACATAGTACTCCAGGGGTCTCACCAGAGCGGAGTAGAGAGGCAGAATCACCTCCCTCAACTTGCTGGCCACACTTCTGATGCAGCTCAGGATGTGGTTAGTGTTCTGGGCTGCAAGCACGCATTCCTGGTTTGTATCATCAACCAACACCCCCAAGCCTGTCTCCTGAGGGCTGCTCTCAATCTATTCTCCACCCAGCCTGTATTCGTACTTGGGGCTGCCCTGATCCATGTGCAGGACCTTGCATTTGGCCTTGTTGAATTTCATGAAGCTTGTGTGGGTCCACCTCTCCAACCTGTCCAGGTCCCTCTGGATGGCATCCTTTCCCTCCTGCATGTCAACCACACCACACAGCTTGGCGTCCTCGGGAAACTTGCTGAGGGTGCACTCAATCCTACTGTCCATGTCACCAACAAAGATGTTAAATAGCACCAGTCCCAGTACTGACCCCTGAAGAATGCCACTTATTACTGCTCGCCACTTGGACACCGAGCCATTGACTGCAACTTTTTCAAGTGTGACCATCCAGCCAATTCCTTATCCACCGAGTGGTCCATCCATCAAACCCATGTCTCTCCAATTTAGAGACAAGGATGTCACATGGGACAGCGCCAAATGCTTTGCACAAGTCCAGGTAGATGACATCAGTTGCTCTTCCCTTATCCACCAATGCTGCAATGCATCATAGAAGGCCACCAAACTTGTCAGGCACGATTTGCCTTTAATGAAGCCATGCTGGCTGCTACCAATCACCTCCTTATTTTCCATGTGCCTTAGTATAGTTTCTAGGAGGACCTGCTCCATGATCTTGCTGGCCACAGAAGTGAGATTGACTGGCCTGTAGTTCCCCGGGTCTTCATTTTTTCCCTTTTTAAAGTTTCCTTTTCCGGTCAATGGGAACTTCACAGGACTGCCATGACTTCTCAAATATGATGGATAGTGATATGATAGATATGAATATAGCTTAGCAACTTCATCCACCAGCTCCCCCAGGACCCATGGATGAATCTCATCAGGTCCCATGGATGAATCTCATCAGGTCCCATGGACTTGTGCACCTTCACTTTCCTCAGATAGTCTCAAACCTGGTCTTCTCCTACAGTGGGCAGTTCCTCATTCTCACAGTCCCTGCCTTTGCCTTCTGCGACTTGGGTCATGTGGCTAGAGCACTTGGCAATGACGATCGAGGCAAAAAAGTCATTGAGCTCTTCAGCCTTCTCCATATCCTGGGTGACCAGGTCTCCCATTTCCTTCCAGGGAGGGCCCACATTTTCCCTAGTCTTCCTTTTACCACTGACATACCTATAGCTTTTCTTGTTGCCCTTGACATCTCTGGCCAGACTCAATTCTATCAGGGCTTTAGCTTTCCTAACCTGATTCCTGGCTGCTCAGACAATTTCTCTGTATTCCTCCCAGGCTACCTGTCCTTGCTTCCACCCTTTGTAGGCCTCATTTTCTCATTTCAGTTTGTCAAAGAGCCTCTTGTTCATCCATGTAGGCCTCCTGGCACTTTTACCCAACTTCCTCTTTGGTGGGATGCATCGTTTCTGAGCTTGGAGGAGGTGATCCATGAATATTAACCAGCTTTCTTGGGCCCTTCTTCTGTCCAGGGCTTTATCCCATGGTACTCTACCAAGCGGATCCTTGAAGGGGCCAAAGTCTGCTCTCCTGAAGTCGCTGGGTAGCGAGTTTAGTGTGCACCCTCCTTGCTGCCCCGAGGGTCTTGAACTCCACCACCTCATGGTCACTGCAGCCAAGGCTGCTATTGAGATTCACATTCCACACCAGCCCCTCTGTGTTGGTGAGAACAAGGTTCAGCATGGCACCTCTCCTCATTGGCTCCTCTATCACTTGGAGAAGGAAGTTATCATCGATGCATTCTAGGAGCCTCCTGGATTGCTTATGCCCTGCTGTGTTGCCCATCCAACAGGTACTGGGGTGGCTGAAGTACCCCATGAGGCTTGTGAATGTGAGGCTGCTCCTATCTGTCTATAGAGAGCCTCATCTGCTCAGTCTTCCTTGTTGGGTGGCCTGTAGCAGACCCCCACTGTAACATCACCTGCCCCTGCCCTCCCTTTAATCCCGACCCATAAGCTCTCTGTGGGCTCCTCATCCATCCCCAGGTGGAGCTCCATGAACTCCAGCTGGTCCTTGACATACAGGGCGACAGTCCCTCCTTGTCTCCCATACCTGTCCTTCCTGAAGAGCCTGTATCCATCCATTCTATGGTGTATGGTATCCTTCATACATGGTGTTCCTGCACAACGGGGAGCTATGGAATCCTGAGCACTTATTTTAAGCTAGTCCTTGTTATTTCGTTTTCAAAGCAGAAAGAAATACTACTTGATTTATTTCTTTCCACTAATATTAGGCAAACAAAGTAATATACAAAGAACAACGAAGCAAATAAGTAAAAGAAAGTAATCTGAAGGCAATCCTAACAAAAATCACTTAGCAGTTAACAGAAGATTTAATAGCATTATCATAAAAATATAATTGTTCATTTCTTCATTCTTTTTCTTTCAGAAGGGTAGAGATGATTACATTATACTACTCACTAACCTCCCTTTTAAGTAAAACAATAATTTCAGAAAATTCTAATTTTGCTGTGTCTATTATGCTATTGTTTCCCTTGGAAGCAAGGCCAGATGGGATGAAATGAAAAAAATATTCTATTATCTTCCTTTATGATAGCAGTGACAGAAAAAAACAATTGCATTTTCTCCCTTATTTTGTTCTGTTGCGTTCTTCAAGGAACATTAAGAATGTACATTAGCTATCTCGGAAAATGACAGTGCACTATAAAGCCAAAATGGTCAACAGTAAGATGTCACTTTATAGAAGAATTGCAGGGATACCACTTTATTCCTTTCAGTGGATTAGCTTTTTGGGACCTTACAGGTAGCAAACATTCTCAACAGATCGTGTCCTCATCTCTTTACTACTAATCTCTCCCCTCCCAAAGTAATGCTTCATGGGTTTTGTATACCAGGTAATACAAAACCAAAGGCAACAAAGCTGCGCGATACTTCTCCTCCTCAAAACATTGTGCTTGTTTTACCTTACAACAACTGCTACTAGTTGTCTGCATAACTGCCATCCCTTTGAAAAGAAATCCTCTGATAGTTTGGTAATGATGGCATCAAGTAGAAACACAAAACTTAAATTCTTCCAAAATGAAGCACAGAGCATACTAGAGTTGGAAAATAACTGGCACTTTCAACTAATACCCAGTGAAGACAAAAACATGTTTTTGGCACAAAGCACTGGCATTTAATGATCATTTTGTTAAACTTCCAAACAAAGGAACACTATCTTAATACAATCGTTATCATTATGCAATTTTAAAAGCTTTAACATCAAGAGAAAGATTTAAGCTGTTCTATTTAAAGAGCAGAAAGGCTGTTGTAATTAAAAGGTACACAGGGAGAATTCATGAATTATCATTCGACAGCTTCAAGTTACCTTTCTCAGAAATAAAATCCAGTTCAACTAAAATTACTGTCTTGACACACATACTGATGGGTAAAAATGTGAGCAAAGGTTTGAGTTAATTGCTGTACATTATGATTGGTTTTGCTATCCAGCATGTTCATCCAGGGACAAGTCTACCTTCAGCCCTGCAAAATCAGATTCTCAATATAAAAGCACACGGAGTTTTTCTAATTTAAATAAAAAAGATGCTACCTTGATCCAATTACCTGTAATGTGATTCAGAAAGAATTAAGACTGAAGATGTATCTGTACACTGATAGAGCTGTTCTTAAATATGCTTACATTATCTCTGGATTTCATGATGCCAGTCAGCCATGCACAATCCAAACAGTTTATAAATATTCTACAACTTCCCATCATGATGAACCTTGTGGCTACTGAAAGTGATTTCTGTCAAGTATTTGCTCAGATTAGCTTCTAAAGAAATGGATTATGTCATTTACTCTTAGAAGCCGCAGTACACAATCTCAAGGCATAACCAGCACTTTTTCATTGCATCAGTTTTCTCTAGAGTCAATTTCGGGAATCCTGTGTTAGCAAACTACTAAAACAAAATGAACAAGAATTAAGCATATTCATGTCAAAATACTATTCTTCAAACTAAGACCGCCTCCTCTCCTCACATCTATTCAAGTTACATTAGTTTTACACTATATCTTCTTGCTATTAATTTTCAAACAGATAGGAAAGAAAAAGAATGGGTAGATAAGCAGAGGGATTCTCCAGTTTGTTATAAAATCTGTTCACAGAAGCCAACCCAGATACAGTAAATATGTCTGACAAAGGCAGGGAGACAGCATGGAGGAGGAAGGCTGCAGAAAAGCAAGCAACCACTATCAGATACACCCTCATGACTTAGGATATAAGACTTAGGACTCCTCTAGAGCGCACATGCCAGGAAGATAAACCAAGATCCGTTACTGCTATTAACATTGAGGAGCTGAGGCACAGCAGCAGTTTTTTGCATGTCTGTTTTTGCAATGAATTAAGGAGTTGCAGGCTAAGATGCCTTGACTGTGCTCCCCAACACCCACATGGGTTCAGGTACAGTCATGCTCGCTGATTAACTCAGCCCTGTCTCAGCCCTTAAGGTTTTCACCAGCCTTTCATTCAGCACAGACAGGTCTGGTTCCCACCAGCAATAAAAACGATGCATAAAAACCACATTCAAAATGGAAGAGTAAAACATTTCTGGTATTTACAACTCCATGAGAGCTACAGCAGAAAACTGACAAACCAACATGCAAAGCTATTAGTGTGCTGAGAAAAAAATCCTATTCGCTCTGATGCTGTCTTGCCTCTTTGACCTTATATTAAATCCAAAGATGTTTGTTTTGGGTTAATGTACACAGTCTACTGGTTTAGATTAACATGGCCAGATCTACTAAGGATTTTGGTAAGATACACTCTACCATCACTAGACTGATATGGACATATTTCCTTCCTCTGTATCTTTCTGACTTGTGCAAATTCAAATTGGTTTCATCATAACAGGTTTCTTATTCCTATGTTGCTACTCAAAAACAATAAGTTGTATTTTACCACATCCATGAATGTAAGCCTGCCCAGTGCCACCAAAAAAATTAACTGTGCTGACACATCTAGAACTTCCCTGTTCTCAGAGACATTAATTTGTGATTCCTGTAGAAACGTAATGACTCCTTTTAAGGAAACAACAGGTCCAAAGAGATGTCTTGCTACTGCAATGAATGCCAGAAGGCGCTTCATCTACATGTACGGGAGTTCCTGGTTCAACACAGTGCTTCTGTCCACACACCGGAGCTCCTGAGAGAGGAGCAGTTGCAGCAGCTGAGACAGGAGTAGTTGGAAGCTAAGGGTACAGGCTAGGGAAAGGAGAGAAGCCATGTTTATGCCACTCCTGCATCATTCCTTGAAGATCTGGGGTTTGATGACAAAACATTGCTGGATGGATAGTAATCCAGAACAACCACCTCTTTTCCTGTCACGTAAAAGACTAAAGGAACTGCTAAATTTGCCAGACAAGGAGATAGAGTTTTATTTTTCATTGAACAAAACTACATGCTTCAAATTACACTTTAGTCTAAAGTACGTTTGCAATATCTGGACATACATAGTTACATTCATATTCAAGAAACTATCTCAATTGCTACTGTAAGCAAGCTACCCTACAGTATTACATATACTGGTAATGTCCCACCTAGGTCAGAATGAAGTTTTAGTCTATTGTAACAGGTAGTTTCAAAAAAGGCTTGGTATTCCCCTAAGACTCACAAGTGCTGCCTCAGATAAGTGCTTTTGAAAGGTTTCTTCTTTGAAAGCATGCTGCTTCGTCGACAGGTTAGCAGTCTTTTTGCATGAGGGATTAATATTATTTCTCCACCTGAGGTTTTCCATCATGGTTTTGCACTACAACAAGCAAATAAAGTACTTTTTAAAGAAGGAGAAGCTAACCATGGTGCAACAAGAACCAGCAGATGGACACAGACATTAGTCAAACTTACTTTTGCCCTTTAAAGTTAAAACATTACAGTTGCTTACAATTTAAAATTTGGACTCAAACATTGTAATGGACAGGTTTGCCCTCAAAGCAATAGCCTCATTTGACTTCATGGCTAATAAGAACATGGCATTTCACTCTAATTTCTCCATCAAACCTAAGTTTCTAGATGCAGCGGCTCCTTAAGATTTGCCTACTAAGTTCTATCTTTCCATTTACTTTCGGTTATGTTTTACTAAAACTACATTAAGAATCTGCTATTTTGTATTCAAAAAGCTATAAAACTATGCTTGACCCCAAATTGTAAGCATTTTTTGCATATTCTGCTTTATGTTCAAAGAGCCAACCTGTCCAACAAAACAATTCTTTCAATTGTACACAACATCCAATAATTACAGCTGTACATTGCTGCATATAGCTGGAGAAGGTGTGTTACACAATTATTTCAACAAGAAAAAGTACAAACAGAGTGATAATATAAGGTTTTTTGTTTGTGTGTTGTTTTTTTTTTGTTAGTCTGATGTTTTTCAAAACAAACTGAACTGTTCTCATGCTCACCTGTTTTCCTGGTAAAAACAGTAAATGAACATAGAAAAACATCCACAGTGTTTCCTGTTAAAGCAAAGCAGCATTGCACGGTATGTGATAGCCCAAAAGCAGAGGAGAAAGTGTGAAAAAAGTAAAGATTACAACATTTAAATTGCTTGAAGGCAGAGCCTTATACTAAAGAAAAGCAAGTTGGAACAAAAGTTACTACTTCACAATCCTTCAAGACATCAGCAGCACAGATAAAACACTGCACTAGAGAAGTTTTTTAACAAACAATTCTAATTTCTCATAAATACTCACTGAAAAAAAATCCCAAATCCAACAGACATCATTTTAGACTGTTGCATCAGTCAGCCACAGATTTCTGCACAGGTAATAGGCAAAGGCAACAGCAAACCGGTCACGCAGCACAGAGGGCGGGTCAGTATTTCGGGTTTTCATTTTTTTTTTTTTTTAAAATCAGTTTCACGTTAATCTCATTCTGCCATTCACCACTGAGAGCAGCCTGTTTACGCCCAGTTTCCGGTCTACAGTTTTGCTCAGTCTGCCTAAAAACTTACTGTCTGAAGCCGGGTTGGTTGTTTGGTGAGGTACTTTACGCGAGCTGCTACGTCCTGGCCCGCCTGCAGCCGAGACGGAGGCAGAGTCTCCCGCGGGGCAGCGTCGCCCCCGTCCGCGGTAGCCCCCGCTCGCCACCCCGCTGCCTCTGGCTGCCGCAGGAGAAGCCCACTCCGGGAGCTTTCACGCCTGGGAGCTTCTGCATCGAGCTGTTCGGGCACAAACGGCCGCCACGGGAGAATAAAACTTTCCCAGACTGAGGCTGCTCCGCCTCAGTTTTAAGATTTTGTATCAGACGGTTCCAAGTTTCTTGTTTTCTTTCAGCCGCTGCTGTGGGGCTCGGTCTCCCCCGCCAGCCGCTACCGGAGCAGCCGGGACGCTGCCGTCGGTGTGTCTGGCGTCTGCCTGGAGCAGCGGCAGCTCGGGAGGATTAAAGCCGTCAGCTTCATCTGCTCTCGCCACCACCTCCGCCAAGCCGAGTTACCGCCGGCGGGGCAGCGCTCGCTCAACGAGCCAGGCGGTTGGCGTAGGAAATGATGCCTGAGAAGACAGCCCGAACAGCAGCGGGCGGGCAGGGCCAGGCGGGCCGGTACTGCCTCTCCCCGCTCCTCACCGAGTGGCCTTCAACACGGTGCGGGCGACGCCAGCGCCGGGAACCGCCGCGCTCCGCCGGTGCAGAGGGGACACGGGGCGGGCCACACGCCGGGACGCGGCGCGTAAATGTCACTCCCCGAGCCCGCAGTTCCCTTTCACTCCCCGCGCCCTACCGCAGCATCACCGCACATCCCGCCACCACCTCCTCGCCAGCTGCCGGGGTCACGTTTGGGTTGGGTTTGGTTTGGTTTGGTTTACCTCCCGAAGGGAACCCACCCCGGCAGCGGACCCTACGCGCCGCGGGGCTGTGAAGATGCTCCATTCCTCCCCAGCGCCGGCCGAAACTGCCGGCACCGGCTGCAGACCTCCACACCAGCGGACCCCCCGCCGGGACGAGGTGTCCCCCACCACCACCACCACCACCACCCACCACCCCGGCGCCGGGGCAGGCGGGCGGCGGCAGCCCGCACTCACCCAGCAGCAGCAGCTTCAGCTCCCGGCGGGCGTCCCGCTTGTCCCGCCGCAGCTGCCGCTCGATCTCCGCGCTGATGCGCTGCGACTCCTTCTCCTCGGCGGAGAGGCAGCAGCCGGCCATGGCCACCGGTCTCCCCGCCGCCGCCACCTCCCCTGCCGCCGCCGGAGGGGCCGCGGGGCCGGGGCGGGCGGGTACCGCCTCCTCCCGCCGGTGGAGCACGGCGGGCGCGGCCGGGACGCTGCGCCGGTGGGGCGGGAACGGTCCCCGTCCCGTCCCGTTCCCCCCCGCACACACATGCAGCGCTGTGGGAGCTCCGGGGTGGGGGACCGGGACCGGGGCGGGACACCCTGCGGGCTGCGGCTGCTTCCCGGGGGGCGGGAGGCAAAGGGTAACCGGTGCCTTAAAACAAGAAAAACCTCATACACTCACAAAAGCCCCCCAAAGAACTTAAAAACACACACACACAAAAAAGAGGGGGGTGGCGAGGAGGGGGAGTGCCCGCGGGGGGGGTCTGCCTCTGAGTCCGGCGGAGGGCAGGGGGGCTACCTGCGCGGTTAGTATCGTAAAATCGCGTACCAAGGGCTTGCTTTCTCTTTTCCCACCTAACGCCTTCGCCTCACAACAAGGATGGAGGCTGTGAAAGGGAGGGGGACATGCCTGCCTTTGGCGTCGCCTGGTTTTCATTTTGGAGGGTTTGGTTCGTTTTTTTGGTTTTTTTTTTTGGATTTAGCTGTATTTCACTCCTTGCTTGCATAGTCGAATCTAGCATTTAACTCACTGGCTTGTATTTTGTGAGGAATACAATCTTGGAAAATCTTTCACATCTAAGTCATGCCTGCAGTAGTAAAACTCGTAATGTTCAGAGCGGCTACAACGAGGCTCTTTGAGGTGCCCCATCCATGTCCTATCCTGGGAGTCTACCGTATCTCATGGTAAGGCAACAGTTGCTTTGCTTCTGCCTGCTACAAGTCGTTCAAGGTCTGTGGTAATACGGGTACGTTAGCAATTAGCAGCATTATTACAAAAGGCATGTTTGCTGTTCCTTGATATACAAAACACTGACTTGTTACAGAAGAGTTATCACCGTCTCCTTTGAGGATATGGAACTGCAAGCAAGCTGCTCGACTACTGCAGCGCAAAAGAGGAAGAGCTGCATAGTCACTTTTGCTAAAATCACAACTCTAACTCTGTGCTGGGGCTGGTGGAGATGGGAACTCCTTCAGGCTAGAGATCACACAGCTTCAGGGTTTTTTTCAGTTCAGCCTTTTCTGAGCAGAATCATCTTCACAGCTGTTTTAGGACACACCTGCCTATGTAACACTACATCATAATCCATGTCCCAGAGTTTGAGACTCATTTACAAGTTTGCAAACAGTGAAGAACGTTCTATTTATGACCTTTTAACTCTACTGAAGGTCTGCAAAATCAGCACATGATTTTTAAACCTCTTTTCAAAGTTATTTCAGGTGTAGAATGCCGTTTTTTATGGTCTGGGCTTGGGGTTTTTTTGGGGGGGGAGGAAAGAAACATTTATTGCATAGGAGCTAGATGCTCAGATTTGTAATAACACCATGTATGAATTAAAAATTAAACAAAGTTTTTTTATCTCAGCTTTGCTTTGTCTACACACATCTTCAAAGTTTCCGTAGAGTTTAATTCTTTACCCTGTCATGCTCCTATCATTCTTTTGCTCTACTGGTTTATTCTAAAGAAAACAAACCTTGTAATGATACTTGAACTTTCAAACTTGCAGAGTTTTAAATGCGTTTAATAACAAGCAGCAAGCTTTTGACACCAAGTTTATGCAACAGTGATAGGTGAAACCATTATAAAATAGAAAGATAAGCAAATATTTATTTAAACATGTATAAGTGGTTGATTTGTTGATTTCTTTCCCGTAGGCAGTTGCACGTATTTATTTCGTGGGTGCAAAATATTTTTTAAAATAAAGGCTTAGTATTTTGAGGTCCGTCGAAAACAATTGTCTCCACCTTTACCAATTAAATATATGAGTAAGTCATTACAAAGCAGTTGCTTCATAATTTGAAAGCTAAATATTTTTGTATTTTTTAGTGGTAGTAACTTTTCAGAATAATTTCCTGACATAAGAAATAATGCAGGCAGGTTTTAAAGGAGCCAGAATCCTCTGTGTTTGCTGATCCTGGAGTTTCATACAAATGTGACTATTCTCTGAATAATGTTATTCATTTCTAGTGTGAGTAAATATTTGCCTTGTCTAATAGTATTTGATGACCAGTACATACAGTTTGAGATAAGTGTCAGGATCAGGTTTTTTTTGGTGAACTGCAGAAAGGTGTACACAGCAGTACAATTCCCACTACGATAACAACTTTGAAAATTCACATCATATCTCTGTTCCCACATTAAGGTTGGCCCTCCAAGCCAAAAATTCAAAGTCCAGATTTATTCTTACTGCATATCTCTGACCTTTATTTGCATTATTCAAAAGGAAAAATAAGCATCTACAGAAGAGCTTTCAGGATTGTACTACATGAGTTTTTCCTCCATGATTCCACAGAAGTACATCAGCTCACTTAAGAAAGGTCAATAAAAAATCCTTTTTCAATGGAGGAGAGCCCCAATTCCCTCATCAGTGATTCTTTAACAACGATGACAACAAAAAAGCATTATAATGCAACGGCCAAAGGAAGGGAGAGGAAAAGGGAAGCTACACAGATTCCCATCTCTTATGGGCAGCAGGGTTAGGCTTCTAGATGAGGCGGGGTTTTGTGCCATAATGCAGTCAAGGTCTAAACAATTTCTCAGTGACTGTGGAGTTCCCCATGTATTACGTATTACACTGTATTTCACCTATTTCTTCATCTAAGAACAACTTAGTATAATGTAGGAAATCTTTTGGGCAATTTATTCCTGGAACTAACATTTATGTGTTATGCTTACGCTTTCTTCCAATCATCGGTGCGCTTTTTCCAGCTTACTTGTTGCTCTCTTGAATGAACTTGCACTGCTTGTGGTTTGATTATCCCATAGCTGAGTAATAACTCGTGCAGATTACAAGGCTATCGATATTTTCTGCTGAGCTCCTGAGGACTTCATTTATCCAAAATGTTGCTACATCTCTCTTGGTGCAGCTGAGGAAAAGTACAACCACTCAAAGTACCTGGCAGCCACTTTTGTCTGTAGCAGCTTCTAGGCTTTATTAAAAGTTACACTCCAAGAGGCTGTGCAGAACATTAAGACTTAGTGGTATTTTCTAGACCAGTTATTAGCACCCAGCACATTTATTTCCCTTTAACTCCTCTGGCTGATCTGCCATTAACCAGACGTGCCCGCTCCCACAGATGTAGGCGTTTGAAGTCCTGACAATCTTGAGAAGGCTGCCAAAAACTAAGGGGTATGTAAAAGGCTGGTGTCAATACAGTTTTTCTTGAGAGCTGGTTACAATATAAATAACTATCAGTGGTGAAAATTCTGCCCTCAGCTAAAAAAAAAAAAAAGTGTGTGTTTTGCCAACAGTAGGTTTGAGATTTTTAAAAATCTGGTGTGATGTAAAAACGCTTAGAACTCAAAACATCTGGTTGTCTGACATGCCCATGTTACTGAAAAGTAGCTGAAATAGCTCTGTTCACATGCGGTTGGGAAAAGTTTTAAATCTCTCCTTTTTCTTAAGTGGGGTGGTGGTTATGTTTGACCTCATAGAGGACAGTCAGAAGTCATTTTCAGCTAATATCTTGTAACAAAATCATAAACCAGCTACAGGTACTTCCCGCTTTCTTCTGCTTACACATTGTTTTTCTTCAAGAGCAAAGGCACACAAAATCATATACTTCTTTTTTTTTCTGCAGATCAGGTTTTCACTGTTGTTATGCTTCCTTAGGAGTCACCATCATCTGCAAATCAGGAGGGTACCAGCTAAAAGACCAAGAAACAGTGCTCTGTGACAACCACGAAGAGAGTGGATATTGTGGTTTTGGGTAGAGGCAGGAACCTGGAGAACAGCTACAATAGAATGAACTTTAAGATGTTTCATAACCTCCTGTTTTGTTATATGCTTTACAGGGAAGTAGTGGGTTAAATAAAAAAGGTAATGAGTATAGAAGCTGGACAGATCGTGCTTTAGGAAAAATGAGCAAAAATGTATCAATGTAGGTTCAATGAGAGAAGTAACATGGGTTTTGCTATTTTTAAAAGTGGGGCTTTTTGATGGCTCACAGTGGCTTTTTGGGTATTATTGATATGGAGAGACAACTTAAAGGCAGAATACTTGATATCAATAATATTTCAGTTTTACTCCTAAATTACATACATACTTTTTCTGGACTATTTCTAGCTAGGAATACTTTTTCACCTACTATGAGAGAGAGTGGTGGTAGAAGAGCATTGGAAATCCTGCTGTCATTGACTCAAGACGTACTGAAAAAAAAGAGAAATCTGTTTTTTTTCTGGGCCTTCATAGGGCATGGTCATTTTAACCTGTGAAAAATGGATACAGGATTTTTATTTGGTGGTGGTTTATATCCATTTTTCTTAGCAGTAAACAGCTATGTAGGATACAGAGATTCAAAGAGAAACAGACCCCAAATGCTATGCGTATTTCAAAATTGGGAGATTAAAATAAACTCAATTTTGCACTAACAATCATGTGTGGCTTTCTCTTTAGGGTGGGTGGTTTAGTTTCTATTTGTTTTGGTTTTTTACACAGTGATAAGGTTTCACTCCAGCTGACTTGTTTATTTTCTTTGGCACTCTGTGTACTTTGTGCATGTCATTGCTCAGTAACTCACAGTAGCTGCACTCCTTAAAAGGAATACACTCAGAGAAATTTTCTTACTGGCCCAAACAAGTTTGACAGGTTCAATGACCCCACATACTGGTGCAGTGAAAAATATCCCAGATTCAACCACCTTCTAAGTGCACATTATTTAATATACTCTCACCCTTCAACAGAAATGCCTGGATTAAAGGATACCAATTACAGTAGTATTTAGAAAGTGAACAATTAATTAGATAAAAATCACAAACCAGTCTAATTCTCAAAAGGCAAAACTGGTCCTTGCAGTAGGAATACTTTGAAAACAACCACCAGCAGCAGCAGCTCAGGTTTCTTTCTAACAGATGTCTGAGACTTATCATAGCCAAATTTTGCTAATTTAATTGCATAGTAGCCTAATTTCATCTTTGCAATGTGAAGTTATCCACTATCCTAACACTGGAAACAAAGAAAAAATGATGAGAGTATAATAAAACTGCTGGTGTACCTTATCTCATGAGAGAAATAAAAAAGACATTAAGGAAGATGAGCAAACAAGGAAGAAAAGGAATTTTCAGATTACCCTTCTCATAAATGGAAGGATAAGAGAAAGACTCCTCTCTTATATCCTAAAGGTTTGACCATATAGGAAAATTTTCCTGAGTAATTCCGTATGTGCGTGCTGCTGTTAAGAGTTACTAATGTTGTGTTTTGTAATGGCTTATGGTGTGCAGGAATAAAGGAGCTAATGCACATTTAACTACAAGCCCACAATCCTGTTGTACAAGGAGAAAAATCCTATATTTTTTACTACTAAACCCACAATTAGAATTAACGTTACATAAATGTTTCCGTATCTATGGATGAATTAAACACACCATCTCCTGTTACAGAGATGAGCTCTAACAGCAGTCTTTAAATTCTGTCAGGTTCAAGTATTTTACGGTGCTGATAAAGCCATATTAAATAACTGTAGGTTCAAAGACGGACTTAGAAACATATTGGATTAAAAGGTGTTTTGGAAAAAATACATGTTTCTGTTGCTGGCAAATACAATAAAGTCTTGCATTTTTGTATTATCTTTTATCGCGTAGTCTAAAGTTCACTAAAATTAATGCATTACCTCCCACAAAAGTTTGTTTGGATGGGCTGTTTTTACTCACTGTGCTCCACCGCCCCTATCTGAAAGGCAAGGGAGCAGTGAATCTGTCTCCACTGGATCACACCACGACTATGGCAGAGCTGGAACAGGAAGCCTGATCGTATCACTTCTCGTACTGCTCTTCAGTTTATGACAAAGCATTCAGCAACATTCAGGCAAATGCTTTTGAAAATTTATCCAGGTGTTTACTTGTGCTGACAGCTGGCAGTGTTTAATTAATTAAACTACAGCTGATAGTAGCACAACAGCAGCCCTGTTCCGGTCTTCTGGTATTTCTCCTGGAGTTCATGATTTATTAAAATTTCACATCAAACAGAACAAGACCTCCTCAGAATTTTTGGCTGCAAGTTATCTGGGCCTGTTTTAATTCCTGCTCAGTATTATTCACAATTATCTCTATTTACTAATGGATTAAAAAGTATTTAATCATGCTTACGTGACAGGACCTTGCTATGTTCCCCTCAGACATATACCAGATATGGTATGCCTGCTTCATAATTTCTTCATCCTCATGTCTTATCATTTGCATAAAATCACATAGGACCTATACCATTGCTAATATATTCTAATATAGTTTAAAATATCTGTGGTTTTAGTGTCACCTTAGTCCTTAAGAGCCATTAGTATTTAAACTTCCCTTTAACATTTTCTGTACTCCCTGTCTTTGTATTCCTATGATTTATGACTAGCTTTTAATATTTTCTGTGTTGCATTTCCTTTCCCTTCCCTTCGCTACTGAGTCAAGATGAAATTTTAGCTAAATCTGTGCTTTTACTGAATCTTTTTTCTTGATCTTATAAATTTATTAAAATTTGTGTTTTTTCTTTGCACTACTCTGTGCTTGGTTTTGTTCCATACAGCACTCATAATTTTCCCTAGCTTTGGTAATTTGGCACGTTTGAAGCATCAGGAACATAGATTGCCTCCAGGAACTATCCTCTCTTGCCCTTAATAAATGCAGGGAACTGGGATTGTTCAGCCTGGAGAAAAGGGGGCTGAGGGGAGACTTTATCGCTCTCTATAACCACCTGAAAAGAGGTTGTAGCAAGGTGGGGTCGGTCTCTTCTCCCAAGTAACAAGCAATAGGACAAGAGAAAACAGCCTCAAGTTGTGGCAGGGGAAGTTTAGATTGGATATTAGTGAATATTTCTTCCCTGAAAGGGTTATCAAGCATTGGAACAGGCTGCTCAGGGAAGTGGTGGAATCACCATCCCTGGAGGTATTTAAAAGATATGTAGACGTGGTGCTTAGGGACATGGTTTAGTGGTGGACTTGTCAGTGTTAGGATGAGGGTGGGACTCGACGATCTTAAGGATCTTTTGCAACCTAAATGATCCTATGATTCTAATCAGATTTTATTACTTTGCAGCAACTGGCTTCTGGTCTGATAACTAACCTTATTCATCATAATTCACTTTTTAAAAAGGCTACTTTAGATTGTGTGCAAAGATTTTGTGTTTTAGAAGTTTCTGCATGTAATTTTTAGAAAAAGAAATTAAGGTTTCTTACTGGCTAGGTTCATATTCCCCAGGACACAATCTTCTAACACGTTACCACCAGGACATTTAAAAGTAGTTACTTGTTTTCATGTTTAATTCAATGGTTTATAATATCCTTCATCCCCCCCTTTCTAATTCTGCCAGCTTTGGTGTGTTTTTTAGTTAATGCATTGGTTCATTTAAGATCCTCAAAGCTTTGAGTTATCAGATACTAAAGACAGAGAAAAGGTGTGTTCAACTAAGAATGCCAAGCAGCCTGTTTTATGTACTCTTTTTAGTGCAGAGGTTGTAATCAGATATATCATCTGGTCCACTCCTGTAAACCACTCCATCACATATAAGCCAAGTTACAAAAATCAACATATGTAGGTTGCAAACCATATTAAATGAAGAGCTCTGAAAGCTACTGTTAAAATATGAAATTGGGTTTGTGGATAAAGGTAAAGAAGACCATTTAAAATAATCAAAGATAGCTGAAATTGTAAACAGAGTCTGGATTGTTGAGTGACTGAAATTTTGGCAAAATCTAAGTTGCAACCAGAGTCAAAGGAAATACCAAAATTTTATACCACAGAGGACTTTAATTCCATCGCAACAGTACGTTCAGAGACTCAGAAGGAACAGGTTTTAGGAACTAAAAAAAAAATCATGTCTATGTCCATTGAACGAAAAACACATAAAATACTGGGAAAAGAATTGAAATCCTGTCTTTAGCACATGATGGCAAATAGTCAGCATGCATCAATGCGGTTGACAGCATCAAGATGAAAGGAAAAGACCTAGAGCTTACAATATGGTTCAACAGCTGTAAACAGATTTTGTAAAAAATGAATGCTGCCTTTTATAAATATACTGCCTGCTTTCTGAAAGACCATTGATGGATTTAAGATCAAACATTCAATAGATGAAGTTCTGCAAATCAGGCAGTGGAAACAGAGCAGATAATTGCCTACCCATTTTAATTATCACAAGACTGAGAAACATTAATGAAGATACAGGCTTTTGGATTCCTTCGGTTGAAACAAGTAAAGAAAACAAACAATCTGAGAAATTAGTAAAAAAGTTTCTGAAAATACTTGAAGTAAATATTCAACAAGAATTAAACATGATACATGAAAGTTTGACTTACAAAATTAAAAGAGACAGATAAAAGTGATTGAAATACACATTGATTATTTTGTACCATGGAAGACATTAGAGCTGCTGATAATATCAGCATCAATGCCAACTCCTGTCCACGTTGGTTTATTTCAGGTGAAAAAAGGCTAATTCACCTCTAGTTAAAAAAAATCTATTTGTCTGGGAGGGAACTGAATTATCAAAAATGGCAGCCAAAGCTGGAGAAATGTACATGCTATCAGATTGAGTGGTGACTGGTAAAGAAACAGCAATGCTAAGTGATTCTAAGTTCCGCCTGCAACATTTTGAAATAGCTAAATATTATGCCTAATAAGATCAGTAATGAAATAAATGTAAGTCATATTTAACTTCCTTTCCCTCAAACATAAATCAGATTTAAGCTACATCTTATTGTGACCAGCATATGTTACACGAAATAAGAGAATACTATGCACAATGCTCTTGGCTCTTCCCTCACATTTTTTTTTCCTTATGTGTTTTCACCCCAATGACACAAAAGCCCATGTTACAAACCTCTGTTTTGTCTGGGAAGATACTCAAGGAAGGTCTGGCAGTTACCAGAGTAACTCCTTTGAGTTTCTCAGGCCAATTAGAGACAGCTGTTTTTGATAGTGATATATATATTTACAGGTATTGTGGAAAGCAACTCTTTCTGTGCATAGAATTATACAAAGACAGGTTATAAACAAAACATAATATATTTAAAGACATGTATAGTCAAAATAAAATTAGGAGAACATGCTAGTGTGTCATTAATGTCTTTGTGCCCCTCAGCATCAGAGTCCACCCAGACAGAAGTTAAATATTTTCTATGTTACAAAAAAGTTATTCATCACAGAAAACATCAACTGCATACTTATCAAAGGCAGTCTCATGTCTAGGCATGAGACTGTGCTGCCTATTTTGCCTTTGTCTCTACCTAAGAGCTCAAAGCCACTGCTCAGTAGACTTTATCGTCATCAAGTTCCCGCTAATGCACTCCACAGTCCAGTTTGTACGTCTGCTACCATGAATACCATTAATGCAATTCTGGTCCTATCCTGGGTTTGACTAAAAGGGATCTGAAAAGGGAAGACTAATTTTAATGTAAGAGCATGGAGAAAAGCATGGAGGACAGAGGCCTTTCTCCTATAATACTGCGTGTAAAATATTTGAGCCATGCCCTTTCAGAATTATTGCTACTGTTTTGTTTCTCTTGTATTGACCTACTACTTCTAATGTTACACCTATTCCTACTATTCAATTATTATAGAATTGTAGAATCATAGAATGGTTTAGGTTGGAATGGACCTTAAAGATCACCTAGTTCCAACGCCCCTGCCATGGGCAGGAACACCTTCCACTAGACCAGGTTGCTCAAAGCCCCATCCAGCCTGGCCTTGAACGCCTCCAGGGATGGGGCCTCCACAACTTCCCTGGGCAATCTATGCAAGGACCTCACCACCTTTGTAGTAAAAAATTTCTTCCTAATATCTAATCTAAATCTCCCCTCTTCCAGTTTGAAGCCACTCCCCCTTGTCGTATCACTACACGCCCTTGTAAAAAGTCCCTCTCCAGCTTTCTTGTAGGCCCCTTTCAGGTACTGGAAAGCTGCTATAAGGTCCCCCTGGAGACTTCTCTTCTCTAGGCTGAACAACCCCAACTGTCTCAGCCTGCCAAGAAATTGAGAGTATTTTTTGGTTTGTTCTTCTGAATTTGATATTCAGATGTGCTGCGACCCTATAACTAACACTTAAGTCTGGGAAAGGTGCAAACCTTTTGCCAATGGCAAGTCATGCATGGGAATTACATCACTTCTAGAAACTGCTCAGTGCTTGCTTGTTTTTACAGTATTCACTATGACAGTGTTTGCTGTGCTAGAACATAAAATGATAAAAAAAGAGTTGTCTTCTATTTCTTTGGTGGATAAATAATTCCCACTCCATTAACATTTTTCTTTGCCTACAAATGCAATTTTGTAGTAAATACTAATAAATATAGCTTAAGTTGCTTAAAAGATGATTGATCAGCTAGTTCCAGATTCATTCATTATAGTTCTAAAAAAATTGAAAGCTGAAAATCAATACATGTAGAGTTACTACCAAAGACATTGGGAAGAACATCTGAAACTTTTAAAATCCCTAATGATGAGGTTTAAATGATGAAATATACAAAAAGATTTGGGAAATACATGTGTTCTGACTATTTCTGTTTTCAGACATTCCCAAGGTACTTCTGGTCTCTTCACCACACTCTACTTTAGCATCCAGGATTTTCTCATCATCATTGTAGTCTGTGAAAACCTAATACCCTTCACTGGAACAACCGCTGCTGTACTTAGACAGAAGGGATCAAGAAATTCAGGCTTTTGTAGAAAACACCTTTAAAATAAATTTCTGTTTAATTTAAATAAAAAAATAAATGAAACAAAACACGACTTCTAGTTTTCATTAAAATCTATAAATTACAATGGTTTTACAATACCGTTCTGGAAATTCTTTAAGTAGGCAAGCATTATCTGTAAGACTATGGGTCTCTCAGACATCATAAAATGCCCGATATGCTTGCTATGCCAATAGAAATGTACACGTACACATAGACAAATATAATTAAAACCGTTTCTACCTGTCTGTGATGAAAGATGTAAAAATGTGTGGCCTGGCATTGGCTTTGTGTTAAATTCCTCAGGCCGTTATTTATATATGCCATTTCCTAAGTGTCACAGCTCCTGCATTTATAGCTAGGTAGTATATGGTTGTACAGATATATTCTGAACTTGTGTTTTCTTTAATGACAGCCTAAAAGTCTTGGCAAAATGCCTCAGGTTTTACCTGTTTGTACATTCAAAAGAATTTTCGTTAGGCGGTATGATGATTCCCACATTGCTGTTTTCTCAGCATACTTTTGGCCTAAGCATTAGTTACTGAATCAGTTTTCCACAAAAAGAAAGTCCCCTCCTCCTGCATCAGTAACTTCAGTGCGTGGATACTTCACAGTCTAATGTCCTGTTTGTACTCAGCGTAGATCTCAGTATGTTGTTAATGGCCATCTATCGTCAATTACTTCTTTTCTGGCCACTTGAGAAATCCTAAACTTGAAACCCCCTTTTTACAGTATCAGTGAAGGCATCTTCCTAAAGCTCAAGGGCTATCTACATATCGAATCCCACCAGACTTTACAGGCTTGGTGTTGTAATTACAGGCTCAACATCAATAGGCAGTGATCATATTCATGAACCTATTGGTGTCTTGATGGGCTCAAACAAGACTACCAAAAACTGCTGTCTGGAATGGGAGTGTAGGATGTCATTAGCCTTCCTGGCTCCCTTGGAAGTTTTTTTTTTTTTAAATAAAAATGAGAGAGAGGGAGAGGAAAAACCCAGAAAGTGAGTAAGGTATCTCCATAGTAGAGAAATTCTGCTCCACTAAAGGAACGGCACAATTGCTCTTGCTTTGAATGCAGAAACATCAAACACTAAGACTTTCTGTTAAAATTTCCACCCTTTGGGACCCTGGGTTCACAGGTGGCACAGCAGGTCATGGTGACAGCAGTGTACCATATGGGAATTTCCATGTAACACGGGCATTTTAAATAATGTCACGTCAGCCTGAGTCAGTCTGCTCAAGACAGACAGCTGTCGGTGATGGAAATGCATGCTTTCTTTACACTAATGCATCAACCTCTGTTACAGAATTTAAACGAGCAAGTTAATGCTGGGAAATTTCAGATTATGAGCTCTAACAGAAGCCTCCTCTGAGAAGCAGCTTTCTTTTTCATAGATCTCAGTGGAGCAAAATTTTTACACACAGACCTCCAGGCAGGCAAACGAATCTATTTTCCTCCTACGAAAATGTATTGGGCACAGAGTTATTGAAAACAAAGACTAAAGTAGTATGAACAGATTGAAGAAATGAAGTCTGCAGCAGCTCAACTTGCCTGCCATTTCATTAATTTCTGGTGGCACCGACATGTCTTTTTGCTTTCTGTGCAAGAGAAGACTAAATAAAGGTCATACTCGTGGCTCTCTAAGACAGCAAATCAGGACATTTAGTGCTGGAGAGTAAGGGAAAGGAATTCACCTTCTGTTCTTGTAGCCTAGTGCAAGACAATTGTTCTTGCCTATTTCCATTGGAACGACTGAAGAGCAAAGAATTAAAAAGATCGCCCGCTCGGCTACTGAAGTCACAATAGTATCTTCTAATGCTGACATACCAAATAATTGAATTATGCCTATTATTGCAGGTCAACTAGTGAAATCAGTTTCGCTGGACTGGGGATGTAAGGTTCGCCTTTGCAGCATTACACTGTTCGCCTCTGCTGCAATTTGGAGGTGTCCTTCATTTTGAGCACTCTGCAATAGTGTGTATTACTGAACTCTTGAACACTAGAGTAAGGAAGAAAGAATTCTTAATCTGCATTACTTTGTAGTTTTTTGTGAACAAATGTTTATAAAATCTCTTGGAGATATGCTAACAAAGTATCTCATACACAGTTTTTATTTTCCTATTAAGCTCAAACAAGTGAACACTCACCTAAATGATTCAAAAATGGTTTCTCAGTTTATTTAAGCTTTTCTCTGTTTATGAAACATGTTGTGCTCATTTACACTCTAACACCATCATCTAGGATGAGTCCTACATTCACCTTCTAGAGCTACATAATGTTTTGCTCTTCTGGTTTTAAAATGAGAATTACATTCTGCTGTCGTCATAGAATCATAGAATTGTTATGGCTGGAAAAGACCTCTAAGATCATCAAGTCCAACTGTTATCTGACTCTGCCAGGCCCACTTCTAAACCATGTCCCTGAGCACCAGATGGCTTTTAAATACCTCCAAGGATGGCGATACAACCACTACCCTGGGCAGCCTGTTCCAGCCTTTGATAACCCTTTCAGTGTAGAAGTTTTTCCGAATGTTTAACCTAAACCTCCCCGGCGCAACTTGAGGCCATTTCTTCTTGTCCTGTCGGTTTTAACTCGGGAGAAGAGACCGACCCCCACCTCTCCACAGCCTCCTTTCAGGTGGCTGTAGACAGCGATAAGGTCTCCCCTCAGCCTCCTTCTCTTCAGACTAAACAACCCCAGTTCCCTCAGCCACTCCTCCTAAGACCTCAGTGGAGCTGCTTTTGTTTCATATCAGCAGAAATGAAATTAGCGTGGACGAATGTGAATATATATCAGAAGAGAATTGTTTAATCCAGACCCACAGAAATCCTCCACTTGTGCCACCATTTCTATACTTTCCTACAAGAGACACAAACAATTTCTAGACCGTATTAAATAATACTGAAAATTAATTAAGCTGGTTTTACAAATGATTAGTTATAACATCATTTGAATGCTTCTGACATCTGGTAAAGAACCTGAATAATATGATTACGTACGTAAGATGAGGAAAACTGATTTCTTCTGTCTTAGTGCCACAATAGCCTGTTGCAATTCAAGACTAACAGCTCCATCAGCTAAGTTATAGTGGTATTATTGATTTATGTGTTAAAAGATTATTAAGCAAGGGAAGTATCCAATTTGATTATGTTTATATCTGTCCTTTTGCCTCTCAATTCTGCTCAGGTTGCTTAACTTAGGTAAAGTCCGACAAAACAGTGACATTCTAAAGTACTTGAAGAAAAACCTTAATAATGGATTTTATATGGCAGTCAATTTATTGAGCTAGAATAAATCAGGACCTATCAGTAACTGTGAAGGTTCTCCCAAGACACGCTGAGAAAAGCCGCAGTCAAGATATTGATACAAAACATTGTTCTGCCTTTCCAAAATCACCATTTAGAATAAACCTAATATTCTACTGCATGTTGTAAGAAATTGATTAACCTCTAGCATACAATCACACTTGTGTGCACAGTTAACTGACAGTTGTTAAGAGACTCCAGATACTTCAGATAAATGGATTTTTATTTTTAGGGAGTGATTCCTCTTTATAATAAATGTATAAAAGTGCAATAACTTAAATATTTACTGCATGCAAGCTGTCTTTTTTTTTTTTTTTTGTTAGCATCACATAAAGTAGTCTTATGCAATAACTTATCTCTGCAAGAATACATTTGAACTTATTGTCGAATTAATGCATCTCTTGAGTGCCAGTCTGGTCACTGCATTAACCACCTCACACAGGACTGTAGAAAAAATCAAATTTTCAGTAACATCTTGGCAAACACAGTTCTCCGTTGACAATGCAAAAATGTCATATTAAAATGGGTATATTGGCCCAATTTGGCCCACGTTAGCCTACTATATCCTTCATTTGACTGTACTACAACTATAGTGTTATAGTTTTGTTTTCTGAAATGCCTGTCCACAAGGCTAATTTGATCTGCCCCCGATTACAGGAACTTTCTGAAGCTATTCTTATTCACAATTTGTCCTTAATTCAGCCAGTATAATAAATTCTGTAATGATTACTAGAACTGAATCTGACACACCAGGCAACCTTCTCTTTATGGCAAACAGGATAAAGGAGATACAGAAAAGTAATCAGCACAAGATGGCAGGGGGAACATGAAATCAGATTAAGCAAAAAGTGTGGTCTCCTTCAGCTGTATTACACTTCATCAATTGTTTGATTTTAGCAGATCAATTTACATCTAATTCGCAAGGATCAGAAAGTATTCCAGAGCACACATACATAAAGCAGTACTGTAAAAATATTTTCTTTAGATGGCAGGAAGAAATCAATCAGTGTGATGGACAAGTGTGAGTGGAGAAGGAAGGAGTGCCTCGGACAAGGACACACACGGCATTTTAAATACCTTAAGATGAAAAACATTCTTTTTTTTTTTAAGATCTTACTGGAAATGAACGAGAGCTTTTTTTTTCCTTCCCGTGGGATGAACAGAAGCCTGATTCTTGTATTTCTCCATCCCTAACACCAAGTGTGACTTGTTGGCTTCAGTCTGACTACAGTTGGGTTTAGTCCATGTATACACAAACTTGTTATTTTTAAAGGGGAGCAGAAAAGAGTTCTCCTTGTCCTTTCTTTTCCCTGCCCCCCCTCCCCAGGATAAAAATTGGCTGAAACCCCTTAAAATTAGACTATTAACCCAATGAAGAAAGAAAAGCAACAATGAGGGTTTTTTTTTGACCCAGTTTATTGGCTGGCCAAGTGTCGGGGCTGACACAAGGGAGAGGGAAAACCCCATGCAGCTGAGAGCCGGGCACTGCGGAGGTCTTGGAGGGTAGTTCCTTTCGGTAGCAGTGAGCTAGGAGAGGGGGTCAGCTGCCTTGATACCAGATACTGATACCAGATGCGTTCCCGAGGAGCTGCCAACTGTGTATTTTGTGGCAGTCTACAAATACCCTGGAACTCATAGGTGTTCGGGACACCAACCTACAAAGCGGTTGGCAATCGGGTGATATGATCACTACGCACAATTTATCACACAGATACAGCTTCTACATCTATTTCACGTATCTAAATATCACCACTTACACTTTATTTTTGTTGACGTTATCTTCACTCAGACATAGAGATAAAATAAATCCTTCCCCACTGATCCCTCTCCCTTACATTCTGCAACACGAGAGAAAAACCAGGAACCATTCACCCAAGTCCTTGCTTAGTCAAACCGCTTGGACTCCCAAGAATGTCGCTTAAACTGCTGTGATCACATAATAGAGAACAAACCCATTTTTGCAACTGGCCTGAAATTCTATTTCTTCAGTAATGAAGGTTTGAGATCCACTGACTTGATCAGATATGAGCCAGGCTCCTGCAAAGCAACACGTAGGCACCTTTCCATTATTCCTGTCATCACACAGGCCAACAAAAAGATGAAAGGAACAGCCTGCTCTTGCAGTACTACTGCAATCAGCCAAAATGCTTAAGAAATTCACCATGCTGTCTACAAATTCTGGAAGTTTTCTATTAGTGAGATATAGATTATTATTTCTTTTCTCCCACGCTTCCGAGTTGCCATTGCACACAAGCCAAAGAAACCCTTTAATAATACTGTCAAATGACTGTCTTCACTCTACCAAACCTTAAATGTTTTGAACGTTCTGGCTGTAATAAGGATATTCTGGAAATTTTAATATTTAGACAAAGACAACAGAGCACGTATAATTAAAAAGTAATAATGGAATAATACATCTATTCAACATTTATCATAATAAAAACCATTTTGGGAGAACAATAAGCTCAAGTAATATTTCAGAAAAGCTAAATTTCAAGGAATGAAGATACTGTAGTACGAAATTATGGCCAAAAATATTGTATTTTTAACCAGCAACATTTTTGAGGGGCAATAACTGTACAATTTTTATTTTTTTTCAAAAAAAACCCCTATTTCTGTCCCTCAAACAACACACAATACATGCATTTAAATGACACTTTAAGAACAGCAAATATGATCTTTATTTTAAATACTGCAAGTTTAAAAATGTATCTGACACCATCCCCACTCCACCCCCCAAAAAAATTGGTCAAATAAGGATTTCCTGCAGCATGGTAAATGAGGAATCCAGCAACAGAATTCAGCTTAGACTGTATTTTGAGAGAAAAAAAAAACCAAACAACAAAGCAACAGATTTACAGTAAGATTGATCTGGCTGACTTTGTATTTTTCACACTATCTTCAAAATCTCCCTCTATTCCTTTCTTCCCTGCAGCATGGCTACTGTGAAAAAGCTTGAGTGAAACTTATAATAAAATCCCTTTAACTAGCTAAATAGTGACCCTCAATGTACTGTTGACTACATAGAAACGTTTCTGGTTTGACTGATAAAACTAAGTGTTATGGGTAACCAAAAGCCAAAAAAAGAGGAAGTATCAGTAGCTCCTCTTCTCGAACTAAACGTATGGTTTTGCAAGATCTCTACTAAACTAACAAACTGGACAGGGACAAATGGCTTTGTTTAATGTGTACTAAATTTTAGAATTTATGGTTTATGTCAAAAGAGGGATCATATTTACAAAAGTGTGAACTTCTAAAATTCTGTAGTTAATTACCTACACCAGGATATTTTAATTTCCTAACTTATGATGATCTCCCCAAGACATTTACTTTACTGGTCTCTTAGCTAGAGGTAGGTCATTTGTAGGCCTTGTTAATACACTATGCACGCTTCATTAGTTCACTAATGTAATCATCTGCAGGATAACCATGCACAGAGCTCCAAGAACAGCAGCACATATAATAAATCGGCTAAATTTTATTTTTTCATGTGGGTTAACATGTCTTTGTTTTCTCCTAATATTTAATTCTTTTGTGAAGAATGTGTAACAAGGAAAGGGTCATGAGGTTGAGTAACTGAAAGTTTTCTGCACCTTACAACCAAAGGCCGGGAGTCTAGCAATTTCTTTATATGCAGCCCTTTTCCCCGCCATTTAGAGTTTTTGCAAATCATGCAGTCAATTCTGACCAATATCCAGCATAAAAAGTCTCTTTTCCACTTTCAAGCTTAAAAAAGTGATTCACAATCATGTGGCAGTATGATTAAAAATTACAGTTCCATACACCTTGACAATCAAAAGAGTTTGAATTATAAAAAGTAAACTGCCCTTATAGCTGCATCATCCTATATATGTAAGGACAGTGCCAGTTAATTTGTGAAAAAGGCAAGTTTAAGGTTTCTGTAAAACATGTATTACAGCTTTCTTGTGCTAGTGAACATCTAGAATACACAGGTTCCCAAGACGTTTTCCTTCCCTCCTCCCCCATTTATGACATTCAAAGAAATCACATAATTTTGGCAAAGTTGAAAGGGTTTCTGTCTTGATGTTTTTGCCTTCAGCTTCATGTTAGAGGCACAAACTTCTGGACTCAAGCACTATAAGGCATAGTAGAAACCACCAATTAAAACAACAGCAACACCACCACCACCACCACCACAATGGAATATACTGCAAGTGGGAACAGCTGTGTCATTTAAAAAGGAAATGTTTTTGTAAACTGTCACACTGCAATGCTGTGTTAGGTGATTCATGTAAAGCTTGCCTTGGCATGCCGAATATTTTTTTTTTTTTTTCAGAACATGCTCAAATGATCTAAACATTGCCACAGGTTCAACTTACCTAAAATATACCAGAAGTAGCCTAGTGGCACACACTCTTGAAAACTTTTGCAATCACAATATAACTATAAAGCATGAGTAAACTTTTGTTTTGTTTTTATACAAAACTCAGAACCACATTTCCTTCTCCCCCAC
Source organism: Pluvialis apricaria (assembly GCA_017639485.1). NCBI lineage: Eukaryota > Metazoa > Chordata > Aves > Charadriiformes > Charadriidae > Pluvialis > Pluvialis apricaria. The sequence continues at coordinate 42,333,732 of CM030044.1, forward strand.
CCAATATCCCATAAGAAAACAAAACAAATTTAAAAAAAAATAAACCAACCCAAACTTTTGTTAGACACCACTGTCTGGGTTTTTTTTTTTTTCTTTTTTTTTTTTTCTTTTTTTTTTTTTGCTACAGTTCCATTTATAGCACTGAGTCCAGCGTGGGCAATGTATTCCCAGGTTAAAAGAAGGGATATTATCAACAGTGGAACTGTGAAAACAGAAGCTCTGTTGCATTTATAGCAAGACCAGGACCAATTTTGTTATGCTGTATGCAAGAGTCACTGCTCTGATCCCCTATTCAGAATGTCAGTGTCACTTTTTATAACCTAGATCTACCTGCTCTAGCTTTATTAAAAAAAATGCTTTAATGCCTTAAAATCATTAACGATAGTGACTTTTTTGTTTTTGTTGTTGTTGTTGTTGTTATATCTAAGGTTTCTGCAGTTTCTGAAAAACTGTTTGATTGATCTGATGTTCCATATTTTCTTGTGGTATTTTTAGGGCAACAGCATATACTCATTAGTACATATGTACAATGGTTTGAAATACCTCTAAATTTACTTTTCTAATAAAGCCTATTAAAAAAGTAGAAGTAACATAACATGAATCTGCCAAATATAAATAAAATTTATATTTAAAAGCTTATGTTCCAATCCTAGATATAATGGCATAAGTTCTTCTAATAGGACTGGCATCTACACCTGTATAAAGCCCTGACAAGATTTAAGCATAATTTTGAATGTGAATGTCCTCTGTCTGGGTGTCTCCAATTTACTTCTACTCTGGAATGTGCAAATGATTTTATACAGCACGATGCTAGTACCGCTCTGTACTATAGTAATTTTTTCTGTTTCGTAAATAAAAAACAACAACAAATCCCTAGTCAGAAATAAACTGACAAAATTTACATTCTTCTCTCTTAAAAAAGTAAATAAAATAACATTATTTAAAATGTGAATTAGCTATAAGACATACAATACAATTACATAGATACATATCAATACAGCACATTCAATTTGCCAAAAATTAATGATTACAAAGCCAATATGGATGCTGCCATATATATATATAGATGTATGTACAATGATTATAGCATTCATAATTGCACTATACCTACAACCAGTTTTAAATTACAAGGTGTTTTAAGAGGGAGCAAAAAATAGCAACTGTTCTTATTATTGTTGTTTTGGAGTTGGGAGGGTTAAGGATGAAAAACGTCTCATTAGTATTTATTGTTAACTTTGGTAATCAACTAATAAGCCATTCTTTTTTCCACCTCCCATCTGCTGCTATGAGGCAGCAATTTCTGTGTTAAGTGCACTCTAGTGCTACTTGGCATTGCAGATAATCAATCCAATTACATGTCAGAACTCTGAGTTTTCTATAGCTTGCTAGCAGTCATGCACCTGGTCAAAAAACACCTTTCAACCTAAGCTGCAGAATAAAGGCTCATCAATGTGTGCTGCATTTTTGTTGTTAAAAAATTGCACATTTAAATTTCAAGAATGATTTTCTCACTGTTTCATTTACATTAATAAATCTTTTCTAAAGAACACTGAGAGAGGCTATTTTGCATGAAAGCCTATCAAATGTCTGTGAATCAGTTAGTTAACAAGCAACCTTATCATGAAAGGTTCCTGAACCTGATCTCTCATCAAAAATTTCTTGGTATACAACTAAAGGTGCCTCGATATTATTACAGAAAACAATCTCATGCCATATCTGACATAAGGAGAGATTTAAACTGTCTTTAAATTGGTAGCCCACATGCATGTGCATGGTGCACCTCGTTCACTCACACTGTTGGTTTTGGCATTAGAAAATGGAACACTTTCTAAAAAAAGGGAACGTATGAGCTGAAACTGTGTTTGTTTATCATTTGGCAGTTGACTCAATCAGGTCAGTTCCCAACCCATCAGTTTGGCATTTCAATCAGTATCTTATGTTTCAAGAGCATTGGTTTTATAAAAAGCCAGATTTGGCAACATTAATTTTATACAATAAAAATAATTTTTCTACTGTGGAAAAAGAACACTTAAAAAAGCTCTAACTTAAGAAAAAAACCCACACAACTGAAAAAAACCCCACTGTTTCAGGCTGTAGCCACTGGGGAAAATGTAGTGTCTATGACATTTCTATTTGGCATTTGTGAATAAAAGAAGAGAGAAAAAAAATGGCACATGGCAATTAAAACTTCTAACATATTCCATGTACATCCTAGGTTATGTCTTAATTATTTCATTACTGTCTTCTGTGCACCTTTCTGAACTGTGAAAATACGGATAAATTTAATATCCTTAGACAACTGTAATTCTATTTTGCAATCCCAATATTTTAGTCCCAAAAGTGAAGACAGAATGAAGACACTCATGTCAAGAATTTGAAAATCACAGTATCAATACTTTTGATCCTTCAAGAGAAAGTACATACTGTAAAATCAGAATGACTGATGACTTAAATTCTGATGATAGTCTTTTCCTGACCACATGACTCAACAGAAAATACTTCACCCAGGAATGCAACTGGGAAAAAAAGGCCATTGTACCTTGTAAAAGATAACAGGGGAAGGGAAGGAGGGAGAGAGAAAGGGCCAGGGAAAGAGGAAACCAGCTTGATTTTGCCTCAATAGCAAAAAACTGCTATCCTTTGTAAATGTACGACTGAGAATTTAAAACACATTGAGTCACAAGGTTTTGCCTAAAAAATGAGGAAATGTGCTGTGAATGTACTTCAGCATCTTTTGGTTTTCCTCCATACAGTTTAAATAAAATCATAATATTAACTACAAACTCTGTGGACAGTCACAGAGTCCAGGCCGGCAATAAATTAGTATTATGCAAATTGTTTTCACAGATAATACAGTCCCTCTTGTATATCTTCAATCACGCAAAGTTGGTTTTGGAGGGCCTCCTAGGCACAGTTAGACCAGGTTGTACTCCTTCAGGTTTAACTGTAGGATCGTGTCCTTGACAGCAGCAAAGACGAAGCGGATATTCTCTGTGTCTGTAGCGCATGTGAAGTGGGAGTAGATAATTTTGTCACTGTCTGGATTCAGGTCTACGAACATCTTCAGGATGAACTCTCGTGCTGCTTGTGCATCCCGCTGTGGTCCTGATAATTAAGGAAAGAAAGTCAGTTTTCTTAAAGCCGATGCAATATTTGAACTTTTTAAATGTAAAACAAGAAAGGTTCAGTCTGTGGTCCTCCCATAAGGGAAGACAGGGAACTTTTTACTAATCAATAGGATCATATACTGGCTACTTTCTTCCTGGTAGGGACTATGAAAAATAAAGATGGAAGGAAATTTCAGAAGTTCATCAGGTCAGAGCTACCACGTCGAAGTTGCTCTTTTCCTGCTGACTATCCTCTTTCTTCAGTAAGAAAATGTTTAAAACAGGTGATTTTTAACTGCACAGAATGAAAACTGAAAAATTAGCTATACTAATAAATCTTTTAAAATGTTAATAGAATTGGTGAATGTTCCATCTACATCTGCTATATTTAAATTATACCTAAGTCCTTTTAGCACTGCAACATTTTCTTGTTTTATGAGGATTTTAATAGGTAGCATAATGAAGTTATATCCTGAGCTGGTCTGACACTGTCACCAATAGAACTTCATCTACTTTAGTGATAATAAAATACACATGCTCTCCAGCTGAAGCAGTTTGATTGCAAAAGACTCATGTTCTAACATATCTTTTATTATCTAAATTATATATGATAATGGTCCTATCAGATCTAAATTAAGGTTGTAATTATCAGAAGGATAGAGAGTCTGTGTAACCAAACCACATATTCAGGTGTACAGAAGACAGAAGGTAAAGTCATGACTTGACTTCCAGCCTGGAACAGTGAGGATTCATTCATGTTCACAGCCAAACAAGCAGTGCAGAAGCAAGAACATTAGCCACAAGCTGCCGAATTCTGTTCCATTATTCCTCTGCTGTTTCTGAAGGCCATTATTCCCTTGCTCTCCTGTTTCTGGAACATGGGTTTCTACTGAACATGCATGTTTTCAGTGCTGCCCCCTCCTCCTATTCTCTTCATTAGTCCTGTTGTTACATGGCCATATAAATACCAGCACTCAGCTGTTATATGTAGTTCTGTACTTTGGTAGCTATGAAATTTGTTACTTTGGGGGTTAGCGCATGCCCGTATATTTTTCAACAATTGGCTAATAAACCTTATATTTAATACTTCAAGCTTACAATTGCTAATATTCCCAATTTGGATAGCTCTATAAAATTCAGGCAGCGAATGCATGGAAGAGAAATCACATACTTCCTGGTTTGCTGCAAATCCACGTGGAGGGGGAGTAAGATTCTGCAATATAGGGATGTATGCACATGAACATAAATGTACATACATGTACATTCATACACATATACAGATGACAGATTTCCTGACATTGAGGGATGTAAACAGATCACAAGATCTCTGGAGCAGGACAGAGGACTGTTCCACACTTCTACAGCTTCTGAAACCCAACAGGCTCCAGCCTTTAGCTTGGTCACCCAGACTCTACAGGAACAGCAGCAACAGTAAGTCTCATACTACCATCAATAAATTTTCAGTATCTGTGAAGAAAACTCTTAGCATTTCAAAGACAATAATTTTTTAAAAAAACCCCTACTGTTTTGAAAAACTTCCCAGAATTTTGTTAAACAGTTTCATAGTAGCTAGACACCATTTGCTTATCTAACCATACCTCTACTGACTATCATGTAATTTAAATTTTTTTTTGAAGTTCAAGTATGGAAAATTTAGATTAGAAAAAACATTTATGACCTCAGAAATTTCAAAAAAAAATGGAATGAGTCAATTTTAAATTCAGACTGCAAAGCGGTTGTGATCTAAATAACATGGAGACTTGGAAAAGAACTGCCATATAAATCCATAGGTTTCTTCTCCACTGGCCTATTCTCCCTAATCAACAGTTTTTGAAGAGTCTCCCTACATGACGCATTCAAGATCTATATAAGAACTATATCAGTATTTTTCTCTTCCTTTCCTCCCAACTATGCCTCCTTTTTGCATTTGTCCCCTCTCTCTCTCCCAGCTCTTCATTCCAGTCTGTAAGTCAGTCTTCTAGTACTAGCCATGCAAGGATGTCTTCATGCAATACATGCCCCAGTCCCCCTTCCAACACTGTTACAATACACTGTGCAGCAGAACTGCTTAGCTTAATTTAATCAGTTCAATTTACCATCCTGGCTAGCAGTTCTCATCCCTATGCTACTTTCTCCCTTGTGCAGGAAACTGGATGGGAAAAGTGATCCAGCTGAAAAATAGCTAATTCTGATCCCTTCCTCAGATCTTCCCACCTCCCACATCCCCAGTGTGCTGGGACAGAAGAGTGGACCACATGGTGACCTCTACAAGCCACAGACCCCACTCTGCCACCAGAAGACATTAAATCAAACCTTGTCTATGGAGTTAAGTCCAGCAAGATCTGCAGAATTAAGAGACAAAGATTCTTGTAGACTTCCAGGTCTTTACTCCAACAGCCCTACCAGTCCATAATCTTTTTTTCCCTCACTAATGGTAAAGGACAGGAGAAATAGGGTTTCTCTGAGCTGAGCGGTTGAGTTTTGTCTGTTTTTTCTGGACAAGCATTTAACACAGGCTTTATTGTCACCTGAGTGGCAGACTGTAGAGTCTTCTCACCTTCAGGATGTCATCTAGGGAGCTTGTCAGACGAAGTAAACTCCAAAGAATGAGCATATTTCTATTCAACTGCCAATTCTCTTCTGCATAGCACTATGAAACTAAACTTACACTGACTCATAAATAATACGGTCTGATCCTGCAGGCGGTTCACTATTTCCCTCCCCTTAAACAGGAAACAAAATGTACATTTTTCCTATTATTACTTTCCATATTTGAACATGAGAGATTGGATCTTTTATTCAGCTTTCAAATCTGCTATTCACTCCCAGGTGGGACAAAACAATTTTCTTTTTAAAAAAATAGGAGCATTTAGTTCTTTAGACCTCTTATTATATGAGTTTGATTGTTCTCTGTTATGAAGGCCTCTACTCAGTTAACTCAAAATACTTAGCTTTTTACCTCAGGAGAACTTTCTGAAAGTACAGTTTTAGTAGAAACAGCTGTAAAATCCACATGATTTTTTTTATGGACAAGCACATTAAGCTTCACATAAATAATGTAAAATTAAAATAAAGGAAAAAGAAAAGGTACAATAAAAGGGTGGAAGGAAGCAGTGCTACTGGTTTCTCTGAGTGCCACAGAGAGCTTATGACACTTCTCCTCAGATATTCAGCCTTACACAAAACCACACCTCAAAAAAAAAAAAGAGCATGGAGACAATGTGTAAAAGTAAGGAATGCATTTGTCTTTCTTTTTAGCTTTTATACTTCTGTTTAAACCCTCACCCCAACTGAAGAAAAAGGACAGAATGTGGTTCATTGCTAATATGACAATACTCATCTAAAAGTCAACAATTTCCCATACAAGGTTCTGCCATCCTACCCACGATTAATTACAGTATAAAATGAAATCCTAGCAATCTAAAAAAATGCCACAAGAGTTCAATCATATTTTAAAATTTTAGATGATTAAAAATTGCAAAGGACCTCTATTTTTTTTTTTAAAGAGCAAAATATACCAAAAGATCTATCTGTCTACCCTTAGGACAAGGCTATTACCATTTGTCATTACTGCAGCATAAATAGAGCATGAGCTCTGATGTCATTATACTTACCGTCATACTCTGGAAAATAATCAACTAGATGGGAGTACATGATTTTCTCCTCTAAGAGATCTTTTTTATTTAAGAACAGAATGACTGAAGAGTTCTGGAACCATGGATATGTGATAATTGTCCTAAAGAGTGCTTTGCTTTCTTCCATTCGATTCTGGAATAAAACAGAGAGTGGAATTTTGGTGGTCGTGAAAGTAACTTTAAATTTTGTTTTTAAATAAATTCATGCAATTTCACTTTATTTTGTAAATGGATTCATTTCATATTTTGCACTTTCCTACCAATCTGTAACGTTCAAGTAATTAAATTGCAATTAATATGTAAGCAGTTAACTAAATATGCAGGCATTTTCCTTTTGCACATTCAACTCCTCAAATGTAATTACTCTTTACAACACAGGTCATGAACATGGAAGCTGTGACAAGTACATTTGGAAAGCCTGAGAACGCACAGTGATGACCAGCCAATGCACAGGTGGGTATTGAAATGCATGTGATTCATGGTAGCGACGACTATACCACCACAAGACATAACTATGTTCTTAAACATTGAATAGGTAATTATTTATTATTTATTTTATAGGTTTTCCCCAAACTTTAAATGCAGAGTTAGATAATTCTTAAAAGAGACCAATCAGCTTTAAAATAGCTGCAAGTAAATTTTGAACCTGAGAACATTTTGTCAACACCAAAGGCTTATGACATAAAATCTTAAAAATCTCTAAACTGCTAACTTTGTTTCTAAGATCATTGGGTTAGTTTTTACTTTCATTGCTTAACTGTTCCTGAAAACCACTTTGATTATAGCTGAAATGTAAGTGAAGCCTACAGTTCTATTTGTAATACTTTTCTGTCATTGATTTGATACAGTCCTGAAGAACCATTAGGCTGACATGATGTGGTTAATATAGAGTCAGAACAAACTGAGTTCAAAACAAAGGAATGAACTTACTCTTTTTATTATTTAAAACTGCAGTCCCCTGAAAAAAACCTGTTTCACCACCAAATGGAGCTCCAGAAAACAAAAGCAAGGAGGTGAATCCTGCAGATTCTGCTGTTGCTGAGCCATACAACAATCTGTCAGATAACTCAGACAGTTTTGCAATAAGTGTATCTTTACTTGTGTTAATTTGCATTTTAAAGAGATCAACATAGACATGACGAATAGGAACTTTAAAACAAACAAACAAAACCCAAAACAAACCCTAAAAAATTCAGTTTCGTAGAAGTTGATGGTTTGGTCCCTTATGTCACCACAGAATCTTCAAGCAATTTATAAAACTTTACCACACGCTGCAGTGGTGGATGAAAATAAGTAGCCAAATTTATAGACTGAGAAAATAATGCAGAGGAGTGAAGACTTTGCTTTCTTGCAGTTGGTTCTTATGACTCACATTGATTTCAGTGGTGCCAGGATTTCATTCAGAAAGGAGAAAAAATGAAATGAAAACAGCTGAACATAAAACCTAAGTCCTTAGACTAATTGTTAATCAGACCATGTTTTCTTCTCAATATTGTATATAGATTTCTTTAAACAAGGCTTTACAGAAATGCAATGGGAACTACATACGATAGTTTTCACTTTTGTAGCTTGATGAAAAAAGAAGGCAATATAAACTTACAAAGTACTGTTTAGATTACAAATATTCATTAACACTTGGAATCTTCTAATGTGACACTCAGAAGGTGAAACAGCATCATGACTCAATTAGCAGTGCTCTTTCACAGTAAATTTGTAAGCTATTGAAAACTTCTCAGTAAGAAAAGTGCACAGAAAACACAAAGAAATTACTTAGCTAGACAAAGTGTTCCTGTTTTTCACAAAAACCATTCAAGAGGGTTGCAATATTTTCATCTATAATGCTGATTTTTTTTCCGTATACATAACACCAAATTCCAAAGACTAAATACATCGGTTTGGATAAATTTACGATTCTTCCTCCAAGAAAACTGTGTTTTGCAAACACTGTTATTAGACCTGGAGCACATTTGCATTTTCTGTTTAAAAGGGATGCCAAACAAGATGAAGCAGAAAAGGCATGCAGACTAAAGCTACATTGGTATCATGCCTAAAACAATTTCTAGCATCCTATCAGCTAAAACATTAACTCTGTAAGTACTGTGTATCATAAAAATACCAGGAGACATAGACAATGAAGAACAAGATACTGTGTCTTCAATGTAAGAAGAGTTTGCCTTGTATTATATATTAATTATGAGTTCTGTATAATACGAATTGCATTCCACAGAGCCACTTTTTTCCTATTATGGATTTATAAATGCCTCTCCAGTCCTTTCAGACTTGATTTGAGGCATCTGACTTAAACCTTTACTTTATGAGATATCTACTAAGGCTTCCACTCAACAGACAGATCAGAGATGATGCAGGATTTCAAAGAAAATTCAAAACCAATCTGGAATGCCAAAAAAGGATACTACTATAAAGGCAGTGTAAAAGAGCTGCTTCAGAAAAAAATCATGTTATATCAAAGGAAATAATTACAGTCTTGAGAAATTTACAGAAGTGGTCAATCTGGGCAGCCTAACACAAGTGAAAGAAATGCTTAACTACTTTAGAAAAAATACATAGTTCACAATGTCAGTAACTGAAGTCAATGAAACACTACTAGATTATCCCACCCTCATTCACTTCACGGGGTTCTTTAGTATAGTCAGTTTCATTTCATACAGGAGCCACTTGCCTCCAGAAGCCACTTGCATCCAGGTCATACAGTTAACTGCATTTCCAGGAAGAGCCAGGCTAAACCTGAATCTATTCTTGATTCTGGGAGAATGGTCTCTAAAGCGGCAACAGCAGCAGATTGTTGCCCTTGGTAATTTTGTACTAAATTATCCAGTCCTAAACAAAATTAACTGGGAGTCAGAGAATTATGGGAAATGATTAAAAATGCACATTAGATTGCCAGAGCCCATGGAAGTAGAATTATTTCTTATGGTACAAGGATCTTGCCCTGTACAGTCATACCAGATGAGGCTATTGGAAAGGTAAGACAGTAAACTCTTGGGCACCAAATGGTAGCTCTGAGGAGCAGTAACTATCTTGGTACAGGGATTATTTCAGTGTACATCACTACAGAACAGCCCTTACTGCACCTCCATCTGCAGAATGAAGCAAACAGCAGGGATTAAGACATCAGGAAGGGTGCAAACACATGTTGTACGGAGTTGGCAAAGGATGACAAGCTGTCCAAATCATAGGTCACTCTCCTTAAGGTCCGTAACCGACAAGTCTCAAGAAAAAGACCACACAACGCGATGTTCTACTCTTACACGAGAAGCATGGAAAAAACTTGGGATATCACTGGTTATCTTCTCTGAATGTACATCACATTGCAATGCTCTACAGACAAATATGCCTTCACAAAAGATGTGTAATAAGATGGCACTGCTAGAACTTTAAAAGGTCAGACCAGTCAATTCCAGGGATGTGGTGCAGATTTCATGTCATTTGTATATTTAACAAGTGTCTTGCAAAACCTCCTAAATATATTAATCAAGAAAATTCCTTTTCAGTTCATTGCATGACATACATAACATTATGTATAAATTACTAAATGACTGCTATGGTAAATGCTACTTCACTGGAAGAAAACCTAGTAGTATATCATAGATGAAAACTCAAGGGGACTCAAGAGGAGGGGACAAAACCTAGTAAACAGACGTCCTAACTTCACACTCAGGTTGGGGATTTTTTACTATTTTTTCTGCCTCTTCTTAGTGCCACAAACTACACTTATAGTATGGACAACACTATCAAAGTGTAAGAAAGCAAAGGACATAACAGGCCCTAAAGAGAAGACAATTCTCACTGTATACTGACCATACCTGTTACCTTCTCTTGAAGTGTTGTCATAACATAATAAAACCTAAAGGCTCTATCTCTTCTGTTCCCTCCCTGTAACTCCCACCTTCATGTCAGTGTTTTTTCCGTAACAGGGCAAGTAAATAAAAAAAATAGCAAGTAAATAAAAATACTTACCAGTTGCCTGAATCATGAGGAATCTTACTGGCTTTTTTCCCTTCCCTATCCTTAAGAGGAAGGTAGACAGGATCTCATTAAATACATACTAAACTCTCAGCACTTTTAAAAAGCGTGCCAAAAGCTGGCACTATCAAGTTGAAATTACTATGTACCATTATGAAAAAGAATCAGCCTCTGGCTTCTCCTTTTGAAACTATCTCACATATTGAATCAAACCATCTGTTTTTCATAGTTTTGGTGTTAACAGAGAAGAGTCAGAAAGTTTAAAAGGCAGCACAGGCGCAACAAAAGAAGCACAGAAATTAAATGTTATAGCTTCAACAGTAATGGAAAGTGATGGACTTCCTAGGAAAACAATGCAATATGTATTTTGAATTTAAGGACTGTTTTTGTTAACCTTGTCACTAAAGAACTCAGCATAGTTGTAATGAAGAGCAAGTGCAGTCAACTTTTGTGGGGCTAGCTGACAAATATCCAACACAAGCTCCAAAGATAAACGTTAAGAAAAGAATGAATTTCTTATGTTATTAATATGTAAAGAAGCTGGATTCAGCAAAGTACTTTAGCACAATTCTAACTATAAACATGCAGTACTTCTGGAAAGCTACTCTTTTGCTTATCATTAGGCTTTAAGTATCTGACAGCATCTTGCTGTCAGATGCTCTGTTAGGAAAGGAGTGGGGAAGTATCATCATATGCTCTTCCATTTCTAAGTTGCTCTTCTCAAGAGGCAACCTTCTACATTCTCTGCACTAAGACAGTGGGATGCTTATATTTGGAGAACAATTTTGCCTTTTTTCACCAGGAACCACTCATTATAAAATCAGAAACTGTCATTTACAGTTTAGTTCCAAAATCAGACTCTTCATAGAACAATAATACTGCTCCTATGCAATACACATTCAGGGTCTGGCTACCTGGATGGCTTCTGAGTAATGGCTAGGTGGTAAAGACACTACTAGATGACAGCAGTTACTACTGTAATCTAAGAGAACATAGAAAGCATGATTATGTACATACATATCAGCAGGGATGCTGCTGCACTGCCGATACCATTAAGCACCACACAACAGGAATGAGTAACAACCCCACCTTCAATTTGTTTAAATGTAAACAGCTCTAAGTGCTCACAGTGACTGCCACACATCTTCCACTGGAACACTGCTGAAATGGCAACAAGAGTATTGACTCCGAAATGTTGGCTGGAAGGCATCTCTAGAGTTCATCTAGTTTAGTCTTTCATTCAGGTATGACAACATGGGAGCACATCAGTCATGGCTTTGTCTTGGCAAGTCTTGAAAGCCTGTACAGATGGAGATTTCAATACGCCTCTGGTTTCCCTGTCCCACTGCTAAACACCCAAGGGAAAAATGTTTCCTAATATACAGCCTGAACTTCCCAAGCCACAGTTTGTTAAATTGTCTACCTAGAAAAGTTCGGCTCCATGGCACGCTTGCAACTCTTCAAATACTTGTTGGCAAGTATAAGCGTCGTCACTAGACTAAACAAGCTGAGCTGAGCCCCCATTTTCATAGGATGTGGGCTCTGGGCCCTCCATGCTTTCCCAACAGTTTATGTGGTCATGAAATTGCATTTATAAACCCTCTGCAATTATTTCAAAAGGAAAATGAAGGGAATTGTGTTAAGGATGGTGAACAGACATTTTGATATATTGTCACTCAGATGTGTACTCTAATGTTCTACAGGAATTGAAAGATGGACTGGAGAATTTTAAGTAGATTTTATCTGCTTGAGCAGATAAAACAATATAGGTCCTGAGTTTACCGTAACAGATTAAACATTCTAACATGGCTTCACTACTACATTTTAGAATGATTCAAGGACAAATAAAAAAATATGATGCAATTCATTTTTTGACTAATCAACCTCTGCTTAAGCTTCTGCAGTCTTTCATTTCTCTGTTTATCCAATGTCTTAAGTGCAAATCAGCTTTTATGGATGTCACGGCAGATAAAACTATTTTTATTCCACAAGTAATTTCTCCAACAATACTGCTTACTATTCTCTAAAATTTCTCTTAAACGGGTTTTATGTTGCTAATGATAGCACGTACTATTGCATGCTCACCATTTTCCTTTACTAAACATATATGCAACATTACTGCCATAATATTTTTCATCTGTTTAATTAAAGAATGTTTGACAAGATGAAATTGTTCAATTACTCGCTGTTCTGAAAAACACTTCTCATTAACAGGATGCACTTTTTCTTATGTAAGAAACAGTTTCATGTTACAGTATTTTTATTGGAAATAGGGAAAGGATTACAAGGAGTATAGAATTGGGGATCTGACCTTCTGTCAGATGCAATGCGAAGGAAGTCTTGCCAAACCAAGCAAGACAGTGTGGCTCTTCAAAAAGAGAACAGGAACAGTGGGGAGCGGGCAGTATTTAGTAGTTTGTTCAAGCACTTGATCTGATTTTATGAGCCAGCTCTACCTCACCAAATTGCTTCCAGAAAAATCTTGTTTCAGCTTCAATGGAAAAGGCTGCAGAAAGAAACTTGTGAGTAACTAACGTCGAGAAACATGCAGCTGGAGCTGGCTCACGGCTTTCTCAGTAGCTGACAGCCATTCTCAGCAGCGATGCCAACCTTCACAGCAACCCCCCTCTGACAGCAGCAACAGCTCGTTGTGGCTTCCCTGGCTTTGCAGGCAGCTGGCACAAGGAAAATGAGCAGCGGGATCTTTGTTTTCACCGCCCCCCAAGATCTCCTGGCCTGGGCAACATCCCTGTCTGCAGCCAGTCCCGAATTATATAAAGACATACTGATATCGCCAGCCATTACTCCGTTTTTCTCACTACAATATACAAATGTCTGCATAAAATTCTCCCATTCTCCAAACAACCTGACACAGACACCAATCCAACGTAAATATACCATCATGAAACACAGAACAAAAAATACAGTAGAAAAACTCTACAAGTGAACAGAAATTTGTTAACTATAAAGAGATCATATAACCTTGGAAACGCTTATTCCAATTTCTTATTAAACAGCAAGAAAAAACACTGTACTTACAAATCACGGGACTATCCAGTTTTATGACTAGATACATGTTTTTATGAAACATAAATAAAAATAAAATGAAATTTCTTTCTGCCATATTTACTATATAACAGATTATATGCTAGTAAGTTTTTGTATAAGGGTTAAACACAAATATAACTAGACATACAAACAGTGTTTCCTCACATTTTTATCCAAATGCAAACTCTTACTCTTCCTCATTTTTAATAGATTAAAAAAGAGTGTACTTCTTTCCGCTTTTTTTTTAATCCTATGCTTTCAGATTTCATGTTAAAATGATGGATTTCTAGTTTGAATTAATGTATTGAAATTCTTTTTGCTATCTGTTGCTCCAGAAAAATATGCAATCACTCCTGCAATTACAGAAATAATAGAATTGGCATAATTTTTAAGCACCTGATTCTAAGAAGTCAAATCCTGAAAAATATCTGAAAAGCACTAAAGTAGCATTTAAAAGCTGCATCAGCTGGTATCCAGTGAAAGGAAAGCAGCATTTCCCAGCTAACAAACATACTGCTTTGACAGAAAAGCCCAAGTAGAGTGTTAATCTGGAACAGTACAGAAGCAGTAGTGGTTTCACCCACTACTGTCTTCACGATTGCCTAGAGCGACACCTAGTGGGCTTACTGTAACTTACATACAGAATGGAAAAAGTAGTAATTATTTTTTGTCTTAAAAATTGTTAGTACTTTAATAATGTCTGTTAACAAAATTAGTATTTCAGAAATTTTGAGGGGCTGAATTTTGTTGAAATGATGAGAGAGTAGGTGGTGAGAAGGTAAACAAGGTACATTTTTCAGTCAACAATTTGCACTATGTGTATAACTACGTTTATGCTGGTAACAAATGTTTATTTGAGTGAAAGGGCATTCAGAAACGGTAATTGTAGAAGAGGAGGTACTGATGCAAAACAGCTTCAGAAAAAAAAGCAGGGATTAGTATCTCAAAAGTTGTTTAGTATCACAGTAATGGACTCTATTATATTACCTGACAAAATCTTGGGCATGTGAATGGTTTTTGTGTTAAGGTGCATATTAATTCCGAATGTCTCCATTTCCCAAATAAGACTTCCAGCAATTATTTAACGAGAAGCACAGACTGGCTGCACAGAAAGACCTACAGTGTATTCCTTGGCTAGAAATTTAATAGAGCTGCTACATGAAAGTTGGGAAATAACAGAGGAAATCAGAAAGTAGGAGGTAAGTGCAGAGTCCTTCACTATGTAAAAACGTAAATGAAGTATCAAAACTGGACGCGCTTCAGATTTTTGCCACCCATATGAAGTATAATCTTGCAGTAATAACGGTGTAACTAGCCATCTAAGAAAAAACTGCCACGGTTGTGCAAATTTTTTGATTAATAACTCAAACGCAGTAAGAGACAACTTCAAACACAGAGCTCAGGAATAGCGGCTTCATTTACTTCACTAGTCTTGAATCTTTGAGCAAACCAGCCTGACAAAAAAAGCTGCTGGTAGAAGACTGGGGCGACATTTCTGTAGACAAGAACTTTATTTTTACATCACCTGGGAGAAGAACACTCACCTCTCCAACAACTTAAATTTGCAACACTGCACTCGCAAATATATGGCAATTTTATGTACCCAGCAAAGGGACAGATGAACCAAATGACAGCTGAAATCCATCAAATCAACATATTCAACAACCATCAAAGGACAAAAACAGTCTCCAAAAAAGTGGTCCAGAAAGTGTTCAAAAAACATGGTCCAAACATTGCTGTCAAATATTTTTTAAATTAAAAAAAAAAGGATGTTAAATTAATTTTGATGAAATTACATGAATGCCAGAATAATCAGTTTTTCATGAATACCTACATATTTTTGAGAAAAAATGGGCGAAAATATTTTAGAATTGAATTGTCATTGAAAAAGGCCCTTTTCTGGACAGTTTTGGCATTGGTTATTGAAAAGAATAAGTGGCAGTCGTCTATGCCAGCAATTGCTGCCAATAGCAACATTTACCAGCAGCATTTCTGGCAGCCTCTGCAAGTTGGTTCACAATCAACCTCCCATTTCCATTATGAACCACCCACTTTAACAAAAGAGAGAGAGGCTGTGACTCTTCCTTATGCAAATGCTTCCCAGTATTGATACTTTACATTCAAAAGTTCTTTATCCACAAACCACAACCAAAATACATATGCGTATGTGTGAACAGGTATGAACAGATAAAATATATACAGCAACAACGTTTGGCACAGGTGGTTAATGTGCTATTTTCTCTAGTTTCGAGTGAGTCCTGGAGATTTTATTTCCCACGGAAATAACATTGTTAAATAATTATGAAGACCATTTGAGGATTTTAATTCTATCTGGGAGTTCATATTATCCCTCTGCCCTACGCTCAATTGCTCTGGATCGCTGAATGTTGATGAAAAAAACAGACAACTAAAGTATTATGTTTATTCACCATCCAGAAAAAGAGAAGTGCTCTCATCTCAACATTGTTTTCTTTCAGCCTTCATGCTAAGCCATGTAGGACTAGCCTGTGAATAAGGAACACAAAGTGCTGCAGGAGAAGTGGAAGCATGCCCAGATGTGAACAGCAAGATAGTTCTGATGAAAAAATGAAATACGTGCTTCAGATAATTGCCCCCATAAAGAGTGAAAGTATTCTGAACTCTGTGGCCTCATGCCATTTCTTATTTTTGTCCCACATCAAAAGTAAGTGCGAATGGAACACTGTACCAATTTGTTACCACTTAACAGACCCCACTGACGAACACTACAGAAGTTCTGTCTAGGCTTTAGATGCTCATCTATTTTGCCAATGTATTTTGTCCAGATTCAAAACACGAGTATGTATGCCTTCACCTACATATTTGTATACACGCACAAATGAGTTAAAATACTTATCCTGCATTTCATGTAATCATTTTCATGTAATTTAATTCATTAGACTTTAAGCAGAGTATTTTTAACAAACCAAGCAACATTGATCGTTTCTACTTGGGACAACCTCAGAACATTAAAATTTTCCATCAATCAAAAGAACTGACATCCTTGCACACTGCCTTTTTTCAGCACTTGAAACACAGAAACATTGCAGAAAACCACCCTACAAAGTTCCTTCAGTTTCAATTTGCAGTTGTAGATGAGGTACTGGAGCCCCAATTTTCTAAATATTCTGTTTTGCCTTCATACAAGTGTTATTTCCGATAAAATCGCAAGACAGTTCTTCAGTGTAAATTAAGTACTGTGAAGGTAACTACATTAATTCAGATAGCCACCATCAAAAAAAGTAGGGCTTTTCAGGGTTTTAAAGAAGCTATGGCAAAACCACAAAGATGCTCCTCAAAGAAACAAACTAAAAAATCTTTCATTGGTCAAACTATGATTTTCTGCACAGAATCACAGAAGAATTATGTTGGAAGAGACCCGTGGAAGTCATCTGGTCCAACTCCTTGCTCCCAGCACGACTATGTCATTAGATCAGGTTGCTCATGGCCGTGTCCCGTCAAGCTTTGAACACCTCTCTCCAGGATGGAGATCCTACCCCTCTAAGCAACCAATTGTCCTTCACTTACTCATATGTGGTTATCATCTTTCAGCCCTCATGATGTATGAACACCAAGCTAAACACAGTTTTACTGAGGGTCACTGTATTTACAGACTATTAAGTCACTAAACAGTTTTAATAATCCCGTGGTGGTACTGTTTTGGACAAAGCATTTTTAAGAACAACTTTATTCACAGGTTATTTAGCTCCATGCTGCTTCCACCAGTCACATGTCCCTTCTTAGAATCACAGAATTGTTTTGGTTGGAAGGGACCTTTAAGATCATTGAGTCCAACCATCAACCTAACCCTGCCAAAACCACCACTAAACCATGTCCCTAAGCACCATGTCTACCCATCTTTTAAATGCCTCCAGGGATGGTGACTCCACCACTTCCCTGGGCAGCCTGGTCCCATGTTTGATAACCCTTTCAGTGAAGAAATTTTTCCTAATATCTAATCTAAACCTCCCTTGGTCCAGCTTGAGGCCATTTCCTCCTGTCCTATCAGTTGTAACTTGGGAGAAGATATCAACCCCTACCTTGCTACAACCTCCTTTAAGGTAGTTGTAGAGAGCGGTAAGGTCTCCCCTCAGCTTTCTTTTCTCCAGACTAAACAACCCCTGTTCCCTCAGCCACTCCTCATAAGACCTGTTCTCTAGACCCCTCACCAGTTTTGTCGCCCTTCCCTGCACACGCCTCCAGAATCTCAGTGTCCTTCTTGTAGCCAGGGGCCCAAAACTTCCTACCGTCTCTCCTGTTCCACTTGACTGAGTACCCCCTTGAATTCCTGCAAGGTTTGTGCAATGGCTTTTGGAAACATTGCTTAAGCCACTTCCAGATCTACCCGTTCTGTTCGTATTTCAAACTAACTTCCTACTGCTAGTGCCATGCAAACATCTGCTACTGGTAAAGGAAACTGCTAGTCTACATTTCAGAAACCTAGAAGACTTGATGGGGGATCACAGTTGCACTTTGCTCCTAAGTAACAGCCACTGATTTAAACGTTTATAAACTCAGGATAAATTGGTAAGGCAATGGGATGCTGAACACAGAATGAGAGAGCACCAAGTTATAGCAGCAGAATTCTCAACATTGCAAGCAGCAGTCTTCACACAACTCTGGTTGCTACACCGCTGTACATTACACAGCAGCAATGAAGCAGGTTTAGGCAAGCTTCTGAGGAACTCTTTCTGTTCAGAATAAAGAGAATGGTAACACATGCAAAAGTATTTGTTTGAATATTTTGAAAATGATCAAGACTGGCACAAAAAACATTCAATCTGGTTATTGTATCATGTTAGATGATGCAGGTCCTTAAAGCAGACAAACCATTTGGTTCCATGTGGTAAGGAAGTGAAAGCCAGTGGAGAGACAACACAAGTCAAAAGCAAGAAGCTGGGAAAATTATCTTTATGGCATCATTTTTGTGGATGTCCACTGAACAATATGGTATTTGTCAAGATCACAGAAAAGACAGATCCTACATAACAGTTTAACATGTGTGAAAGAAGGACACACCGGAAGTAATAGCAATATTAGATATAGCTTGAAGGCATGTGTCTAGGATTTCTTAAGCCAAGGAATCCATTTTGCTGTTATTTGAAAAACTCAGAATTCTTAAGCCGTTCCAGGCTGCTTCATATCTTAGAAACATTTTCAGCAAGAACTGCAACCTGGGATCAAATCTGTAAATACAAGAATTATAAGGAGGTGGTGCTTTCTATAAAACTTTAACGCAAATTGGATGACAACTCTGATGATTAAAGGAGAGGGAAGGAAATACTGGTTAAACAGAAATTCAGTTACACATTATTATGTTAAAACCAACAATTTTGGATGCAGCTAAATCAAATAATTTATTAAGACATAGTACAAGAGTAAAAGAAAAAAAAAAAAGCTTTTTAAAAAAAAGCTTAGAAAAAGCTTTAAAACAAAAGCTTTTTTAAAAAGTGCAGTACTCTACCTGACAAGAATCTCCTCATTTTCTGATTAAAAAGAACCAATAATTGTTCTTAATAAAACACTTAAAAGAGTTGCAAATTACCTGTCTGGATAGGATATTTAGATGGGTTCTATTCGCTTTGTTATTCAAGGTCAGTGAAAACCCAGCACATAAACCACCTATGGAATACAAGCTTTTAAGGTTATATTAATGTTACTATTTTAACAAAGGAAGAAACACTTCAATGACTCTTTTTTCCGTGGTTTCATTTATCAGTGAAAAGCAACTGCTTAACAAGTAAAATAATGAAAAAACTTTGTTCTCCTAAGGCACAGAGATGCAGATATAGGGTATTTGTACACACGTAGGATACATAGTCTGTATTTATAATGCTGGGCATTAGTGAAATTCCTTACTCAAAAGACAAAGTCAAAGGAATATTACTTGTAAATATTAGCAACATTTATCTCCAATCTTGTTAAAACTTCCCATTTTACAATTCTATTTCTATTTTTTTTTAAAACCAAACTGTATCAGCTCTGACCAAAATAACCTAAACTAGCGTTTTTCTCTAAATTTATTTTGTGCAATGGATGTTCATAACGGTCATACTGATTTACTTCTAAAAACTATCTTTTATCAATGAATACTTCAGGTTGTCCAATGCCTCTGTAGCTTTGCAGCCTCTGACAATACTTCAGGAAAGACAGTATTTGCTTTTTGATAGTTTAGGAAATTTCAAAATTTCACTTAGCCTATTAATGCATTAATTTAGCTGAACTGAGGAAATTATACCCCGTCTTTTCTGGTGTTCCTCTGGGAATATGGAAAAAGAAAGATCTCTACCTATAAAAAGCCCACATTTTCATAACCACCATAGACCTACACAAGCTGTACGAAATCATATATGCCTTAAAACTTTCAGTGCACTAATGCAGAAGAAAAATATGTACAAGCATCAATAAATATCATCCTTTATTTTGCCATTTCCAAGCACTTAACAAGCTCTACAAAGACAATGAAACCCTCTTTTTTATGAAACCAGATTTTACAGGTATACTGTGATGTTTCTAGTGTTTCCATAACTGCAAGTGGTTACTAGTTCTCTTATAAAGCTGGAACTTGATTTTGCATTTATTGCACTGAGACCATGAGATTTTATATATTTAGAAGAGCTACCTGTGACAAGTATTTAAATGCAGCATATCCTGGAATATTGATTAATATACTTTACACAGAAAAAATGCTTTATTTAAGAAAACAAGTTGATTTTAAAAATACAAAAGTCCTAAACTGTGCTTTTTGATATAACTGCAAATTTCTCCAGATATGCTAGTATAATTCAGAGCAAAAGCCTGACCTAGGGGACATAACACATCGTAAATTAATTTACCAGAGAGATGATTCCTTCATTTTTATCTCACCTCTAATTCTGTCAGACTTTTCTGAAAAAGTGAAAAGGTCAAACATCTGATAATTTAACTTATAACATGTTCTCCTTTGTCACATCATATCAGACTGAGGGACAATTTACTTAATTTACAGTACTATTAATGTCATTAGTATATTATGTCCCCTGGATCAAATTTTGCCCTCATTTCCACCAATGAATCTAGACAGACTTACTGTTTTATTAAGGGCAGAATTTGGAACAGTTAGCTATCTCTCCTTTTACATGTATTTAAGAAGAGAAAGGCATTTCAAAACTGTACGTCATCTGAAATTTTTGAAAGATACGTTTAAATATACTGTCCTTACCAATTCTTCTCATTTTGTATTTATGCACCAAAATCAGATGCTTAGTTATGTACAATCTAGACACATACTCAAGAAAGGAGAGATAATGTTGTTTCTGAGTACTGCCTGTTAGAGGAATCCCAGTTAAAATACAGTTGGGCAGCCACGCGTGCTTTTCTTCAGGATTGAAGCCCCCAACTCTGTAGCTGCAGATCTTTGTCATGGAGTGCAATTTCATGGATGTATTATTTAAGAGTCATCCTACATGGGCCTGTGAATAACAGGCAGTTTGAACACTTGTCTTATTTTCTACGCATGATATCCCCTTAGAGAGTAGATGTAATACATTCCTCAGAACTTTTAATACTGAACTCCTGCTAGGGCATGAAGACAGAAACAGTGCCCCGTTCAATCCTACATATATCCAGTGAGCAAAAGCCCTGAGAAACACTAGCAAAGCTTCTCAACTCAGTATAGCCTCATCTGATTTATAATCCAAATGTGTTTCTCTTGAATAAGCTAAACAAGGGAAGAAATGGATTCATAACTGACAGTCTATCAGGCACTACATTTTGAAATACAAATCAGGAGTCTTAAGGGCTCTAAACCAGTTTCATAATGATGAAGGCTCATACAAACATACATGCACTGACTGGCAAATAATATTGATTTATGTTTACTCCTGAAAATAAGATTAATGAAAAATGTATTAACTAAAAAGAATGTTACAGATAATTAAAAAGTATAGTTTTCTTCGTAAAAACATACTATGAGGAAAAAGACTTCAGGCAATAACATGCGTTGGACTAATTAGAACAAGAAAGTAGGCCATCTTATAAAAATCATACTGTTTAATCAGGCCATGAAAGCAATACAAAGGGAGTAGCAGAACACTGCAAGTTGTCGAGTCAGATCTTTTAGTTTCAGTAAGAGGCACACAGATCAAAGAAGGATTAGATTCTATCATAGTATCACACTGATGGCATACATATGAACAAAGTAAGGACAAAGTAGGGCATTTACACACACTCTCTCACTTTGGCACTAAAATTTTAATACTGTTTCACAATTTGAAGGTAAGTGCAAAAAGTATCTCTGCTGATTACTAAAGTCTCCAAGTGAAATTACTGTCTTCCCTACTGAGCTTATAAACCCCAATGAAGAAGAAATATATTTTTGGGGGTAAATGTCTTAATTCAAGGTGTAAACTAACACATTTAAAACCTTTTCCTGTTTTTTCTGCCACACCCACATTCACATAAACTATGCTGTGCTTTATGCAGAATAAATAAACCCATTCTTCTCCCATGTGTTCTGGGACTGTAGTGTTTAGAGATACAGGGGAGGGAAAAGGAAGGGGAAGGGAAAAGCAGTGCTCTGGTATACCAACAAAATCTAGACAGACAGGCTACAGCTTGCTGAAAGCCAAAACTAAGCTGCCCAGATGGATGCTTAGCTCTAAGACAGCCTGGATCCATCCTAGAGCTAAAGTAACAGAGGCCTAAGGCTGCTGGAAAGTGCTTCTAGGGTATGTATGTATGACTGGAAAACAAAAACTGGTTTGAATTAAAGTTATGAACATATTTTAAATTGAAAGACAAAAAGGTTCAGAAGTTTTCCACTGTTGTTAATAAAAAACATAAATTGTTTAGCAGCGAGGTGGAAGAACCATCTGCAAGACAATGAGGAGTTTTACAGCTTTTGCCTCCACGAAGTGTTTTGAAAGTGAAAACTTGAAAAATCAAAACAGCTTTATGAGTAAAGTGATCTTTTTCAGAATAGTTGAAAAGTAGTTATAGAAAAGGCACCACTTCAGTCATTGGAGAGTCCAAAACAGAAAGGAAATCTTCAGCCAGATGTTCTATTCAGTTCACAACACACAAACCCTTTTAGCTTAGAGACGTCTGAGCAAGACGATTCAGCCTAGGAAGATATTGCTCCGTCTTCCAGAGTAGGGATGCTTTAAGTAACGATCTGCACACTGACATTACCTGACAACCCAGAGCAAGGGTCTGAGCAAGTCACCTAATCAGAAGAGGATACACTTAGCAGGGAACCAGCATCTGGTAAACCTCTCCCTATGGGACAGTTCCTACAAGAATTCCTCCCTTTGAGAAAGACAGTATGAAAACACAGTGATAAACAGCTAACATCAGGAAGTTTGGAAGTTTACTTTGGATAGTCAGAATAGCATTTGAAAATTACCACAACTAATTTTTCTTGATGTGATTTCCAATGTATTTTGTTTTTACTTGTACAGTTAAAATGCTTAATACTTCAGTGTTGACTTTGTGGCTACAAAAGAATAATGCAAACAGAGAAAGATAGAACCAGACATTTCTGGCTTGGCTTGAAATAAGCCAAGTCTGACTTCTCTTTTTATCTACATGTCTACCTTCCAAAATGACAAGAGATGAAGTTGGTGCAGATTACATCACATCATTTTTGTAAATTCAGCTTTGAATGATGTAGTCGATTATATAAATAATGTAATGATATTTTTCTTTTATGGAAAGACTGTAAATGTAAAAGCTTTCAGAGCTCCCAGACTTTATTAAAAAATGAATCCTGAAAAAAGTTCAGCATACAAACATGAATGTCCAGGGACATCTGTTTTACCTTGTTATGTCAACCATTCTCTTCAACAGTGAAATCAATGTGTATGCAGCCATGAAGAACATTTAAATGTTTTCTTTTTTTCTCATAACTTTTGTAAGTATGCGTTAAAAGACTTGCATAGGACAGTGCCAGTGAGTAACTCATAAAAGTTTGATGAATAACTTAAAATAGTCCTCAGGAAAGACATAAAAATCTAGACATTAAATAATCTCCCTACTTTGTAAAACTCCATTCAAACTAGTGGATGCTAGTATGCTTTGCTGCCTCAGCTCATCCACTTTCTCACTTCTGTTTTTTTTTGAAATAAAAACACAATATACATGCTATGCTGTATAGTCAAGGGAATGACGTTTACTACTTTAGGGTCTGTTCTAGCAAAGAATCTACAAACGTTGTCTTCATTTCCACCACCTTTTTTTGTGGCTCTGCTGCATAACACTAACCACACAAATAGCTACACTAACAACATTTCTCTATATTCAACTGTATTCCCCTTCAACACAAAATAGCTAGGTTTCTTTGAAACCTCCATGGAGCAGAGCAGCTTTGCTATATTTGAAGATTGATCCCCTCCTCCCCTCTTCATCCCTGTAGTGCTTCTCACTCCATTGGGTGCAGTTGTGTATGACTGCTGGTAGACGCATTTGGAAAACACCTGGAACTGGACAAGTGAAACAATTTTTTCTTTAAAACTGGTGCTTTTTGCTGATGCTTGCTTACCTCATTGTCTGACTCCACAAGCACTTGATCATATTCACTAAGAGCTACTAGGAACATGATAGATGTGACATTTTCAAAGCAATGTATCCATTTTCTTCTTTCTGATCGTTGGCCTCCTACATCCACCATTCTGCAAAATTAACATCTACATCAACTCCATGAATACCTTAACAGATAAACACACAAGCACACACACACAATGACAAAATTCAAGAATTTAGTTGAAAACACAGTTTCGTTTGTTCTTCTTAATGTTTTTTTCCACTGATGTTTAACGGAATCTGTTGTAAGTAGACAGTTAATCATATTTGCTTTTAAGTCTGATGTGTTTTCTGTATTTAAACTATTGTGGGTCTCAAAACCTTCAGATTTCCGAGACGCAAAGGTCTCATGAGCCATGATTCAGCAATGTATGCCCCGTGTATTCAGCAGAAACAGATGTGAACAGAATAGACTGAGTGGTCTGTCTTTATCCCCCCAAATTACCAGAGTCAAAACTCCCAACTTGTTAGAGCTGCCTCGTCTTAAGATGACAAATAGAATACAATATGCATCTACTAAAATTTTTAATAGCCAAAACTAAAACAGAAATTTGCTTGCAGTGTATTCCCCTTCATCCCATGTCCCAGTGTAACTAAAAACAGGTGTCTAACTTGTAATTGCATAGTTATTTTTTAAACAACTGTACTTGCACTCTCTCTAAAAATCAACTACACTAGATGTAACTTTGTATTCCATAACTTACATGAATTACGAGGACATGTGATTGTATTTTCAGACTATTATTCATAGTGAAATTTTGATATATATTATTGAAAAGACAAAGTGCAGAGTTTTTTTCAGCAATAACTACCTTCAGAAGAAGACAAACCTAATTGTCTGTCATCCTTTTGACATCTTTAAGATCAGCTCCTTATTATATATGGACAAGTACATTAAAACATATTGACCAAGCTCAAATTTTTAAAACATAGAGTAATTTCTTTTTATACACTTTTAACCAATATCCTATACACAGTATTAGTAATGTAAAAGGAAACAAAAGAAACAAAGCAAGAGGGTGTTAAAACTTTTTTTCTACCTGAAAATGACGCTTTGTAAGTCGAACGGATATTCAATGATCCCTGTTGTTGGGACTCGAACTCTGAGCACATCTTGCTGAGTTGGCAGATAGGTGGAATCTGCTATGCGGTCCAAGTCATTAAGATAGCTATAGACAGGGAGAAACAACAGGAATGCAAGACAGTGACACCATCATCCCACCAAGGAAAAGAGAAAGGAAGACTTGGGAATGGAAATGGGCTGTGGGGTAGGAAAAAGTACAACAGAAAAAAAAGCATTATCGGCATAACAAAGGGGAAAAAGTACAAAAATGTGCTCCATCCTCCCTTCCTGTACACTTTCATAGCTTCAAGTAAATTCTACAGAAGGATAGCATAATTATTCTGGGTTTTTTTAAAACCAGTTTGCTTGAATTTCACATGTAAATTCACCAAAGATTCAAAGTTTTCAGTTACATAATTCTCAGTAATTTAGAGACAAATAATATTATAAAATGTGTGAGAAATATAAAATTGCACAGTTTTATCTGAGTACGTAACATATTTCTTGATATTCATTCTGCACTGTCTACACAGATACATACATAGACAAACATGAATTTCCCAAGGAACACTGAACTGCTACAGAATAGATCATTATACGTTATAAAACGATAGGAGGATAAGTGGTACTGTTTGGAGATTAAATAAAAAAAAAAAAAAAAAAAAAAAAGAAAACCCCATCCACTGACAAATTAAAAAACTCTCCAGACCTTGCTATCAGAAGGCAACACTCACTATTTAGTGGGATCTCTGGTACCTGAAAGTCCTGCATTCACACTTAAAATTCTAAGTTAATAAGCCAACAGTTCATGAAATACACCGCAGTTGGTTAGCAAACCCTCTGAAACAGCTATAAGATTGCTTGCAAATTTTCATTAACTGTAACACAAAACTCTTCTGCTATTGCTTAATGGTGGATTTCAACTATAAAGGACTGGTGTACTGGAACTTTTAATTAATTCTCATAAAAAAGATGCCTCAAAAAAGAAGTGTACCAATGTGTGCGTGAGAGCCTCTTTGGATCCAGAAGCTAGACTTCGCACGAAATCAGTGCATTAAGTAGCCTGGGCTCTCTGCATGCTAGACGCCTGGGAGAAAGACTCCTTCAGGAAATTAAGTTCTTGGGCATTTGATTACTTCCCAGCACAAGAATGACCTAGAGCTAGCCATTGAGAAGATAAATTAACCTACGGATACCCGCATTCATTCTAAGGGAGGAGAGCAATGGTCTTGTAATTTATCAAATGATGATGAAGTATCACTAAACTCTGAACATGTTCTTTTCCTTGTAGTTATTAGTGAAGGTGTTCTTTTTAAATAAACCCACACAAGAAATAATTAGACTTTTTCTAGATGCTCCGAACGATTTCTTAATGAAATAGAGAGAGCAAGTTATCCTGAACAATGACAGAAACAAAGCAGTTTGATTTCTACCTTACAGCAAAAATACGGAAGAATTGATTTGTTAGGTCTGGAAGGAAGCCAAAAACAAAATCTTCCTCACCATGATTTTACTCATGAAAGATTAATCCAATAGTAAACACTGAATGGGAGAAAATTATACAAAGTTAGAAAGATGTACTGAGCCATATAATATATCTCAGATAATTCAGAAATATTTTCTGAGAACACTGATTAGTTTCTGTCAATAAGAAAAAGGGTTGAGAGACTGAGCACTTCATCTGCCCTCAGGTGTTTTACACAAAAAGCAGAACGGACAAGCACTCATCAATTTGTTGGGGAAAAAAGAAAAGTATACACAAACGAAATCTGTAACTACCACAGTAAGAAACTGATAGAGACACTTAACTAGCTTCTTTTTCCCTCTCACCCCCAAAAAAATTGGTTTTGGTTTGTGACTGTATTTTGGAAGGATACAAAGAAGCATTGTGGGTCATTACATGCTACAGTAGTATTCACAACAGCAGAATTTTAACTGTTTAAATTGGGAGGTGGCCCATTTACGCAATTGTCTTCAACACTGCATTCCTTCAGCAAGCTTCAGCTGTGGTCTCCAATGTCAGCCTGGTTACCGCACCTCTGCACCATCAGCACAGTGCATGTGTTACTCAGATATGCTGTAATGCACAGCTGGCTGATTTTAGAAAGCCAATAATGCAAAAGGATGTTATTAAATAGTTAAATCTCATTTGTGTTACTGGAAAACATTAAGCAGGCAGATGAGTATTTTTTTTTGTCCTAACACAAATCACTGATGTAATTGAATTCGAGAGGAATTAATTTATCCTTGAAGAATACTTATCTTTTCCTCATCCTCTTTCAGTTCTGCTCAAGTTCTGCTCATTCAATTACCAAACAGCAACCTTCAGACTCATTTCACCCATAGCACCTTACAGAGTTTATATAGTCCATAGAAGACTTCTTATGTGTCCTTATGGACTCCTATTTCTTTCCCTAGTTTTCTTCACTTAACAGATCAAAGGACGTTGGGGTCTCTAAGAAGTGTCCAAAAATATATACTCAAACCCAGAATCAAGGAAGCTGTGTCAAAACCAGAAATGAGTACCTCACAGAAAAAAAAAAATAATCAGATAGCATGGATAAAATCCTTTAAAAAGAAAATCTTTGCGACACTGGCAAATCATAACCAGAATCTACAGTCCAACAAAAGCAATTTAGAATACGTCCTGCATTTTTTTCGAATAATGACATTTAGCCCCCACCACTTTACCTTCTAACTTAAAACTTAATAAACAAATTGTATCCATTTATTTAAATGAAAATGTCCCAGTTCTTTGTTGCATAACCTTACTTTTAAATCTTTCATTATTGTTATTTTCATGCTGCAGGCATACACCAAATAGTCAATGAAATTATTTTTAAGTAGAAAACAAAATATTTTTAAGTTTTTATTTTTTATTTGTTTAACAGAGACATTTCTGCTGAAGAATTACTTGTGCTAGAGTTCAGATTTTAATGAAGTTTGTGCATTGTTGCTCTGAAGCAGAGCAGTAGATATTTTCTGCTACTGACTTTAACAGTTCTGCAGATCATTTACACTTCTTGTTACCATATGAGAATATGTAACTTGGCATTCTGCTATCAATTTCATGGGGATTAAACATGTTTCTGAAAATCAGACTGAAAGCTCTGCCTGCAGCAGCAACACAAAGTTCCCTTCAAGATACTTTAAAATCATCAAAAATTCATTGTCTCTCTTAAAATTCATGTAACCTCTAAAACAAAGTAACACAATTAATTAATACAATCTATTATCTTTCAATAAGAACATGTATCATTGATATTGACAGCAGGGTCTGTCTTTTCCATTGTACCCACTGCTTTATATCGTATGTGAAGATTTTTGATATATATTCAGAAATGAATCATCCATCTTCAGTCAGGTGCAATCTTCCAAAAATGCCAGTGGAAGCAAATAAACACACTTACGCTCAATACATTATTATGACTTTCCTATTAATTGCATAACACCACGCTTCTATGTCCACAGTACTACACAGACAAAAAAACTAAGACATTTTCTCTGCTTGAAGCACAAGAATAGATTTTTACATTGCATTAGGAGGGGTGGGGTGACAGTCTGACTTTTCTGAGTAACTGATTTGTTGGGTTGACTCACTATTTCAAAATGCTGAGAGGCAATATGTAAATGAATACAGGTGACTATTTACTAAAACGAAAAGGCAACTGGAATACCATTAACACTAAGGACATACTACCAACATACACAATTTTCTCACACTGGAGACTTTCAAAACCTGCCTGGACGCCATCCTGTGCAACCTGCTGTAGGTGACCCTGCTGTGGCAGGGGGGTTGGACTAGATGATCTCCAGAGGTCCCTTCCAACCCTGACCATTCTATGGTTCTGTGATTTTCACATATTACTATTATAGCTGTTCCTGTTAAATTGACAGTTTAGAATTTTATTTATTTGGTTTATCATAGTTTAACTTACTGTCACAATAAAGACTTGTATTTTCAAATCTTCTTCATACCAAAAGGGTTGGAAATTTAGCTTTTGTTTTCCCACATGAAAGCTGGGGTTTAAAGAAATTCTCCGATCACCAGGGGAATGCAGGACTGCATGCATATGCTTTAAGCATCCTACAGCTCATTAAACTATCAATGTACTTATTTTAAAATTAACCTAGCAAGCAGCAACTTTAAAAAGAAACATCAAAACGTGCTAGGTAATGCCAATTCTTTTCCACCTTCAACTGTGCTGGCTCAAGCCCCACTCTAGCTGCACTTCTGCCCATCCCCAGCTGCCAACTCATTCGCTTATGCAATGGCTTGATAACACACTTCTGTCAAAATGATTTGGAATAGTAAAGAAACACTATTAAAATTGTTCAAATTAAGCTTGTTCATTTGATAGACACAGTCTGGGGTGTGAGAAGTCCATAAGCTCCAGCAGGAAAGTAGGGTGGAGTTACCTCCTCCGCTGGCTTATCTGCAACCAGAAGAGGAAGTATGAAGCCAGCGCTATGGGAAATGTCTCGAGTCACTGAATTCAGATGGGTAAGGAGTGAAAGAAAATGAAGATTTTTACTCTGTTTTTTTTTTTTTTTTTTTTTTGTTTATCTGGTTATTAAAAAACAGATTCACCATGGCTTTAAAGCACTTACCTAATGCAGCCCTAAACAAAGCACTGACAAATACATTGCTCACCTAGGCAAACAAAGTCTGTGCACATTCAAAAAATTCAAGCACTTAAGAGATGTGCACATGATATTTTAGAGTAAGTGCCTGACTCAAAATGTATGCACAAACACTGCAATCCGCCTTTGCAATGCAACTAACTCTGCAGTGTATACTAGAAATGGCTACACATGCACTTTTGCAAACAAACCACAAGACTTGTCATAAGCATGAACTTCCACAAGAAGAGTGTTGCCAACAATTGCCCAAACCAGATGTTTCCTTAGTTTACTAACTTCAAAATTTAAAATCATAATAACGATACAGATATTGGAAATACCCTGGCAGCTGTCCTGAGGGCTAGTCCAGAAGTGGGTAACCACCAGCGTCACCACAGGGAATTCAGTTGCACGGGGAGCAGCAACTGCACAAGCCATTTAGGTCTTAACTATATGGCACTCTTGAATTTATTTTTACCACCTGCTAAGAAACGTCGTACTTCGGTGAGACACACTGTAGCTATAGGGCCTCTCACCCAAACAGCACCTACTCAGCTAGGCATTATACAAGGGAACAAAAAAATGGAAAATTGCATAAAACTACTTAAATAAAAAAAAGTGCCAAACCACATAGGTCTGAGTAAATTTATAGTACAGACCAAGTTTAAAAAGTTAATTATACCTGTAATTAGTTTCGTAAAAATGAATCTTAGTGGCTGCTGAGGCAATTTTCCAGGGGGTTGCTATGGTGACAGGCAGAAGGTGCATTACCGAGGCGATGCGTGTGTAATGAGCTGCTGGCAGTGGCCCTCCCTTGACGTCAGGAGAAGCCGCCACCGTCTCGCAGCACGCTTGTGATCCGCACGCTGACCAGAAGCAGAGGAAGCCTTTTGTTTCCCAGTCAGCACTGAGAGAGAAGTACTTATTTTTAATGCACTTTACATCACCTGTGACAAGGTTCAAGCCTGCAACCAGCTTCAGGGAAGCTGCCAGGCTATGGAGGTGCTAACAATGCCCTTGAAAGACAGTAACGTTTCAAAGGTACGGTTTGTCGACACTTCAAAATAAATAGCAGGAGATGGATCATGAGAGTAGACTGACTGGCTCTGTACTTTCCTACATGCCTTTCCCATACAGAAATCAGGCAAAGAAGTGAGAATCCTAACCTTAATAAACAGACCAGAGTTGCTTTAACCAATAACCTTCTCTAAGAAGTTAAATATAAACCCCGTCACCATTAACAGGTAGCTCAACATTCAGCCTTAATTCACTTCCCAGAGCTACATCACCTAACGTAGACAGACCATCAAAACTTATTTGAATTTACTCTCAGTGGATGAGGTCTTGAAGCACCTTCAACATCAAGAAACACGGGGCAGGCACTTCAAACGCACACGCTCCTCCAGCCATGAGCTACTACTTTCCAGCATCTTTGAGGTCCCACTTTCATTGCAAGTAATCAGGTGAAAAAGTAGCATTTTCTCAGGAATAATTCCATAAGGTGAATTTCTGTAACTTTAAACTGTTGAGTGTACAGCTGAATTAATCAAGAGAAGGCATTAAGGCACAGGCAAAGGTCAGAAAGCTACAGCCTTCATCCATCTGTAACACTCATTTCCTTTTCTGAGGTTAAAAATGGGATTGCTGTATTCGTCAGTACTGCCCAAAACTCAGCAGGCAAAACTGATGTAGCAAGATGCTGAATTAATATTCACTAGCACACTCACAAACCCTGTGCTTAGAAGGAGTCTGCCTGCGAGACCTTGTGAGCACAGAAGTCCCTGGGGAGCAGAGTGCCTCTGAAACGCGCTGCTGAGGAGAAGGGATGTGCCTGGCACCACACCAGAAACATTCCAAGAGAAATCTCTACAATAAAACCAAACATGTTGAGATAGAGGTAATTATTGGTGCTGATACAAGGGTCAGACTAAACCCAGTGAAGATGACTTGTTATCACCCAGCCAGAAAATGTCAGGATAGTTCATAGGTATGACCCTCTGCAAAATGTTCTCTCACACACATATAGTGGTGGCGCAAGTGGAAATAAAGCTCCAACCAAAGTCTATGACTAAGGCTAATTAGGAAAACTATTTAATAAGATTAGATATATCTCTGTCCTTTGGAGCCTGGCTATTCTGGAATTGGGGGGTGGGGCTACCCTCCATACTGTTGATGGGGTTTGGTGTGGTTTTGGGGGATTGGAGTTTTTTGGGGTCTTTGTTTGCTTTGCAAAACACTGAACTGGCTGATGAGAATACCCCAAACTAGCACTAATTTTGACCATGTGGTGGAAAACAAGTTTTGAAAGGGAAAAGCCTTTTTCTACATTTTTGGAAACGCACACAACTTGCTTGTCTTTCAACTCCACATATGCAAAATGTTAAAGTTGATGTAGCAGGATTTTTCCTACCTCACAGAGCTGCCAGAAAAACTGACACAAGTGTGCTCTTTGCTAACACGCAGCAGCACAGTAAATGGAATCAATTTTCAGTGTACAAACACAAGCCGTGAACAAAGCTAAGTGTAAACAAGTATTGGCCACGTTTTCAGAATTTCTGTAGAGGTTTGCATTTCTGTGCCTCTACATGACTGGTGAAAAATTGCAGCCCGTTTACCAATTTCCAGAACTATCTAATCTTAATCTAAAGTAAACACAGTAAACCTAAGATCTTTGCAGTGAGGTAGGAAGAAGTCTGCACTGTGTTCTTTTTACCCTTATCCCACCCAAATCCTACCTAGCTGTTCCTCAATTTCCTACATTGGCTAAAAGCCAATCTTCACAAAGGCTAGAAAAAGCAAGTCATCAAATAAAAAAATGCTTGTGCCAACTTTTCTTAATAGGAAATGTGGTTTAAAAATTACACAGATATTAAAAACATGTTCAGTACTGCATAAGAAAAGGATCCTGAAAGAAATACATACTGTATACTGCTTTATATAACCACACTTCCCTTTCTGAATTTCCCTAGCTCTGTTGGATAATCTTCAGTTTTTCTGTAGGATGCAGTGCTTTGGTATGCAGATTTCACATCCCCTCTTTCTTCAGACCTTCCTTTTATATTTGGGGACTATATCTAAGGCATAAGACAGGGTTAGCATGGTTCTGCTGCTAGTACTTGATCTTCAGACTTTACTTTTTTATTTGCTGTTTTTATCTTACTGCAAACCTTACACAAGTAAGGCTGTGTAAACTGTGAATACATAAAAGCAGAACCTACCATTCTGCAACACAAATTGCCCCCAAATACAGCTTTAGAACCTTCAAGTACATTTTTACAAATGAAGGGAAGAAAGAATCAATGAACAGTATTAAAACGTTTATTAAATAATGGTGTGCTTACGTATCATAAATTAGGAGTAGATGGTTTTCTCACTCCCAACAAAAGACTGCTACACAGATATCACATAGACAGCTGTTCATAATTTGCTATACCAGCATCAGGTGCATAGCAGGTCCCAATTTAGGAGAGTATTAGTCCTTCTGAAAGGGTCACACAGACCCATGATGCCCTAAGAATTCCCTACAGCTTTATGAAATAAAAGAATGAATATTCTGATCTCTAGAGGCAATGCCAGCAAATGGAGTAAACTGCTGTAGTAAAAACTTAAGATTCACACACTGATCTTTCCCCTTGTATGCCCCTAAGCACATCCTATTTAGCACACAGTAATTCCACTGAATTGCCTGTTTCAGAAGTGGAACATGGAAGCAAAATGTTATTTTTAACAGACAGGTATGAAGGAATTAAATGTTCAGCTGAAGTAACAAGAAACTTCAAATGCAGATGTAACACTGCCATAAAAAAATTAGTAGATGACCAAAGCACTACAATTCATGCAATGGTTTCACAAAAGGTGAAACGTGAACTTTAACGAGCAGACATCATTACAATTAATCTCTTTCTTCCCTGTTAACAATTAGTGATATTCTGAAGATGTCCTCAGACTGACACCCTGGAGTTCTTATTACATGGTAAAACACCAGAATCTGCGTTTCTGTACTAACTGCCCAGCTAACTCAATTCACATGATCACAGGTATATGCATGGCTCTCTAACTGTAGGGACCAAATTGTTAAATGTGATAGCAAATGCAGAAACAAAAGCCTGAAGGACTCTCACGTACGTATGAGGATGCCATGGCATGCATGACTCATAAGGCAGTGCATTAAATAATAACAAAATGGGGTACTAAATACCCACTGGCACAGCTAACACAGTGGGGTAGGAACATGAGGGAAAATTATATTCAATTATCTGAAGTGTTAGAAAACACAGCCATGGAAGGGAAACTAAAGAGATATCCTCAGTGTTTGCGTAGCAACTAGAAAGTCCTTGGCTGGAGGTCCACAATGATATAATACTTTCATTTCATGGGACCAGAGAAAGACACTCTGCAGTTCTAAACACTTCCTACTTTTTCTTCATGAAGAGAAAGCCCTTAGTGTCGTATTGGAGAAAAATGGTGATGAATCTCCACAAATTCTAGTTGCAACCCAAATTCTGTACATTGTCACACACATGTGAAATGTTACTTATGACAACTGTCTCTCTTAGTGACAACAGTTAATACTGTTGCCTGCCCTTCCTTCGGGCTTTGAAAAGCCATGATATAATCAGACTGGTAACCTGTTTACATTTGGGTTAAGGTCTTGACAGCCTGTACAGTACATATCAAATGATCTCATCTCAGACAGCTATTACTTAAGGCAATTCACAGTGTGGTGTTGGTTTACCTCTGTCTTACACTGTGAACAGTATCTTAAAGGCAAGTGGTTTAGTGGTAAGTAGGTGGCTAAGTTACTCTGTGATGTATACGGGAAGTGAATAATCTCTATTTACCTGATGTGCTCTTCATTTTACCACAGAGGAGTCTAGAAATTGCTTTTCAAAACAACATGAACACCCAACCTTTGGAGTATCCAATGGCAAGGGAAGAGAATGGAATTTATTTGCTCAGCCTCCAAGAGCTTCAAATCAACTCCCACTATGCAGGAAATTTTCTTTCTTAGACCCTATCCTCACCTCTTCTGGTAAACACATATCTGATGTATTCTTCCAGGGTACTAGCAGTGGATATAAAAACAAAAGTGTAGCTAACAATGACAAAGCAGGTCAAAAGATGACAGAAAGTATAGAAACATACAGGATATATTAGAAACCAGAAACAGAATTTAGAAACAGTAGAAGAAACAGAAAACACAGATGAAGATATTTAGGAAGACAACGTATAACAACATTGACGGACCAAAAAAAGCAATACAGGGAACAGACTGAAAACAATACCATAAAAACTCAGGGGAGAACTACTGAGAAGATGAGAAGCTCATGCAAGGGATGAATGAAGATCATGTGACGTATTGACCCATATGCTTAAAAATACTGGTATATATGCCTACAAGGCACATTGACACATATGCTTGCAAGAGATCTGGTGGACATCAAACCACTTTGGTTTATACATCAAGTCAGAAGAAATTACTAGGACTCACCAAGTCAATGGGCACTGGGTGCTTATTTCTGTCTTACGGCCTTGCGAATCCCAGTAGTAACTCTTAAGCATTTTGTTTGTTGCTTTGTGGCAGGCATTTAAAGCCATCAAAGTCTCTTTGGGTATTTTATTGCTAAACATACACACTTTTTTTTTTAAACAATGTTTCTTTGGTTTCTGCTAATTGCTTTTACTGGACTTACATACCTGAAAAAACTCTACTTGCAAGCATAAATATATGAGAGGCTCTTCTAAAGACTCATATACAGTGATTCACAATTCTAACTTAAAACAGATTTTGCAGAAATCCATAGCATGAACTATAATAGATTAAAGTCACCAAATCTTCAAAAACTCATGTTAAATTGCTAAACATGTTGAGCTTGAAAAATAAGCAATCAACTAGTACATTTACCTTTTGCAAGGCAATGTACTAGCAATTTGCTTCTACAGCTACTTAATGATTTATTCCTTACTATTTTTAATACTACTCAAAAGATCCACTATGGTGACAATTTCATTAGAACTAGGTCAAAACTATGGTATTCAGCACGATCTGATCCGAAGTAGCATCAGATGATAATTTCCTACTTTGGAGAGTAAGTAATTCTACTTTTATCCTCTAAGGCAAGCACATGAAATACATACATTTATTTCAACTTTAAAAACAGTATCACATCTGTTGTGGAAACAAAGTTAGGACCTACAAATACAAGAAATTCAAAGTATAAGACAAGCTCTGCTTCACCTTCTACTTATGCTTGCTGCTTATTTCAGTAAGGAAACAATATGAAAGTGTACTGTCGGTAACTTGTCTCTGAAATTTTCTTTTACCATTTATGCAGCCTAAAGTTTTTCACTTTTCATAATATTCTATTTGTTTTCTTACCACTAAAACCCAAAACACAGTATGGTATCTTTGGGGACAGTGAGAATCCAAACAATGCAAGAGAGATGCCACTGTGCTTTGTACCACTCTGCACCAGAATATGCATACACAAATGATGAAAGTGATAGGTTGGTAAGGTAACGAGCTCCACGCGACAGCAAAGCACATAGGACAACAGGAACCCTATGCATGGGGCAAATATACCAGGAGAAGAACATGGTGTGGTGAGCAAATCTGAGGAGACCTGTCATGCACCTGTAGTTCTCCAGCTGCCTAAATTGCATCAGCAAGATACTAACATGTTTGTCTTGACTAAATGACATATAAAGTGTTGTGCTAGATAATAAGCCTCAGACTACTGTGCAGATGAATGTCATCTGAGACCTCCTATGTGTATAGCCCTGTTCAATGAGCTTAATGGGAGCTTCATGGTGCCTTTCTGTTCTTCTGTGCTTTCCTCAATAAGGGGCTTCCATTCAGGTACACTTGACAAATGGAGACTGGAATGATATCAGCAGAATAATTTTCAAAGCTAATACAAAAATTCATGTGGAGACCACGGAAGTTCTAGCCGCAGCTTTAATAATTAACTATGCTGTATTTTTTAATGTTGGTCAACATCAAATGGTCACCATCCCTTACCATCACCCACTTCTTTGACAACACAAAAGACATTTTATTTGAGCTATATGCTACTTTACTCAAGAGTAACTGAATTTCACGGAGTTAATCTTCAGGCAGTCTTCAGATTCCAATGTCAAATTTCACAGCGCTATTTTATCAGATTCCTGCCCCAAGAAACTAAAGGCATAACATTTCAGACATAGTTTAGTCACATACACTTTCTTTTTATTGTTGACCTATAACAAACAGGGTTTAACTTAAAGTGCTTTTCCTGTTGTCTTCCTGGCAGCCATGTCCTTTGAAATGTAGGCTTTGTTTCCATAAAAGAAAGGCAGTTCAATAAAACACAAGAACTCTTGCT
The DNA here is from genome assembly GCA_017639485.1 of Pluvialis apricaria. NCBI lineage: Eukaryota > Metazoa > Chordata > Aves > Charadriiformes > Charadriidae > Pluvialis > Pluvialis apricaria. The sequence continues at coordinate 42,371,134 of CM030044.1, forward strand.
TAGTACTATTCACCTCACCACTAAGACTCCAAAAGTAATCTGCGAGGGAAAAGGGGAAAACTTGGAAAAATCAGAGTTCTGGGGCATTATAATTTTTATGAATTGTATGGAGGTCTACCTTGATTGCACCTCCCAGTATTCACTACTGTCATAGTACATGAACATATTTTTGTTCAGCTTGAATTTGTGAGTTTATGTCAGAGGAGAGTAAGGACTTGAACAGATATAACAAAAGCAAACAAAAATATCAGTGATTACCTATCCCTATTTAGAACCTTACTTCAAATGATCACAGATCGTCATTCTGTGACACAAACACAGATATAATCCTAAACCAGATGTACTCCCCTCCTTAAAGTATCCTCTGAATTCAATTTAGTAAGCGTATATTCAGGTATGTTTGTGCTGCATATGCATACAAACATGTACACAGACATATAGTGTAAGAAGCTAAAAAGCAAAAATTACTTTGTTGGAAACAGAAAATGATATATAGTTGTTTGTAGCCACCATGTACTTACTATTTAGTTGAATCTGATAATTGATACTCCCGTCGTCTATCATAACACTCCTGAATTCCAGGGTCATTCCATAAGCTTCTTATTGCATCTACATATGGGTTCTCAAAAGTTGACACCTTCTCTACATCGACTTCTCGAACTAACTGTGCATGAGCCTAATTCAAAACAAACAAAACAGTAAAATTTACTTCATTTTCTATTTTTGCAGATAGCTCATATACAGTGAACATAATTAACAGGAATAATTTTTCATATTGGCTGCACCACCAACATTTATTTGCAATTTCAAAAATCCAAGTACCATGAAGAAGATTGTGAAAACAGAAAAAGGACACAACAGTTATAGCAAGTTCCAGAAATGAGGGAAAACAGAAAAAAACTTCACTTTTTTTATGGAAAGTACATGGATGTCTACATGGATAAGCACACTATTCACATTTCACACTAAAAGACACCGTTGAACAGAATACCTACCATCCATTCCACCAACTGAACTACTCACTAGCAACTGAACCCGGGACACTTGGACAACATAAAGATGGAAAAGACAGCAAAACACCAAAATATTCAAAGACGGATATTTTACCAAAATTTCTATTCCTGTGAATGAACTTAGTGATGGTGTAGGAAGGAAACAGTGATGTTGATTTACTGGGGAAGACCTTAAAGTAAACAGTGAATGAATGAGAGTAAGTAAGAGTACTGAGCAAATTATGAATGAGTGACAATACGGCGTGTTCAAACACAGACAAATAGTGCTAAATATGGTATTATGACAGAAAGTGAATCAATAAACATACATATGGGGCCTTATTTCAGACTATGCTTACTCCAGTCCAGTATTATTTACATGAAATGGATGAATTATTCACATTACAGTTTGTATTTCATTCAGCTCATTTTAAAGAAAGCTGTCATTTTTAATTTTTCAGGTACAATCTTGGAGTATATAAAACATGCTTTTAAAATGATGACTAATTAACCAACTTGACAGATTTAGACTCTGATAGTAGCTGAGAGAATGGAAAGGAAGGAAGGAATTTGCCTTTTAGAGAGACTGATAAAAAATTCTTAATGTTACCACAAATGCAAAAGAAGTTACTACTAAAAAAGAAAATCAGTATTACTAGAAATTGCTTCTAGTTTCAATTTGTACTATAAATTATAGAGATTCTCAAAAAGTAATGTCTAAAATTGGGAGTTGCTAATAGGAAATGATCCCTAACAAATCTACCACCCTTGTAAATACTTAAAATTTAGTTAAAGCCTGCAGGGTCAGAACTATCAAAAAAATACAGCAGAACGAACTCCAATTTGTCCTGGAAATATTATATATACATTTCAGTAACAAATACATGCATGTATGTATCCGTGTAGAGATACATACACATGCAAACATACACACACATGCAGAGAAGACAACAGATGAAAACTTGATCAAGCAAAAAAACTGATGAATTCAACTCCCGTATCTAGTCTTCATTTGAGGTTAAGACACAAACCTCTTTCCGTTTTAAATTAGGTGAAGGTATACTGAAAGGAGTGTTCTTGTTATTTTTAAATAAATTTATCTTCTGTTTACACACATGTAATTCTCACCTCCCTTTTTAGCCAGTCGAGGACAATGATGCTACTGCTCATCATTTAACAAAATATTATACCTGCAACTGTTGCTTACTCAAGAGTAAATAAAACCCTCCAAGTTCACAGTGAAAAATGTGTGTCTTAGAGATAAGAAGAACATATGTTCTCTGTTATCAGAACCTGAATCTCCAAAGTTCTAACAAAGGGTATTTTCTTCCGGATTGTGTCCACGCATCCCCAAAATGTCTGGACAAATCACAAAGGGTCCCTACCTTCTCACAGCAAATAACAAGAAATGGGACTCTAACTCATGCCAACATTCTTGTGAAACAGGATAATTTTATTTTTTTAAAATTCTCTTCTACCTCATCAAGCTAAGTTCTGTATTCTATTGCCCCTGTGTACTTCCAAAAGAATGATGCCCTGACTATTTTCCCACAGTTTGTGACAAACTGATAAAAGAATATATTCACATAGTGGTTTTTTTTTTTTTGTACTTGAGCTCTGAAACTATGGCCAACTGGTATCAAAATGCTAACAGAGCTAGAAGACTAACTTACTATTGAAAAGCTTTCATTTGAAACCTGTCGTAACCAAAGTATTTCTCCAACAGTTCCCTAAACATTCTCTAACAGGTGCTCAAGTATCCTACATTCGTAGAAGAGAAAATCTTAACAGGTAACTACTTTATTCAGTTACCTATCTAGACTTATTACTACAAAGTTGTCCAACATCTTGCATTGTTTTATTTATCAGTTCTGTATGTTCTGTCATTCAACTAAGATGACTTTGCACTATGTGACAAAACTTACAAAATAAACTATGACATATGCCAAGAAGTTGCATCCATTGAAAAACTGATTCAACTTTTTAAAAAGAGACAGCATTTGCTCAGTGAACAGTGCTTCTACTTCCCTGGGGTTTGCTTGGGCAGACTCATGACAGCTTGCACTGTACTGACATACGGCTCTTCACATCAGTACTGCTTCTCTTATAAAATTAATGCCCCTTTGCATAGATTTCAAATCTTTACTAATACTCAGCTGTGCCTGCTTGTTCCCAGATATACTATACTTCCCTGTAGAAAACAATTTTTCTTCCTTTGAGAGTCTTTGTCAGGCAACTTTTGCTGGTTTCTAATCTCTAGTGGTGGAAATTTTTCTGATGTCAGCCAGAAGAGTAAGAAGTTATCTTCCTCTCTGATAACTAACTCACCCTCTCTGGTGACTAATTCACCCAGTGTGAGTAACTGTTAGAAATTCAGCTGAGTTAGAAAATTAAGTATATAAAAATACCGTTTCCCTTCATGAAACACAAGATGCCATCCTATGAGATGGAACATGAGTGTTGCGTATTTAGGGAAAGGACAGCTATGGGACAGTACAATGACAGAAGGACAGTGTAGATACTGTTTAGAATTAAATAGATCTAAAGAGCCCAAAGCTAACACAGACTTTTTCTGCTACGGCAAGTCATAGTATGGGGCAACAAAAGGGTGTGATCATTTTTCTACTTACTGTCCAGCTTTCCTGTTTTCCATATATAAACTTTAGATTGCCTGTCTATCATTGTTAAGCTGTTGCCTAATAAATATAAGCAACGTAATTATATAAACATTAACATTAGTGTTACTTTGACAGAATATCTAATTCAATGTAACTGTCTGAACTACCACTTTTATCACTATTCACCCCTTCCCTCTCAAAATCCCGTACCTACTGTAATACTTCCATCAACTGGAACAACTTCATCAGCAAACACTTCTGGCAATCAACCTCTACAGAACAAACTTTTCAAAACAAAGAAAAACATGCAGAAAACAAGAAATGAAGCATCTGTAAGCTATTTATTCCCTCTCTACCAAAAGCACAAAGAGGCAGATGAAGTAAAACCAATCAGTCTTGCAGTGATCTTAGGTAACTTCAACTGTTAAAGTCTTCACCATTTCTTTCTCTATGAAGAAAGCTAGGTTTTGGACATTCATCCTAACTTTGTTCATAGAAATTCTAAGCAGACTAATTTACAAGAAAGCTCTGTCTGGTAAAAGAATTAAATATCATAAAAATCCTCCTGAATTCCTATCTCTAAAAAACAAATAGAGACTTAAATTTTTATATTATGTAACACATTATTTTAACCTAAAGATCTCGAAACACTTCCGAAAGGTCATAAGTACCACTAAGTGCAGTTACATAAAATTGTCGCAACACACAGGTCAATCATTTCCAATGGCGAAAGTATAATCACATTAGTGTTCAATTAACAGCCATTTACCATGAAATTATTATTACATTTGAGACTAAGATTCAGTCCTGTAGAAGAAAGTTATTGCTGTCTTCAAATGGTAACTCCTGTTCTGTAAGTATTTCTAATGAGGTTGCTGACAGAGTACAAAACTTGGTATGTCTGCATCACAATTCATAGGAGCGTTAAATGGCGTATCATAGCATGTTACCCAGACACAGAGACACACTCACACATTGTTACACATCCCTGAGTAAAAAAATTACACTTCATCTTAACTATCACTTCAATTTAGTGAAACGCCTTTGTGATTATTTGAAGAAAATTTTCCTTCAAGTAACAGGTTTCACACATTTAGCATAGCTTTCTACAGCCAAATAATTCAGGCCCAGTTTCCTAATGTACAAATTATCCTTAAAAGGGTTTGAAGGAAAAATAAAAATTTATTTTGTTGTAAGACCTAGGAAGCTTCCCCTATTGAACCAAAGACACTGCTTTTTATCTTGCTAATAGTACTTTTTTTTTTCTGTTTATTTGTTTTTCGGTTTTGGTTCTTCTCTGCTCCAAGGAAGTTTTTAATTTTGCTATAACATGCTATTTAAGTGTACTATTTAATTTTAAGAGAATAGTTTTAGAACAGTATGTCTCCAGAATGGGAAAGATGGTAATTCTGAAGCAGAATTATATATTCTTATCACTTCCTTTAACTAAAACACAGTAGAATTATACATCGTCCAGCAGATAAGGTGAAGATATGACATTCAATCCCCCTAAACACACTATATATGAAAAAGGGGATTGCCATGTGGTTTTAAAACCTATACTTGTCACACAAGAATACACATCCTGATATTGCCAGGGTGAGGAAGGAATGGATTGAAGACTTCAGGAAAAGTATTTCTTCAATTTAGTTTTGCAGTAGTAGAAAAATGATGGGATTCCCAAAGGCACTTGGAGATACCTGGGTCCTACACAATCTACCTCAAGAGGGAACTGCTGAAAAAGTTACTGTAATGCAGCGCTATCATTAAGAAAACGGCTCACTTTTAAGACTCTGCTCTCTGGTGCTGTGAGACTACATTAATCGTGGCTAGGATTTGCACAAGACTTCCTTTCTTTCAATAAATTGACATTACACTACTACAAAGTTTTTCATTTCTTTACCTATTTTTGTACATTTAAGTTAAGCTGGGTTTTACTAATGTACTCAAAGTAATATTTCACTGAATTACCACAGTGGTTAACCATGGGAACAATAGCAGTTAGCTGAATAAACTCAGAAAAAAACCCCACTTGATGCCAAACACCCATTTCATCTTTCCAGTTACTGAAAGAACAAAACCAGTCATCTTTTTTTTCTGTAAAAAAGCACCAGTCTTCAGAACGAAATATTGCCCAGGTCTCCGAGGAAAAGCTTAATCAACCAAAAAGGCATAAAATGGTAATGATGCTTTCTCTCTTCTGTAGTCTTTGTATGGAGCAAGAATGCCCACAGAGTGTCCCAAAATCTTGGAAGTCAGAAGACTGGCCTGTTTTCTTCTCCTGGACAATTCATGACCCCACAGAAAATGGAAGGATAAAACAGCCAAAAAGCACAGCATGAATTGCCTGATTCATGACAAACATGCAGGGTCAGAGAAGACACTCCAAATTGTGGATATGGAAGGATGTTACAGAAAAAGACGGAGACCTTCTTTTCTCTTTGTTTTATTAGCTTACTGATTTACACGTCCATCTCCTGTGAAGAGCAGGTACCACTGAGAGAATGGAGCAGAGGGGGATAAACACCCCAAAAGCCTGATGTTGCCACAGGCTACTGTTGTCCCATTACTGAACTGAATTACAAGTCCGAAATTGCTATCAAGTCTGAAATTTCTCTCAGAAAAATGCTGCAACAGGATTTCACACCCAGCTTCCAGTTGGATAATGAAAAAACAGATTAAACAGCAGAAACTTTAAGAAATATGTCATCTGTTTGCTTCCAAATGCCTGCCAACGGTGGCTCTTTTGTGAAGCCCCTGAAAGACTGAACTTATTTTAATGGACTGATGGACAATGAAGGGGAAATACAGTGAAGAACCACCTTATTGTATTGTTATACTGTTACTTATTTTTATTGCTAAAAAACACTCACTGCCTAGCTTTGTTTGAGATCAGGTCACAAGACAAAGTGGGAAAAAGACAACCTTATCAACACACTTAGAATGGAAACAATACTAAAATAAATCTAATAATATCACTTTCCTTAGGCAATGTCTTTATCTTCCGGATCATACTATATAATATAAAAAATATGAATGAAAGCTAAATTTTCAATTTCATGCATGAAGCAAGTTCAATTTTTCTATTACAGTTATTTTTAAAAAACTGGGACCTACCTGGACAGCATATTTAGTAGGTTCGTTTCCAAGAACTGTATGTGCAAACCTCCAAAATTGTAACATCCAAAAAATTATGGAAAATCTCAGAATAGAGATTTGAAATTGCTCCTGATCCCCAACATGTATAATTTAACTGGTAGATAAATGGCTCCCTGCCCATTCTACTATGCAATTTTCTTGTATTTGTGTTATTGTTAAAATGCAGATGCAGCTGTAAGTGTTCATGAACACAAGCCTTATAAGTTCCTGCATAAAAATCGTGCCAAAATTTACACTAAACATCCCTAATTTAGAATATTTTACATTTTGATAAAACATGCTAAGACATATTTATTTCACCTATGTATTCCAAAATCTCAACCACAGAAAGACAACACCACAGCAACTTTAAATAATCCTGCCTGATGGTTTCTGGTAGGTTGAACTTAAATGCATAAACTAAAAATGTGTATTGTAATGCTTAAAGAACGAGAATGCTGCAGATATAAATCTGTATGCGCTATAGTCACATAAGGCAGCCAGAGCTTCACAAAACCTGCTAGAGCTGCACCTTCCTCAGCATGGCTCCTCTTGCAACACAATGCAAACCCTCAAACGAAAATAGTGCATACGTGTTACACACTATGATTATACTATTACACAACCCTCACCAACCTTTCATCACTAAACCGTCCTTTAATGATTTGCAACTCATCTTTTAAGAAGCAATACATCACCAAGAATTAAGATCCTGAATAAACAAAGGGTAGCTCTGCAGGCAAACTTTTTCATGAAGATGGGAAATTGTACACAATTTCTGAGGAACTGCTCAAAAATCTTACAGCTCCAGGTTACCTAGAAGGGGATGCATAATTGTAGTATGCTGGAGCATTTGTTCTCTGACATGGAAGTCTTAATTAACAAAGTATCCCCAACGCTGTGCCCGAGTCTGGTATACCAGGCAATTTACCAGGCATATAGTGCCATTTCAGATATAGTGGCATTTCAGAGACTTCAAACTTGATGACAATTACAGGTATAAATTTGTTTTTCAAAAGCACAATTAAATTGAAATGTGTTCTAATATTTGAATTTATTTGACTACATTTAATTCTAACATCACAGTGATTTCTACGCATCTTTTATTCTCTGTGCTCCCGGCCTGAGAAGGAAGAAAAGCTAAAACCAAAAATACCTGTCATTGAAAGGGACAGGGGAACTTCTGACTCCCTTTCTCAGCTACACAAGATCTAAGCCCCATAGGAGATAACTCAGTATCTTCTCCATTGCCTTACTCTGATGACAGATGTGAAAGACAGAAACAGAAATTTCACCTTGAGATTTTAGTTATTCATTCTCCCCTTATCTTTTCAGTGATCTAGTTCCTTCATTTTTAGACATAAAATAAAATATGCTCTATATAGTATGAGATCTGTTAAACAAAAATGATAGGCCCATTTATCCTCTCTTTTAAAAAAGTTTCATACCTCTAACTCTTCAGGCAGATCCTCAAGATTTCTAGGGGACTTTTGGCTACTTTCTTTATTAGGTAACATTTTTATGAGGCCAGATCCTTTTAAGCATTACAAGTTCACTTGTTAATAACTGCATAGGCTGTTACACTCTTCAAATATTGCCATGGCTAGGAAAGCTGAGCTGGAAGACCACATCACTGTCCAAAAACTGAACAGCGGGTTGCAAAGACCTGTTCCAAAAGCCATCATACTTAGTATTTACTCTTGAGTGCGTGGCATGTTACATTTGCAACGGATTATAAATTAGGTACTTTCACATCTCCTGCTGGTAATAAATGTAGCACCCTAGCTGAAATTTTTACACACTGCTCCTGGAACTGTGTAGCCAGTGAATACTTTCCTGACACATGCTGTAAAAATCTGTCATTTTGCTGTGGAGGATCCCAGAAACAGAAACCACCTTACTCTCTGGATGATGCTTTTCCACAGCTGGGCAAATTCTGCTGCTGACTTTCAGAAACTGCTTTACAGATCAGCCAACCACCATGTCCTTTCTAACTGCTTTAGAAATTCAGCTCCAAATAGTTGTTTTTGTCTTGTTGGGACACTAGATTTTCTTCCCCAAAATTGCTCAGGATAATCTGCCTGAACACCCACTCAACTACATTCACTTTTCCTAAAATACCTTTTTTTAAAAAATGTACATGCAATTATATTCTAATTGTGAACAATAGCTTCCATTTCTTTAATTACAGAATTCATTTATATACATTTAACTGCTTGATTAAGACTGTATTACATTAATACAGCAAGTTCAGTTAGTTTTCCAGGCTTTGCCTAATTTTGCTTTGAAGAAAACAGAGCAACAAGTAAAACACAGGCCATGTAAGTGAAAAGAGATCCAGAGCACTGGATTACAAAGTTACTTTACTAGTAGGCTTAAAAATGAAACAGTCCCAGAACACGATGTTTTGACTTGTTTTCCAACTCTTACTTTTACTGCCAAATTTTCAAAGGTTTTCAGTGGGTGTCAAAATTCTGGGATTCACACCTTGGTTCAGATAAATCCTTAAGATTCCCAAGGAAGTAGTGGACGATACCTACCGAAGTTCTGAAATAGTTCAAAATGAATTGTAGCATTTGAATTTTAACATTGCTTATCCGAACATAAAATTAAATCCAAACTTTTTCTCTTGGACATAGTCACTAGCAACAATCTACACCCTCATGAAGTCCTCACAATTAATAATGGACAAGCCCAAGTGGGTAAAATATTTTTCTATTAATAAAACCTATTTTCAAATTTAACTCGTATCTGCAATGACAGAAACTAACAAAAACATTTCAGACTTGAATCAGCATAAGCAAGAATTGGCAACAAGATCTCCCCTCACAACAGTTTTTGCAGCTAACATGAATTATCCAAAATACTGCTCTATCTACAGAAAGATCATATTATCAACAAATGTTTTCAAAAACATGTATATACAATCATGTTTTCTGAAAAATATGCATGTCCTAGGCTTTTCCTTCTTTGTTTTTTCCTGAGGACCACTTTTAATCTGAGATCTTCAAACAAATATTGTGCAGCAATCCTACAAAAAATTATTGTACACACACTTAAGAAACTGCACCCTTGTTTCTTGAGCTAGCTAAAACAGTTCATATACACACAGCAAAAATTCAAACTACTGGACTGCTTCTTAGTGTTATTCCAGTTGAAAGTCCAGGTAAGTGTCACTGAAACTACTGCATTGAGCTTACATACAGCAAATACAGAGGCAGGAGGGGCTGTACTTATACATGGTAAATTCAGAGAACTGTGTCTCTGTATTCAGATGGTATAAGCTGGGGCACACTTAGAGTGGGTTTTAACAGCAGTGAGCAGAGAACAATGCCAACCCAACAGTCAGTGATGCACTTTCCATGTCATCATGGTTCTTCATCATGCACGTAGTTCAATAGCATGTGTCTGACAAGCCTGTCATCAGGAAACATTATTCAAATTATCCATCTTTCATGAAAAGCATCCTCCACTTGCTTTGCCCACAGAAAAACACTTTTCAAAAAAAGGAACTGGAAACCAGAAAGGGTTAAAAAAAAAAAAATAAATTCAGCTGCCAGTCTCTCTACAGTGACTTCCCAAGAAGCTAGGATAAATCACTGAATTTTTTAACTAGTCCTTCTCCTACTTTACACGAAACACAGGCTTTAAGAGCTTTATAGCAGGCTTCATGTCCTAGTATCTATTTTTGAAGAACAGTGCTCAATAACAGTATTGCAAATAATGGAAAATTTTTCTCCAGTAGTATTTTTGTATAGTGGTACAGTTGCATTTTTGGAAGAAGATGTTACGCAAACATGGACATGCTGAAATTTTCATTCCATTTTCAAGCAAAATGACTGGCTGTACTTCACAATCCTGCAAGAATCCACTATCTCAGTCAACCATTGCAATACAACAGTAACTGGATTAAAAAAATAGAAGGTCAATGTTGCAGTATGTGAATTGTCACTTAAGAAGTGTGCAGATGCACAGAACTCCTGCTGAGCCTCACTCCTGTACAAAGCCTGAATGAGTCTTGGCACGACAGACTTTTTTAAGGATCAGAGGCATAGCACCTTTGCTTGGCTTCATGGATTCAAATAGCTAGAACTGAAGACTGTACCCCTCTTCACAGAGTAGAGGTTATGGTCAGTTGATTCAGGCCATTCAGAAATTCAGCCACCCCATCCACTTGCATACAGAAAGCAACTGCAGAAGTTCCACTGCATTTACAATCTAGGGAAGAACCTATGGTGAACATAGGATGGGCACAGGGAAACAAATAGAAGGTTCTTTTTAAGGGGATCATGTCATCATATCCCCATTTCAATTCAGAAAAGGAAGTACTACATAAAATCATCATAGAATCATAGAATGGTTTAGGTTGGAAGGGACCTTAAAGATCATCCAGTTCCAATCCCCCTGTCATGGGCAGGGACACCTTCCACTAGACCAGGTTGCTCAAAGCACCATCCTACCCAGCCTTGAACATTTCCATGGATGGGACATCCACAACGTCCCTAGGCAATCTATGCAAGGGCCTTATCACCCTCAGAATGACAATTTCTAGTATCTATTCTAAATCTCCCCTCTTCCAGTTTGAAGCCATCCCCCCTCGTCCTATCACTACGTGCCCTTGTAAAAAGTCCAGCTTTCCTGTAGCCCCCCTTCAGATACTGGAAAGCTGCTATAAGGTCTCCCTGAAGCCTTCTCTTCTCTGGGCTGAACAACCCCAACTCTCTCAGCCTGCCTTCACAGGACAGGTGCTCCAGCCCTCTGATCATCCTCGTGGACCCTCTCCAACAGCTCTTTGTCCTTCTTATGTTGGGGGCTCCAGAGCTGAACGCAGTATTCCAGGTGTGGTCTCACAAGAGTGGAGTAGAGGGGCAGAATCACCTCCCTCGACCTGCTGCCACACTTCTCCTCATCAATACAGTCCCTGATCAAGAGTCCCTCCCCAGCTTTCCTGCAGGCCCCCTTTAGGTACTGAAGGCTGTTACAAGGTCTCCCCGGAGCCTTCTCTTCTCCAGCCTGAACAACCTCAACTCTCTCAGTCTGTTTCCACAGGAGAAACGCTCCAGCCCTCTGACCATCTTTGTGGCCCTCCTCTGGACATGAAAAATAATCCTGTACAGAATTCTATCATATCAAGTTTCACAATTATAATTCATAAGTTTGTTTTTTTAAAAAAAAAAAAAAGGCACTGCAAAGAAAAGCATTTCACCTCTATTTTTAAGCCATACTTTCTTTTATTTTTAAAGGAGAAGAGTGCCCTCTGCTGACTAACACATAACAGCAAAGGCAGTTATTTCAAACTGGTATTTCTAGAAATATCAGAGGACTGGGAGGGTCCCTTTCAAAATAATGAATGATTCCAGCAGGAATTTTCCTCTGCAAAAATTGCAACTAACTTAAATGGTTGCATTTGTGTGTTGTCCAACCAAGAAGATTGTCTTTCTAAACAATTACCTCATTTCTTGGAAGTGAACTCTGAAAATGAGCTTCAGACTTACCCTAGGCATGCAAAGCTACATGATACCCTATCACCTACTTCTTTCGGGTGCTTTCATTAATCCCTTGATGTCTACAGTAATGAACTGGCAGGACTGAAGCAAGGGGCCAAAATGTAATCTCAGATGAAAAGCTGTTGTTTAGAACAGGGTCACACAAGAATGAATTTAGCCCCAAGATGTTAAAGATAGCAACCCAACATTATTTTCTCTAGAGAAACCACAGACATATTATACCATGGTGATGAGTAACTATTTGAAACATGCCTTGAGGGAGAATTAAAAAAAGTTTTATGCCATGTGTGACCTAAAAAAGTGATAGCTTCTTTATAAATTAGGTACAATCTTCTCATTCCTAGAAATATACTGTATTCCTGCTGGCTCAAATCAGATGCCAAGAAGAGCTTATTTAAAGAAGGACACCAAAGCACTGCTGACTCCTCTTTCAAGGCTTCAGGCAAAATACCAGACTCCTGAAACATGCCGCCAATTTCTATCGTTAGGTAGGAGGAAGAAAAACGAGTAAAACATATCTTTCCTATGCAGAAGTCATAGAATAAAGTTTTATACAAATAAGACCTTGAAGAGCTTCTTCCTTTGCTGCCTGGTGTGTGTAAAATTGATTAATAGTCTGACAACCTAATTAATATGTATTTTTAAATGATTAATTTTGCTTACTAACTATTCAGTATTTACAGGGAGAGGTCACAGCAGGCTTTTTAACAACCATTTGGAAAGGCTTATTTATCTGCCAAAGCACAAATGGATTATCCTCCCAAGACATTAGCCAAAATAAGACATGGTCCTTATAAATGTAGCATTAGTCATCAAATGAGGGGAAATAGGTTTTTGGAGGGTTTTGTTTGTTTGCTTGTAGTATGTTTTTAGTAATCTAACTGGTTTACAAAAGTCCATGTTTTCAATAAGCGTTAAATCTACGTGAAGTAAAGCAAAACTGAGGGCTTTTTTTGAATTAATTTTGATTAAATTGTTATCTGGAAGAAGCGTCTGGGAACTGAATAAGATGGGTAGAAAAGTGACAACACAGTCTATTGAGAAAAACTGCGTATCCTCGTTATTAGTACAGGAAGTTTTCCGTACTCAGTCACCTAATCCTGCTGTGCAATATACTCTGGAGATTCTCCAGGGCACAGCAAGGAGATGAAGTTCTACGGACAAAGTCAACAGCCGCATACTGACCTATCACATCAAGTCTCCTGGAGTCAACAGGTTCTACTTAGCCACAAATTTCCCAATCTACCCCCTTAATATTTTTTTTCAGAAATATCCAAGGCAGTTTCCCAGAAAATCTTCAAGACAAATTTATCAAATTAATTTAGGGAAGCTGTTGGTGTAGAAAAGACAGGCTGTTTACGTTACATTCTGCTATCCAGAAAAACTGTGTAATAATAGGCCTTATCTACCCTGTTCACAAGTGCTATGGAGAGACAGGCAACTACTTAGGAAATGAGCATGCAGCTACCACACACACACAAACAAACATTTTGATTTGGAATTACAGTATTACTGCAAATGCTGGAATTAAGACGGAATTAGATGGTTAACAAAAACAGTCTGTAATTAGTCTTTAAAATAGAAGACATAATTCATCTTAAGAAACAAGAAAGGATTTTGTTGAAGTCGTCAGTAAAGCACGATTGCCCTGACCAAGTACTAACTAATGTTATCATCAAGATTTCTGTTTTCTTCAGTGGGCTTTAAACTCCCTCTCAGTATGAAAATGACCCTAATTCCCTTTTTGGACACGGTAGATAAGTATTTTGATTCAGACTTCTGGCCTAAAATGAACCACAAATTGGATTAAACGTGAATAATATTAGCATCACTAGATAATTACAGTACTTTGATTTCACGTAATCACTCCACCTACAGAACACATCTCAGACCAGGAACACTTCTGCATGTCTGTAGGCAGGCCAGGACATTATCAATCAAATTAAAGAGAGCACAGCTACAGGGGGAGGAATTAGAAGAAGCTCTACGCTGGTTTTGCAGCCACCCAAGACTTTCTTTGGAAGTGCCAGTCACTAAATTGTCTGCACTACAGGCCCACAGTCACTCTAATGTGTGGCAGTGGTTAGTGACTTGACAGCTCATGCCACAGTCAGCACCTGGCAGTCTGTGCATTTAGGTATGCGACCACTGCTGTCCTTAAACAACCTCTGCAGTCTAACATACAAAGCAGTAGGAGACTTGTGCGGAATGAGACACTCTCCCTTAACCAGCATGATCAGAAATCCCACTTGGAAATGTTATCAGGGAAGGGTAAAATTTTAAAAGGCTGGAAAGTTGGAGGGTATGTGGTAAGAACATGGCTCTGCCATGTCCTTTGTATGTTTGTGCACTTCACACTATTATTTTGATGCTGTAACTAATACATACTTTCAAATGACTGATTTAAATGACAGATTTCGTTGAAAAGGTCAAAACTGAGCAGATAGAGGGGACCCATAATGATGCATGTTGTATAGTTATGGGATGTAGCATGGAATGTCGCTTATAATAAAGTCTAAATTTTATGAATACAATCTTACATTGGTTCAGACATCAACATAACGAAGTTGGAGCACCTCCTGTTCTACAGAAGTACTCTCAATTGCAATCTCTGTCATGCTGTCAAAATTGGTTTTAACCAAAATCCACCGGCTGTGGATTATAACGGATTTACAGTAGCTGAGTAATTCACTGCGCTAGTGTTGCAATGGTGAATTATTTTTTTGATTATATAATAAAATAATAAAAATCACTTAATGGAAACCTAGGAAATTCACAGTTTAAAGAAAATACTAGATTTTCTCTTATTTGTGGCATGGGATAAAAGAACCCCAGAAGATTTCAGTGCTCTTTCCCCTGCATCTTCTTCCTTTCAGTAATTTCCTTTTACAGCACACTAGTTGCTGTAACTGTTAAACTGCTGCATATCAAACTGTTTTAATTTTAGAATAGAGCTTTAATGAAAGAAAAATAATCTTAGAAAATAGGATATCAAATTCTGCTATGAAATTTTTCTATGCAGTAATCAGTCCTTTTCTTCTTTGATCACAAACTGCAAACAGTCTTCCTCATTATTTTTCAAAATTCAACTTCTTACAATACTGAAAAATCTTCCTTAGTTAGGGGGTCTGTGATGGAGAAAGGTACCAGTACATCCAGAGACCCCAGTAATTCAGCACCAGGAGAAGTATTTATCTAAAGACAAACTTGGATCAGCAATCACATTTACCTTTCACAAACCACTAATCATAAAGCAGTAAGATGATTCCATTCTATAAGGGAAAAAAGTAACATAGCAGTTTGAGGTCAGCAAGTCTTTTGCTCTTTGTAGGTCACCCTCTTTTCAATTTAAGCAGCAAAAAGACAGAAATGTTTGCAGTGTTTCCTCCTGAGAGTCAGCACATGACTCAAGTATAATGGAGGGAAAAAACCACATAATGAACAAAACAATTTGGATAAGAACTGCAGACTTCGCCCGTGCAGACTTCTGTAGCTGCTGTTCTGCAGAAGCTGTCTCAGACTCCCGCACCACAGTGTCACAGGTACTGCATAGTGCTGAGGGGGTCACAGATACTGTTTCAGCTCTGACAGGCTTGTTAGGGATACGACAAGGGGTAATGGCTTCAAACTGGAAGAGGGTAGATTCAGATTAGACATTAGGAAGACATTTTTCGCTATGAGGGTGGTGAGGCACTGAACAAATTGCCCAGGGAAGTTGTGGAAGCCCCAACCCTGGCAGTGTTCGAGGCCAGGCTGGATGGGGCTTTGAGCAACCTGGTCTAGTGGAAGGTGTCCCTGCCTGTGCCAGGGGAGTTGGAACTAGATGATCTTTAAGGTCCCTCCAAACTCTAACCATTCTGTGATTCTATGATTTTATATGCATGCCCTTTGGAAAACACGTTAGCGAGGAAAACAGTTAACTAAGTTTGTTAAAATACAGGCTTTTTGAGGAGGAAACAGAAGTTTAATTAGAAATCATATTTTCATCCAATAAAGACCAAAGGTTTGACAACCAGTGTTATCAAATTAAGGCAAGCGCACAATTGTGGTTGGCATCTCAATGCTTTCAGAAGCGTCACTGCTTGTTTTTCTTCCATATGTTATCTCAATGTGAATCCACAAATTCTGTCTGTAAATCTTGATACATCACACATATCGCACCTCCCTGCAACTCCACTGCGGTAATTGTAAGCAACACCTTTGATCAGGAAAAAAATTAAATAATAGAAGTGCTTGATTGTTATCAGCCTCGAAATGTACCCAACCTTCTTCAGTTCTGTGACGGACAGGATCAATGGCAGTGTCTTGCACTAACACTTCCAAGTCAAGAATAAAGTGAGAAAAAAGAAAAAAGAGAGGGAATAAACAATAAAAAAGTATTCTCTAACTTTTAAACTGTTTAGCAGCCTCTACTGAAATCTAAAGGAGAATAACTCCTGTAGCCTTTACTGAATGAGCACTGCAGAAGTTACTATCCCTACATGAACCAGATAAACTAGGTAAACTCCATCAGGGTCTTACAAAGATCTGGAATTGTTTTGTTCTCCTTGCTTGTCATGGTATCAGACCATGCTGGAAATCTAACCACTGTACATATTTGATGAATGATGATAGGCTGTGCTGCCTAATTACAGGTTTTGTATGTTAAAAATGCCCTGCCATCCTTTTGTGAGGATTACTGTGGCTTTACTTTACAACAAGTACAGCTACTGAGTGCATTTCCCTGTTGCATGTGCCACCAAGAAAAAAGCCCCCAAAACCCCAAACAAACAAACAAAAAAACCCTGGTGACAAAAAGACGGAAGAAACGGGAAAGGAAATGACATCTTTAAAGATGGTATCCTGTGGGTAGTGCCATCTCCTGTTGTCCTAGAATTACAATTATAAAAGGAAAGTTATATATTCTGAAGCCAAGGGAAGTATTAAAAACATTCCTAGAACAGTATTTTAGAAGCATATTTAAACTTATGCTGCTATACCGGTCTCCTCAGTTTTATCCAGAGATTCAGTGGGCAAGGTAAATAATTTATTATTTAATAAAAATTACTGAGAAATACAAACCTAACCAATATGGCTATAGATTTATTTATTATTATTTTTCATGGTAAAGACACCACCACATTGACTGTCTTCATGTACAACCCTCTCAGCACTTCATTACAGATAAGTCCAGTTTCAGTATTAAATGTTCAAGTGATGTACCAACAGTACCCACACCAAGACAGAAACTTGACCGCTGAACCTTAAAGATTGCTAGGGGTTCATACCCCTCAAAAAACTGAAGACAGATGGTGTAAATAGCCCTTTTCTCTTCATCAAGAGGCCCTGCCCAGATTAATGCTGGTCTTCCCTTCCAACATGAGTAAATAAAGATGTTGGAACAAGCAACAAGCAGAAGCAGTACTCTGGGAGAAACCAAATTACTCATCCAAGTGTCACAGTGGAAGCTTGCCATGAGCTTGTGAGCCATACATAAATGGCATCAAACAAAGCAGGAGACAGCTGCCCCTCATAACCTGCATAACGATGGAGGAGGTGCTTAATGGTTTCTAGACAACAGAAGATGGGCACGCCTATACATTCTACACCTTCATAATTAAATTGTGAATTGCTTTTGCAGAATTCTGGGGATTGAATTTGACTGTGGACTATATTTGGTAATCCCTGAAGTATGTTGTCTGAGTCAGGCTGCAAAAGAAAAGCTGAAACTGAAGAACCTGGTGAGGTTAATAACTTCAGAAAAGCCAGGAAGCAGGCTGATATATGAAAAGACAATTTATGAATGAGAAGAAATCCTCACTTTCCCATTCCTGCTTTCACTGCCTTTAGATCGCATTTCCAAGAAGGCTGAAACCAAACCTAAAACAAAAGCAACATCACCATTACAGTTCCCATCTTAACACTTACTTAAAACTTTGACAATACTGCACACATTAAATCTTTACTTTTTGTACTAAACAAAGAGGTTTCCTTAGTTCTAAGTGAAAAACACAAAGCTGCTTGCCAAAGAGATGATAAATACTCCATTCAGCTGATCCTCAAGACATAAGCATCATCAATTTGGTTACACAGTCACATGCTAACATCACACACAGAAACATGACTACTTGAGAAACAAGTAACTTGGCATGACATAAAACTCATTTCAGAAACATTTTAAATAAAATTACTATAGGAAAATATGTTACTGAAAGGTAATTCAGATCTACACTAATTCTAATGAGTCACTGTGTTTGGTATAGTAGAGGTAACAAAATAGGTTTTACCCTATGTTCAAGCTACAATATTGTGGGCTGTTCCCCCATTTAACAAGCTGATCTTTCTGAGTTTGTACAAATCTTAATTTTTCACTTTCAGTAGTCACACGTCATGGAAATCACTTGCTCTGGACACCATTTATCTGAATAGGGTTTTTTTGGCACAATCTATATCATCAGCAAAGTCAGTACTGCACCAGTGATGCTGGAAGAGAAACAAGGCTTCGGGAAGTGCTGAACATAGAGGAAGAGAAAGGACATAAAGCAGAAGAGCAAGACTTAACCCTGAGAATAAATGCCAGATGCTGTGTATGTGCTTCACCACTTTAAAATGGTGTAGCTGAAAATACTTCAAAACTCTTAGTGCAAATGAAAGCATGGAGCTACATTAGAAAACAGCAAAGAGAGGAAATGGCATGGAAGTGGACCTAAGACACTTAAAAAGTACATCACGTCTCGATATGTGCACTACAGTATCTCAAAAAGGCCAAAAGAGAGACAGAAAGTAGCTTCAGTGACTTGAAGCAGGACCTTAAAGTGAACTGTATTTATTGATTTATCAGAAATATGCACATTTATAGTCTAAAGAAGATGATTAGAAAAAAAATAATGAAAGGGGAAAAAAAGAGCCAACGAAAAACCTTTAAGATAAAAATTGTTTTCCTTGATATTGTGTCAAATGGGTGAAAGGGCATTCTCCATCCTGTAACTAGAATCTACGATTTCAGTATTCTGATCTATAAAGAAAAAAATCATGTCTTTAATTAAAATCTGAAATTAGTGATCACGCATTCAGAATAGATCACCTTGGCTGTATCACAGTTACCCTGGAGATTAATGTCTAAGCTATCACTAATACTACTCTGCGTAAAGAAGACTTAGCCATGAAAAATTACAAAGAAAACATATGTAATTGTGTTAATGCAATGGTAGGCTGCTGGAGGAAGGCAGCCTTCTGGCTACTTTGGAGCCAGACAGAAATTTTCTCATATCAGAACTACTGAACAGACAAACCACCAAAACTGAAAGCTGTAGAGAAAAAAACCCATCAACTCATCATTCATGTACATCACCACTGAATCCTTATCAGTATTGTTCATATTCTTCACTCACACCACGCTCCTGTTCTTGTTTTTCCTCAGGACAACCTTCTACTAGCCATTACTTCTTTCTTTATTTTTATCCCACATTACGCATTTAAAATTTACCCAGATATGCATGAATAATTGTATATGGATAGCTCTGTTTAACACTGTAATCTTTAACTGGTTTGTTTGCTGAAGGCCTTGTGGTAGGTTGACAAACTTGCCCCCCTTTCAGAAAAAAAAAAAAACCCTACCCAAACCAAAAATGCAAATAAAAACTTCACTTGTTACTGCACTGCAAAATTAACGCTCTTTCACTTTCTGTTGAAACACAGTTTAAGAGCCAGACATTTAAGCCTGTATTTCCTTTCACGATGTCGAACTGTTCTGGGTTCTTTCAGAAAACTTGGAAGCCACCTAAGCTTTTATGGTCCTGAACATAGGTTTATCGTATTAAAAAGAGAAAAGAGAAAAAGAAAGACTTATATGGGAATAGCCACTTACTTTTCTGGGCATAAGAAACGGAGATTTAAATTGAGCTCATTCTTTGGCAGTGTAAGAGCTTTTACTGACTCACAAGCTTTGCTACATTCCAAAGCCGCATGCATTTATCATGCAGTTCTTGAGGAAGTGGATTTGAAATCACTGCTTTAAGTTTGTCTCCGATACATTACATAGCCGTTTTATATCACAGCTATAGCTCCAGTTAAGCGCTACGCTTGTTGCAGTTATACTTACTGATTAATTTTTATATGAATTTAGGCTATTGTTTATGGAACATATTTTATTTTTCTATTTTATTATTTCTGTGTATGCCATTATGAACAGTGAGAAATACAGTACTGGACCACAATTTTTAATAAATCTGTTTCAAGAATAAACTAAGTGGTTCCTGTATTTTTCTTTCACCTTAAAAAATGTTTCAGTTGCACAGTTTAGGTGCCACCCACTACCAAAACCAATGGCTTCTCCATATGTAAACACATAAATACTCAGCAGGATTAACTGGAATTAACTGAAGTGTAGACATACTCATTCAGTAAATAGTCCTTCATTCAGATCAGCCTAATTCACTTTTAAAACTGGGTCTGCTCTTAAAAGTTACCCAAAAAAAAAGAAAAAGGGAGAAAAGAAAAAAGGCTGTATTAGAATGGAGACTTGGCTTGTATCTGGAGCTCCCGCCCCCGAGCTCATCTGTGAGCTCTGCCCTAGTTTGAACCCTGACTGTGGGGCATTTGAGATGCTCACAGATGACATGTGTTAATGGAGATTTTTAGTTATCATTTTCTCAATTACTTGGCCCAGGAATCAGAGATTGAAAAAGCCTTCTGGGTGATTCTGAGCCTCTTGAGAATAAGGTGGACTACTGCAATTTTCAAGGCGCTAGATTTATTTCTCTAGAGAAACACATTACAATAAACGTTCATGAGTTTGTAGCTAAATTAGGTCATTTAGACTTACCACTCATGGGACTATATACACTCCTGAGTTAGATTCTCCGCAAGGAGAATCAACCAGACAGGAGGCCACAGGCAGGCGGTTTGCAAGCAGAGGGAGACAACAGCACAAAGCACCCCAAACTGTTTTACTGTGGAAAATTACGGGAGGAGCGAGTAACCAGGAATATTTAGTGTACTGCGAGCCCTCATGGCCGCCTCCAGTGCAGCAATCCTTGCCCACCCAATGACAACGGAGAAAGATGGATGCAAAAATAGCTGTATGGAACACTAATGAGCCAAACACTCAGAAACTTCTGTAGTCTCCATATTCTTCATTTGGTTTTGCTCATGAGATATCTGCTAGAAATGCTGCATTCAAATTGCAATAGAAAAAAACCACAGATTTCTTCTAGAAATTTAATTGGGCTGCTTATGTTGTAAAATATTTTACAATATTTTAGTACAGACTAAAATGTATCAAAAATGTGCAATCTTTAGCTGAATTCCATAGCTATTCTCCCAACATCATTCCAACAGAGGTAATTTCCCACACCTAAACTACAACAGTATCTGAATGAAGAGATTTACCACACATCCTTTTTTGTATGCATAATACAAACTCTTCCTAAAGCTGATTGAGGCTAGACAAAAAATTGCAATTTATTAAGTGAGATCTGTTGCTTATGGCAATTTACTCTTACTGCACTAAACAAAGAACAACAGTTATGTATTTATTCCATTTCCAAAATCTGAATTTTTATTTTTGAAAAACCAAATCTTTAAATGGAGACATTACATTTGTTGTATTAGAAGAACACAGCATAAGTTATATTTCAATAGAATTATTTTGCTTAGAAGCAAAATATACTTATTTAAGACAAAGTTTTTCACATTAAGTGACTTGTGGCTTTCTGTAAGCATTCAGCAGTATTTAGATTTGACCATACATGTGTATCTTACTAAAATACAACTGAAAAACATCTCCAAAATGTAGGCACAGCTGGATGAGTTCAGGATTCTCTCCATCTTAGTCTCATTTTTCTGATACTGTTTCTTTCCTTATCAGATAGCCCTATTTTGTGAGTTCTGAGTATATTAAAAAGGATTTTCAAGACAGAGCATACTGGCCCCATAATAAAACTGCAAAATGGAAGTAAAATTAAGTCCGCAACTACCTTCCTAGAAAGCAAGCCTTTGGTGGCAACAGTGATTTCTTCATCACATTACCAATTACATGAGACACTTAAGTCACTATTGCCTGGTTTGGTTGGAAAAAATAGTCCTATGCTGCTTATATGCGTTACAACAACTATTACATAGGAAACATCGTTAGTGCAACATATAGTCTGATGATGAAAGTAAAATGCTAAGTAGAAAAATATGTTTTAAAATGAAAAGGTTTCTTTTCATTGAGAAGTTGCAGTTCTATTTACATTTCTTTGGGCAATTCAAGAACAGTACTCTCACTTGAGCTGAAGTACAGTATTTTAGAAAATAAACATACAATCCTTCCCAAACTTGAAGTACAAAGTTATCTTATAAACAGTAACCTGTAATTGTTGAATGTAGAGCCCAACTGATATGAATCAGTGTAAATTCACTGAAACCACTGTGGATTTCCCAGGATTTTCCAACCTTCAGCAGCCTCCTCAAAACCTTGCCTTACATCATAAAATGAGCATTGACTTTCTGCTGGCGAGGGCCCTCAGCCTGTAGCTCTGAGACATGATGGCTACACTGCAACAGACTTTAAGTCTTACAGAGATAAGCCAGGGCTCCTGAGGGAGAGCCAAGAGCCAAGAGGGAAACACCACTGAAATACCTCAAAGGAATTAAGGGGCGTTCCTCTAAGAAGGTGACACAGCCAACAGCCTACCTGAAGTACTTCTACACCAATGACCAACGCACACAGCATGGGCAACAAACAGCTGGAAGCCATTGTGCAGCAGGAAAATTATAATATAGTTGTCATTACTGAAACTTGGTTGGACAAATGCCGTGACTGGAGTGCGGCTACCAATGGCTACAGGCTGCTATAAAGGCACAGGCAAGGAAGAAGAGGTGGTGGGGTAGCCCTGTATGTTAAGGAGTGTTTTGATTGTCTAGAACTTAATGATGGTCATGAGAGGTTTGAGTGTTTATAGGTAAGAATCAGGGGAAATGCCAACAAGGCAGAACCCATGGTGGGAGTCTGTTATAGACCACCCAACCAGGATGAAGAGGCAGACGAAATATTCTATAAGCAGCTGGGAGAAGGCTCACAATCGCTAACCCTTGTCCTCTTGGGGGACTTCAACTTAGCAGATGTCTCCTGGAAATACAATACAGCAGAAAGGAAACTGTGCAGGATGTTCCTGGACTCTGCAGATGATAACTTCCTGACACAGCTGGCGAGTAAGCCAACTAAGGATGGCACCCTGCGGGACCAGCTGAAGGACTTGTGAATGATGTGAGGGTTGAAGGCCATCCTGGGCATAGTGACCACAAAATGATAGATTTTTTGATTCTTGGAGAAGTAAGGATGAGGGTCAACAGAACTGCTACCTTGGACTTCCAGAGGGCAGAGTTTGGCCTATTTACGAGACTGGCTGACTGTGTCCTTGACACTATTTCCCACAGCATTCTCCTGGAGAAACTGTCTGCTCATGGCTTAGACGGGTATACTCTCCACTGGGTGAAAAAACAGCTGGATGGGCCAGCCCAAAGAGTTGTGGTGAACGGAGTTAAATCCAGCTGGTGGACAGTCACAAGTGGCATCTCCCAGGGCTCAGTATTTGGGCCAGTTCTGTTTAGTACCTTTATCAATGATCTGGATAAGGGGACTTAGTGCACCCTCAGTAAGTTTGCAGATGACACCAAGCTGGGTGCGAGTATTGATTTGCTTATGGGTAGGATGGCTCTACAGAAGAATCTGGACAAGCTGGATCGATGGGCCAAGGCCAACTGTATGAAGCTCAACAAGGCCAAGTGTCAGGTCCTGCACTTGGGTCACAACAACCCCATGCAACGCTACAGGCTTGGGGAAGAGTGGCTGGAAAGGACCTGGGGGTGTGGGTCGACAGCTGCCTGAGTATGAGCCCAGGCAGGCAAGAAGGCCAGTAGTGTCTTGGCCTGTATCAGAAACAGTGTGGCCAGAAGGACTAGGGAAGAGATTGTCTCCCTGTACTCGGCACTGGTGAGGCTCCACCTCAAATACAGTGTTCAGTTTTGGGCCCACCACTACAAGAAAAACATTGAGGTGCTACAGTGTGTCCAAAGAACAGCAACAAAGCTGGTGAATGTTCTAGAGCACAAGTCTTATGAGAAGCAGCTGAGGGAATCTGGGTTGTTTAGCCTGGAGAGAAGGGGGCTGAGGGGAGACCTTATCGCTGGCTACAACCTGAAAGGAGGTTGTAGCCAGGTGGGGTCACTCTCTTCTCTGAAGTAACAAGCGATAGGACGAGAGGAAACAGCCTCAAGATGCACCAGGGGAGGTTTCAACTGGTTATTAGGAAAAATTACTTCACCGAAAAGGTTGTCAAGCGTTGGAACAGGCTGCCCGGGAAGTCGCTGAGTCACCCTCCTTGGGGGTATTTAAAAGGTCTGTAGATGCGGCACTTAGGGACATGGTTTAGTGGCGGACTTGGCAGTGCTAGGTTAACGGTTGGACTCAATGATCTTTAGGGTCTTTTCTAACTGAAACAATTCTGTGATTCTAAAGTTGGGAGACTATTACTCCAGGCCAATAAATGGCAGACATATGAATGGTACAAATTCAGAATCTCTTCTGGCAAATGGATTTTAAGTTTTCACAGTCATTCTGGAGGTATGAAATATCTACAGTGTATCTGAAGCTAAAAGATAAAGAGATGTCATTATATACCAAGAAAATCTATTAAAGGGGATCTACTCTGCTATTGATCTGTCTAAATTCTGCTGGGTATGAAATACATGCCAATTAAGAGATTGGTCTTCAACACAGTTAATATTTATGCTTGATTTCACATTAGGTCATCAATAGGTATGTAATGCAATCCACAAAAATGGATTCTGGATAACTTTATGAAATAATTAAATCAGGGTGAGGTGTAAAGTTATAGTGGAAAACAAATGTTTAGTCTCATCTTGGATGGAATACTAAGAAAAACAAACACTAAGAAAACACAAAAAGGGTGTATTCTTTCTACGTGACTTCTGCAGAATATTGCATCATACAGACAAAACATTTTAAAGATGTAAAAAGCGTTTTTTCTCTAAGAGGAACATAAAATATGTAGAAAAGAGTAAAAAATATAAAACTAATTCCTTGTTAAAACAGCTGTATTAGCTTCTTGAAGAGCAAGAGAAGTGACAAGTATAATTCAAACAGTAAACAGATAAAAGTACACCTGCTTTGTTATAAAATATATTTACTTCTAGAGCTAGAAGAGAATAAGCATACTCTAGTGTTGGTTTTGCTTCTCAGCATGTATCTAAAGCAAGAGAAAGTAAAAATGTTGACAATAAAATAATCACTACTGTTGGATCCATAAATTAAAAGGACAACAGCCACTGGGCTCACAAATAACAAATCAGCAGACATCAAATGTTGTCTGCAAACAAGGAGAAAATCATATTGTTAGAAAAATAATCTGGGAAATGAACATGCTATGCCCATATAAGTTGACTGCAATGCACTTAGTACAGCTATGAGGACCAGATGTAAATTTAGCCTCCAGCTTATTGGAGCTCTAAACGCTGAACACTATTTCCAAGCAAAATAAACTCATTCAAATTACACATCAGTTATACTTTGCAGGGCTGCAATACAGTACTAAGAATTTAAAAACACTAAAAATAAAAAATTTACGGCTTCATGGATGGCATCATCTTAACAGAATACTGAACTCAAGTTTTTCACATATTTCAAGGTTTACCAAATTGAATTTTTTCAAGCATTATTTGCCTGCAAGTTTGTGGACAAGAGTTATTTCTACAGCCTTACATGCAGTCTAACTCATATGCAGTTTACAATCATTGGCAGAGGACATATATAGTGGTCTGAGATAATTATATCTAAGCTTCATTTTTCAGTATCATTAACAGTTAAATTTAAATTAAAATAATGAATTAAGCGATCAAATCTTTTCACTACATATTTTAAATTATTTCACTAAGAGAACAATAAGAAACAGCATGCATAGGGAGTTTTCTTCATTCTGGTCTGTTTCAACAACATTTTTCCCCTCAAAAAAAAGCAGATGTCCAAAGGCTAACAACTCCCTGAGCTACACAAAATTTTCTGGTTTAATGGAAAGCAAAAATGAAATAACTTGGAATTATTGTACAGTCATTAGTATAGTAAGGCTTTACAATACCGCTTGTCCAATACATTTGGAGAAATATGAAATACAGGCAGAAAGAAAGAAATGGGAAGGCACTTCACTACGTCGGCAGACAAAACTGCAAGTGGATAAAGAAAAATTTACAGAACCAAGTTTTCAAATAGCCACAACTTCTTCACATATAGTAATAAGCAAGGACACATATTCAGAAGGAAGCTAAAGGAAATAGCATCTATTTGTACTTCCTTACATAACTCCTTGCATACTTCTCAGTTTATTTTACTAGTAGTTGTGTGCTCCTGCATAACTCATCTACTCACTTTGAGCAACTCTTACATAGGAGATGCAATTCAAGTAAGAAATGTAAACAAAACAAAGTTTTGCTAACCTAGACTATATACAACATTATGGAGAAGCTCCATTAAAAAGTCCCACTCAAGGAGCTAAGCTCTTCCCTACTTTCCTGCAATCCAGTATGAAAAGTGCTTCCACTGAACTATTTTCTGGTTCCGAGCTAGATAATCAGCAAGATTATCAGAAGAGAAAAATAATTTTCAGAGAACAAGTTGTATTTCATCTTCTGAGTTTGGATGTTCTTTCATGGATGTCAAGACTGGACCTTACACCAATAACATTTTAAAGTGAGGATGCAACAAGTTTGACAGAAGGTTTATGTTTTAAGGAAAGAGAAAGCAAGAGCGGGAAAAAAAGTCAGAAAACATATGAAAAGCTGCTTGAGAATTCTGAGCGCAAAAAGGTGCCAGTTCAGGATAGCATTATAATTAGGTGCACTTCCATTTGAATTTCTATTAGATTAATCTGTGATTGACAAAGGTTTTCATTCCATCCTCCCTCCAACTTATTTCCAATTAACACAAAGTAAATTTGCTAGCCTGGACAAGGGGCAGAAAAAAACTCAAACCACAAACCCCAACCAAAATGACCAGGAAAGGTGCAGAATGGAATGAAATAAAAAACCAAACAAAGACAGTGATTTCATTATAATTAAGGCTAAAACAACCTTTCCACTAGCTTCATCAAAACATATGAAAAGTTGCAAAAAATTTCCTTCTAAAATTTTTTTTCAGTTGTAATCTGACAGATGGTTCTTTGGGACATACTGAAGGTTTCAGAAGAAATGATCTAATTATATCAACATTTCTCTTCCTGTAAACACTCAACATACAGTTGATACAACTCAGAGTTACTGAGTTGTCTTTTGTTCTCTTGTGTCAAAAATGTACTCAGCTAGTTTATGCAACCAGAACACAAAACTTCTTGTGAAAAACAGGAAAAGTAGTAACTAAAATTTCCTAGAATTCCCATGAGCTGCCTTCTTTCTTCTGTTCACTAAGAAAAACAAACCCATTTCAACTCCTCCGGTCCCTCCTGTCTGAAATACTTAGCACAAACCATTCAGGAATGCCCACTGCAAGAATTTTCAGGCATAAAACTCAAATGCATTAGGTTAAGATTGGGAAGGAAAGATTTCTTCCCTGAAACAAAGAGTTTCCACATAAATTATTATTCCCATAGAGTTCTCAGCGGGGTAGGGGTACTACGGCTGACATTATATTGCCTGTACAGCCCCACAGAGGACCTTCTGAGCTCTACCTAGGCCCAGCAGGAAGGCTCTGATGGGACAAATTGCAATCACATGTGAACCAAAAAAAAGGGAAAAGGGAACAGGGAACAGAGCAAAGTATAACCATGAAGCATTAAGGACCTTCAGGAAGGAAGGCAATCTGTGAGACATTTGGGGCAGGAGGGTAAATGGGGTGGTTCTGAGAATTACTAGATGACAGTCTCAAATTTGTCTCACAATTCATGAGGGTTGTTGAAGAAAATTTCTTAATAAATTAAGGGAGAGGCACTTTGCAGCATACAAAGACATGGAGCTTTTTTAAAATGCGTTTTTTTCCAGTATTTGCAAATTATCTGAAGGAAGATATTGGGACCGGTGCTGTTTAACATCCTTGTCAGCGACATGGACAGTGGGATTGAGTGCACCCTCCGCAAGCCTGCTGACGACAAGCAGCTGTGTGGAGCAGTTGAAATGCCGGAGGGAAGGGGTGCCATCCAGAGGGACCTTGACAGGCTGGAGAGGTGGGCCTGTGTGAACTTCATGAAGCTGAAGCTCAACAAGGCCAAGTGCAAAGGCCAGCCCATGGATTGGGATAATCCCATGCACAAATACAGGCTGGGTGGAGAACAGATTGTGAGCAGCCCTGAGAAGGTGGTCTTGGGAGTGTTGGCTGATGAGAAGCCCAACGTGAATCAGCAATGTGTGCTTGCAGCCCAGAAAGCTGCATCAAAAGAAGCATGGCCAGCAGGTTGAGGGAGGCGATTCTGCCCCTCTACTCCTCTCTCATGAGACCCCACCTGGAGTACTGCATCCAGCTCTGGGGCCCCCAACATAAGAAGGACATGGACCTGTTGGAGTGAGTCCAGAGGAGGGACACGAAGATGATCAGAGGGAGAGGGCTGGAGCACCTCTCTTATGAAGACACACTAAGACAGTTGGGGTTGTTCAGCTTGGAGAAGAGAAGGCTCTGGGGAACCTTATAGCGGCCTTCCACTAGTTAAAGTTGCCTACAGGAAAGATGGGGAGGGACTCTCGATCAGGGAGTGTAACAAAAGGACAAGGGGTAACGCTTTTAAACTCAAAGAGGGTAGATTTAGGTATTAGGAAGAAATTTTTTTACTGTGAGGGTGGTGAGACACTGAAAAAGTTGCCAAGGCAAGTTGTGGATGCCCCATCCCTGGAAGTGTTCAAGGCCAGGTTGGATGGGGCTTTGATTAACCTGGTCTAATGGAAGGTGCCCCTGCCCATGGCAGGGAGCTTGGAACTAAATGATCTTTAAGGTCCATTCCAACCCAAACCATCTTATGATATGATTCTATAATAAATATCTAGGATACGAGTGATATTTCCTGAACAACAGAGAACTTGGGAATTCAAATCTATTCTTCTATTTGTTAAAAACATACATTTTAAAAGAAGCATTGAAAATATGCTCCAGAAATAGAGTGATAATGAAATATGATACAATAGCACCACTACCCCAAGTAAAGGCAGCAAACACAAAGCTATCTTTATCCCATCAAGATTCCGAAATTAGACAAATGATCTGAGCAAAATTAAGTTTGTTAATGGTCTGTAACACAGTAACATTACATCAAAGTAATCTGATCCTACAACAAGTCACTCCAAACAGAAAAAAGGCTATCTACATGTTTTCAGCAAGCAGTTATCAAAAGAGCCAACAGACCCACTTCTGCAAACCTATGAAGATACAGAAGTATCATTCATCCACTGCAAATCTTCAAAACCAGAACTAGAACTAATAGTACTCAAGAATGTGTACAGCACAATTATAAGAACATGTTCAGCACAATGTCGCCATTTTATAAGTAGTGCTTTAGGTGCTGCTACAGAATTATCTCACTTCTAGGGAAAATAGCGTAAATTTTAAACTGTGCTAGTGATTTTAACTTCTTCAAATATCAGAGAAAAAACAGTCCATCATGTAATATTCTGGCCAATAGTTCTGTTTAATGAGAAAGTAACAACAAAACCAGCATGCTGTTTCTCTGTTTACAGCTTTTCCTTTAAGTACTTAATACTTAACTAAAGCTCAGCAAAAAGGGATTGTGTGCCCATGTGCAAAAGTCACATAAATGGGACGGGATTCCCTGGCACAAATATTGCTACTTTTGGTTTCCTGTATTCCATTTATTGTCTGAACATGCTCTGTCGTTGAAACTGGAAGTGCTTGTTGTTTCTTTACTATTGAATTTAGATTCCCCAGAAGAGATAAATGTTTTTTTTGATTCTCCAAGCAATGACCATTTAAAGCAATGTTTTATTTCAAATCATCTTCATAGTATCTAATTAAAATACTTCCCTATTTTCAGATTCATGATGAAAATTGCAGGGTTTTGCACTTGGAAATACATAGCCATTACAATGCTGTAACTGAAGTTAAGTTAAAGTAAATGAAAAAACAGAGGATGCATAACAGACTATTGCTCCTTTACTGTTTGTTGCGTTGTATCACAACTTCAGAAACTGGAAAAAAATGCCATGGATCTTAGTGCTTATCACAGTTTCTAAATGTCAATAACAAATATATTAGTCTTTCTGTATAGTAAGCATTTAGGTGAATCTCCAGACTTGGCAAATATACTACTAAAACTTTTTTACAGTTCCATTTATTTGTTACCTGTTAATGCTACTGAAGGCAGACAATAAATCTGCACAGCTAAACATAACAGCAAAAAGATAAGCTTATTTAGCATATTTGGTAGATGTAAGCAACTTCTGAACACAACATTAAAAAACTGCAACAGTTATACAATCTTAAATTAAATTGTCTGAAACGCTGTGAGTTTTTTTCCTGAGACTTAGTTTTCTGAAACGTCACTGGAAGAATAAACCTGGCATAAATTCCTCATTGGAATGAAATCCCTCATGGAAGGGCAGAAGGGGTAGATTGAATCCATGGTTTTGATGGAAGAAAAGGAAAAAAAAAAAGAGAAAAAAGAAAACGAAAACCTAAAGCAATTGCTACTTGACTTTTGGTAATTCAGCAGATGAAATGCGACAAGAGTAACCTGTTGGAACAACCCAGTTTGGAATTAACTAACTCTCGAGGCAGATGCAGAATTATTTTCTTAACAGAATCCTTCCTTACTGTGAAAGGATATCTTCTGGCAGCATGAGAAAATTGACAGAAGTGTCCTGATTCCTAAACTATGTACAAGCTAACTGTTCTTGCTTTAAAGTCTCTGGAGACACAAAGAAGTCTGCTGCCAACAAAAAAAACGCAAACAATAGCAACACCTTGACAGGTGGAAAGCAGATCATTAAAGGTCTTGCAGAAGAACTAGGAGACTCTGAATGCTGAAACAAAACAAACAAAAAAAACAATTGAAGGAAAGCTGAAAACTGTATTCTGTATCTGACAATAATTCCTTTATTTTTTATTATCCTTTGGAGAACACCATTAGGAATAAATGACTATTGAACCCTCTACAACTGACAAAAACAAACTCTACATAAACACTGATGATGTTAGGGTGATAACCTTTTAGATCTATTTATAAAAGGAAACATTTTAATACAAAAGTTTTTTTAAATCCGTTAAGAGAAAAAACTAAGTAGCATTCCTCTACTTTTCCCTTCTATTACTCCTTTCCATTGTTTCACACATTTT
Organism: Pluvialis apricaria; assembly: GCA_017639485.1. Taxonomy (NCBI): domain Eukaryota; kingdom Metazoa; phylum Chordata; class Aves; order Charadriiformes; family Charadriidae; genus Pluvialis; species Pluvialis apricaria. The sequence goes on from CM030044.1 coordinate 42,402,692, forward strand.
CCATTGCTCCAAGTATTTCTTCTTGCATTCTCACCTTCTGCCCTTGTAGCCTTTCAAGTTCTTCGAAGGTGCTGCCAAAACTTGTTGAGCAGTTTGTGTTAGGCCCCATACTACCTATAAACGCTCTAGTTTCCAAAGGTATGTACAGCTTCTGAATAGGGAAAATAGAAATCTGCATAGTAAATGCACGTGTAACTGATAAGAGCCTGCCACGATATACCTTTGTAGCATAAAACCTTACTCTGTGTTTATTACCTAACTTGAAACAGAAAATTAGGAAGCATACTTCCATATGATTAAACACCACAAGACCAACAATAAAGTCAAAAGGAAACATTATTAGGGCTGTCAAACTGCACGTTTCTTTTGACCTGTACACAGTTTGGATCAGTTTGCAACATGTTATTTGAATAAAAACTGAGGGTCATTTGTACAAAAACCTTTTTTTCCCCCTTGCTTTCTCACCCCTACTCCTTTGATTTTTGGCATTATGGAGAATCGCAGATAAACTTCATTTTTGCTTTGTTAAGTATATGGACTCTGCTGTTTGGCTCCAAATCAGTGTGAGGATAAGATTAGCCCTATTGCCCATGCACATACTGAACAACAATCTTAACAATTAGCAAAATGACACAATGAATAGATCACTGTATGGATTCTACTTCACTATGGGGCGGGGTGGTGGTGGGACATGACATGGGGACGGGACACAACTTCCAGTGATACGACTGTACAAAGTTACAGTATTGTACAGCACAAGCCCACAAACTTCTATAAGACTTCTAATTACACCCTTCACCCTCTTTTTTTCGCTTTTTAGTTAGCATTTCAAAACATACAGTAATACACACTATGTTTATTTTCATGAGGCTCTGAACAGAAGGAGTGAGTATAGTGCATACGGCTGCTGAACTGTGTAAAAGTTAACAAATTTTGAAATTTTCTCCTGAATTTTATGCCTTATTTTATATGAATTCCTATTTTTTCTTTTACTTCCTGAACATTTACTCATAAATACCCTAAGCACTACTAAAAATCATACATACTCTAATATATGAAGATTTTGGTATGTAATTTTCCTGCGTAGCCCAACATTCAGTTTTTTACATCAACTGGAATTCAGTCCTAACTTTATTTTCATTACTGTCTTTCTCATACAGCATACGGTGCTGAAAGCTTTCTCTAGGTTTTTAACTGATATCATCCAAGATGTTGGATTTTTTTATTATAATAGTGACACATTTAGAAACAAGTTAACATAAAATTATTTTAGCACAGATAATTTAGGACTGGCATGGGTTTTATTCAGTCTGTTCCAAAATTACTTTAACCACAAATATTTAAAGCAGTGTGGAAAAGAAAAATGTTCCCACAAAAACGTTTATCAGAAGATACACAATCATTGACATATATTTTCAAAATAGCTTTCTAAATAGCTTGTAACTTTTAATGAAAAAACTGCAAACACTCTAGTATCACATTCTCTTTTAAAAATGCAAATGAATGTCTATATTAACAAAGCCAGACATTATAAAACTTACCAGGATGACTATTAATCAGTGTTAGCAAAACTGGATAATCAAGGACCAGTACAGACCTCCAGACTCACTGAGACAGGAGTCACCTTAATAGGTGACCATTATAATCCATCTCAGTCTTAGAACAGCTACGTTATTAGCTTGGTCACCTGTATGGAGAGTTTTCTGACCTCTGCCTAACTGTTTGCAATGATTTACCACATCGTTGTTGTGAAGCTAAGAAGTAAAAAAATTAGATCGCTGCAGTGAATCCCTTCAGTGCTGTGTCACACCTAACGCTCACACAGCTCACTGCATTCTCCTCCACATTACTGCCTCTCACATCAGCATCACAAATATCAGAGCCCAGATTCAAAACACCCGGCTTCCGAGTTCTGTAGCACTCCTTGGTTCTCACTGAAATGAGAAGAGCATCTAAATGCTTATCTGAATCTAAAACACAGAGCAAACAGAGCTTACAGAAAGGCAGATGAAGTTCGTGAACTAAGGAGGTAACTGATAAGGCATCCTTCTTGACGCATCTTCTGCCTACTGCATTTACAGTGAGTGGAAAGTGGTCAAGACGAGAAACAGTTTCATTGACAATAGCAATGTATTAGGCAGAGACAGTTGCACTGACTTCTTCTGTTGTAAAAGCAATTGATTCAGAGGAACAATGAAAACGCCCCCTGCCTCCAACCCCTGCATGACTGTATCTCACAATTTACATAACAGTGCCCATGTATTATGGTGAAAACCTGCTTGGTTTATAACAAGGATCAGCCACTTCCATAACTCCCTTGAGCTGCTTGTTTTGGTTCAGTTTTCAAGGCTATTTCATGAATAACTTGAGCTCTAAGTGAAGTACTATTACTTTGCTTGCCTCCTCCTTTTGTGTTTACAGAGATAACAAGCATGACTCACATGCATATTAAAACAGTGCTATCTTCCTGAGTTAATGGCCAGACAGCTGAGTTGCTTTTGCTCCTGTTCATAGCTCTGTCATACACCAACAGAAGGAATTAACAAGTTTACGATCAGCCTTACCATTTTTTTTTCAGCAGTAAGCGTACAATTAAAATACTATGCTAATTGTATTCTGCTGCTAATGCTTAAAGGAAGTTATGAAATGCAGAACTGTTGTTCTTCTAGACACGAGTTCTTAAGGAGGAGGAAAACCGAAAACACAGCCCAAGACAGCCATCAAGAGACTCATACACAGAAGCTTTCAGAAATAAAGGCTCTCTCTTCTCTCCCTCCGTTTAGCAGAACTGGAGAGGCCACCACCTTATAACCAGAGCTTAATATAAAGGGAAGTCCCAGAAATACGAGTCTAGTACTTTTAGCACTTTATAACAAATAACTTCACGAATACCACCTTTCCCTCTCCTGCAGCTATTCACTGGGTGTTCCCAAGACTTTAAAAAGAAAAGTATTCCCCATTGTAGATTTGTTTGAGGTTTTTTTTTCCTCTTATAATTATTATTTTGTTTAATTCTGGCTCATTAGTTTTAGTCTCCCTGCCAAGTGGAATAGGTATGAAGTCTTCAAAGACGAGTCAAAATGACTTGGTAGGTGAATGACGGTGACATGGAAGTTACATCAACCACCGGAAAGTGCATGACTTTGCCAGGTAACCAGCAAATCCCTCTCACTTCAGCTACTCGCTGCACAGATTCACCATTTATTTTGACCCTCTAGAGCAACAACAGAAATAACAAAAAAAGGTATCAACATACTGAAATTATACAATCTACTCATCATTATAAGATTTGATTCAATCAAGGAGTACAATGAGTTTTCATTTCACAGCTAGGAGACTGAAAAGTAATGAATGAAACAGATAAAAAAAGAACACAATTAACTACACAGTGACTCATCAACAACAAAACTATGCATTAAGCAACATTAGTTATTCCTAGTTTGCTTGCCGCCAAGTATCCAAACCTAAACCCAAGGATATGAGTATTGTTCCCGAAGCAATGTGCTTCTGGGGAAGTATCCCCATAAACAGTAGCTGTCGATATAGACTTTAAAAAAAAATCCAATTAGTAAACATCTACCTTTTTTTTAGTCCTTAATTAAAAGGTAAACAATATTTCAGCAGTTCCATCCTTGGAAGAGGACTATCATAGAATGACAGAATACCAAGTTGGAAGGAACCTCAAGGATCATCTGGTGCAGCATTTCTTGGCAGAAGCACAGTCCAGATAAGATGGCCCAGCACCTTCTCCAGCCAAATCTTAAGTACCAAACTTTGGGGAATCCACCACTTCCCTGGGTAGATTATTCCAATGACTGATTGTTCTCATTGTGAAAAATTTTCCTCTCGTGGAATCTCCCCTGGAGTAACTTGCACTCATTACCCCTCATCTTTTCCATGTGACTCCTTGTAAAAAGGGACTAAAGGGACTCCAGATTAAAATTAGGGACTGCAGATTAAAATTAATCAGTTCAAGCAACATGATTTGAGATGCTAAATAAGGAGTTTGAGGGAGTACAGTAGCACAAGCATAAAGACCACGCCATGGATTTATATGATGAAGGAAAAAGAGCATTAAATATACTACTAAAACAAAAGCCACACAATATTGCACTGTCAGAGACAGCACTAACTGAATTTCAGTTACTGACTATTGGCAATCTTTCTCTAGATATTTGTTCCCCCCTTATTTTTCATTTCATTGAGATACTCAGCAATATTAACAGTTCTTGCTCCTCACGGATTTAAAGAAAAGCCTTAGAAAACAGGCAAACTGCTTCTTACAAAAACTGTGTTCGTGCAGCTCACCAAATGACTTACTGAAGTCCAAAACCTAATTTTAATTGGCTCCTATTTAATAAGCACGGACCATAGAAATGAAGAAACTGACAAGTGTCTTTAACAGAAATTTTACTACCGACAGCACTCTGCATACTGTGGACTGAGACTCAGCCGTAACACCAAGCATAGAAAAGATGCATTAGTCCCCTAAGGCAGGCTTTAATGAGTCTCATACTTTGGGAGAGGAAGACAATCGGTTAGAGACCCGCTTTTATACTAAGTCCAATTATGCAACCTTCGTTCATGCTCATGAATTCTTACATGAATAATCTGTTATTAGTTTAAGCAAGCACTCATCAACATGATGAAGAGGACAACCACTGGACTCATCATAATTAATGCTGAGTCATAAATCCCCTTGGGGAAGAAACAGAAATATAATTATGGGCCAGATATAGTGCAATTTATACTACAAAGTTTAAAGATTTCTTTGAATACTTGTTTAACATAGCTTTTTCAAAGGCTTTTTACATTAGGACTTCCACTAGAACTCATAAAACCTGCTTGGAAGGATGCTTGATGTCAACAGGGCGATGTTGCAGAGTGAATAAATGGAAAGAGCACTTACATTTTTGGTTACAATTTCAACCACATCTTTCATCATTATTGCTTTTTTGAGGAAAATTATTAGGAAAACCTTTTACCATCTCTGTCTAATCTGAAATGCAGGTACTGCAGCTCCTAGAGGAGTGGCTAAATACTACTTAACTGCCAAGAATAACTCCTACAGCAGATAATCTGTACAAAACCAGAGGCAAAGGGGTTTTCCATGAGAGAACGAGCTCTGGGATAAACTACCCATTCTGTTAACTGCATGCAAATCACGTGGCAGCTGAACCACAGGCTGCTGGTCTGGTCTGGGGTGGTAGTGGGGTGTTGGTTAAAAAGACGAGCAGGTAACTGCAGATTAGACACAAAAAATGGGTGTTTCTCGAGACAAGCTTTTTTCCTACTGGAAGCAGCTTAGTCTGCTTGCCTTGTGCACCCCACGCTGTCAGTAGATCCAATTTAGCTGACCTATGGACCACAGATGATGTTTGTGCAAGTGCACTATCTGTATGGAAGTCACATGCCCTATCAATAAATACTACGTACCAACACTGACAAGACAGAGGGGGTGGAGGAAAACATGGGTTAGCTGAGTCAGACTCTTTCTGGAGTGAGGCTGGCAGTGCAATTAAAAAGAGGTACCTTCTCAGAAGTCTCATTGTGCTTTCACTGTCCATTTACCATGCACAAACCCACTCCTGTTAACCGCATTCAATTAAAAGAGCTGGAAGACGAGAGAGAAGTTTTGCCTTCCTAATTGTTAGGTCTGACTTCTATTCAGTTGCAAAAAACCTATCCTTCTGTTTTCATATAACTAAAACAGTGACAGTAGAAGGTTAAGAAGCAAGTGCATTAAAAAGAGCAGAATAGGTGGTAATGCAGGGAAAAAATAGGATGATGACGGAAAGCATTAGCATTTATTTATTACAAATTGACTACGGGCAATCCTGCAATTTCCAAAAGTAGGACTCATTTGTTATAGCTTCTCACAGAAGACAGATTTGCTAGCCCTAATAAAAAAAAAAGGGGGCGGGGAGAGAGGGTGTTGTGGTAGAAAAAAGTTACTGAAAGTGGAATTAGCAGCTCAGTTGTGTCCTCTTGATGAATCCAGATTTAGAAATAAAAATATTGACATCAAAAGTCCTTCCCTGTGTCTAGAAACTGCTAGTACAATTAGCAACCTATTTTAAAAAAAAGCTTTAAAATGCCATCAGACACATTTTAGCAAAGAGTGGAGATTTTCTTTTTAAATATTTAAAAGAACTGATGCCAGAAGAGGCAGCATTAATTTCATCAGATTAAAGGAAATTTACTACAGCTTGTATTTTGATTCTTCAGAGAAAAACTGCATTTGTTGAAGATGGCATCTCTTGCCCTGCTTTTTATATAGGCAATATTAAAGTACTTTTGAAGCAAAGTTCTTTATAAATTGCCTCACTTACAAGTTGAATTGTAGTTAAATCACTTCTGTTTCATACCCAGAATACAGAATTTCACTTCTTAAAAGTAACCTTGCCCCCATTAAAAAACCCAAACCAACCAACCAACCAAAAAAACAAAACAAAAAACCCACCCTGAGAATGAGTGAAATTCCTGTTCAGAGACTAGTGAACAAATAAAATTTCTGGACATGCAACAGTTTATGTCTTCAATCTCAAAACAAAGATGAAAATGTACAACATACTTTCCCAGGAAAAAAAAGGATTTTTCTATCCTGGCTTTGATGATAAATGAGCAATATCAATATCTAAATTAAAAAGAAAAGATGTCTTCAACAAACAAATCAGGTCTGAAAGAAATGAGACCTGGTAGCAAAACTTCAGTTGCTTGCTTCAGCTTCAGGTAGACTGCTTTCTGATTTAGCTTTGGAAAATAGTTTATTCCTTGCTTTAACCCGTGGAAGGCATATTTAATTACCTGCAGTATCAGAAGTCGGTGAGTAAATGTACATTAAAAATTGCCCCCAAGAAGGGTCTGGTATTGACTTACTGCCATTTTCTAGAATATTTTATTGTCGCATGTGAGGTCTGAGGGTCAAACCCAGAAGGCCAGCCAAGCAATATATTCTCAACACACTTGATGAAGCTGGGGGCAGGGTGGGGAGAGGAAAGAGGGGAGACAGAAGAGGAAAAAAAAAAAGAAACAAAACAGTTAAGCATAACGTGTGGTATATATAACCCTCCTGACTGCTGAAGCTTTTAGCTTCAGGCACTACTCCAAGTTAAGCTGTAACATCCTCCAGGCTGACCTAACTTTCATCAGCTGCTAATGGATCTGGCGGATACCGCTCTGCTTTCCCTACTTCATCAAAGCCCGTGGTGGTCTAATCACATCTCTGCACACCCACAACGTGAATACTGCACGGGACTGGAGATGAGGGTGGAGATCCCAAGGTTGGGCATGGGTAGCATATATCCAAAAACCCCGCAGGCGATTATCTGAACCAGCTCCAGTGTATACACACCATAGATTTCTGTATGCCTGCACAGTGGCACAAGGCAGTGAGCCATAAACACATGATTCCAGTATTCACTTCTGCAATCACAGGTTTTGAAGAAACCCCAAAGTAGTACGATTAACGCCTTGGTACAATGATGTTATAAAGGAAGGAAATAGTTTTATTTCATACAAACGTCAAAAAGAGTAAAAAAATAAAAGAGACAATCACCATACTCAAAATTTATTTGCTTAAAGTTTTCTATCTTTAAAGTAGATAACATTAATGTTAATTTAAATGCTGTGGGATCCTATCCAAGATCCATATTTAGGTTCTTAGATATGCTGCTCCAATTTACTTACTGGCAGCTATGCTAGCTATTAAAATTAAGTAAATTAAGCAAGTAAAACAGATTAAGGCATTACTATAGGATATTTAAATCAAATTACCCAGATTTAGCAAGCGGATTCAACACTTCTGGTAAAACTGACTTTCTCATGGCTGCACGGGCCAGTGAAAGTGAGAGGGATTGAAGACCCTATAGTCTACCACAACTCACTCACACGGACAAGAGAATCTAGCTCAAAGAGCCTGTGAAGCTCATGACCCATGGCAGCATGTGCTGGGCATGATACTGCTGCTCTCCATTCATGACTCGGTGCCATAAACTGGATGCAGGGTCATCCTGGAGAGCTCACGATGACAGCGCTACTGTGGGTGGGGCAAGGCATGCTGAGGCTGGGGCACTGGATGGAGCCACAGTCCAGCATGCTGGAAAGGAGGAAAAGATCTACCTTTGACCAGTCTCCCAGCAACAGCTTTGAGCACTTTTCCAGCGCTGTTCTTCATTTTAAGGTCTAGTTATTAATATTTCAGATGTACCCATTGGTCTCCCTTCAGGACAGGTCTCTGCATAGCAAGATGGTGTAAGAAGATGAAAGACAGCACAGACTAACACTCAGAATGGCAAGATTCCCTTGAAAAAGAAGAAACTTTTCAAAGGGCATGAGTCTTTCCCTTATTCTATAATTGGTTGCGCTGAGTAAAAATATTTCTATGAAGTGCAGAGGAAAACGCTTTGCTCAGTTACTGATTTTATTTACAAATTGTAACAGTGCTGGCATATATTGTAACAGTGAAGATTTATCCTTGTTACTTTCATTACATTCATCTGCTAATGCAGTGAGGCATAATTAGGAGATGGAGACAAATGCAGATGTATGAATTTTGGGTGTGGCAGAGTTCTGGTTAAGCACATTTTTTTATTCAGCCTTTCAAATATCTATGAACGCCAGTTTCTAAGACAAAATTACTTCACAGTAAAAGCATGCATTATGTTTTTGTTCATCATAAGGAAGAGATAGTTACTGTCCCTTCTTTTCATTTAGCTTATAGAAGGGATGTTTTGTATTTTGTGCAATGCTGCCAACTGCAGGCCCAAAATTATGGCATCCTTTTCTCATTGGTTCCCCAGCCACTTGGAAATACTTATTCTTAACAAGCACTGTAGTGAAATTCCCTGGAACTCTGCAGCTGGTATAACCCTGTCTCTGCGAAGTGGGTGCTGGAAAATGCAACTAAATCGGGAAGTCGATACTCCACAGCCACCATAACCACATTTTGTCCAGCCATATGAAGCTATGTCAAATAATGATCCCACCTGAATAATTCAGTGATCCATACTGCTGGAGAGAAAACTAACACTCTCCTGAGAAACTCAACAAATTTCAAAAAGTTTAGAAGTTCAAAAGGAAGATGGGAACTGGGTAAAAACACAGCAGTGTAACAGTTCTTGTTTATTATCCTCCCCTTGCACTCTTCAGCAGAATACAACTGCACAAGATCTGATAGAGAGAATACCCAAGGTGAAGGGGGAAAAAAAAAAAAAAAGGCAACATAAACCTTAACACGAAGAAAGAGATCTAATCGCCAAATCTAGAATGGCCAGAAAAAAAAAAAAAAAAGGTGTTTAGGGAAAAAGCTCATTCAGTACCCTAATGAGAATAACCTTATCATATTCAAAGAATAATGATTTAGTGAGACCATCCGAATGTCAGAGAAATATTACTAAATAAAACTATCTTCAGGGATTAACACTTACTTTAAAAGTAGGATCTTGACAATTCAGGCTACATATCAACCATACTATTCCCTTCACAGATATTTCTATTAAACCCCCTACCCCCTCCAAGCCACGTTTCTTTAAATTTCCGCTCACTGTGGTACCTTCATATGAGAAATACAATTTTTATTCCTTTCCCAAGAGGAAAGAATTTGTAAAATCTAATTCTCATGTAGTTTAGACCAGTAATGCAGGATACAATGAAAAATTGCATTAAAATGCTGAACAGCCAGAATTTGATTGCATTTTATGTTGGCAAGGTTTCTGTAGATGGTGTCTGTTTCAGTACACCCAAACAGTTTTAACATCTGCTTGGGATGCCGCTTGTTAAAAGTTTGTTTTCTACTATATATCCCAGTGAGTACATCATAAATCGAAAAAGACCTACTGGATCTCAGAAATGCATCCCAATGCATATTACAAAAGTAACTCTCTGAATAGGACTGACTTCAATGAAGAAAAATTAAAAATATTGTTGTTGCAGTTTTCTTATTTGCCAGATGGGCAAAACACCACCCACATTGCTGATTCATACGGTATCATCAGACAGCAGTGCACAGGAAGCTCCACAGGAAGACCACAAAAGATGATGAGCGTCCAAAAAGGGACAGATAGGCAGAAACATACCAGTAAGAGCATACACAACACCACTGGAATCAGGAAACAACGGAGCTAGCGAGCGAGCTATAGCGTTTCTCAATCATTTATATTAGATCCTCAAAAACCTTCTTTTTTAAAACATACATTCTTTTCTGAAATAGAGACAAGGAAAAGTTATGTAATTTTTCACAGGAGGGAGTTGCTGTTTAAAACATTTTGCAATGCAGTGAATGAGTACTCCGCTACAGCAAGGGCAGCCAGTGCAAGTCATTGTTTATCACACAAGAAGGACATGAGCTACAAGGCTGTACTGCTATGCCTCTCTCTGATTAGGATGGTTTTATTTATAAATATGGTCCTGCAAAAGAACTTTGTTTGAAATGAGGCCTTTCACAATGAGTCTAATAATGAGGTTGCACAATTTTGTTTTCCTGGTCAGTGGCACTAGAACTAGCCACAGGTGAAACTAAAAAAATTCCAAGACTCAGCTTGGAAAAATGCCAATAGTTGTTTAGATTCCTTTCTAAGAGCTGGAAGACTCGGGTTGCAAACAGTAAGGGAACTACACATAACACAGTATTGTTACACAAATTCTAAAAGAATACGCTTCTAAAAACTAAGAGGACTGCACAAATAGACTTACCCCCTCTAAATCACAAAAGGGCCATTAGAAACTTCCTGGCCATACATTAGAAAACAACTGCATGGTCTATGTTCTCCCTTGCAGAAATACCTCACTTATTCTCAGTGTGCAGGCTCCTCTGCAACCTCTGAGAAGACCTGTCCATTCATGCATTCCTCAGTTTCCTCATAAACATCTTCCCTTATGAGTTTGGATCAGACAAGTAACTCCAACTTTCTTTAATAAAAATCCGTCTTATACTGCATACACCACAGTACACACATGCACTAGTTAACACTCTTCATGTCTTTTAGTCATGGATCCTCCATTATCATCATTAAAGAACCACTTAACTTTTTACTACACAAGAGTTTTCAAAAGCTGCTTACAAAGTGGCAAGCGGTTGAACAAACTCTAGCTTTTTCAAAAAAGAGAATAAGTTAATTTCTTCCCCCAATTGTTACTGCATGTCTAAATTAAAAAAAACATAAAATATTTTTAAAAAATGTCACCATATTTCATTCTGTCCTATGCCCATCTTTTTAACTGCAGACTACTGGCTGCAATAGAATTTATAATATCCGGTATGTTTTTGCACTGTTTTGAATGGCTTTATTTTCAATCCTTCGTTTTCACTCTTTCAACTTTTCAAAGGTCAAGACAGTATTTAAAAGTTTGAGTGACAGAGAAAGTAAAAGAAAGAAAAGGAGGAAAGAATAACTAAAGGAAACCCATAAAGTTCTAGGTTTATGAGAAAAATTAAAGCGTTACTGCAAAAGACTTCAGCTTTTAAGAAGTCCTTTTTCAATCCAGAGTTTGAATGAAAGCAGCTTTAAAAAAATGCATAGGGTCAAAGGAATCATATAAAAATGTACATTAATAGTTTCTCAAAACTATTCTACCCCAGAAATTACAGCTTTATCTGATTACGTGGGTTTGTGAGTGAGGGTAAAAAAAAAAAAAAGAAAAAGAAAAGGAAAAGCTTACCCTCTAAGAGCTTAAAATTGCACGAGATCTTCCTATTTGATTGTGATGGGTGTCTTTAAGAAGCGAGTTTAGCTTTCAGAGGCTGGTAAAATCAATTAGCCTACCCTCAGTTTTATTCTCAAATGATATTTGTACACATGCTGTTATTGCTTAAGACACAGTAATGTACTTTTTCATGGAATATCATCTTGATTGGTACCCTTAATAAAAATAAACAGATAAAATCAAAAGCAACAAAAAAACCCCTCTTCCAATCCAAACTATATATTCTTTTCTGTTACTGAAAAAGTGGACTAGTAACTGATGCTACCTTTGTATCTACACTCACTTCAGAAGCGGTATTTTAGTAACCTGCAGAAAACTACTATTATATCAGAAGAATTCTTACATGGGGCACAAATCCTGCTTCTGCACACTACAAGTTGCCAGTGTAGTCTGAGAGAATATTTACTGAATCCTGTGGGTGTAAAAACTACTGAATGTCTGTTTCATACTCAGAAATCTGCTGATTTCTGCTTTAAATGATCCTTGAAGAAGCCTTGAGTAATGGATGCTCCCATGTTTCTCCAATTCCAAGCACTGAGTTAAGCAGAACCAGCAGTAAAGAACTACTGGGCTACTTAAAAAATAATTATAATTGACTAAACAAGCACTAATACAAGGGCATACATAAAAATCTAATTTCCACTTTGTTCTAAAGCTCTTCACAAATACATTATGACCTAGGGGGGCCCTACAAATGGTACAGTTAGAAAAACAAGTCTGCAGTCAGACATTTGAAAGTCAAGATGATGCTTTTCTTTTATAATATGCAGAGTAAAATCTCTGTAGATTACAAATAGATACAGACTAGATAATGACTCAACATTAAAACCCATCCCTGTGTTTTTCTGTTCTTTGGATAAACATAAACAAACATCAAAATAGCCATGAAGTGGTGTAATTAACCCTGAACGCCATGATAGGATTTATGAGGCTTACTTAATGACTATGTCAATAGTTTTTTCTCTGTGGCACATCCCCACTGTTCCTCCACCCAGCATACGTCTGGGCAGGAGTCCAGGAGGGAGGCAGGTGTGCCTAAGGCTTCTTTATGCTCTAGTGATAGGCAGTTACCTTTTCCTGAAACCTGTACAATCGGCAGCATTTTGTTTATGGTTGAAAAAAATAGCTGGATCAAGATTGGAGAACAGAGGCAAAGAACATCTTCACACGTCAAGAGCGCTCATCTACCTGCTCGTACAGCCTACAATACGTACAGGGAGCTTAAGTCCTCAAACCAGTGGCCACAGTTTACAAAACATCCCAACACATAAAAATAGAGAGCATCTCCAAACATAAATGACTCAGGACACAATTTGCATTTTGGAAATTTTCAGATAACACTCCAAACTAGCAAAACATGTACATGCACCTTATTACTACACCGTATCTACAAATTGGCTTAGAAGGTTAACAACTAAACAATAAGCCCAATTTTAACTCTGGCCAATAGGTCACATTAAGAAAAAACGGAAAATCATCACCGTGAAACAACCTTAATTAACAAGAAAAAAACCTTAATTTTAACAGCTTTTCCACAGTATCACTTGCCCCAGACAAGTGCCCACAAACTTACAGACTAAGGAAATGGAGTGTCACATGAGAGTTACAGAAATGTTAGGAAAGATTAAAAGCAACTCTTGGTAGTTACTACCCCTCCAAACCTATATTAATCTCTCTTTTGTCATTCTTGAGACTGTTCACAGAAGTGACTTGCTCATAATAAACGACTTTCCTACCTACCCAGTATCTTAGGTCCACCACAACATGAAACAATCTACAGTCAAGATCTGCACAGTCTTTTTGCCAAAGCTGAAGCACACAACAGCCTCATGTTTGATTGTTGTAAAAGCTATTAGAAAAAAGTTAAAACAATACAACTAATGTCATGCTTTGATTTCCCTTTGCCAACCTCCTCTTCCACAAGCAAAACACTGGACTTTTGTCCCGTGCCTCACCTCTATTCAATCACCCAAAGTGAATACAAAGTCTAAGAGTGGAGTTACATGGGCCCAGAGTCTGAAAACAGGTCAGCATGCGATTGGACTGATGAAGCATGAATATGTCATCAACTCATGTGCAGACTTTATACTTACTTTAACCAGGGTGAAAAAAGGAGCAAGAATAATCTTTCAGAAAGAGCAGAGAATCAAAGAATGATGTGAATACCTCTATCAGGCAACATACCCCAGAATACAGACCAAATTATACTTGAAAAAAAGAAGGGGGGAGTTGTGTTTTCTTAAAACAACTCTTTTGCTTAACATTAGCCTATTTTCTAAACCAAACCTGAATTTTATTATAAGACAAAGCTTTCCTGCATTTCAGGTGTTGTAACTTTACCACACAGGAAACGCAAACTGAACAAGAGACTGACAAAACCTACAGAAGAATATGGTCCACTTTAGCTGAAGATGTCTTAATGCATTGCAGTAAACCTTATTTCGAGCTACTTTTGTATATTACTAGAAATGAACCATGAAGACATGAGATTTCAAGAATTTTAGTCATTCTACATAATATAACTGGAACATAACCGGGTCGGAGAGTTCCACAGAAAAGTTTACTGCGGTAAGGAAATATTTTCATAAAGTTTCAGAGGAAAAATATCACAAAAAATATTTCAATCTGAAATTACTCCAGAAATAAATGCTGCATAACCTTAGCATGTCTTCAGTAGAAGTGAATGACATAATTAGGAAGCTACTACTGTTAAATATTTTCCTCTAGAAAATACTTACATGTATTTTCTGTATAAAATTATATTAATACCTATATTTACACAACTGTTGTTAATTATGGAGAAAGTCAGAACAATTCCAAGAGTAGAAAATCTCATTATCTTAAAATAACTACCAAACTCGTATTGCATAGAAAAGTTGCTCTAAGCATACGTCACATTTTCAATGTCAGAGAGCCCGCTCACGTGCACATTTTCTTTATGACACACTATATGCTCTGCAAGTGAAATAACTAAACAAACACATCTGAAGTAAAATAGTCAAAAAGAAGGGAATGAAAAAAATACTATAAGACTGTTTTCCTATATTTATGGTCCTTTATCCAGTGTATGAGCGATCACAAAATCTACACGAGTCTGCCAGCATTATTACCACCCATGCGTTCTCCACATTAGCAGAAACAGTAAAATGGTGGAACTGGAAAGATAAAACACGGACATCACGCCCCATATGCGTGTTTTTGTGTATGACTTATCACTTCCCGTTAGCAAAGGGCAGTTAATCACTTAAAATGTCGTATTTAAAAAAAATAAAGAGCTTCACTTGAAATATAAAAGGAGGAAGGAAGAAATGTTATTGCTTTGCAAAAAAATGTAGCTAAAATTTAGTTTTCAAATTTATGTTGAAGTGCAGGCTAAGACAGTTTCCTCATTTCGTATCGGTGAAATTACCTATTATTATACTGCGGAAAGGAAGAATATTCATTTATCTGTATGTTTAGTTTAAAAAAAAGATATTCTCAGCTCTTCATAGGAACATTCAACCCTGCTTGTTCAGCTTACTTTTGATATACAATCATTTTTTCCCCATGCTTGGAAAAATACCTAAAACTCACACTTCTGTTGGCGTAAAGTATAAAACAGTTAAGCAGAATGTAACAGAGGAAACAAGCAACTTACAAATCTGTCAGAGGAATACAGACAAATGCAAGACACCTCTGCTCTAAACAGAGAGCACGCAAATGAGTGAACTGTTAGAAACAGGACAGGATGTAAACTACTACATATAGGGGTTTTTTTTTATTATGCTTATTCAAATATAAAGGAGGAGAAAGAAAACAGCAGACAGTAGGACAAAATGGCAATACCACAGGTAAGTAGATAAAGACCTGCTGAGGTCAACTATACATAAGACTGGAGAGATGCCAGAAATAAAGGCAGGGCATGAGAGGAGTAAATGACTGACAGGAGGAGACCGATAAAAAGACGAGAAGGACAGCTGGGGAGAGGCTGGGTTCTAGTTAGGATTGCCAAAGTCCTCACGAAGGACTCTCTACAAAGGGTTCAGGAGGAAATTCTTCACAGCGTTACTAGAGCCCCTGCAGCTCACCGATCAATGACCTCATGGGAGGAAACACGGCTGTCAGGGAGACGGGTTTTACTTGATGTTATGGCTGCTGAAAAAGAAGCTATCTTCAGTTCCTACATCTGAATACATGTTGTTAAAGGACTATGATACTTTAAATCTAACTATACTGTCTTCCATGTTGGCCAGCACTGCAGCAATCTATTTCTTGCCAAAATAATGCATCTGGAGCTTCCCTGTATTAGAAGCATAACTATTCTGCAAGGCCCCTATTTATTTGGTAACTCTTCTTTGGTTTTGAGTGCCTGAAGAAGAACATCCGAGAGTACTTAAATACTAACTGAACACTAGGATACATTAAATACTAACACACACTATCAGTATAAATCTCTTTCTTGTAACTTACTGTAAGCCCTCTGCTACAGGTTTGAGATGCTGCAGAATACTGTTCGTGCAGATGGCACCCTTGGGTTTCTCCATCCGCTTGAACAGCCACTTGATTATCCCTGCTCCAAACCAATAAACATTTCATTTCACCATCCCTAGAATATCATTCTTGCTTAAAAAACCCAAACAAACAAACCAAAAAAACCCAAACAACAAAACCCCAAAACATACCAGCCCAAAAGGCCAGAAATCCCACACATGTTGCACCATCTAACAGTCAATAACCCTCCCAGTGTTTGCACACTCCTGCTCTGGATTCAGTCCTTCATGCTCTTTGCATGTCAGGTGAGATGTCAGCAGAAGGCCTTTTCCTCCAACCCAGGTCTGTTTAACATCAAATTTCACCACAGAGATCTAGAACACTTAACACCCCCAACTGTTTACCCAAGATAAAAATTTATGCAATCTGACTCCATACCGGCTCCTGGTGTCCTACTCCTGCCTGTATTTTTATTTGTTTGCTCCAATATATTTTTCTGACTTGGAAGAAACAAGCTAACAAGCTAAACATGGACGTGAAGATAATGCCAGTAAGAATTTGTACTTAGAAAGCATTTCCCATACCTGCTTATTTTTACTGCGAAACATTCCCCAAAGGGAATAGGCACAAACACAGAAACAACTTCAGCAAATACTCTTAATAAACTTAACAGCAAATATCTAGGTCTACAATAAAACTTGCTGTTACATTTTCAGCCTCTTTAAAAACTTTCTTCTCGCCTGTTCTGTTATCGTTACTCACATTAGTTATCCTGTTATGAATATTTAAGAAGTCTCACAGGAAAGTATGGGCATGGGATTCAAGTAAGATTTCCTGCCTGTTAATCACCATGGAGTGACACCTTCCTGATACTGTCTGCTACAGCAGAGGCAACTTCTCTTTTGGAGGTTACATTGAAAGGGAATAGTACAGGGTAACAGTGGTAGTCCATGTTTAGTATAGTAATAGATTTATTTGTTTAGTATAGCAATAGATTTGGTAGAACTTCTTAACAACAAGAGAGGAAACAACAACAAAAAAAAAAGCCACCCATGTATACTCCCCACCTTCAGCAATATTAAGACATGTAAAAAGAAAGAAAGGATAGGAAAGGAGAAATGGACACTGCATTATCTGAAGGAAAGGCTTCTAAGCCATTACGAAGAACACTGGGAATGGGAGAATTTAGAAGATTAAAATGGTCTTCTTATTTCAGCATTTGAAAGGAATGACAGACGCATGGATACACAGGTCAGTTTTCTAAAAAGACAAATTGTAAAAGAATATAAACCTTTATTTTAGTTTTTTAAAAATGTGCGTTTTAATATCTGTGGTTGCACACGAGTTTGTACTGTACACTCACAAAATTTTGCAAAGATAGGCAATTTTGAGAATCGCTTATGGACATGTCTATAAAAAACTAAGGCTTTCCCATATTTCATAAAATACTTCTTACTCTAAAACTCAAGAGCCATATGAAAATTTTTAACTAGAAGTTGTGAAGTAACAGAAGCACAATAACATTTACCCAAAAGGAAACTAAAAACCAGTCCATAAAGCCACAATTTCCTATGACAAATTCCTAAGAGAAGAGATCACCCTCACCCATTATCTTAAACCTCAGTAGAGCTCACATTCTGAAGCTTAACACAAAAAAGTGTCTTTCATGTTATAATGCTCTACCATCACTTCTGAGGTATTACATTCTGAACACTAATAGTTACATTTCTCAATTGACTTTCACTATTCTGATAATAAATCAGCCTAGATTATAAAAGTATAGGACAGTATATTTCGGTCTCGGCCTCTTTAGTTATACTCATGACTATGAAACCAACAAGAACTAACTTGCACAACTTAAAACTTGCCTCTTGCTACATTGATTATATTAAAATAATCCAACCTAAATGTTGTTGTTATGTCGTACACCACACAAAGATCGCAACCGCCTACTTAACTTTTTGATATGAGAGCACTTCGAATTCCAGCAGCATTCAGAGATTCAAAACACTCCAATTTTAATAATTCCCAGTTAAAGAAAATTGGTATAGTAAGAGAAAAGCATTTCTACTCTAGCCCCAAAGTCTATCCCAGAACATGAAGAATTTGACAAGAAAAGGGTCACTTTTCTTTTGGGCCCAACCACATCAATACCAGCTTGAGCTGCAGTTTTCTAAACTATTGTGCAAAACAACTACTGTGCTAAAAATATGTTGTTACTCAAACTTTGAGATATTCTCTCCAGAGATAGGACTTCCTGATAGGAGATTCAAATTAATAGGAAGTGCCCTTCCTGTGTTTTCTAGACTGCTAGGCTAATGAGTTTGTTTTCAACAGCCTTTAGAAAAAAAAGAAGCAGATTAACCAATTGATTGGTGTTCACCGCTTTAACGTGAAGTGACTTTGTGTATACAGAATGTAAATGTAGTAGACTGCAATCTTCTCTATTCTGGCACGATGCTGTAGCAAGTTTGGCTTCCCTGTATTTCTGAAGGAATTCATACAGGAATTGCCATGAGATCCTGTCAAGTTGGTGACTTCTATTTTACTCTGCATGTAGCCTCGTCAGAAACTGATGGGAATGCTTGTCAAAGAGCTGAGCACAAAGGTAGACTCCCACATTTAATAAAGTTATTTTTATATAGAGAAAGTGAACCAATCTGGCCATGTGTATACAGCTATGCCAAACCTAACCAACTCACTCCAACTACATAAAAACACTATATAAATTCACAACTCTTAACTTAATAACTGTAGAACATATACTCTGTAGTATAATACAAGGAAAAAAATCCCTGACTTACGCTCAGGACTTCCAGGATACTACGGCAAAGTGACAATCAATACCAATTTTGAAGAAAAAATGATTGCACTTGACAATCAACTAACTTTTCCAGTCAGTATGCTGTATGCTTTATTCACAGCAAAAACATGGAGCCAAATGGCTGAAGTACATATACAAATGCAGTTTTCTTTTTAATACTAATTACACATTTGATTTTGATTTGTGAGGGATGGGAAGAAACAAGGCAGCTACAGCATGCAGCCAGACTAGGAAGTTCAACAGTCTCTTTTACCAGTTAGGACAAGTTTTTCTAATCTTTGCAAAAACCCCACCCACCATTAAAGAAAGTTAACAATATGGATTTTGACAGACAGGATCCTCCTGACTTCCCACTGGACAAACCCAGGCTCCCGCAAGACTCTGGTTATCGCAACATTATGCCACAGACAATGTGATGACAATCTGCAATGACTCTGGCAGATGCAAATGGAGAAACAAAGCTTCTTTAACCTGGTAATAAGCTTTATCTTTCCTACTTCTAAACTGGATGCCTTGCAACACACACAGCCATTCAATTCTAGTAATTAAACTTCATATATGTAGACACAAAAGATTTTCATCTTAACAAGTTTATTTCATCCTGTCTTCCCCAGTTAATGGAAGCTTACTTCTTTATCATAAATACCCCTGCTCTTTGATAGTTTCTGATATTTAAAAAAAATAATAGAATAAAAACTTTTGAGTAATTAATCAGAGAAAGTGTTATTTTCATCCAGGATTACTAAATCATTACTTCCATCCAGGAATACTAGTTTATTATTAAATACTCTTCTCACAAGACTGAAAGCAAGGTGAGCCCTCCACTTGTGAGAGACCTTAAACTCTCCACCTCACGAAGTTGCTGATATTAGTTCAACAGTAAAATCAGAACAAGTTCGCAGGAACTGTTATCAAAGTCCTTCCACTCCTATGAGAAGAAGAAGTGGGAAATGTAGCCATGTAATCCTGTGCCTTACCATGTATTTAAATAAATATTAAGCATTTTACTCTCCTTCGTGGAATGCTTGAATTATTTTACTTATCTTTCTTTTAAAATGTAAGTACTAAAAAAAAATGGAAAGAAGTCAGGCTAGTCAGAGATGAAGCCTCCGAACATTTCAAATGTATTCTGTCCTTTTACATTTCAATAACAGCCTCAATCTCAGAAGACTCTGACTGTTTTAAGGTCTTGTGTTGAGAATTTTATTTCACAATATGCTCACACACAAACAAGTATCCCCACCTATTTTTCTAATAATTTGAATTTTTTTCCACATATAATGGTAATGGCAAACCTTAAGCAGTAAGGTTCTGCTACAGATTAGAAAAGAATGGCTTAACTGTGCTCTGGCCAGAGCATGGGCTGGGAAGAAAAGACAAGGGGTAACTAAAGTCACAGTCAAACAGCAGCCTGCCATTAAACCTCTGCCCTGTGACAAACCCCCCAGGCATCTTGTTAAGAGCATCTGTCTTGTTAAAATCAGCACATTTGTGTTGTCAAAGCAGCAAAAAGGGCAGAGAACTAAAGGCAGGACAGGAAGATGCCCTTTTCTTCTGAGCTTTGACTGTAATTTGTGTGATGTGCAATTTTTTTGAGACCTTCAGTATATTTCCTAGAATAAAAAGAGGAAAAGCTTCAGCTACAGAAATAAACAAAAATCTCACCTTGTTATGTTCATACTTGTATGGGATTTTGAGTGTATCCATGGCTCTGATCATGGCCTGCATTGCTGTAAATATATTCTGGTACACCAGTTTTGTAAAGCCCCTTTTGTCTTCATCAGAGTAACCTGATCCATGAATGATTCTCATCTGCTTGATAAACGTGCTTTTGCCACTCTCTCCTGTGCCTGCAAGACAAATAAGAAGGATATGCTTTAGCCACTGGACACAAACACGACTTTTTTGCACAATGCTGACAGCTTGTTTAGTGCAGGGCTGAACAGTGTCAAGTGGTGCTTGCAAGGTAACTACAAGGACCAGTTCAGTGTCAAACAGCAGCATCAGTACCAAATGAAGTACCACTGAATTAAAACTTGCATTTTCATTTAACAACTAAACTAATGAGTGAAACAAAACTCGAAAATATACATACAATATGACTGCATATTTAAAAATCTTCCATTCTTGAAGATGTAATTGTCCAAAACATCTAACTGCAGGTAATTACCATGAGACATTTTACCACAAAAATCCAGGAAGTAAGGAAAAAAAATTTATCTTCCTCGGCCAACTTTCAGGACATTATGGTAGGCACTGTAAAACCAATAGATATGCTTGTGTTTTGGTTTGAGATTTTTGTTTTGGCTTTTTTTTTTTAAAAAAAAAAAAAGCAAGTAGTGTAACAATTACAGCCACGCAACCTTTAACCTCAGAAACATGTGATATCAGTGTTAATTAAAATTTGGCTCATATTCATTAATGGGCAGTCATTCCTTCCTTCCTTCAAATTTCTTTGTGTCTTTGTACTTTGCACTAGAAGTAGTTTGTTAATGAACATTTTTGACTATTTGTCAATTTAAAGTTAAGATCTGCTTGTTGGAAATTTCACACAGGATACATCACACATTTTTCATTTGCTCCAATTCAGTGAGCTCATCCTCTGTGACTAGCAGAGCTTATCTGTATTATTCCTATGTTTGGTTAAGAGGAGGAGTTGAAATTTAGAATGAGCAGTTGTACAGCCACCTAAACCCTGTGTTCACCCACCTACTCAGCCCTGCAGGAAACAAAACGCATGCAGCAGGGTGCACTCCTCAGCACTGTGCTTGTCAGCCTTTCTGCCTGGGTTTTATTTTAATCATTTCTGTGAAGCTTTCATGCCTCATACCATAACACTCGTGTCCCAGGACAAAGGCAGCCTTATGCCCCATACATAGTGTTTTAGGTGTCTTGTCAAAGAACTGTGTTTCACAGCTGTGCAGTGCAAGGGTAAAGAAGCAAACGTTAAGCATTTTTGAGATAATACACGCTGCAAAAATCTCTCTAAAAACCTCTAAAAGCTTTCACCTTTACCATGAGCATCGTTTTGAAACCTTCAGTCCCATTTCTCATGCACATAAAACAAACTTCTAACACAAATCTTCCTTACACACATGTTCCCAGAAAATCAAGCACGACGTTACATACCGACCAATTTTAATTTCTCTGGGGAGTAACTGGTTACTATTGTAATGAAGAAGAACGTGCTCTGAAGCTGAAAAGTGAGAGCAAGCTTGCTTCTACCCTCAGCCTTCAACCGGGATCCTCAACCTGCACTGTGTGTGGTCAGGAGCACAGCGCTATGTACGCAGGTCACCTCTGCAGGGCACTGCCTGAACACCAGGCAGAACCTGCCCCACACAGCCTGACGGATTCAGGCTAACCAGGCACAGGGCTTGGTGGAAAGGGTGATGTAGTATGGGCCAGCCTGGGTCAGTGGTATCTGCCTGTCTTCCAGTTCATCTGAATCACAAGTGAGATTTTTACACTTCTGTAATCTACTAGTGGGGAGAAAACATTACTTTCCTTAAGACCACAAAATTACAGACTTAGACAATACAGAACTATTACATAGTAAAAAAATACTTCAGGCTACCCTGAAGACCACCAGAGTTTTTCTCTTTTTCTAAAATCTATGAAACAAAGTAATGTCCTTACATATAAAGTGAACTAAAGTGTCATACCACACATTTTTTAGTAATTTCGTGATACCGTCCAGCTTTTCCACTAGAAAAAATGTCACACATTTAGTACAAAAATCTGTTCAACGTGAACCTATAAAGCATAGAATGGTATATGAGATGCCTTTTTGACATGATTAACTCTTTCTTCTACTAAAGATTCTGCTTTAACCAATGCGTAGGAAAAATCATTTCCATCAAACACCTCTGAACAAGTGGAATATGAAGTGACTTCAGTTTTGGCCCTGATGCTTCCCTACACGGGAATCCAGATTCCTTCAAAATGCTCAAATGCAAATTTAGCACAGAGATAGGAAGAACACGCTTGTATTAACTACAACTGTATCTAACTGTATCTACTCTGTTTCAAAAACCTGAAGCTTCTAATTCTTTTAATTCTTTATTGAGAGTGTAGGTAGCAATCAATATCACACATGATAATCACACACAAAAAAAGACGGTGGTAAAGCAATCCGCATCATGTTAGAGAAGACAGTATTTCAGATTATTTACACCTTGAAAGTGAGTCTACAAAAGCTGCAATATGTAGGAAAAGAAAATTAAAATCCAAAGAAGAAACAAAAACTTAAGTCTGTATCTTATTCAGCTTTGTGCTTCTGTAATTGGGTGTCACTGTACTAGGACTCTGTCAGCCAAAGACCAATAACAAATTATACTTGGAGATCTAAAGACATAGATACACAGACACGGTATGTATCTTTATAGATTTTTTTCATCTCTGTATGTATGTGAAAAATATATACTGTATATGCATATAAAATACGCATAGCTACCCATACATATAGGAAAATGGTATCTCTCTCTT
Organism: Pluvialis apricaria; assembly: GCA_017639485.1. Classification (NCBI taxonomy): domain Eukaryota; kingdom Metazoa; phylum Chordata; class Aves; order Charadriiformes; family Charadriidae; genus Pluvialis; species Pluvialis apricaria. Next base: position 42,426,177 of record CM030044.1, read on the forward strand.
TTAAAGGCCACCTCAAAGTTTCCTCCCGTCTGTCCCTCCCCAGGTCAAATGCTGAAAACTACTTTCTTGTGCCTGCCCACAGACTAATTTTGTGGTGAAGCCAGCAGCAATGATGTGAACATTTCTAGTCCTCCTTAACTGCATTAAGCACCACATGCGCAGGGGCAAAGTGTGAAAAGTATGCTGGTGAAAAAGAGTATAATGGAAAATTTCCAGCACAGAACGCACAAAAATAGGATAAAAGTCTTCTAAAAGCAGTAAAGAAATGTCTCAAATAGTGATAATTCCCATTCAACCATGGCAGAGAGGATTATCAAAACTTGTAAGAGCTTAGCGTCTCTCAACCTGGCAAATATCTGGAGACCTCCCCAAAATATTTTGCTTCAAATAGTAATAGCAACAAATATTACTGCATCATCAAGAATTTTACAAACACACATCAGAAGTCCCCTCAGCAGTATTATCTCCAAAAGCAGAACCAGGAAGGAAGTCATGTTGCTTAAATGCAGCAGTAATCGCCTATGCGCGTGCTTGCGCTCACAATTTATTGTAGTATTACTATTACTCCTGGTGCACGTCCTGCAAAAATGAAACTACAAAATGTTGAAACACAACATTCTTTGCCCTGTGAAACTTACGGAAAAACTTAAAACATGGTTAATTGTGAACAGGTGCCAATGTTGCTACTGGCAGAGTGGCTTCAAAACTCATGTGGGGGCTGACAAGGAAGACATAGGAGACTAATTTAAAGATAATTCAAGACTAGAAGCAGAGGCTGACAAAGTTTTATTTCGCATGGGTATGCAACGTATACCCGTACTTGGTTTTGCATTCCTCTGCATTGTAAGTCAAATAAATCTGAAGTATAATATCTTGAGTGTTCAAATATAAGGCTGTTTTTAAAATAAAACAACAAATACGCCATTCTCTAATCAAAATTCACAGTGGCATCTGTTAAGAAAAGAAATGCTGCTAAACTACACCTGACTCTCTGCATTTACTCCTAAGTTTGATCTATGAAAAAGCAAGAAAAGGAAAGGCTATTGATTGAAATGTCATATTTAAATTAGAAAAGGACATTCTTAATATGCAAGAAAAAAAAAAATCCATCGAAATCCACTACCCTGTTAGTCATTATCCATGTACATTTACTAAAAGCCATTAAATCAACAGTGTGTGTATTCGCAGAAGACTGGCTCCTAGCTTGGGACTCGGTGGCAGAAAGAAGCTGAGGGGTACCTGGGAAGTGAAGATTCATCAGTCAGACTGGAGTCAACATCCTGCACAGACTGGGCACAGCCTGACACTTCGATCTGCTCACTATTTTTCTACTTGCAGTCTTACTATACCTACACTGTTTCATCAAATATTTACCCAGAAAGAGCAGTCTGTTGCGCATTGCCTCACAGATTTAAAGAAAAGTGCAGAAATCAACCTCATCAGGTATTAAGTAGCAGAGTAAATCCTATGAGGAGTAAGAGCTAAAACAGTAATAGAGAGGTGACACACGAGAAGAAAAATATTTGATTTCAACTATAAAGTTATATTTCACTTGGAAGAGAGTTTTATGTCCTCTGCTACTAATAATTCAACTATAGAGAAAACAAAAAATATGGTTTCTTTTGTTGCTGTTCTAGCAGTGGAATGCAGTAGGATCACATTTCTGCTGAAACCGAGTATGGCCCTACATGAAAACATGAAAACCGTGCAGAATTGAGGCCTTGGACTGGGCTGGCTTTGTAGGTGCCACAATATCCGAAATGTATTACAGAATGCACGAGATCATCCCCAGGACCTGAAGCAAAGGAGCGAGTCTGTCCTACCACTTGGAACGGCAGCTTTCAGGCTTGCCGTTGAAGGCCCCTGTTGGGAGGGATGCCTGTCTGGTAGTCTGCAGCAAAACTCCCTGTGGTGGAAGCAAAGCACCCCAGCTCAGCCTGTAACACTTCGTGCAAGTTCTGGAGCAGAAGTAGGGTATCTCTTCTCCATCGAAGAAGGCGGTGAAGCCAGTGAAACAAGCAGGCTCCTGAACAAACACAGGTCTGCCCATCTGATGTGGTCAAGCACCACACCGACAGGTTCCTCACCTTGACACCTTATGAATGGATCCTTACCTCTACAGGCTTGACTATCACCTCTGTCAACAGTGGACACAACTAGGGAGTTGTCTATCATCTTCAGGCTGGTACAGCTATCACCTAGCACTCCTTTCTAACTGAGGGCTCCTAGTACTCTGCGCAACTTTTTGTCCATTGCTCAAAAAATACTATCTCCATGACATATTGTATCTCTGTATCATACTTCTTGAAAGATACTTAAGTACCAACCTACACCTCCAACCATTTTATATAATTATAAATTAATTTTTGGAATTGATCATTTTCACCTTGGTCATAAAAACTGAGGTACAACACCAAGGAATTTATATGACAACTCATCCAGAGACATGAGTAGAATTTCTATGAGGAAATATTATGAGCCCTGGCAATGAATATAGTAGGCATATTTGTACTTTCCATAAAATGAACAGTCGTACTGCAGTATCTTCCTCCTGTGATTATCAAACTCCTTAATTAACATTAATAGATTACACCTCACAAGAGTCACTTCATGTTAGAAAAGATTTTGGATGCCGTCTCAGTTAGACTAATGGAAAAGACGATGGAATAGGAAAGCATCTGAAATTTCAAGGAAGGCAACAAAACAAGCTAGAAAGGTACCTAAGGTCTCCTGATGTCTGTTCCTACATCAATAGCACATGACTTTATATATATGTTAAAAACTGAATGGAATAACTACAAAAAGCTAAGTTAGCAGCGAACTCGAATGATGGCCTTTGAGATTTAACAAAGCACAGGTTTAAATTAAGAGCCATTAATAAAAAATCTGGGAGAGGTGTAGATACTATTCTACTGCCAAGCGTTTGCTCCACTAACAGAATCTCTTTAATTTAAAAACACTACATAATAATTTTAATTATTTCGTTCACCATCTACATCTGCATATTCCACTTGCTTTCAAAAAAGGAAGCATATAATCATTTTGCCATTCACTAAATTATCTCCTCTCTATCATTTTAGTAATTTATAAACATTTAGTTAAGATGACTATCAATATTCTATGAAAGAAAACAAAGTATCATTTCATGAATGACTCATGTTACAACAAAAAAGAGCCTGGCAAGATAAGTAGAGATTCCTTCCAAAGAAAGGAAGAGTAGAATTTAATGAATATAGCTCAGGAAGTAGAGAATTACATTGAATAAGTAACACAAAACCTCTACATCAATCTAGAGTGAATTGTTTCAAGAATAGTCTTGAATGTCTTAAATGTTTATGAAAAACTAAGCATTACAAAACACTATTAAAGCTGTTGCATCTTTTCCTTACCTAGACTATGAAAACTATATCAACCATCTTTAAGAATAAGGAGGGCTCGCTCTCATTGATATGCATAAATACCACATTGTACTAATGAACTTCTCCATAGCAGAGGATGGGAGCTGAATTCTCTCACTGCCTTAAAAAAGGGAAAGAAAATCTCTCATTATTTAGACAGTCTGAATGCTATCTAAAGCAGAGAAATCCTCTTACGAATTTAATCTGGCTGTGTTTGAGCAGATAATAAACTTTGCTTGTCACTCCAATGCAGCCACTAAACTCAAAGAAATAAAACTAATACTCATCCTTATTGTACCAGTGACACAATTAAAACAGTCCAAGTGACTACTGCAATGAGTAGCAAGACACTGAATTGCTGACAATTAGGAAGATAGAATTAAAATTTAAAATTCAGATGTTGTTCTGCAGCTTCTTAAATGAATATTAATTCAAGCTTTTTACTGAAACAAAACCTCTCAAACTCCTTTACAAGAAATCCAGTTCATCAGATATAGCTTTGTGCCAGATATCAAAAACCACACTGTACTATTATGCAGCCAGGCACAACCCATTACTGGAAGTCAGCATCTTCCCCTCTCCACATTCAATTCTGAAAAAAAACCCAAAAACCAACAACCCAACCAAAAAACAAAACCAAAATCCAAACCAAAACCAAACAAAAAAACACACCTCCCCACCCCCCAAAAAAACCCACCCCACCCAACAAAGCAGAAGAACCTACCTATCTTTTCCAAGCTAATATGAGATATTTTTCACAATTCCATAGCGATCTTCTTATGGTTTGGGCATAATTCAGAGGTGAGAAAGCAAGAGAAGTGATAAACTGGCTGCCTTCACAGAGGAAAAGTAACTCCTCAAGATTTCACAGAGCTTTGGTAAATGGGTTCAGAGGAGGACAGGACCCCACCCTGTGTGACCTTCTCCTCCCTCCTCTTGAAAGGATCCCTCTGAACAACTAGGGACTTCCTGCAGAGAAACAGTTCTTTACAATCTGTGCTTAGCTTTCCATTTTATACTGTTTGGCGCAACTTCAACAAATTCTGCCTAAAGAGCTTATCCACGCAGACAACGTGTAACAAATGAAGTTTCACCCTCAAAAATACTTTCTTTATGCTACTCACAACTCCACCTGACAGCAGACTGTTGACAATCACTCCACTGCATGCTGTTTTTCCATGGAAAAATTATGAACAAAACCAGAAGTGAACACCAGCGTTAGTGAGAGACAGTATAATCCAAATTCTTACCTTCACTGCACAGATCAAAGGCCAAATCTGTCTTTAGAAACTTGTGTGTAATTAATTTCAAATGGGTTTTTATACCTATGCGTAAAAGCAGAATATAGCATTGGAAAGCACACTCACTTAAGTAGACTCCAAGGCACGAACATTTCAGAGTTGATCACTGTTCCCAAAGGTGCTTGGTTTTCACCCAAGCAACAAGCCTGATATAAAAATCCAGGTAGATAAACCAATATCCTCTCTTCACCCAACCTGTCAGCCATTTATTAACAGAAAAAGGTAGTAATATGCTGACCACCACCTGATTTCCTGCAAAAACTAACTTAAGTACTATCTGGATAAAGACTGGGAGTAGGGTTAAACCCTGTAACTTTCTTTTATATTTCACCTATGGTCCTTCACCTATGCGCATAAATTGGACTGAAAATGCTGGGTGCTATATGATGGACTGTACAACGCTACACGACCTGCAGGTCTCCAGGAGCTGAATTTCAGTACGAGACCTTAGTTTCCCGTGTCGCAGGATAAAGCTTGAGCTCTAAACTTTATTAAGGAAGATAGTTATATAAAATGTAGGACGAAAGGAAGTACTCTTGCCATTAAGTAAGTCAATCTAATAAAAAGTTTTAAAGTAAAGTTGGGAAAAAACCCCTTTTGTTTTATAAAAAAGTTTACAAGTTGATTAATACTCACTTAATATCTCAAATAAGATTTTCTTTAAGGGGGGGCAGAGAAAGAAATCACCATGTGATTGACTCAAGGCTTATTACAAAGCAATATTATCAAAAGCATCAAGATGGTTTGATGGTAAATAATTCAGATATTATCAATGTATTATAAAAATCTAATTACATATTTTCATAGTGTTGTATTTACTATTGTTACATACATTTGTAAACCGAAATAACAGCATCTGCTCTTGAAGTTGATGTTTCAGAAGGCTTTGAGTATTTCATATGAGGAAGTTCATTGTTTAAATTCCTTTCAAGTCTCTTTCATTTTCTGTTACTCAGAAGGATTATGAACAGACAGACATAATTCCTATTCCTAGCAACTCAGAGAGACACCATTTCAGGGACAGTATAAACCACTTTTCTTTGATTAATCAAAAGCAAGGACAAATACTGCTAGCATTTAAAATGGTAACATTTTTCCTTTATTTTTACCATGGGAGGGAATAAATACACCTTTATTACTTTAAAAAATACTGACATCTTTAGAAAAAGTGATCTTCGTGTCTAAGATACAGTAGTTTTTTGTTGCTTCTCCCCCACCCGCCCCCATGGGCTAACATTCTTCTACCTGAATGAAACTGCCACCATAGTAACTGGAAAAGGAGAATCTGGATCTCTTGACATTTTCTGTTATCAAAAATAATTATCACGTACAAGAACATATCTACAAAACAACAGCTGTATTTACCATGCACACAAAGCCTTGTACTTTGCATGTTCTGCTTTCATGAGGTGTAGTCAGATTTTTTGTGACCTATTTTCTAAATTTATGTTTTAAAGAAATACTGTAATACCTGGCGAGTATACCTGATGTGCATTTCTGTCCATCAGAAATGCCAGTAAAAACCAGTATGTTATGTAATTTGTTAATTTTTAACAATATGTTATAAACAAGTAAGTGCAAAAGCTAGAAAACACACTTACCAAAGGGTTTGTTTGTTTCTTTTCAAATAATATTTAGTCTATTTTATGTTTGTGAGCCCTACTTTGAGAGTCTGACAAATTTTTGACCTACCACTGATATAAAAGGGCTCCATCCAGGAGCAGAAAAGATACAGTAGAGCATTTTGTTTCTTAGAATGTGAAAATACTTCAAAATTAATTGTTTTGCTATACCAAACCCAGTATAAATGTACTTTTACTGAAAACAAGTGTCACAAGAATAGCAGCACTTCTGCTATGATGCAATATTTATGTCAAGCAGCATTTCTGATATTACTAAATATCACCATCTTACATTAACGACTAAAACCAGCAAGGGCTTCTTACTGTTTTGGTGCATTTTTTCCTCAAAAATGGCTAGCCACTGCTTCCAGAAAAGATATTAACTCAAATTCTGGGCTTTAGCCTAGATATATCAAGAAGCACCACTTCTGGGGAAAAAAAACAAACAAACAAAAAACCCCATTCGTTTTCAATCTTCTTATGCATCCTTCATTCATGCCAAAGAAAGAACATTTTCATACGGGTTTAGATGGTTAAAAAAATAGAAAAGAAAAGCAGATTGTGCTGGTTCTTCTAACAGGTGAAGAGTTAAGGGTATTTTTTCCACGAAGCTATTTGTGGTCTCACTGTGCCAGGTTAGGTACTCCTGAGGAAGACACTCAAACTGTCCCCTCGGCCTCTTCTGCTCGTGGTTTTTTTGTTGCTCATGCTTCAGAGCGCTCTACGTCCTCTGTACTAATAAGATAACATGACTGCTGTTTCTGAGCACGTAATTAGACAAGAGTCAACTTACTAGTATCATTATCAAGCTTATATTAGAAACATAAAGGAAGTATATAACAAATGTCAGCGTGCAGATACCTCTCAGACAGTTTCCCTGGTCCGTTTGCTCAGCCAGCAGCAGACCCAACACAGAAGGATGCTTTCAAGCCTCAAATACACCCCTAAGTAATTATTTTTTTTTTGGTAAAGTAATTTTTGCTTCAGCCCAACTACAAACATACAAGCACAAAGACAGTGCAGGGTCTTGCACGCAGAGCCCCACACTGACTGCAGTGAGGAATCTGCTGGGGTGAAGAATGATTTTTAAAATAATGTATCTTGCAACATCTATTACACATTGTGTGCCTTTCCTGGTTTCCAAAGAAAACACATTTTGAAAGCACCATAAAGGCAATACCATCTTCATGGTGTAAGCTAAGCATGAAGTCTTACAGTAAATATTTTTGCCTCATATTTAACCCTGTTCCCTCACGCCAGTGTGAAGGGGAGGCCTCCACACTCCTCCTCCTCCTTCCCCAGGGGGACTGAAGAGGTGGTGGCAATCCAAACCCACGCCTACCCGGTGGTTTCAGGCCCGCTCACACGCACTCCTCGAACGAGCATCCACCTCGCTCCCGCGCACCACCACCCCGGCTACTCCCTCTGGGGCTGTCCGCAAGGCCATTACGGCTCACCACAGCATTAAACTCGGGGTGAGCAGGCCGGGGGGGGGGGCTGGTTTAGGCATTTTTTAAGCCCCAAAGAAGAAACATCCTACCAGAAAACAGAACAGGGCAGACATAACTGCTGCTGGGCGAGCAAAAAGGAGGCGAGCTGGGGGGCTGAGACGGCAAGGCCGACACAGGTACCGCTTTCAAATCGGCAGCCATGAGAAGGGCTGGGGCAGGGCTCCTCCCGCCCAGCCACGCAGGGCTGCCCATAGCCCAGGGCCCTTCCTGCAGATTGGACTGCTGCCTCCCGTGTGGAAGTTTCTTGGAGGATATTGAGCAATGCTGAGAGGGGTCCTGTCCCCGAAAGACCCATCCCTTACCACAAGCAGTGTTCCTTCATCCCTTCTCCTGACGGCCCGTGACATGGAGCCCCGGGCACAGCAGCAATACAGTAACAACCCGCTCCTCCATTTTTATTTTCGCCCCTCAAATAACCTGAGAGGTTGAAGGGCTGGATGGGTGTTCCCTTTGCTCCTACGCAGTGTCCCTCACAGCTCTCTGCCTGTTCCTCAGCACAGGGGCATGGGTGGGTGCACACACACACACACACACACACACACACACAGTGAAACCCCGGCTGCCTCCAAGGCCGAGTGCGTCGTAAACCCACCCAGAGCGAAGCTCGGTTCCAGATATTGTGGCACATTTCCTGCAGCTTATGGCAGACAGTCCTTCACTTGGGAGCGCTTTTTAACTGCTGCTTCCCCTGGAGAGATTCACAAGCTATTTGCTTTTTGCCACCCTCCTGCAATTTACGTCTTCCCAGCCATCGCAAGGAGCCATACACTAATTAAGCGGCTCCTCCAAAACGAAGCCAGCCCCTCTGCACACCCTTTCCCCCTGCAAGGAGAGGGGAGCAGGGCCGGCTAGCTCTTTAGCTGGACAGGAGCGACACAACCCCTCTACCGTCACACCTCAGGGAAGACAGCCCATGTCTAGTTTCAGCCATTTCAAATCCAGCAAGATTTGAGTAATTATTAATAAAAAAAGACAGACCGAATGAATTCTTGTTTTAATCACATTCCTTGCTTATTTTAATGTAAATATGTGCATACTTTCATGTGCATGATCACACACACACACATAGAGTGATGAAGACTCCATAGACACAAATATACCACTGGCACTCTCCGAGTTTAAGAAATCAGGTCAAGGGTAATATTACCGAAGAACAATTTTATAATTAAAAAGATTATAATTAGATTCTCCACAAAAAAAAAAAAAAATCCCTGGTTTTTATTAAGAAAAAAAAATAGAAAGTAAATTGAATAGCTAAGTTCTGAGAGGACATCCTTGCTAGCCTTATACACTACACCGTATAGGTATTTTCATGCTAAGTGCACGATTACAGAAATGCAACATTCTCTTCAGATGCAGCATTTGCTCGCGCAAATAGCTGAAAAGTCAAAAAATTTTAAGCCTGGGGAAAGAGAAGGATGAAAGCTACTACTGGGTCACTAAGAACACAGTATGAGAAGATACCAGGGACAGGTTTTACTGGTCAAAGCATCCAGTCACATCATTTTGCCTTTGCATTTCTAACAGCACGCCATGCGACTCAAAGCATCGCTCTCCTAGGGCTGCAGAGAGCAACATTTTCATGTCCTGCTTCTCCAGCAGAGAAGTAGTTCAGGAGGCAGCATGTTCAGGTGGAGCATGGGCAGCACGCACCCCTTCAGGCTGACCAGCTTGAGCCCAGCTCCAGCTCCACTGACCGGCTGCTCGGCCGAGAGGCTTCGGCAGCGCAAGGAAAACAGTTTCCAGCCGCATCTCAAACAAGCCAAAACTGACGGCTAACAGGACCACTGCGCTCTCTTCAAGAGAAATTGCTGATCCTCTTTATAATTACCTTGTTATAGGCTGAAGTTACGTATTTATTTAGACCTGACCATGCAACCTTGTATATATACCAGGTTATTACCTCCTCTGAAAGATTTTAGAATTTTTTCACATTTTTGTTTACTTTGCACACACACACAAAATATCAACCAAGAATGGCTAGATGAATAAATAACTGCTTTCTATTTATAAAGGTAATAAAAAACGTAAGATAATATCAATCAGAACACAATGCTGGAATCTTTTACAGTATTAGAAGACATCTTAAGAAATGCCTGAACTAGACGCGTTTTGAGTTACAGCCACTGTTTTACTCAAACATCATCAACTATGGCCAATAACATGTACTACTGAGATGTGGCTATTTACCTTAGAAAAACCCACCTCCTTTCTCTCCTAGAGCGTCTTCATGACCTCTCCTGAAATGACACGTGGCTTCCTGTTTAATGAAAGTCTACATGCTGTTCAGTGGCATATAAGTAAGTTATTGGCATTATAAATCCAGGTTTACCTCTGCATCTGAGAGAAAGCTCTAAATTCACTTAAGTCCCTGGGTAATTCAGTTATCTACAGTGCTCGTTTTTGTTTTACGGGCGTTCATATAATTCTGCTTTTCACTACTTATACTTGAGTCTGGTTTCACAGAGATTACACTGAATATATTTCGAGCCATTTTCAGTGCTATAGAGCAAGATGTTCTTATGCTGAGAATCTGTTCCTATTCTGATTTTGTACAACAAAATACATACATATTTAACTGTCAGGGCAAAGAAACATAATGCGATTGCAGCTCACACAGGGGCGAGGTGTGGGGGGGGAAGGACTTCTAGTTTCTGTTAGCCATTTTTTTTTCTTTCTAGAGGAAACTTTTACTTCCAGGAAGTAAACATTTATTTTACACGTCATTCCTTTGCACAACAGTCAAATGAAAAGTGTTCCAGTCCAAATTTTTAGTTTATGTTCTAAGCTATTAAGAAGTTATCCACACAAGTCAACATTCTTTATAATTTTTTTGTATTACAATTTCAGTTCATCTAAAAAAAAAAAAAAAACCCGAAAGTGCACATCCAGCTCTCAGCAGAAACCACAGAGTTAACCATCCAAAGCTAAACAAGGATTTACTTCCAACAACCACAATGGCACGATGTTGAAAGGTGATTATATTTGGCACCTATGTATTTATTTCTACTTTTGCATCGCTCTTTTTATACCCTTGCAGTAAAAACACAGTAACAAAAGAAAAAAACTCGCCTATTTAGAGATACACCAGGCCTGCAACTGTAAGGAGGCCCCTGTGCACGAATATGTGGAAAAAAAAAATCTGATCTGAAATTCCACCAATTTTCAAGCTAAAAATTAAGACTTTTTTTGACAAATCTGTAGTCTCTGATTCCCTTTTATCTAGCATTGGAATGTCTGAACGTGTATCATGAAAAACTCTGGGAAATGCCACAGATGTTATTAAAAATGTTTTCTTCATTCTCCGACTAGCTCTGTGAAGAAGAAAGGAAGGAAGAACGAACGATATTACAGGTAATAGCTTACAATGATTAGAAAATAGCTTAGACCTTTTAGAGGTATTAAAAAAACAGCGTAACACCACTATTGCCCTAAAGGTCTTCAATCTTGTGTAATAAAAGTTCATTTTATGGAGAGTACAAATGTTGAAAATGCTAACATTTTTCAGGACAAGGGGAAGTATTGGGAGACACACCGTTTCCTCCACTAACGACACAATTTCTGACCAACAGACCCCTCCATACCGCTTTCTGTATCATTCTGCAGAATTCGCAAAATCACCACTAAAGGCAGAGGTGTTGCTGCCAGTGACTGTGCACGCCCTTTGGACAAGACCTCATCTCACGAACCCACAGGCAGTTGCCCAGCCTCTTGCCCTGCAAGTCTCTGCACCACACAAGGCAGAAGCAGCGAGCTGCGTGTGGAAGAAACCACCTCTGCCTGCAACATCATGGTGCAAGCCACCAGCCAGCTGCCCCCGGCAAAGGCACGGCTTGGCCCTTAGCAAGGAAGTAGGAGGAAGGAGCCCCTCAGTTCCCTATGAAGCTCATGGTGCAGAATTTATTGTGGCAGCACTTTAAGCTCTCTCCCAAGCCTTCAGGCACAAGCAACGTGGAGCCATTTGGTTGCCATCACACTGGTGAGCAACAGGTGATTGAAAAAAGATTACGATGACCCTCTCATCAGCAGCGGTGGCCAACCCTATTCCATGTTTCACAACATTTTTGTTTTCAAGAGGGATGGGAAGCAGAAGACGACGCGATTGTCAGGTAGTTCTGAACTATCCTCCTATTTTCCTCTGGTCAGCTGCCAGTTTTTGGGACACTTTGCTGACTCCAGCTGCCTCATCTGTCATAGACAAAATGGAAGAAACAGCCCAGTTGCTCCAATGCTATTGCCCTACAGACCCAAACAACTCTGGAAGCCTTTGCGCATTAGTAAAAAATTAACCACTGCCCCCTCCCAGGTAAGTACACAGAAGCTGCTGAATCATGAGGGCACATCCAGTATAATCAACACCTCACACTAATTAGTGGTTACCTCCTCAAAAACGTTTGCCATGAAGAAGCTGCAGTTGATTTTCTCCTATACATGATCTACAAAAATGTGCAAGCATTCTGACATTTATGGCCAGAGGACAGAGGTTGGTCCTCTAAACTCCAGCGCATGGGAACAGTCCCATAAAAGACAATGAAGTCTTTTGGGGATGGTCTTCAATTTGTAGCTGTTCAGGAAAAATACCACCTAGTAAACAACACTAGGTTTGTCAACTCTGGTAAAGCAACTTAGTTGACCAAACTATGCAGTTCAAGACTACTTTCACACTGTGGCAGACAAAAAATAAAAATGCAGAAATGTGGTAAAAGACGACCACAGATGAGTGAATCCCAGATGCCCTGTGTTATTCCCCGATACAAAATTTAAAATGAATGTTGGTACTCAGATAAATATCAATCATTTTTACTTTTCATCTGAGATCAGTTTTAAAATCTGATAACGAAATTTTCTCGTGCCCTCTTCACAGCCTTCGCTACTTCAGTCTCATCTGTTTTCTAAAGGTGAAGAAAAAACACATTTTAAAGACTTTTGCACAATTTTCAGAGACTAGCACTTTTTTCAGGTATCATATAGCTTTACGTCAACCTGTCAAGTACTTTTTTTCTCTCCAACGTAACTTGGAAAGTTAGAAAATAAGAGTGAGTCTCCTACACTTTTAATAAGAAACTTCCAAAATATGAAAATCCTGAGAAGATAAATTTCTAAGTCTCGAGTACAAAGTTATTTCTTCAAACTGAGTTTGCAAGAGAAAACTCATACCATATTTGCGTTAAAAAAAAAATAATGGATTTTTACACTTTGCAGCTTAGGGTCAAAACACTGAAGTTCCAATACCAGAACAACCATACATTTTAAACCATGCTGCAAATAAGCAGACCCAAGACATATTCAGGCTATTTTCAGGAAAACAAAACCAAAACAAAAACAAAGCAAAAAAACCCAAAACAAACACCCCCCCCCCCCCCCCAATCAAAACAATATAAAAACAAAACAACAAAAAACCCCCCACAATTTTGTAATTGTTATCTCGTAGACTGATTCCACTGATATCAGTAGTGAAGAAAAGACACAGTCACACTTCAAAGAAATTAAGTTACAGAACAGCTTGGAAAAAGATATTAAAGAAAGTGACAATGACCTCGGGAAAGGTTAATCTTAAACCCCTTTCTTCTGTGATCCTTATTAAGGATTTTATTCTGCCATCCTTACTCTTTAAGTAGTCCCAACAGATTACTGCAAACTATGGCCTTATTAATATGCATGAAGGTAAAAAACTGAGAGTAGACATTAAAAGAGTACACTGCAATGTGCATTTTATTAATTTTAGAGACATTCTTGAAAAATAAGTAATAAGGAGCATTACATGCTTTCAAAAATTCCCTGCCCACCACTTAGTAACCCAAGTACCTACATAGTTTTTAACATGGGAGAGAAGACTCTAAGAACAGTTACCATGGTGTGAGGAGTTACCACACATCAGCTGCTCCATAGTGTTTTTACTGCACAGTAGCTTCAGTTATGTGCAAATGTCAAGCTTTATCAAACTAATTTATTAGTCCTCTTTCATTTCAGTAAAACCTGCCGGACTCAGTAGTTAACAACAAGATTAAACATGTTAAAACACTGTCCTAAAAACTGACTTCATCTATGTTACAGCATACTAACAAATAAAGACAAATTTATTTAAAGAGTTCGGTCTATAATTTTCTTGCAACCACTGTAGTTTTAAACTAAACTATCAAATGAAAGCAGCAGAACACTTCATTTTCCGCTAATTCCCTACATTTACTGCAGTGCAGCTCTATTGTTACAAGTTTATTATTAACCTGTTCTAATGTTTTTCAACTTCTATTTGAGAAACAATTCTTTGCAAGGCATTTCATTACATCACAAAAGTAGGTGTACAGGTCACGATCCCACTCCTTCTCAACACAGAGGTGAAACACACATTTACCTGAATGAGAACACGTTTGAGCTCAGTGTGGTTACACCTGCTGTACGCGATTTGCTGCTCCTCAGAACAGCTCCCCACAAATGTGTTTGTTTTATTGTTGTTAATTTTCATTATAGAAAACTGGTTACTTATTTCTAAACAATCAAAAAGAACAGCTATCAGTGACATCTTCCTGCATTACTTTTAAAGGTGATTGGTACTTAATCAGTAAGTACCAATTTGAACCAATTTCAAGGCTGTTTTTCTTGTTTTTTTATTTTTTTCTATAGATCTCAGCCACATGCTAGATTTTACTGAGATTTTAAAAAAAGAAAACCACCACACAATGTTTTTTTATACAAGCTATCCTTTTCAAATCACAGTTAATAAAATCCCACCTACATTGTTGCTTTGCATCTTTAGGATTTTTTTAAAAACAGAAGTCAGTACCAAGAACAGTGTCCAGGAAGACAAGCTACTCCATTCAAACTACATATCCACACAGTGCCATTTGGATTTATTTAAAACTCTGCTTACTGGCGCTTCACGACCACACATACTCCCTCTTGACCATATGCCCTCCAGTAGAAGGTGCATTAGCTGTCTTCAGTAAAACACAGATGCTGTGACAACAATCTGGGAAAAAAATAAGTGCAGGTGCAGTGATTTGTACTATATACTATATACCAGCTTCCAATTACACAAACACTCTGTCTCCTGAACAATAAATGACTGCAGACAATCTAGTATTTGATTCATTCTGGAAGATAGGCGAAATTTTAAAATAGTTCTACATTTTTATAGCCCTAAATACTGTAGTCTAAGGCTTACGATAAGTGTCTTAATTCGTCTCTTCGCTTGCACAGGTTATTTCCCGAATCAGCAACTACTATCTGGTGGTACAGGGTTGCTGGCCATGACACTTCCCTGCTGCAGGGAAGGACCTATGGCAAATAAGCAGTAAAAGCAAATAAGCAGTAAAAGCAGAACTTTGCAGAGGCTGTCATTTACCAGATCTGTATGCAGCCCACATGCCTGACACATTTATAAAATCACTGGGCTTTCTCCACAACCACAATGCAACCACACTTCTGGCATGCATGCACTAAGTCTGGCTCTCCCAGAAAGCACTGGCTTTACTAAGCATCTGCACAGCGACTACAGTATGTACGTACTACTACTTTTGCTCCGAGCATTTGAGTGGGCCCTCTAAGAACATTCACAGGCTGCAACCACTTGCACAGCAATTAACTGGCCCACTGATTATTTCTAGACTGCTTCTGCAAGAGTCCAGATTAATATGCCCTAACATCTTGAAGTACCTACTCTTTGAAAAGAAGAAAATTAAATTCAGCACACACTGAGCTGTCCTAAGCTATGTTCGCTTTGGGCTATTCCAAGCAGAACTATTATGAATTATCAATAAGAAAATAGCAGGTTTCTCTGTGGCGCTGGCCTTCACCCAAGGGCCTTTTACAGACATACTCCTGGGTGGAATCATACCACTGCTGAAATGCACTCATACTCTAAATAAGCACAACAGATGAGTACAAACACTGACTGCTACTGAAGCTCTACAGGTTAAAGCAGAAGGGACAGTGGCTTCCTAAGTTTTTTCTTGTGGACTACTAAACAGTAATGTGTCTCTCATGTTGAGAAACACCATCTAGACCAAGTACGTAGGGAAGGAGATGCCCTGGAGCTTTACTGTAGCCAGGGATTGCACGACTTAGAGCTAGGATGAAGCACCAAGCCTGCAATTCACTAACTAGTCATAAACTATTTTCTTTGATTTGTGAACCACAAAGGCTTGCTGGAAAAGGAAGCGGACTGGGATCCAGGTAATACATTCTACTTCTGGCACCTTTCTTGACTTGGTAAGTAGGTTTTGGCAAATATAATCTTTGTTTCAGTTTCCCACCTTTATTTATTGCACTATTTTATGCAATAAATAACCTTGTGTAAAGTGTTTTAAAACCTACCAACCCAGCACTCTGCAGAAGAGTAAATGGTTTAACCATCCCAGCTGGAATCTCATTAGAAGCTCAGTATCAATGAACCTAAGGATATAGTGCACTGATACACTGTAACGAGCTAATTTTTATGTCAAAACACAGAGATACTGTCGGAAGCACCTATAACAATGGGTATTTTCATACTGCAACAGCAGTTCATTACTGACAGCTACTAATCACCAACATGACCTCCTAGGGCAAAGGGGCAATTCCTTTGTGTCAACTACTGGTGTTGAGCAATTGGTTCACGTGCATCCTACCAGCAACACGGTACACAATTTGACTTGAGACTGTACAATCACAAAACAGACTTATTAAACAAAAACATTGTCTTGGTTTTTGCAAAGAAGGATCAGAACATAATGCTACATGAATAGATGTGTCTTTTTATCTATTTTACGGACAATCTTAGCTAGAAGCTAACATACCTTATAATTACACTATGATTTGTTTACTAGCACTGATCATCTTTCTAATCAAATTTATGAGATATTTATTAATTTTCTGTGAGGCCATGAAAGACAGTCAACACTGTCGTGCAGCTACACACACTGCATAGGTCAAAGTTATTTCAAAGGCTGTATGAATATACTTGCACATGCAGAGAGAGACAGAAGAAGAGCTACCTTTTATTTCTTCCTGACGAAAGGACAGCCTGAAAAGGTTGTTTGTATTTTTCTGGCTCAATTCCTTATTTTTAAGATCAGAAACATTTATTATTGTTATCTCCTGTTTTTCTGATGCTTCCGTTGAGGCACACTAATGTGAATTGACAGTAGCTGTAACCATTAACTGAAAGAAAAAGTCAAATCAAAGCAAAAAGACTGGTAATTTAAATGTTAATGAAGACAAATAATAACCAAAGAGTTTTGACAACACCTAATCAAAGAATAAACACTTCTCTAATCAATTAATTATGTTGCAGTATAAACTTTATGCAGGGTCCAACATGGAAAGTGAAGCAAAGGACAAGTGAAATACCATTAAAGGTTCAGACCATTTAAAATAAAAAAAAAAATCAGAAAGAGAATAATATATTTGAAGGTTTTTTTTCACATAATGGACTACTGACTTTAAATTACTACTGGCACTGATACACAGAAAAAGAGAGTAAAGTAGCTCATCCTCTTCATGAAAATCAGACTTAATTAAAAGATATTTCTAAACCTGAATCAACCTATTTCAAAGGATTAATATTTCACCCGCAGGTCCTGATACAACCGCGGGGTCCTGAGGGAACTGGTGGATGAAGTCGCTAAGCCACTATCCGTTGTATTTGAGAAGTTGTGGCAGTCCTGTGAAGTTCTCACTGACTGAAAAAGGGGAAACATAACCCTCATTTTTAAAAAAGAAAAAAAGGAAGACCTGGGGAACTACAGGCCAGTCAGTCTCACCTCTGTGCCCTGCCTGATCATGAAGCAGATCCTCCTAGAAACTATGCTAAGGCACATGGAAAATAAGGAGGTGACTGATGACAGCCAACATGGCTTCATTAAAGGCAAATTGTGCACGACAAATTTGGTGGCCTTCTACAATGGGGTTATAGCACTAGTAGATACGGAAAAAGCAACTGATGTCATCTACCTAGACTAGTGCAAAGCATTTTACAGTCCTGCAGGACATCCTTGTCTCTAAACTGGGGAGACGTGGATTTGATGGATGGACCACTCGGTGGCTAAGGAATTGGCTAGATGGTCACACTCAAAGAGTTGCGGTCAATGGCTTAATGTCCAAATGGGGACCAGTAATGAGTGGCATTCTTCAGGGGTTGCTACTGGGACCAGTGCTGTTTAACATCTTTGTCAGTGACATGGACAGTAGGACTGAGTGCACCCTTGGCAAGTTTGCCAACGACACCAAGCTGTGTGGAGCAGTTGACATGCAGGAGGGAAGGGATGTCATCCAGAGGGACCTGGACAGGCTGGAGAGGTGGATCCATGCAAACCTCAAAGTTCAACAAGGCCAAGTGCAAGGTTCTGCACATGGGTCAGGGCACAAGCACAAATACAGGCTGGTCAGAGAATGGATTGAGAACAGCCCCGAGAAGGACTTGGGGGTGCTGGTTGATGAGAAGCTCAACATGAGCCAGCAATGTGCACTATCAGACCAGAAAGCCAACCATATCCTGGGCTGCATCAGAAGAAGCACGGCCAGCAGGTTGAGGGAGGCGATTCTGCCCCTCTGCTCTGCTCTGACGAGACCCCACCTGGACAGAATATTGCGTCCAGCTCTGGAGCCCTCAACATAAGAAGGACATGAATCTGTTAGAGCAGGTCCAGAAGAGCGCCATAAAGATGATCAGAGGGCTGGAGCACCTCTCCTATGAAGACAGCCTGAGAGAGTTGGGGTTGTTCAGGCTGGAGCAGACGAAGCTCCAGGGAAACCTTGTAGCAGCCTTCCAGTACCTAAAGGGAGCCTACAGGAAAGACTGGGAGTGACTCTTAATCAGGGAATGTAGTAATAGGACAAGGGCTAATAGGTTTAAACTGAAAGAGGGTAGACTTACATTAGATACTAGGAAGAAATTCTTTACTGTCAGGGTGGCGAGACATTGGAACAAGATGCCCAGAGAGGTTGTGGATGCCCCATCCCTGGAAGTGTTCAAGGCCAGGTCGGATAGGGCTTTGAGCAACCTGCTCCAGTGGAAGGTGTGCCTGCCCGTGGCTGGAGGCTTGGAACTAGACGATCTTTGAGGCCCCCTTCAACTCTAACCGCTCTGTGATTCTATGATTCATTATCTCTCAGCACTATCAGGGAGGGAAAATTGCCGAGGTGAAATGCCAGGTCCACCACTGCCGTGCAAAGTAGTGGCCAACCACCAGGGCCAGGTTTTTGTTCCATGCTATTTGGAGATGCCTGCAAACAGAAGTCTTCTTCCAGTTTAGAAAAATCATTCAGGTTGGAAGGGACCTTTAAGACCATAGAGTCCAACCTTCAACCTAACACCGCCAAAAACCACCACTAAGCCATGCCCCTAAGCACCATGTCTACCCATCTCTTAAATACCTCCAGGGATGATGATTTCACCACTTCCCTGGGCAGCCTGTTCCAATGTTTGATAACCTTTTTGATGAAGAAATTTTTCCCAATATCCATCCTAAACCTCTTCTGGCAGAACTTGAGGCGATTTTCTCTCATCCTATGACTTGTTATTTGGTAAAAAAGACTGACACCCACCTTGCTATAACCCCCTTTCAGGTAGTTGTAGAGTGATAAGGCCTCCCCTCAGCCTTCTTTTCTCCAGGCTAAACTAACCTGTAAGGATGGCAAAACTCCCATCTGAAACCACTCGCCAGAGTATCCCTCTGGGTAGACATACACAAGTCTTTAGGCTAGGTTCAGGAGAACACTTTTGAAACAAACCTCATCTCCCTTACTCACTGTGCTCGCCTTCATTATCATCAAAATGTCTCCAAGTAAGAAGCTGGATTCCTTTAGAATGAAGCCAGTAAAAATGGAAGTTAAGGACCACACCTACTGCATTCTAGCCACAACCAGGCATTTAGTCCCTGGGATCGGACTAGGCCTGGTTTAAAGTGGAAAAAAAACCCCAAACAAACCCAACAAAACCTGGAAAACGGACATCAGATTCTCACCACCTACTGTTTTGCCCAACAGACCAACTCTCCTGTTTGCACTATTTGCTAACTTAGACATAGCCTTTGTCTCCACTCTCCAATTACGACCACAGGGATAATAATAATTAACTACTTCCCCCCCTTGCAGAGGTGACAGAATGATTGATTAGCTCGTGGGTGTGCAGCACTCCAAAACGTGTAGCACTACGTAACTATTCCCTCTTATTACAAATACTCTTGTGTTGTTATCATCCAAAAAGAGAGAAGTGTGACAACACTTAGTTTCTTTACAGTAAAACTTTGCTCCAGTTGATTAACCCACTCTGATCACAGCAGTTTTATTTCATTAAAGTTAATAATAATCTGACATATGCACTCAAAGTACATGCCTTGATTTCAGTTAGGATGCTATTCTGTTAAATAGAAGTCTGCCCTTTTATACAGTAAAAGCTTTTCTAGACCTTAAAAGGTTATTCAATATTTATCAACTAGGATCCAAAAAAACCCATGAAAAATTAACTGAATCCTCAATGTCATTGCTACGCACACTAGAAGCAACAATTACCTCCCACTGATTTTGTGCATATCCTACTTATTTATTCTTCCTTAACAGAACCAAAGATAACAAATCTATGGGTATTTACTTTTGAGACAGCCATTTTGGTAACTACTATCTTTAATGTATCTTTTTGGCACTACATTTAAGCTGCCAGGTTTCCTTACCTGTCAGGCTTGGCAGTACAGCAATCGTCTATTGTGAATTTGAGTTTGTCAACTCCTGAAGCTGAGACAGGAGATGACAGGGCAATCCACATGCTATTACAAAAGCTCATCCATTAGGTATGCGATGAGAACATACTTCCTACCTGGAAATTAGGGCTCTGAACTATGGCTTCGACTCAGGCTACCGATTTGTACTCCACTGCTCTTTGCGGGAATTTCACTGATCATCTTCAGTAGGGCTTTCATGAATGGCTGTGAGACATGTTCCCTTCCCATCAACAAAAGAAGAAAGGATGACTTGGAATTTAGGCCCAACTCTACAACTGCAAAGATTTAACATCTGTGCTCTGCTGCTCTATACTTCTACTGAGCAAAATCTGTACTCAGTTTTTGACATTTAAGTTCCCCAGCTGCTTAGGATTTTGCTTCTGACTTACTCAAAAGCACCCTGCTGTTGGCAAAACCAAGGAGTGGTTGCCAGTTTGTAAGTGCCGACGGAGTCTGTAAACTAAACATCTCCTTCCCTCCCGGAGGGGTACATATGACAAGTTAGTCTACCAGA
This sequence comes from Pluvialis apricaria, assembly GCA_017639485.1. Lineage (NCBI taxonomy): Eukaryota > Metazoa > Chordata > Aves > Charadriiformes > Charadriidae > Pluvialis > Pluvialis apricaria. The sequence goes on from CM030044.1 coordinate 42,447,218, forward strand.
GCAGCCTAGCATAAGGTGCAAGGACATTTTCTCTGCTTCGAAATACAACTAGAGAAGGAAACAACCCATTCCACTTACAACAGCTTACTGTTTAGCAAAGTCATGCAGGACATGGAAAAACTTTAATTTCTTGTTTGGCCAATTCAGTTCAAAGCCCCAACTTCAACTCCTCAAGAAAGATAACTGTCAGTCTACACTGGCATGTGTCTTCCATCCATGTGTTGAAAAGCAGGAAGCATCATCAGATAAAGAGAACAAAAACGATCATGTTCTCATGCTCAATCAAAAGGTAGTCTCAGCTTCTGATCCTGCCAGTTCTGCCTATTTACACACACGCTGACTCACTCACCCTATTCTGCCTGGGCTTCTAAATCAGGTCAATGGGCAAGGAAGCTAGGCACTGAAGTGCTCACTGGCAGAGGACCCAGTTCTCTCCGTCAATCCTGCAATCCCTTCAGATTCTTCACCTGCATAGTGTGGCATGGTGAGGATGAACACATGCAGTTGGGTGTGCAAGCCCGCTGAGAGCTGCAGTGTAAGAAGCCAATAATTAAAGAAGTTAAATGTACTGCAAATAATTATTGAATCTCAGTGCCTTTAAACAGACATTTACAGGAAAGAGTGACAGGATCTTTCACATACACATTCAAAAATATTAGTAAAAATTACTTCCAAATACCAGTATGACTGCATAGTTTAGACCAAATATAACAGCACATTCAAGCACATCTCACAATAAGGTTTTTCGGAACACATGAACTACTGGTGCCACCAAAAATATCAGTACCTGACTACATGCAATAGAAAAGAATGAAAAGTAACTTCTATAAATAGTCACTTTCTATGGAATTGTAACAAGAAGACATTCCCAAGATATTTAAATGTGAAGCTTAGTTCAGACATTTAGTGGAGTATTGGGTAAGACATGAAAATCTTACTACTCCTAGGCAAGCATTTCCAGTCCAACGTAAATTAAAACCTGCCTCTTTGGGACTTCAGTCACTTTTTGATCTCAGTCTATACACTGGGTGATGCACTAGAAGAACAGCATCATATATGAGAGTAGCATCTCCTGCCTCTTTCCTTCTCCTACTTGAAAATTTAGCTTCAGTATGACACTTTTCCAAATAGAAAAGTGAAGCTAAGATAATGATCCACAAAGTCCTCAGTTGAGGGCAAACTTCCCACCATTTAGAAACAGAATCATGCAGCAGGATCTAAACTGTAATGGTTATTTTAAGTGGATCACAGAAAAATAACAAAGTTAGCAAGATGTAGTCATTCCCTGGTAATTTACAGCACCAAAAGCACTACAAAGCAAATGAAAAAAAAAAAAAAAACCAAAAAAAAAGCAAACAAAAAAAACAAACAAAAAACTCAAAAAAACCCCAAACAAACAAAAAAAAAAACAAACCCCAAAACCTGTATCAGCCTGAATCATCATTTTTGTTTGAAAAATAATGGTGAGTGTGGATTCATTAACTGATCCAGGAATAAAGCCTGGTGTCATTTCCAGCACTCTTCTGAAATACAACTGGTAGAACTATAATTACAATGAGATTACTGGGAAGAGAAGGCTCACAATACCTACTGCAACAGAGATACCATTAGCTTAAGAAAAAGAGAAAATACTCCTAGGTGATTTATGTCACAACATAGAATTGCAATAATCTACATTATCACAAAAACAATCTACCTTGCTTGCTGATGGACTTAAAGGGCTGCCTGAAATTCAGAACAAGATTACTGTGAAAGCAATAAACTTTGGAATTTACATTATCAATTGATCAAGGTGGTCTTCTGCTTCAAAAAGACTTCGGGAGAGAATAATTTTCCCCCTCTGTTAAAAGTGATTCAGTAGTAAGGCAACTGAGTCAGAAGGGAAAATTGCAGGAAGGTAAAACCTTCATTTGCAACTGCAAACCTAAATATAAAAAACTCTTTTCTAGATTCCTCATAAAGTTTTCTCAATGAAGGAAACCTGAGATATTCCAAGGTACATCACTGTAGCGCAAGATACACTGGAAAACTAACACGCTCGCTACACTTGGCTGCAGGAAGAGCGCACACCAAAAGCTCCAAGGTTTTCTGCAATTCTATTCCATAACATGGAAGGGGTTTTGATTGTTTTGTTTTCTGGGGTTTGTTAGGTGGTTGGTTTTTTTTTTTTTTAACATACTTTATTCTGCAGAGGGACGGGTAAGATTGAAAGATAAATCTTTGTAGGAAGCAAAGGCCGTAGTACATTTAAAGCAGGCTACCAAGACAGGACAGTCAAGAAGATAATTCAGCATTCAAACAGCTTTTCCCCTGCTTTCATTTATTGCTTTTCACAAAGAAAGGAAAGAAAATCGTAGTATAGCCCCAAACAGCTGACTCAACTAATAGCTGTTACTGGAATCATCTAAGGAGACAACTTGCCATCACTTCCTTTTTCAGGTCAAGATGCAAAGAAATTCTACAGGTTAAGGGCTCAGAAGGCTACTTATAAAAAAAAAAAAAACAACCACAAAACCAAAAAAAACCCCACCACCAACCAAAAAACCCCAACCACACAGGGTTATGAAAAAAGGGAAAAACACAAGTCCATTTTTAGAAAGTAACAGCAAACAGCCAAGCACGACTACCTGATGGCTCTCACTTGCTGAGGCGCAGCCCTCCTCAAGGATTTCACTGCCCAGTTACCACAGCAGCACCAAGCAGCAGTTTTACATTAAAAGAGACACCTACTGCTGTGCCAAGGTTACCATTCTAGTGCAGCCTGACAAAAGTCCCATCTCTCCCAAACTGAAGTGCATGAGATGATTTACCATAAGACTACACCAATGCCTTAATTCTTCCCTGTAGCACAGCAAACACAGACAGAGCTACGGTGTGCGTCACAGCCTCATGGCTCACTCTCCCAGACATCACAGTCATCAGTGGACACCAAGGCAGCAGATGCTTCAGGGTATGGAGTTGGGACACTGGAGATGTGGTGGACCCCACCAGCTATAGGGCACAGGCTTACCTTCAAACACTAGCTAGGAGAGGGGTTCCTGAAGAAAGCAATAAAGCAGTGGGAGTAGGACTACCTGTTGCTTTGGAAGTGGGCGCCTGTCTGCACCTGAGCCTGTGTCACTCCTCACCACAAATCACAGATTCACAGAATCACAGAATGGTTTAGGTTGGAAGGGACCTCGAAGATCATCGAGTTCCAACCCCCCTGCCATGGGCAGGGACACCTCCCACTAGACCAGGTTGCTCAAAGCCCCATGCAGCTCGGCCTTAAACACCTCCAGGGATGGAGCTTCCACAACTTCAAGTCCCTAAGAGAAGTCACCAGCCCCTCTAGCAGGCATCCACTTACTCCAGAATAAAGTCCTGCCAGCTTTGGTCTCTCCCAGGAGCCAAGGTGGGAGCCAGCTACTCTGCTGCTCCAGCACTTGGCCTGAGCACCACAGGGCTACAGACCAACAGCCGGTGCACCTCTTCCTCACTGTCCACCCCTTTCCAGCTGACCTCAGAGTAACCTTGACTGGACAGACAGACTGTTTAAAACATTTATGTGTATTCTAGAATACACATATTTGGTGCACGGTACCTTTGTAGAGAGTCATTGGTCTTTCACGGCTCTTTCTTTCATGGACGTACACAGCAAGGATTAACCCTCATCTTCGCAAATAATCTGACTTTGCAGTGCACTTCTGTTAGTGATGAGTGTTGAGAAGGCAGGAAAAGAGAGTATCTTCTCCTTCTGTTACTTTTTCTTAATCTATAAATAATGTCTTGCGCAAAAGGAATTTGCTGGCACCAGACAGGGCATCTATGAGCACTGGGCAAAACCACGGACCTTGTGACCACACCCACATGTCACTCACTCATCCGGACGTTTTGGTAATGCTCTGGGCTTTCAGGCACAGCCAGCACCATGCACCTACGCCACACATGGTGCCAGGGCATTGCCAGCGTGCATGTACCCAACTTGGAAGGTTTCAATCCGGCTGTGTTTGCTTAGTTTATAATAACATGCCAAAACCCTGAAACCACAACTGCCCCAATTTGCATAACGATGCTGACGTCGGTGGGGGTACTGACATTGAATCAGGCCTGCTGGCTCCTTAGCCTACAATGGAACACCTGAAGCTACAGCCTGTCTCGGTCCTGTAGATGTTGAGGGATCAGCGGAAAGACAGCCCTACACTACCCAACGCAGCCCACAACCCAGGGCAACGAGCTACCCTGCTGCCTCCCCCACCAGACAGACTTCGGCAAAGGTGGCTACTCCCCGAGGAGGATGCTGGTGTACCGCCACTGGAAACCTCTGAACTGCAGAACTAAGGCTTTCAGTGGCCTCCCCTCAGGTACCTGGTCACAGTGGCACAGCAGCATCTAAAACCTGATTCCTTGTATACCCATAAGCAACCAATGAATGAGTGGCAGCATAGTGAATGTGAATCGCATGGGATTTCCCTCACACTAATGAAAGATCTGGGTTCACCGGTGACGCAGCTGGTCTATACCTGCAAGATGAGGCTACAGCACAACCACTGGATTTCATAGAATCACAGACCAGCTGAAGTTGCAAGGGACCTCTGGAGATCATATGGTACGACCCCCTGCTCAAGCAGGGCCACCTACAACAGGCCACCCAGTACCACGTCTAGATGGTTTTTCTTTAGTATCTCTTTAGGATGAAGACTCCACAACCTCTCTAGGCAGCCTGTGCCAGTGCTCAGTCACCCTCACAGTGAAAACGTGTTTCCTGATGTTCAGTAGGAACCTCCTGTGTTTCAACTTGTGCCTTCTGCCTCTTGTCCTATCACTGGGTACCACTGGAAAGAGCCTAGCTCTGTCCTTCTGCACCCTCCCTTCAGGTATTTATGCAAATTTATAAGATCCCTACCCAAGCCTTCTCTTCTCCAGGTTGAACAGTACACGCTCTGTCAGCTTTTCCTCACAAAAGAGATGCTCCAGTCCCTTCATCACCTTAGGCACGTTTTGCTGCCCTCTCTCCAGAAGCTCCATGCCTCCCTCTCTTGCACTGGGAAGCCTAACCCCAAACTCACTGACCACGAGGCAGAATAAGAGGTTTAAGCGCTCTAACAGATGAAGAAACTTTTTTTCCAGAGCATACGGGAGCTCAGGCTGCATCTGTGTCAGTGCAGAGTCAAGTCCCGACCATGCTACAGCTGTGTCAGTGCACCTCTGAAAATTATGCAAAAACCTGCAGGTCTCCACAGATATATAAAGACAACGCAATTCCACAAGTAAGTAGTAGTCCCATGGGCCTCAAATCCGTATCTTGGCAAGATTAAGTCTGTCCATGAAAGCCTGAAAGCTAGATGATGATAAGTGGTAGTGCTTATCCTGTAAGCATTCCAGACTCTTCCAACCTCAGTTAAGTCCTGGAACATCCACTTCCTCCTTGATAACAGGGAGCACTCAGCTTCTAAGGACAGACCTGGTGCCTCAGCAGAAGACGCAGAATTCCGTACAGCAGCCCTCTAAAGCCAGTGTTTCTCAAGGTGCAATCTGAAGCTGTTTTCATATTCCACAGAAGTGCTGCGCAGCTGCTGCCAGCATTCACCAAGCATTGACCCTTACACAAAAGCAGCGGCGTACAGGCATACAGTGCTCATAAGGTGGATAAGCCACGACCGCTGTGCATGCAGTACGAGGGATAAGCCTGCCGATACCCTGAGGCGTAGGCACAGACAGCTGGGACAGCTATTCCATCAGAATGCACTCTCGTTTGGATGCAAGCAAGTCCCTAGGAATACATCGAGGGGCTTGCTCAACTGTATTTAGCAGAAATAATGACAGCAAAATTGTACATGTGCCTAAAGTACACTACATCAGACAAATTACTCTGAGTCTTGCAAATTATAAATACCTAAACATCCCACACTTGTTATCCCAACACCCAGTTTGAACAACATTTCTGTTTCATACCAGAAGAAAACAGAACAACCTACAGGTGAACTCCTGGACAGAGTAACAGAGAGTTTCAATCTGGGAACTAGTCACTGGATTTCTGTGGAAGATGGAGTTGCAGAGTTTGGACAGTTTTCATTGCTAGGAAAGGAGGGGAACGCTCAGAAAGGCAGGCTGGTTAGAGAGGTCAGAGTATTGTTGCACTAACGAAAGTGAAGAAGGGGACGGGGAAGTGCACTTATTTAGCAGAAAAATCAAAGTAAGATTAAAATTAAATGAATAATCAAATGGAGAAATTAAATTGTTCTTACAAACACCCTAGACGCCTAGGTGATAATCCCAAAGAACTGCTAATCTACAGGTGTAGATTTGAAGAGGGACGTATAACTGAAGCAAAGATTTACACGACTCAAAGTTCAGCGATTAGCTTTTTTTATACTTCAGAATTGGCTTGCAGCCAGCGAACTTTAATATTTTTGGTTTAAATTCTAACACAGAAAAACTGACCCAAAAGCTGGTGCCGCGGCAGATGACTAAGTGACAGCTACTGTGACAGACAATCAAGTGGGGCTCCTTAAACACTTTAATGAAAAGGGAAGGAGTTATAATCTCCCAGAGCCATGTAACTGATGCTAAAGGTCTCAAGCAGATTACCTTTGTGTTTCTGCAAGTTTATAAATTGTAATTCCTAAACCAGAAAAGCACCACACAGAAATACTTCTTAAGAAAAAGGACATGTAGCAGAACAACAGTCAAAAGTAACTGTGGGAGCATGTGATTACAACTTGATACCATTTGCTATGTGTAAACAAACCAAGTCCAACACCAGTAGTAAAGGTATGTTATAGGTACATTGTGTTTCATGAGAGCTACTTCAGCAAAAGCTGACAGAATTACAAGTGTAAATAACTGGATTTAGATTCAAAACAAGAACTGGGAGTCATTTCACAACATTTTATGAAATAGCCTAGAGAGCCTCAACTCTACAAAACACGAAAAAATGAAAAAATAATAAAAGCAGCCTGCCTAGGAGGGGAGGCAAAAGGAGAAAACTGGAACAGGTAAGTAAAAAAATTTGGGAAATTTCAAAAATTGTTAATAGAAAGAGTCAAATGAAGAACTCCAGGGCTCCCACGAGACCTCGCTTTTCCTTTTCGCCCTTTTTTTTTTTAAATCAGAAACCACTTAAACCACATTGGTCCCTCACCAAACTGCTGCAGTAAAACCCCTAATATTTATTAACGTGGAAAAAATATACATAATTTGCAAATATTTGTTTTGTTTTTAGAGAAACACAAACCACATTTGCAGTGACATTGAAAGAGTTTCCACTGTCGCACCCACTGAAGATAAACATTACAGAGGATTTACTAAAGTGAGAACATCATCATTCAGCAGGTCCAGACACCCCTAATCAAAGAATTTAGAAGGACTGGCTAAGAAGTCATCCTGCCCTGTAAATCCTGAAATATCACCCACAGTATGGGAAAAGGGTGAGGGAAAGAGCGCATACCAAGAGCTATGCAGTTACAACATTTCAGGTGGTTTGTTATACAAAGTCCGTGGTTTTGAGGAACCAGGCATCTGCTAAGCAACTGATCTGGTATCATACAACAAACCAACATATCACGCATTAAATAACAGTTGTTTAAACAGTAAATATTAAATTACATAGGCGAAAGCCCTCAGACAGCTGTATTCCAAACAGGTTCCCAGCAATACTAAGATCAGGGTAAAAAACAAATATCTTCACCCATTAAATAGAACAAAAACATAAGTTGTTACGGACAGTACTTGTAGGTGACACAAAAGCTGTGGACTGATAAATTAAGCGGAGGATATGATGCTGAAAAGTAATTAGAATAACCTGTAAACCAAAAACAGGCAAAGACTGTGTATCTGAAAACTGTTAAATGTAAGCTTGTCAAACAAGGAATGAACAAACCCTGAAAAGCAATTATTTAGAAGAGTATTTGAGTTATGGCAGATAGTTATATAAACACGAATAATTTCATGTCATGGATTAGAAGGCTGTTGCACTCCTTAGGCACAACTCAACAGGGGAATCTCAACTAGCAGAAGAGAAACTTTACTCCTGTACTTGTAATAAAGAGTATGTGCACATCAGTGTTCAAGTCTCATTGTCTGTACTTCAGAAATGATGAAGAGTTCGAAAGGAGTCAGAAAACAGCTACGAGAATCATTAAAGGATTGGAAAATCTACCCTACAGTTAGAAAGTTAGGATTGAACTATGAACCACCCAGACTGAGCCACAAACAGGGAATACTGGAATACTTTCTTTCTGTCCTTGACACTGTTGATAGACGAAGTACTCAAGATGATGAATTTAAACCATCAGTAGTGTAGTTATTTTGTTATACTACTTCTAATGTCAGAAAATAAACCCCACAATAAACAAACAGGTTATCAGACAGGTTGCTGGTGTTTTGTGGAACAGCCACGTATTTTGGTTCAAAAAACACCCCACCCCAAAAAAAGGGACAGAAAAAAAAAACCCCACCCAAACACATAAGCAAGCCTGGAAGCTACTGAGCACAGTGATACATATAATTAATGTCACTAATATCCAAACTACAGTCTAGATTGGTAGGCTGAAATATTGTTTTAAAGAAAACAGATACACTAAAGCAAGAAATAAACATTTGCCTTGCTTATGGCTCTGTTCTGACCACTTGCCAGAGTTTTGGCTCTCTGTGCACATAAAAAAACCTCACAAAAAAGTGGGAAGGTATTAGAGAGTTGTGTGTCACTATGCCTAAGTAGCCTGGTACCACGTAAACAAGACAAATGAAACACACAAGCATGGAAGGTGACGACCCTGTTTGATGACCTGTTCCTCTAGCTATGAATTATTCCAGAAAATATCATCACTCTGTGTTAAAATATAAAGGAAAGGCATTACAAAGTACTGCCATGGTGTGGGGGTTTTTTGTTGCACGATTACCAATAAAAAGAACACCTTCTCCTGCCTTTTTAAACAACAAAAGCCATGCATCTTCTGTTTTACTGGGTTCACATTATTTAATGGGAAAACTCCACAGACAAAAAAAAACACAATGTAAAAATTTAAATACTATGGTCCTCACTTTACTACGTGAAATTGTAGACCAAAAAAAGTCTGTAAATCAAATGATTAAGCCAGAGAATTTTCTGAGAATAACCAAATGAAAACTGCACTAACAAAACTAACATGGGTGTAAATTAAAAAAATAAATAAATAAAAATACAGGCACAAGAATGCCATTACCCAGAGAATGCTTGTATCAGAAATTTCTTCCAGGGAATAACTTAAAGGTGTACATATTAACTTCACTGTTCAATGTCAGAGGTTTGCATTTGTCATTGGGAGTACAGCCACAATTAAGCTATTAGCAAATTCTGTTCACGTTGTTTATCTGGTTTTGGTTCAAAGGCTAAAATCTTTAGAGATTATTGTAAGTCTAGTTCTTAACCCTAACTAGATTTAATAATTAATAGTAGTGTATTACGCTGTTGTACAGCCAAACACAGAACAAAACCACAGTGAATCAGGATTCATTATTATCATGTCTTGCAGATAAGGAGCAAAAATGAATGGAATTAAGTAAATATACCCCAAGAGAACAAAAATTACTCTGGACAAAGAATGTTTCCAGATTCCTATGATCACAGATGGTATTAAAACCCAAGCTTAAATTATCACAAGCCAAGCCACCTTTAAAAGTAAAATATTACTGATGGTAACAGCAGAATTAGATCAAACACGCTATTAGTCAATTTACTCAAATTCAGTAGTTCCAATGAATCTCTTTTAGTCCTGTTTGCACAAAATACTTGATTTTACATTTTGCTGAAAGCAAATTTACTCCTGAATTGTCTGTTCTGCCATTCTATGAAATCAGCTGCTAAACCAGGAGAAACAGCCATCTAAGTGAAATCTATCTTATCATGGATCAGAATAAGTGTTTATTATCTCCTTTAGCTTATTTACCATTACAATGCTGAGATAAACAGAGACCACCAGGAAACTGAACACAGTGCAAAAAATTTCATGCTGCTTCTTCTCAACAACCTCTTCACCACCAAGAAACATGAAAGTACTTTTAGGTGCATTTTCAAAGAAAAAAAAATTGATAAAAATAAAAGCATTGCTCCATCCAGCAATCAGATTGGGAGAGGAATAACATCTTTAGTTCTAGGAAATTACCAAAGCACTCTAATCACAGAATAGTTTGGGTTGGAAGGGATCTTCAAGTATCACCTAGTCAAGCCCCCCTGCCACAGGCAGGGAGATCTTTCACCATCCCACCTGGCCTCGAACACTTTCACGGATAGGTCACCCACAACTTCTCTGGGCAGCTTGTTTCAGCGCCTCACCACCCTCATGGTAAAAAATTTCTCCCTTATGTCCAAGCTAAATCTACCCACTTTTAGTTTAAAACCACTGCCCCTTGTCCTTTCACTGCAGACCCCAGTAAAAAGTCTGTCTTTCTTACACACACCCCTTTGCATACTGAAAGGATGCAATAAGGTCACCCCAGCATCTTCTCTTCTCCAGGCTGAACAACCCCAACTCTCAGCCTGTCCTTACAGGAGAGGTGTTCCAGCCCTCCAATCATCTTGGTGGCCCTCCTCTGGACCTGTTCCAACAGGTCAATGGCTTTCTTGTACTGGAGAACCCAGAGCTAGATGCAGTACTCGAGTCACGTCTCACCAGAGCGGAGTAGAGGGGCAGAATCACCTCCCTCGACCTGCTGGCCACATTTCTTTTGATGCAGCCCAGGATGTGGTAGGCTTTCTGGGCTGCGAGCACCCATTGCTTGCTCACGTCCAGCTTTTCATCTAGCAGTACCTCCCAAGTTCTTCTCCACTGGGCTGCTCTCAATCCCTTCATCCCCCAGCCTGTACTGATGTTGGGGATTGCCCCAACCCAGGTGCAGGACCTTGCATTTGGCCTAGCTGGACTTCACGAGGTTCACACACGCTTACTCCTCAAGCCTGTGAAGGTCTTTCTGGATGGCATCCTTTCCCTCAAGCATACCAACTGCACCACTCTGCCTGGTGTCATCTGGAAGTTTGCTCAGTATGCAACTCCATCCCACCTTCTAGCTCATAATGAAGATATTAAACAGTATGATCCCCAGAGGGACACCACTCATTACTTGGTTCTACTTTGACATCAAGCTATTCACCGTAACCCTGTGGACGCAGCCACACGAGCCAATTCATTATCAATTTAACAGTCCATCTATCAATCCCATCTCTCTCCAATTTAGCAGTAAAAGTGTTGTGGGGGACCATATCAAAGGCCTTACAGAAGCCTAGATAGATGACAACCACAGCTCTTCCTTCGTCCACTGATGCAGTTACTCCATCGTAGAAGGCCACTAGGTAAGTCAGGCACAATTTGTTCTTGGTGAAGCCATGCTGGCTGGCTCTAATCACCTCTCTGTCTTCCACATGTTTCAACATATCTTCCAAGAGGATCGGCTCCATGATCTTAAGGCTAAAGCAAAGTTATAGCCTGAGTTTTGGCTTGAGTTTTAGCATTGCCAAAGATGTTTCCCCATCTTGGGGGATCAGAAAAAGTTTTACACATCAGAAGTGTTTCTCATGGGCGATTTACATTGAATCCTTTTGGCATGATGTCCAACACCTATAACTTCCCAGATGACAATCCCCCACAAAAAAAAATCACTTAAAAGGAGACTTGATGGATTAGGGGAATGGTAATGAGATGAAGGGACTTTGATCTCTAGATCTCTGTTTCAATAATGGGCCAGGTCAGCAGTGTTCAAAAGTCAGTCAAACAGCTGCTTGCTGGCCTGCCCTCTGAGATAAGCTACCGTTCTCATCATTGTTAATAATGACCACGTGCATACATCATAACCACCCCTAATAAAAACTGGCAGCCTCAGGACAGGAGAGATTAAATTGGCATGAAGGCTGTCACCCTTTTTGAGAATACTTCTAAGTGTCAGGTTTCATCAACACACAAACATTAAATGAAGAGGAGCAAAAGATAATTTAATCAGAGCTATTTAAATATATGTGTAAGACTGTTTTATTTTTTGGGCTTTTTTCCCCAGCACAACCATAAGGCCTTTCAGTTTCTAAGCTACTATTACTTCCTTTTTATAAACAAACAAAGAAGTAGAAGTGAGAAGTATTGTAAGAATCATTATTTTCTCTCCCAAAAGATCAACTGAGTTAAAGCAAATTATACTTGTAACAAAGGGAGTATTTTGGAGATTTGTTTTGGTTTTTTTTAAATTGTTCCTTTTTGCAAATCACCTTTGAAAAGTTTTCACTATCAACATAAATGTTGATTTCAATGCCATCTAGACAACACACTCCCAAAAGGGCAAACATCAAATCACCCAAGTACCTGGACAGCTTTATAAGAACATGTTGAAGGTACATGAATGATGCCTTTAGTTTTCAGCATTTAATTTCCATTGCTTTTACTGCTCTGGTCTATGAGATGAAGTGGCACATACAGTGCTTAGTAAATCCAGCATCAGAGTAAAATAAATGTTCCACACTTGATCCTCAGTTTCCCAAGCCTGATCAGTTCCTATAAGCACATGGAATGATGGCATCCTTCCCAACTTCTATGTGTGTGAGTTTTTCTGGCCTTATAAGTTAGCCGTTACTGCTACAGAAACCTTCTGTTTGACTTTCTGGTGGACTCTATTCACCCAGAAACATGGGCTGGAATAGCTTTTGGCATTCTTTTCCAACATTCTCTATTACAAGCAAGATAATTAACATTGACCTTGAAGACTTAAGAGTTAAAAACTCTCCTGTGATGGGTTTATGAAAAGAGGAGAGAAAAGCAACTTTCTTTAACTTACATAAATGTTCTCACTCAGCACAAGGATTCTTGCCAAAGATTATCTTGTTTCTTTTGAGTTTGCAGCTGGTAGATCAATGAACTAGCCAAGGACCAAGCAGCAGTATGCTAGCAACCAGTGAGCATACAGCTCAGGTACAGTGACAACATACTAACAAGGCTAGGTAGGCAGAAACATATATTCTGTGCCATAAGAGCAAATACTGTGAAATCCAAAATATTTTTAGCTAAAGGAGAATTTCAAAACATAGCCAAGACTTATTCATTACATAGTACCTCAGTTTATAAAACTGTGATCAAGAAGATTTTTTTGTTGATTTCATGGCTGTATCATAACTAAATCAGTAATTTCTAAACTTTGATTCCTGTTCACTGAAAGAGTCTGTAACAGGTTGGGCTTCCATCACATCCAGTTACACCAAATTCCTACAGAATAGTAAACCTGAGCTCTTACCTTGGATTTAACTTGAAGGTGGCTAACCCCATATGGAAACAAACCCCTTCTGATCCACAATTGGTGATACTTACCAAGATTAGAGTTGTATTTGCCATTAACTTCAAAAGAGTTAAGGACCTAACTGCATTGATCTCTTCTGAAGAGAGAAGACCTGGGGGGGGGGGGGGGGTGAAGGAAAATATAACATATTTCAAATGCTGACTGCCCTTTCCACATTTTCCCTTGGGGAAAAAACAAATCCTCCTTCAATAGACTTTTGATAGTTGGGCCTGACTCCCAAAGCATTTTGACAAGGATCACTATAGCATTCTCCTAGATACAAAACAAAAGGCACAGATAATCAATGAGGACAGGACCTTGGGTAGACATTTAATTCATCTATTTGCTCCAAGACAAAACCAGACCCAGACCCAGGCACCAGAAAAACTGTCTAGTCCTGTTCCTAACAGGTGACACTTAGAGCAGGTCAACCTAACTTACAAACAACATAGCCTGAGATGAAGGTGTCAATACACAGCTCAGCTGTGCGCAGGCAACAGTGATTCAGCCTCTATCTTTTCAATTTACTGAATCACTAGGGGTTTCCTCTTTCAGAAGCTTTCTGATAATCTGCTGCTTTATTCAAGCTATGCATATATTGCACACCACCTCCTCTTCAGAGAAAGACAAACTGAACCACCATGGCGGGACTCGCCTGAACTGTATTCTTCTGATCAGTAGTCTGCTGGACGATTCTGCCTGAACGGATTGATAAAGGAGGAATCTTGTTTGGTGGATTTTACTTTTGTTTCTGCAATAGCCACACCACCTTCTCAAACACAGAATGAAATCAACAGCACTTTGCAACTGCACCGGGGTTCTGGGATAAAACTCTACAGTACTGTTACACACTAAGCATAGTGTGCAAATTAAGTGGTTTGATTATTCCATGCTTTTTTTCCCTTGAAAGCCCATGAAGGATAAAAATCTGCAGACAGTTACCCTTCAGCTTAGTCTCTGTATCAACATTACTTATTGGGGGAACAATGTGCTTTCAGAACATTTAAGATTTAATCTTTAATTTAGCTTGAAAAAAAAAATTTGTGCTGTTCCTGGAACTCCCCCAGTAACTTTCAAAACTTTTAACTTCTAAAACTGTGTTATCTTTTAGACTCATGCCCTTCAGTGTTAAGCATCTAACCTCTTTGCACAGTGTTAGCAACACTTAAAGCCTGTTGCATGTTGCCGTCTTTGATGCCAACACCGCCACATATATGGCTTCCTAGTATTTCCTACATTTGAATTCTTCCTTGGTTTTGTACTGCTTTCCTGCTCTTCGTTTTTGCCAGTTAGAGGTTTTATAGTTAGAGTAAATAAAAGGTGAATGCTGAAAAACTTATGTAATTTTATTAATAACAACTGTTCATACATAGTAGTATTTGAGTGCAAGAACAGATTTTTCCTGAGTCTTACACCATTCAGCAGGGCAAGAAAAAATGCTCAGTGTTTAAAGTATTCTATTAGTGCAACAAAGCCAATTACCATTAATCACACATCTACCTTATAATGATGTTTCACACCTTCCTGGGATTAATTTTGTAGAGATTGTCATATTATTTAAAAAGAAACACTTTCCCCTGTGAAATTCCCATTGCCATTATACACCAACAAAAATAATTTGAAGCAGCCTAAAAAAGCAGAATTATTATTTCTTAACTTTGCAGCATATGTTCACATGTCCATTCTCAAGAGATTCTTCTGCTCAGCACATACTTTTCCCTCCTGCACTAATTCAATATTGTTCACCAATGTAAGATACAAATTTGGGGTTACTTGGCTCTTTGACACAAGAATAAACTTAAATTAGTCAGAATTCTTTGACTGTTCAGGCCCTCAGCTAGTTCCTATAACTTCAGTGAGTGTAGATCACTTCTAAAGAAGTAAAACCAAAACCGCAATAAACCCTTTTTATTGGCTGCAAACAAAATATCCCTTTGTGAGGCATTAAAACAAAATATGTTCTTAAATATGTTCTAAATATATGTTCTTCATATGTTACCATACTGATATACAAATGATGATTTGTGTTTTCCTCAAAAAAAGTTAATTTTATATATGTCTATATAAGAATATAAGGGTGGTTTGCATCCAGAATGAAATTGTATTTCCTTAGAAACAGCTTCTGCTAAGTAAGAGATATTTACCAATCTAGTTACAACACATATCAAGATGTAAGTTAACTATTCGTTTGTTTTACAGTTGTAAATATGTACTATGGTAACTACCTAAAATTATTTGAAAGTATTCAGTGTAAGTAAGACAGACTGACACAAATACAAGTCACAGGAAAAATAAGGAAGCTTGCTTGTTTCTCTAGCTGAAGAAAAAGTTATATAAAACCAGTGCACTCCATTGTTGGCTTAATGGATCCACTTCCTCTTCAACTTATCTACGGAAAGTCTAAGTCTTCACTAATTCACCGAGTTCCGCACGTAAATCTTCAATCCAGCTGACACAGGTATAGGAAAATAAATGCATATATACCCTGCATGCTTGCTGGATAGTCACCTTATGTTCAAAAGCATCTTTCCACGTAAGACTGGTTGCCATTCACACTAATTCAAATGGCTTATCTTCCACCTGTTTCCTTTGGTAACGCATAGGGAATAAAAGGACACTCATACCAGGCAACTCTCTTCACTGACACATCTGCCATCTCAAACATAAGAAACACCTCCCCCTTTTAAAAAAAAAAAAAAAAAGTGTTTTGTACATGACACAATACTAGTAAATATGTCACAAAATAGCCAACACTGTCACACACCTCCAGTACTTAATTTGGCCAAGGTTTATAGATATGTAGGCACAGCTAGCCAGTTAGCATGATACTGCCAGATTATTTTCTTAGATACTCAGGGCATTTCCCACTGAGAAAATAGCGTATAATAGAAAAATATAGAGTGCACAGGCAGAAGACACCCAGGATTGAAGATTTATGGCTACAGCCTATCACACAGGCCCAAATGCTGCTTTCTGAGACCATGCAAAATTTCCATGGATAACAGGCAAAATTATGTATATAAGAACTATAGAGCACATGGCTCTTACAACCTAACAATGAATATGTACATACATGCTTAAAATACAAGCATGCAGAACACTGTACATTTTGTCTGGCATATACCAACATAAAACATTAAAACACCTCTTTTTTTCCCCAATTATAAAAACAATGTAAGTGTTTTTACAGCTAACAGCAAACAATGGATGGATATTAACAACTGTAAGCTCTGGAGAACAATCTTAGGGTTTTACAAAGTGTTCAGCAGTAATGAAATCCAGAAGAATACGGAAAATACATGAGATTAAAACCAAATTCAGTGGAAGACTGAGTTTGTTCCAAAGTGCCTTAAACATTACAGCCAAGTTGTGCTAGCCAAACTACTACTATGTCTTTGTAATATGCTTCAGTGCTTATTTCTGAATTCTGTCTTTTCAGAATTACAATAGTGAAAAAAACACTTTGTCCCGTTCTAATCTGTTCCAAAAATTAAGCAATGATGTACAATAAAGTACATAAGAGGTATTTTAATGTTTAATCACAGAGAGGGTTTATTTTTAAACTAATACTTTAAAATGCTAAGTCATTTATGGAAAACTTTTACTGCATGCTAAGATTATTTTTAACTCTTTGATCCCACGAAAAGTAAAAAGATACCATAATTAATATACAAAAAGCGTGTACAGAGCACAGTAAGTGAGTGTGTCTGTGTGTGTGTCTGTGTGTCTGCCACACAGTAAGTTAGGAGGAAATTAACTCACTTTGCAAGGAAGCACTACATCTTCCCCCATTTAAGGGGGAAAAAGGCTTCTCTTTTGATCCACGCACGTTAATTTTTTTCCTTTGTATTTGCTACATATGTACATTTATATCTATGCATGTCTAATTTTTAAACAAGTGTAAAAAAGCAATCTGGCACAGATATGCTTATTTGTGCCTTAAAACCCTTTGAATTAATAATACCTTTCACTTTGCACTGGCAACAAGTCTGAAGAACACGCATGGTCAATTAACATGGCTCAGCTTAAACTGCACCAGTACTCTCCTTATGAGCTTTCAGAGGATATGCTTCAGTCCCATATTCAAAAGCCTTTAACCTACTTAGGCTCTTAAGTCCCACAATACTTCACACAGTGGGACTGAGAAGTTGGCACTTCTGAAAAAAAAAAAATAAAATCCACCCCCAAAACAAAACCATGTTTGCCTATGTCTACATAAAATTAAGCAACAGTAGTAATTTAAGTTTTGAAGGGGAAAGACATGTAATGGCACACTAAGGGTCTATTAAATTTAAAAAAAAAAAAAAAAAGAAAATTACTTTAAGCACTTTCAGATGGTTCTCCTGCTACCAGCCTCACCATTTTTAATGACTACTTTCCTATTCTAAAATGGTTTTGTCTGTCTCATAACCATGTGAATGACCCACAGGAACAACACAAACTTAATAACTGAGCAACTGCCTATTCTAGGGAAGCAGTGAGAGTGACAAAAAAAAAAAGTGCTGTCACATACCTAAAATAAACCCACTAATAAAAAAAAGTTTTCCTCAAAATTTGTTTATAAATTGAAACTTGAATCCCTACCCAGTCCCACGACTCCAACAGTGGTTCACCACTATACTGCATTTTACAAGATGAGATCTTAAGTGTTAATCCCAATAGCTGCACATGCACACAAATGCACGACAGAGGTTTATAAAACAAAAGACCAAAAAATGTGTGCACAAGTAACAATTTCTGTACTGGTTTCATTACCCAAGTATACAGATACCCTCCTAAGTATGAGCAGCCGAACATTCACCTCTCTTGTTCTCCAGTACATCATGCTTACGCCCTCACAAGCATGTCAGAACTCCCGGTTTGCACTGATGCTGATGAGTGCAAAAACCTTTCACACGGGCACCCACAAGGATTTTCCCCAAGGTTTTCTATGGGTCATCTTCTCCCCTGTTCTCCCTCAAGTCACCACATGCCATTTGGTCCAAAGCAATGACACAACTGGACCCCAAACTGCCACCACCTACCCCGCTACACTTCTCATTACCAGTGGCAGGACCTTGCAAAGCAGTACTATGTTTGCATTACTGACTGCAGAAGCAGATCTCCAAATTCCTTCTCCGGATAATATATATTGGTCTCATTCAGTAAATTCCATACATTTGTGAAAACTTGAGGGAAGCCTCTAGCACTACTGCAAGAAAAATCAGGAAAATACAGAAACAATTTGGACCTGAGTAACAAGTCAAATATGCCAACTGCCTCTACTGAAGCAAATGTATATCATTAAGTAATTATACTTAAGCATCCATAAAATTAAGCACACTATCTATCCCCTATTTTATCTTCTTATCTCGAAACAGTCACAACACGCACTTCCATCAACCCAAATTGGGCCAAAATGAGGTAGAACGTTATTATTGGGAGCGCTGCATCTGTCTCCACCGCTCCTTTCCCACAGTAGTTAAGGATCCCGACACCTTTCTCCATATCCAGACCACAAGCTGCGGGAAACAGCACATTCACAGGGAAGCGCTACAACGCATTCTGGCTTTTCCTTTTAACTCTCCTTACCTCGCTGAAAAGGCAGTTTACTCCCCCAGAATAAATCACTACTTTCATATACACGACCCAAGACAAAAAAAAAATCTTCAGCATAAACATCCCGCGTCCACTTGGAACATCCCCACTCATCCGCACACCAGACAGCGGTGCGGGCGTTTATTTCCAGGCCTGCGAGCCCCGGGCAGGAGCCGTACGACCACAGGAGCTACGCGACGTAGTAGAGCACGCTGGATACGGGCAGGCATATTTGAATTCAAACGGCTTATTTTGACACCAGCCACATTCCTGTCAGATAAACACGGCCTCGGCGCGCTCGCGGCTCCAAAATAACAACCTGTTTTAACTGAAGAGGAGCGACACAATACATTTTTTATTTCCTGACCAGCGGGTGGACTCCGAAGGCACTAAAGATCCTGTCATCCTCCTGCACACTTCAGGTTACTCCTCAGCTTCGTGTGTGCATCTGGGGCCGCACTGTTCCCTTTCCAAAAAAAAAAAAAAAAAAAAAAAAGCCCACCTACAATCTGAGCGCAAGCCCCTTACCCCAGTTTACCTCATTAGATAAAAATCACAATTAAAAAAAAAAAAAACCCAAAAAACAACAAAACCCACCCAACAACAAAACAAAAAACCGCAACCACCGAGCCAACAACCTTCCCGAGGCTCTCGGAACAATGCAGATATTAAACCCGCCGCCATCCATCTGCACAGCAACTCCCCCTGCGAGTCCCTTCGTTAATCCGCTTCCTTGCCATCGCTCTCCCACACACACCGCCGCCGACATTTGCCCCCCCCCCCCCCCCCCCCCGCACCCCCTCACTCACCCGCCATCCTTCCCCGCTCCATTTTGGAAGGCCTTTCCTTCCCTTCCCTCCCCCCACCCCCCCCTCCCGAGCCCACCCGCAGGAGCCGCAGCCCGTTCGCCCCGCCGCCGGCCACACACGCCCCGCCGCGGCGGGGGCACAGCCGGCGGCGGAGGCCGGCGAGAGCCCGGGGGCAGCCCAGCCGGCCCCGCCACCGCCCCGGCCCCGGCGCCGGCTGCCTCGGCCCCGCCATGTAACGCGGCGGCCGGAGGGAGCCCGGGGCGGCGGCGGCGATGCCTTGGGCTGCAGCCCCGGCGGCACCTGGGGCGTGCGTGCCGGCGGCGGCCCGCGGCGAGGCGAGGAGAGGAGAGGCGGCCGGGCCGAGGCAGCCCGCACTCACCCAGCAGCAGCAGCTTCAGCTCCCGGCGGGCGTCCCGCTTGTCCCGGCGCAGCTGCCGCTCGATCTCGTCGTTGATCCGCCGGGCTTCCTTGGCTTCCTCGCTCAGGCAGCACGCCATGATGGACTCCAGAGTCATTCTTCCTAACTGGTTCAGACACAACCCCCACCCCCCCTAAAATCGCACGCACACCACACACACACACACACGCACCCCGCCGCCGCACCGGCCCCGGGGGGCACAGGCGCTCTCTGCCCGGGAGCCCCCGCAGGGCGAGCGCCGGCAGCTGCCTCGGTGCTACACAGGGGCTAGGAGAAAAGAGGCAGGGCCGCTGGCGGCGCGGATCCCCGCTCCCCGCTGCGGCTGACACCCGCCGCTGCCAACTCCTCCTCTCCTCTAAATCATGCACCGAACAACATGGAAACATCCACCGCGGCGGCAGCAGCAGCGCTACCCAGCCCAGCCGAGCCGCTCGCCACCGCCGCCCCTCGCTGCTCCCCCTTTCCCTCGCCGCCGCCCGCAGCCAACGCGGTCCCCGAGCGTCCCTGGCGGACGACAACCCCCACCGCCCTCCGACGCGACCACCCCACCCCCTGTGGAAACGCTAATGCCCGCTAATCCCTCCCCTCGGCCCGCACACACATTTCCCTGCCGCTCCCCGTGGCCCCCCCCCCCCCCCCTCCCCGGGAGCGGCGAGCCCCGGCTTGCGCCCGGCGGGAAGCGCTTCCTCACGGCCGACCCTCCTTCCCAGCGCGGCTGCGGCGAGGGGGCCGCTCGCCCCTCTGGCGGAGAGAGCCGCTGCCGGAGCGCCGCCGCGGCTCGCCCCTGCCCTGCCAGTAAGGACGGGGCGGGGGGGGGAGGGAGGTTGGGGAGGGGAGGGAGGTGGCGGAAAGCGGGTGTCGGAGAACCGCCGGGGGGGAAGAGGAGGCAGGCAGGCAGGCAGGGGCCGGGCTCGCCCGGCTTTTCAATGGCTCGGCTCCGCGGGCGTGGTGAGGCAGAAATATGGCGGACCGTCTCTCCCGCTCTCCCCCCCGCGCCGCCGCACGCCGGGGGCGAGCGGCCGCGGGGCGGGGGGGGGGGGGGGGGGGAGAAATCAGCTCCCACCTCCTCCTTCCCCCGCCATGCCGCCCCCAGCCGGGTCCGGCGCCCCACGGCCACCCCCCCGGCACCCCCCACCCCTTCGCCCGCCCTGCGGCGGCGGCGGCGGAGGGGAGGTGGGGGGGAGAGAGAGGGAGAGCGGGCGGGCGGCTTCTCACACCAAATGGCCGCGAGGGACGCAAGGCGGCCCCGCCGTTCGTCCTGCGGGGCAGAGCGCGCCCGGGTGCGCTTTCGCCGCCTTTGTTGTTTCCCGTCGGGGAGACACGTTTTTATCCCGTGCCCGTCCTCGGGGAGATGACTTGGGTCGGCAGGGACCGGGGGAGGGGGAGGCGGCGGGGAGCCGAGGAATGGAGGAGGGGGGGAGGAATGTGACACCTGACAGGCGGGAAGGGGAAGGGAGGGCAGCAGCACCTTCCCCACCTTCAGCCGGCACGGCAGCGCCGAGCGGGACGCCCCGACGCCGCCGGGGCGCTGGGCAGTTTTGACGCCCGCAGCCCCGAGGCCCGGCCCGGGCGGCTCTGGCCCGGCCCAGGGCGACGCCAGCGCAGCGGCGGCGGGACCCTTCCCCCGCCACCGGTACACCGCCCGCGCTTCACCGCGCTGCCGCCGTCCCGGGCAACCCCCGGCCCCGGCCGCGGCCTCCCTCGCCTGCAGCCCCCAGCCCCGCTCCGGCGGCCCCCCCGGGGTGGACGGCGCAGGGTTGGACTGGGACCTGCTTTGACGCAGGCTCTGGTTTATGGCGGGGTGAGAAGCTCCTCGGCAAATCCCCCCACCTGCCCGTCGTTTCCCCGCCTCCCTACTGAACTATTTGGCATCTGGGAACGTTGCAACGGTTGGGGGTTTTTTTTTTGGGGGGTGTGGGGGGGAAGCTGGTACTCGCCTTCGGAGCGGGTAGGGGGGGGCGCATGGCTCTCCCTCCCCCAGCACCCGTCCTTCCCAGCACCTCCTGCCGTCTGCTCTGAAATGCGTGTGCCCGGTCTTAAAACCCCGCGTAGGTACTGGCAATGCCAATTAAGTAGGGTCCGGCATAAGACTAGGAGGGGGAATAAAAAATGAGAACAAAAGAATCAGGAAAATAATGCAGCCAATCAATTTTGGGGGCATGAAAGTTTTTTTTTTTTTCATTTACCTTTCAAAAAAAACCAAAACACCCACCCACGATTTCCACGTAGTTCTATCTAGTATCTATGTATAAAAAAACAGTTAATAGAACTTGGAATCTTTTTTATAATTACATTTCTTTATGCCAATAAATTGAGTTTTAGTCAAAATTGTGTAATCCCAATTATTAATCAAAAATTGTATTTCATTCAAACCATCTTCTCTATTTTAAAACCTATATGTACGCAGGTATATCTGTGTATTTATCTATGTCTTTTGGTCCCAGATTAATGCGTTAATATTAAATCCAATAAAGATTTCTAAAGATTGAATTACAGGGCCAGCTTACGTTAAAATGTGAGTAGGTAATGAAAGGGAGGGAAAAAAAATTTCTTCCTGAAATTAATTCTCAACGTACCAGAGTTTTCTTCTAAAAGCCGTGGGCCAAAAGGGTGAAGATGGGTGCACGGTACAGGTCACAAGAGATGCTCGATGGATGTGCAACTGTTTTGTGCCTGGAACACTGGTACACGGAGTTCAAGTCCGCAGTTCATGATCTTCTGCCATCATCTCTAGAGAAAGGGTACGAATGGGTCGACAAATTTGCAACCTTTGGGTGAACTGTATGAAAATCCCCCCACAAATTGAGGGCGCAGCGGTTCTATTGAAAACTACATACCTCAGACAATGCTGTAACATTCCCCAGTAGATGAAGTCTGACTCAACTTTCTTAACCAGCTTTTTTATATGCTCAGTGTAGAAGGCATGAACACAGTGTGTACCTCAAATGCAGAACTGTCATTTAATTTTGCATTTTTAAAGAGAAAAGACACCCCAGGGACCGTAAATTTAATGTGTATGTACTGCTCCCATTGACATCATTGGATTTTAAATCTCCACTGAATAAATATCTTCAGATTTTTAATGGATGAGCCATCTAGTCCTGAATCTGGCATCAGCAGATAGCCATTACACACGGTTTTACCCGTTTGCTTTGTGACTTAGTGGAAATCAGAAGAACCCCCATTATGGACAATTACATGATAATAAAGCTACGAGGACATTTCTTTCCAGCCCTCATCTCCATAATGGTTGGCTTTTGTTGTGAAACATGAAACATCCTTTATAAATATTTTATTATAATGAGAACTATCAGTAAATGACAGACACCATTATTGCCCATACAGATAATTATTATCCATAGATACTATCCATACTGTTACCTAATCCTGGGCAGATACTTCCTGATAAGCCTCCCCTGTAGCATTAATAGTCTCGTATTCCTCTATCCAAGTAGTCTCCAGTGCACGGCTCATGGCAACCCCGTAGCCTGTGAGACGTTTTAACGTTTCTCACTGCCACGGGAAATTAGAAGTTAAAAGTGAGACTGACAGAGGGAGCAAAGTATGATATTAAACACCCTGCATCTTCGGTGTTCTTCCTCAAAAGCCAGCAAAGATTGGGAAACCACCACTCTGTTTTATCATCCCCATATCGTTCTTTACACTGATCTATCCCAGTTTTTCATTTCTTCCTTCCATATGCCCAAAGATATTTATTATCACTCTCCTCTGTCTCTTCTGCTTGAGATAGGTTTTCTGTGATGTTTTGACAGATTCTGAACAGGATCTGAGCTTGGTACTCACATGACAGTAAAACAGCAGATCACATATAGCAGCATCGCAGGATTTTCGTAGTTAGTCAGCATCCCATCTTCAGCAGTGGCATATCTGGCAAGTGCTTTTTGATTGCCATTGTGCATGAGGAAGATGTTTTCATGGCGCTATGCACAAGAACATCTCAGCCTTGTTGGTGAGTACTTACAGTTAATTTAGAGGCTGTCAGTATGCCCGAGTAGAGCAAATTATCCTTCCAAGATGCCATCCTAATCAGGTTTGTGTTGGTTTGGTTTAAAAAAAACAAAACACAGAACAACAAACAAATTGTATCTGCTGGTTCTCTACTGTTAAATGAATAACATCCAGTATTTGCAATTTCCTTCAACTGATAAAATCAGTTTGTTCCAGTATGTGTTGTTTTGACAAATCACCTTCTGAAAGTTTCCCAGTGTTATTTATTTCAAAGTAAGAGCTGTCTGCCACAGTCCTAAGGTACGGACTAATGACTAGGGAAGGGTTAAAAAAAAAAAAAGCATTTGTTCATTTGATTTATATGATTTTTAACATAAAAATGTATATTTCCTTTTAACTATTTGCCTATTGAGGTTCTTATTGATGACTTATTTCTGAAAAAGTGCAAGAATGGCTCAGTATTCTTTTGTTCCTCAAATGCTCTCATGATCCTACTAGTTTTTTCTGTCAACATCACGTTCTGTGGAGAAGCACGTATGTGCAGCATCACTGCCATACACACCACACACATTATAGCACAATACGGCATGCTATCAAAAGCCTCAGCATTGTTTCGTGTTTTCCTTTGTAGCCTCAAGTACTAGAGACTCCTTTTTCTTCATGAGTTGCCTTTATTAACACGTGGGCTCAGGTGTTTGCCAAAGCTTACAAAATTCCAGTGGGAGCTCTTCACTACAGCCCCTGCTGCAGCCTCAGTGGGTGGCCATGCGATGTCCTGTCCCACCAGGGCAATGCCAGGCGGAAAGCGAAACGGAGTGGACGAGGAGCTGCCTTGAAGGCGTTGCTTGCCGGGCGTGCGGTGTGTGGAGGTGGACTCCATGCACCACGCCTGCACCCTACAGACCTGTACAGCTCTACAGAGCATGCCAAAGAAGAAGGAAAGCCGGTGCATGTGCGTGTGTGTGCACACATGCGCGTACAACTAACGGCAGAATTCACTTCTCGAGGAACGATGATCCCCCACCACCACGTCCACCGCTTGCACGCAGGGACACAGCTCCCAGCCCCGGCTCACAGTTCCAGAAACCGTCCTGAGGGGATGAGAGAACATTCTCCGTAAAATAACACCCCATGGCCTGCTGTTGCTCTCCAGATGTCTGTGCTGACAAGCAGTATGTTGCGCTCAGGGCTGGATGAAATCTTGTCCAGAGCTTACTCATCCTCCGTCTGGAGAGGGCAGGCAGAGTCTGAAGGGGAGGGAAAGTGCCACGGCAGCTGCAGGGACAGGAGTGACACAGAGGCCCCCTGCTAGGTGCTGTGGGTGACACGGCCCCTGTCAGCAGGGCACCTTTGTCGGTGAGATGGCTGCTGCAGGCGGCGGGCCTCAGGGTGCTCACAGTGCAGGCATGTGGGACAGAAGAGGCAGAGGGAGACTTCTGCCCACCATCACCCTGCGGTTCCCTCCCCTGCCCTGCACCATCTCACCCTCAGTCCTCTCTTCTGCCGGCCCTGGCCCTCACCACCTGATTTAACTCCTCAACTCTGCATGGAACTGTTCGGTTTTATTGGTTTTTTTTCCTGATTTAGTTTGCTGTTGGTTTAAAGAATTGTGTTGGCTTCCCAAAGGTTCAGATGACCCTTCGAGCCTGCTTGAAGGGAAATGGCCAGTAGGCACAAGGACCACCCTTTCCGTGGCATAAGCTGCTGGACCAGCTGCATCACCCAGCTGTTCCCATGTGGTCTGCGCAGGTCTGGTGAAACGGGATCATAAATTCCAGCCCTGAAAAAAACCCAACAGTTGACATAGTCATGTGACACAAATTAAAACATTAGATTCATAGAATGGTCAGAGTAGGAAGGGACCTCAAAGATCATCTGGTTCCAACCCTCCTGCTATGCACGGTGCATGGAGGTGGACTCTGTGCAGCGCGCCTGCACCCTACAGACCTGTACAGCTCTACAGAGCATCCCAAAGAAGAAGGAAAGCCGGTGCATGTGTGTGTGCGTGCACACCTCCCACTAGACCAGGCTGCTCAAAGCCCCATCCAGCCTGGCCTTGGACACTTCCAGGGATGGGGCATCCACAGCTTCTCTGGGCAGCCTGTTCCAGCATCTCACCACCATCAGAGTAAAGAATTTCTTCCTAATATCTAATCTAAATCTACCCTCTTCCAGTTTAAAACCGTTACCCCTTGTCCTATTGCTACACTCCCTGATAGAGTCCTTCCCCATCTTTTCTGTAGGCCCCTTTTAAGTACTGGAAGGTCTCCCTGGAGTCTTCTCTTCTCCAAGCTGAACAACAGCAACTCTCTCAGCCTGTCTTCATAGGAGAGGTGCTCCAGCCCTCTGATCAATGTTTGTGGCCCTCCTGTGGACTGGTATTGGTAGTGTATGAATTGGTATCATAGTACTACAGCAGCTCAGTAAAAAGAGACACTTAAGTGTTCAATATTAGCACCTGTTGTCTCTGTGATGACTTTTGTCCTATTGTTTATCTGCTGTTTTTATCATGAAATGGATACCAATTATATATCCATGCTATCATGTTTGTATTTTTATTATTTGCTAACTACATGGATTAAAATCTCCTCCCAAAAGTTTCAGCAAAGTCTGTGATAAAGTGTTCCTCTCAGGATCTAGTCTGTGGGATAGTATTCCTCCACCCCTGGGACCTATGTTATACATCTGTATTTTGGCAGCATAAGAATGCTGCCATTTCTGTCAACATACCTTTTACGCTTATTGCGTATGTTCCTCACCTTCAAGCACGTTTTTTTCTTTCGGCTTCTTGAATTAGCATTATTTTTTACAAGGCAGCTTTTATTCTTTATTGGGTTTCTATTGTTGTGCAACTCTGAAATAAGTTACCTTTAGCTATTTCATCATGCATTCTTGTTAACCTATAGAGACTTCGTATAATTCTAGTTCATTTGCAGTCAGTAGGACATCTCATGCTTTGCTGGGTTGTAAGTGTTAATAAGATTAGATGTTTGCATTATTTATCTAAGACCTCAAGCATCCTTTTCCGATTCTAACTTTTACTGTTCTCCCACAGTCTGCTCTTGGGTATATGCTACCTAATTCTGACTTCTTTCAAGTTTCATAGTATTGTAACTCCATCATCTTCTGTGGAATTACACTGTTTGTCATCATCATATGCAGTAGTATCAGAGCCTGAGCTCCCTTTAAGGTGTTCAACATACTGATTGTAATGGTGCGAATCCTCCAGTTTGTCCAGCGAATATTTCCTCGTACATCCTCAGCGTTAGTCTAGCCGTTAGAATAATCTGGTAGGCCATCATTCCCACCTTATTTCGTTCTGTGTCACAAGACAGGGAGACAAGAACTACATGGTACCTAGAGAGAGGTAATTCTTTTAGTATTTCTTTGGAAAGCATTATGCATAATTGCTTCCATCACTCAAAGAGTGTATCAGCTGAGGTTATTTTTTTGCAATCCCAAGCATGTCACTAGAAGAACTATGGGTAACTATCTCATTGGCCATAGTTTTATAATGGAAGATGAATCTAAAATCAAAGCACGCCACAATACTTTTCACAACCTGACACCAAAGTGCAGTATGTAGAGTGAAAAATTGCCATCTTGCATTATATCATTTCCCCAGTTAAGTTACCCAAGCAATGCCTTCTCAAAAGATGGGCATGCAGTGAGACTTGGATTTTTCAAACATACTTCTGTATTTCAGTGCAAGCAAAGTGTTCCAACTGGGATCGAGTACTTACAGCACAGAGTGCACTTTATGTAACTGTACATATGAAGTGATCACCACTACAGCAACACCGGAAGTAAAAAACATTTCTATATTGTTCTGCCTGAATAATTCCATAGCAGAGTAAATAATAACTGGATACTCTTGGTGCAATTCCAGTAGATACCACACCCTAGCATTACAAATTCAGGTATCATTCAACATCATAAATCAAAGAGAGTCTGCTATTAGCAAAAGATTTAAAGGGACAAACCATTTGAGTTCTCTCATATTTATATATGTATTTTCACCTGTTGGTCTTAAAAGGTAGCAAACAAAGAAACAAAGGAATATAAATGGGGAAAATTCAGTGTGTTTGTAGTTTGTATGTTGTTGTTTGTATGTGATTGCAGACTGATAATTCACAGCTAGGAAGGTGCAAATACTTCTTTCCACAGAACTTCCATATGTAGTGTTAGAGTATGTAAAATCATGAGACAATGTGATATTTTCCAGTGAGTATGAACAGAAAATAAATACTCCCTTTCATGTAACAGTACTTCTTAAAATTGGCTTTTCAATATGCAATTCAAACACAAATTCACTGCAAGAATTTGGAAGCTTCAGTAATGAATCCCGTACTTTGTATGTGCTTTATATCTTGTATTAATAGGAGCATCAATATCTTTTGCACGTCAGTACCAAATCTCCTAATGAAAAACAAAAGGAAATGTCTGAGTGCTAAATGACATAAGGATAAAAATTGTGACCTGATCAATTGCATTTTTGGATGGGCAATTAAATTATTTTTATTGCTATATATGATTTTATAAAATGATAACAGAAGTCCACCAGGAGACTGTTTCCAGTCTTTATTATTTTAAAGTGAGTGCAGAGAAGAATCTTAAGACAACGACTAATCAATGTCTCCCTTTAAGTGGAAGTACAGTAACAGTGGAGGTATCTTTCTATCTTCATGTGAGAATCCATTAGAAAAGCTTGTAGTACTAAGAAAAAGTGGTCCTCTTTAAGTCTTACGTAAAGCCACCACAAATTCTTGAGGAAAGTAGGATTCCTGAAAATGTATTTAAAATAGCAGAGAAAACTAAGTTGGAAGATAGCAAATAATTGGCTTCCATTTGATACTTTCGCAGGAATTGAGGCATTCAGTTACATAGTGAAGTAAAAATGTGGATTGTATTGTAAACTTCCGTTTATAACTGTAGTTATAACTTTAGTTATATAAATGTAGTTACAACCATAAGACAGTGAGGTAGTATGTTGCCTAAGCCAGTACAGGATGATTTGTGAACCTGAACTTGGGCAGAAATGGAAAAAATTCTCAGGCCTGAGACTCACAGCTCATGCTAGTAGTGCAGTGATTGCTATATATTAGCCAAGTTCCCCTGCACTTAACATTGAATTTAGATAGTGCTCTATTCTCTTAAGGAGACTGGTGTATCTACAATAATATTTGAGGCAATTATGGAAATTCATCAGCAGGGAAAAGGATAACACAGCTGGTTTCATTTGTCTGAAGAGGCAGAAAGACTTTTCAACGCTTACAAAATGCTGCTTTGGACGTATACAGAGAGCTCTGTAGAGTGCTGAGATGGTTTGAATACATAAAAACATTTTATTACACTGGTGTGAGTATAACAATGAAGCAGGCTGTCAGGGTGCTGTGTTTCTAGTAGCCTGCTTCCTAATCCGGTTATATTTTGAATTTTGGCTTTGCATTACCTTACATGAATCTAAATAAAAATACTATGAAATTTTGTATTTGTTTTGGTGGTTATATATTTAAAAAGATTGCAAGAAGTTAATTCTTTACTCCAAAGTAAAGACTGTTTAATGGATCTACAACTTTGAAGAGACTGGGAAATCTTCTGAAGAATCAGTGGTTAAATTTTAGGTTGGATACTGAGAACAATTCTAGCTATATTTTGAATTACATTGCACGTTCAAACCTCTTGTATTTGTAGGGGAAAACTTTTTCTATTAATATGTGCTTATGCTAAGAAACTAGTCATGATTCTGTGAGATTTACCGGGAAAAAAAGCGTTGAGCTCCCCCTGCTGTTACACTGCATGCAGACAACTGGGAAACCTGGATTTTGTTCTGATGAGTAAAACGTTAGTCAGGTAAAAGAAACATTTTAACAATAAAGAAGTACCATTTTTCAGTTTGTGGTAATGTGCTACTAGCAGTGGAGAGAACTAGAGTATTTAATTTGTTTTCCAAGTATTTAGTATTCTCAGTTTTCTTGGCATTTATAGCATAATGTGCATGAGCATATATACCTTGACATATAACAGTCTTCCAAGTTCCCTGTGCAAAGCTAGAATTTAGTGTTTGTGCATGCATAAAATGAATCTTGTTCCTTTTCTTGTTCCATGTCCATGAAGAGACTCCTGGATACTAAAGAAAAAGGGTACATTTTCTTATGATTATTTCTTTTTGCTGTAAGGAATTACATGTTGACAATTGTAAATTCTGAAGCTTATCTCTGTTTTGCGATAGTAATCTGACAACACGTATGTGCACATGGATGCCTGAAGGATGCTGATTACTTTATGAGTCAGTAATGCCATTGCCTGCAGATGCTTTGCTTAGAAATCAAATCAATTAAGACTGAGCCATTGGGTTCGACTGAGAACAAGGTAGAGTTTATTCCTCCGAAAGGAATGCTTAGCTATGCCACACAGCTAAAGAGAAATTAACATGGGTATATTTTTGGCATTGCAAGGTGGAAAATCAGAGAAAGAAAAGAGAAAATTAGGAAATACACACCAATAGATACTTCCTTTGCCTTCAGGCAAGGCAGTATCTCTCTGTCTATATGCACCACTGATACTTTTTTTTCACAGATACACGGAGGCACCAAAAAAGGCATACAGAGAAGAAATGAAAAGGTGCTGCTGAATTGTGTGCTTGGCAGTGCACGTGTTGCACTGCACGTTGCTAACCAGGGACTCTCTCTTTCTCCTCCCTTCATTCCCCCATATGTTTTTACCTAGGCGCACACTTACGTGAAATCAGAGAGACTCCGAAGCCGTGGCACGCCAGTATTGTATTGCAGGGATACCATGGCTTCCAGTGAAGAAACTCTTAACAATGTGAGTTGCATTTCCCTAGAATCGCTTATCTACATAGATATTTTCAAAAGTAGTTTGTGCTTTGGCATTAACGGGCATTGGCAGAAATACGCCTGGTTTTTTGTGTGAATCCTGATGAGCTGTTCGCCTCAGGCAGGGTTCAAGGTAGGACATTTGCCCAGGACTGTTAATTTTCTGGCATTATGTAAATTTTAATTTTATTAAGTTTTGTTAGCTATATTTCTTAAATTTGGGAAAGGCTTTTTGGCTCTACCCCCTGCCCCTTTTGTTGTGTCAGTTTATTACCAAAGTTGAGGGTTGAATATCCAGTCTCAGCGGTCAAAGGAGATTTTATGGGTGGAGGCAGAAGTCTGCCCTATTTCCAAGTAGCTGGAAACCCAATCTAGAAGTCAAACATAACGTCGAAATAAAGAAAAGTTAGTCGGTTATTTACTTCTGGAGAGTCAAATGCATTTTATTCAGTTGTAATGCAATTTCACTTTGTAAAGCGTGCGCTAGAATGTTGTCATGCTGCTGTTCATGTGACAGACTCTGCAAATTCAGGACCCATAGGTATAAATCGCAACAAATACATGCACACAGATATCAGAAGGAAGCCAATGACTTTATGTCGGTGATACCGCTGTTTCTACATGTATTGTGGATGAAAAGACAAACCAGAATGACGCTTTAGCTTCAGTTCAGGGTGAGATACTGTTTATTCCTCCAAAAGCTCCAAGAGGGAACTGAGGCAGATGTCGTGTTTGAACATCTGTTTGCTTAGCAAATGCACAAAATGTTACATGAATTCGTCTACGTCTTTTCTTACATATAAAGCCTTACTTTCTTTTCTCGGCTGTTTGGTGACCACGAAACTTTGTAAGTATTTACTTAGGGCTCACTTTTAACCTAGACTACAAATAAATGGCTAAAACTGGTGAAAGAGAAGCCCGGTGGACATACTGAAAACCAGAATTTGGCTCCTTATGTAGTTTCTTGCACAATGTACCTAGCAGCAGTGTTTTTCATGGGAAAAATATCCCCTTAGGAGCCTGGAAATCTAAATGCTTCAGAGCAGTCACCTTTAATGTTCCCCTTTTAAGGTTTAGTTCAACTGTGCATTGCACATCGTTTGGGTTGTCGTTTTGCAATTTGCTTGGAAAAAGCTTAAGGCATACTGTAAGAATTCATTCAGTGCCTACCAGAAACATCATACTTCATTTCTTTGCACAGAAATGGCAGTGTCGCTGTTACCCTGTTACGGGTAATTATAAATGGCTACCCTTCCCCTTCACTTCCTGATGTTCTTTGAGTTGCACATGTATTCTGTTTTTAATGACCTCAAATGAGTTGGCATATCGATAAAAGGGCATAAGCATGAGTCAAAATTACCCTAAATGTGTTCTGGCATGCATACCAATGATACGAACACCAGTTCAAGATTTTATGCATCATGACTAGGTTTTGGGGTGGTTTTTATTTGTTAGAAGTAACCAAATAATGGATGGAGAAACATGAGAACATAAATATATCATTTTATCAAAATAACATGGAAGTTGAATTTAAATTTATAATCTCTAAAGGAGGGGGGAAATGGATATAGCACTGTGTAGTCCTCTACCCTTCAGACACTGACTTTTTCTATTCGATTTTCTTTGTTTTACTGATTTCTTGACTGTTTATCTTTTTATTAATTGAGCGCTTCAGTGTGTAAATTATGGGTAAAGACAGGAAGTAATGCAGGCAGTAGTGAAGTTGCTGTGTCAGCTTTTTTTGCCTTTAAGCTGTTGTAAAGAAGATCACGGTATGTATTTGCTTTACTGAACCAACTGCTGACAACTTTATTTGTCATATGCTAAGCCCTGTGTTACATTGTCTTTAAAAAAGCAGTGTAATCTGTAGCATGGTCAAACTTAGAATCTAAGTCCCAAATTTATCTTTTTTCAACTACACGTATCAGATGTTCTGAAGAAAAATGTTACCTCTTCCGACAGACTTTGCCTCTCCGCAGATGCAAAGAATGTAACATGTATAAGTCATGTCATTGTTCCTTTTCTTCCACCAACACCAGATTCTGAGAAAACTGTCAGTTCTAAGGTACAGTGAAATAACAAACTTAATTGCAATTTTCAAATCCAAAACATCACTGTTGCCATTAGAAATTATTTATGAAATATAAAACCAGAGGAAATAAAAGTAAATCTTTTATAATGTTAATGGTGGCATTTAGTTTTCTTTTTCATTTGATAAATAAAAAGTGCTATTCAGTGTGTTAAGCAAGCAGTATACAAAGCTTAGTAGACGAACAGTGTTCAGGAAAAATGTTTGGTGTGTATTTCAACAAGAAAATCCTGAAGCCAAAATTTATATTCTTTATTCTTCTTTTTTTTTTTTTTTTTTAATGTAATATCAGGTACTCAGTCAGACTCCACTGAATCTGTTTGTAAAATGTCACACTTTGTTCCCCTTGACTAAATAACAACTTTAACTTAATAAATGACTTAATGGTTAGACCCTAAATGTAATTAAATCAAAACAAAACAAATGAGAATTTAGAGACATGAATGATTGGCACTCTATGTATACGTTGGATGATATTAGAAAAAGGTATAGAGAGAAATGGTGGAAGAATATTACTTATCTATCTGTCCTGATACATGAGAGAGCATAGACATTGTCTTTTGGATCACATTTCCTTGAATAAAGAGATTCAGTAGGCATTGAATAAGAACAGCAGGATTTAGTATTTTAATATGAAATATATAAAATTGTTAATTACCATGACTTAAACTCACAATTTGGTGGTTTTTTTGCTGAAAGACTAGTTATTTCATCAACACCTTCGAGGAATATGTCACAATCATAGGCTTAAATTCAGCTAAAAATTCCACATGACTAGAAATATTTGTCTCCGCAGAAAATTCTTTCAGAAACTGAGGCCTAACAGATAGATTTGTCACAGGTCAACAGCAGTGAAATGAAAATCCATGTTGAAACAATCCAAAGCCTACCGGGGGTTCTGGAGATGAAGAAATAGTTAAACTGTCCATTTAGGCATTGTGGTGCAGTATTACAGGAAGTTGCAAAGATAAAACCCAGAAGATTAAAAACAAGTGAGGGACTTCCTTTTATAGTGTGTGAGTTCACTTTTGTGATGTGGTATAACAGTGGAGAGATGTACCCACTAGTCAGTTCTTTGCATCTCACCCAACAATGAAGAAGTAATCATATTGTAGAATCGAACAGGAAGTCAGAGGCAGAAAACATATTGTGCAATGAGAGATTTTTTTAAAAGGTTGTAAGATTTTCCTTTTATTTGAGGCAACAAGTGCTAGTGTGCTAATTGTAAGTGGTTTTTGTAGCACTCAGTTCAATCATTTTTCAGCTTAAATGAGAACAGATTTCCATCGGTCCTTAGAATCAGTTCCCTGAATGCAGTCTAAACGTTGGTCTGAAATTTGTGGATCACACAAATCAGCAAATATCGATTCATTCATACAAGTGATTAATTTATTTACTTTCCCAGATAGCTTTCAAAAAGCATAATTTATTGTTTTTTTCAGATAAGTGATTGGGGAACTCTCACATACTGCAATTTCCAATAAATTGACTATTTGCAAATCTCCTTTTGGAGGTCCTTTACGTTATTATCCCGGTAAGTAACAAAGTGTACTCTAAGAATTAGAAGTCTGATTCATATGCTTATTCACATTACAAGTACGTTTCACCAAATCTTTTTAATCTCATAATGACCAGATTTATTTACAACATAATTTATAAATTCAAGATCATCATCAGTGCTCACGTTCTAAGCACTTTTGTCTGTTTATTAACATGTTGTTAAATAAGCCTGAATTTTTCCAGAGAAAAAAAAAGTTAGCTGATCTTTGCACATAGGCCGAGCTTTATTTGGGGTTCTGTGCTTTCATTATTTTAACAGCTGCAAAATATGAATGTGCTGGTTATCTTAAGCACTGTCATTATGCCCATCCTCATAAAGTTTCTGCTAGACTCTTCATAGGTGACCTTAAGGTGGTAGTGTTGTACACAAAAAAGTTAGGTAAAATTCTGTAGTATGTCATATATATTGGTACTTATGCTTAAGTTTCTCTGTGGAGTTCAGAATTCTTCTCATGAAATCACCTTCCTTTTCTACCATTCTGACTTCCAAGAAATAGTTCAGCAAATGCCGCATAACACGAAATACCATCTGTTCTGCACTGGGTGAAGTGAGAGCGAGCTGGTGCAGGGACCTTTCTGGATCTCAATAAGAAATGCCCAATAACAAATGCCTTAATAAGGTAACTACTTCAAAAAGACAAAGAGGAGGACTATGGATAGTGAGCAATATCTTACATCCCTTCAGGTGGGAGAAGGACCTGGGGGTGCTGATTGATGAGAAGCTCAACATGAGCCAACAATGCACGATTGCAGCCCAGAAGGCCGACCATATCCTGGGCTGCATCAGAAGAAGTGTGGCCAGCAGGTCAAGGGAGGTGATTCTGCCCCTCTACTCTGGTGATACCCCACCTGGAGTACTGCATCCAAGTCTGGAGCCCCCAACATAAGACAGATGTGGACCTGTTGGAGCGTGTCCAGAGGAGAGCCACGAGGATGATCCGAGGGATGGAGCACCTCTCCTATGAGGAGAGGCTGAGAGAGTTGGGACTGTTCAGCCTGGAGAAGAGAAGACTCTGGGGAGACGTTATAGAGGCCTTCCTACAGGAGAGCTGGAGAGGGACTTTTCACTAGGGCATGTAGTGATAGGACGAGGGGGAATGGCTTTAAACTGGAAGAGGGCAGGTTTAGATTAGATATTAGGAAGAAATTTTTCACTCTGAGGGTGGTAAGGCACTGGCACAGGTTGCCCAGAGAATTTGTGGAAGCTCCATCCCTGGAGGCGTTCAAGATCAGCCTGGATGGGGCTTTGAGCAACCTGGTCTAGTGGGAAGTGTCCCTGCCTATGTCAGGGGGGTTGGAAGTCAACCATTCTATGATTCTGTGATTCTATGATTCTATGATTCTATGATTCTATGATTCTATGCTGGGCACCCCCTGTTCATGCAGCATCCAACAGAGCCCTGATGGATTTTCCCATGGCACGCTGCACAGAGCAGATCCTGTCCATGGGGAAAAACTCTCCCTTTCGGTCATTCGAGGTCACGTATAATTTCTTTACAAGAAAACAGCTCTGTTCCTAAAGGATGTTCTCCTGAAACCTCGTGCACTGTTAGATAAGGGCAAGGACATGCCGGAGGTGTAATCGCAGTGCTGAGCAGCAGCTGCCCATGGGCTCCTCCAGCACCATACAGGGGTTGGATCCGTCCCGTGGCTGAGGGAAGCGTGCAGCATGGCACAGCACAGCCTAGCCTGAAGGCCATGCCGGCCGTGCCGTGCCTGCCCAGGTTAGCTGTGGTGTACAGTGGTCTCCCGGTCAGGATAAATATATTCCACCCCTTGATTCACATATAGTTGACCTTTCCCAAATATGTGGTATAATTTACAGGTTGTATTGATAACATATGGGCTTCTCAAGTACAAGTCCCAGTAGAGCAGACATGGCCTGTTCAAGATTACCAACTCCTCAAGTACAATGTCTTCCGCAAGGCTCCCAATATAGCCTCTTCTTCCACTCTTTTCAAAGCAATTGTGTGGCTCGTTTAGTCATCTGTGGTACTTAATGAACAAGTAGACCAGCTAAACAAAAATGGTTGATTTTTGCTTCCACTTTGTGGTCTTATTAGAGACATAGCTCTCCAAGATTCATGAAGACATTTGTTTTTCACCTTAGATCATTCACAATGTTTCTGTCCTCTATGTCACGTAAAGTACAATTTAATTGCAGTTTTAATTCAATTTTCCTGCTACTAAAGTACCCAGTTAATCTTTTTCTTTTACCTTTACGAATGCTATGCCTCTCTCTCTTCCTTTTACAAATGGAAAA
Organism: Pluvialis apricaria; assembly: GCA_017639485.1. Classification (NCBI taxonomy): domain Eukaryota; kingdom Metazoa; phylum Chordata; class Aves; order Charadriiformes; family Charadriidae; genus Pluvialis; species Pluvialis apricaria. The sequence continues at coordinate 42,484,011 of CM030044.1, forward strand.
AACCACCTCCACAGTCCCCACAAAAGCTTCATCAAGTCCTTCCTCGAGGCTTACATCTGATATACTACTTAACAGCTGACCATGCTGAGAACTGCCAGTTCTAGCAGTGAGCTGAGAGTACTGTTTGTTACTAGAATTCTGTGTTATAAACTGTAGGCCTTAGTTTGCTTTATCTCTGTTACCTCTGTTACATTCCATTTTTGTCTTCATCGCCCCGTTTGGCCGCTTTGTTCACGTTGCATCGCGTTGTATTAGTACCAGACCTGCTTTGCAATGCATGTGGACAGACAGCAATCAGCTGTTTAGGAGTGTATTTCCTTTTTTCTGTAATTCTATTTAGTGTCTAGTACATCGGGATTCCAGTCCTAACTGATAGTAGCTGTAAGAGAAATACATATGGGACGCCCTGTGTGCTAATGTAGGCATTTCAACAATACAAGGTCTCTCAACAGGTACATTCTCTTCTCCCTGCCATGGCCAAGCCCTCTCTGTATTCATGTATACCACCTCAACAGGAGTACAAACTGAATTCAGAGAAAACTTCAGCCGTGCTGCAAATAAGAACAGAACAGCTCTTTTAGCAGTTGTAAATGCGTCACTATTAGTAAAATGTCACCATCAATTAGCAGATACGACTTGTTTGACTGAGGACATTGTTTCCTTGGTCAGCATTTAGGATCTGTTTTGCTTCTGGCTGTCCATTTTTGGATTTCCTTTTAGCACCTACCACCCTCAAAACCTCTAACAAGCTTTCTCCTTTGAAGGACCATATTCAGTAGACTCAGTAGTTCTGTGCAATACCCTCCACGACGACCAGTTTTTAAAAACACTTCTAGAGGCTTAATTTGAGTTTGATTTTCAAGAATTACAGTAAAGATCATAGAGATGAGTTTACATTTACACACAGACTTTTGTGGCCACATGCCACCATGTAAATTTTTATGAACTTTGACTGGTCAGTGTGATACTCAGGTGTAAAATTCAGCAAAGTTACAAAGACATTAAAGCGTGCTGAATTACCTTCTGATTAAAGCCTCACAGAGACTCACAGAAGTTTTGTTTCATGAGATAACATTTTAAATCAAGGTTTACCTTTGCAATAAAAACATTATTTTGAAGACCGGGAAAACAGGTTGCTCAAACAATAGCGTCTTTCCTGTTATCTGCATTAGCATGAACTGTTTAATATTTCAGAGTTTAAGAAATATTCAGAACATGTTCTCTACCCCAAAAAAATAGAGCCCTTCATTGATAGGACGAGGGGGAACGGCTTTAAGCTGGAAGAGGGCAGGTTTAGATTAAACATTAGGAAGAAGTTTTTCACTTTAAGGGTGGTGAGGCACTGGCACAGGTTGCCCAGAGAGGTTGTTGAAGCCCCGTCCCTGGAGGTGTTCAAGGCCAGGCTGGACGTGGCCTTGGGCAACCTGGTCTAGTGGGAGGTGTCCCTGCCTGTGGCAGGGGGGTTGGAACTCGATGGTCTTCAAGGTCCCTTCCAACCTAAACCATTCTATGATTCTATGATTCTATGATTGATAAACTACATTAATGCAGGCCATAAACTGAATGTGTTTTTTCTCCCGCCAAGAGCAAAGACTAATCAATACATCTGTTTAGAAATCCTGACTATCTACTCCTTAAGTAGCAATAAATAATGAACAGCAGTACAAACTTGTTTTTTTAAAATATTAATATGTAAATACGTGTGAGGAGTTCAGTATAAAAAAAATTTTATTGCATATGATCCAGCTTAATCTCACTTATTCTATTTTTTATGTCTCCTTTTTATAAAAATAGGAAGTATCAGGTACGATGCAAGAAATGCAAAGCAAAGAGTGGACTCCACTTGGCTCAAATAGATCTACATACATGCATAAAAGTGAACTGATTTTTTAAGCATTTTGCTAAATAAGTGCAGGCTGCAAAGCTAAAAGCCGAAGCAAAAGGTCTTGGCTTGTCTTCCCAACAGTTCATCTCACACTGAGGTATTGGAGAATTGAAGTACCTGATTGCAGGTCTTAAACCTAGCTGTACTGTGAAAAAAAAGAGTCTACATATAGAAAATGCCAGTTGGATACTTTAAAAAGCAGGCAGTAAAGCTTGATCTGAGAATACCTTTCTTTCCTTAGGATAATTCTGAATATAAAGAAACAGAGATAGCGATGTAGATGTGGGTTATTTCCCAGGATCCTGACTCGCTGCATCACACTGTAGGCTCCTAACGCTGTTGGAGTTTCTGTGTAACCCCTTTCATAAATACACGAAGCTCCAATTCATAAGAAATAATTTTTGCCTCCACTGCTGGACGCAGATTCTAGTATCAGGCTGCTTGAATGGCCGGGGGCTTCCTTTGAGGTCCCAGCCTAAATGTGTTTGTTCTGGGCTGCTTATTGGCCACGTAGGGGATACAAGGATTCATCCGGACTCTCTGCTCCAGGTCCCTGTCCAGAACCGTCTTTTGGATGCATCCATTTCTAAGGTACTTTCTCATGACTTTTAATTTGTATTTGTTTTCTTCTAACATATTTTCTCAATTGAAAGATAGTGATTTGGATCAATAGAATTGGCTGTCCAATGTTGCACAAATATTGGACAAATCCCCAATTCTGCTTTCCGCTGTTCAGGAAAATGTGTGAACACAGTGAACACACTGATTTCAATACTGCTTGCGTTCTTTTTTGGATGGTACAGGATGGCATTCTTTTCTAAAGTAAATCACAGTAGCAGCATCGAAATGAATAATAATAACTTTGATCAATTTGAGCAAAAAAAGGAGTATCTCTTATTACAAGACCTCAGGAAAAAAAAGGTGAACTGTTACTGTCACCTGTCTGATAAAGAAGCATCAGCCTGCATAAGCTCTTGATTTGCCACAGAATTAAATGCTGGGCTCTCAATTAGCTTGATTAGTAAAGCCTAAGGTTAGAAGGAAAACATAACAATAAAGACGGACTGAAATATGATGGAAGACTATTACTGAGCAAATATGGCTCCAAATAGGCATGCCTTTTCTTGGATTTCCTCAACAGTTTTTGAAACATTCAGATTAGAGCAGTTGATTTTGGGTCAGTGAGCCCCAGACGTAGTCTTCACAGGGAAGTCCTGCTGTGACAGTGGACGAGGCCATGTTAGCTACATATTCGAGACAAGAGCCATCTCACTCAAACCACTTTTCAGGTACTTTGATTCATTCCTGCATTCCTACTCTCACACTCTTCTCAGGATTGCATGCTGTCTCTACACACAGTTTCTTAACTTTGCTTTCTCTCTCTCTCTTTTTTTTTTTTTTTAATGAAACCATCACCTGAAAAACATCTAGCTTCTGTTTAGTACTTGGTGCAGGATATTATCCTCTTCTGCGTATGCAGTCACTGAGTCATTAGCAGTACAATTGCTTAGAACCAAGTGTGATGGCAACTGTCTGTACCTTGTTGTCAAGACCATCTTATATAAAAAATCAGGCTGTTACTGCTATTTACTTTACATAATGTTCATTCATTGCATTTCTAAGTTTGCTTTGCTCTTCTGACCTGGTTAGAAGTACAGCGGGCAGTAGCTGCTTTCTCAATTAGCCTGTTCCTCTCAGAGAGAATCACATTATCATTACCAATTGCTGTATATTGTCTCTGGGAACATTGTTCCCGCAGGTATCCATTTGCTTCTGTTATTCAGATAATAACAGATATCTTTAAGACTATACGGCCAGTAAGAAAAAAAAATTTTTTTTAAATTTGTGCTTAGTTTTTGGAAAAAAACCTTTTGAGATTGAGAAGCACGTGTGCCTTACATTATCCTGATAATCATATGTGCACATTTCCCCTTCTGTGTGCCGCCTGATTTCTCGGGCAGGGGCCATGGCATGGCATGCGGGGGGCAGTGCCCAGGGCCTGGCAGCAGGGCCTGCGGGGTGGCCACCATGCAGCACAGCCGGGGCTGCCCCGGACCAAACATGGCCGGTTCCAGACGGTTCCAACCGACCGACCGCAGGGCACGGCTGAGCCCCACAGCCGAGATGGCAGCACCACGGGGAAAGCGTGGTTAGGAAAGGGTAAAGAATGCTGCAGAGCAGCTGTGAGAGAAGTGAGAAAAACGCGGGAGGAACAGCCCTGCAGACACCAAGGCCAACGGAGAAGGATAGGGAGGAGATGCTCCAGGTGCTGGAGCAGAAGTTCCTCTACAGTCCGTGGTGAAGACCATGGTGGAGCAGGTTGTCCCCCTGCAGCCCCATGGATGACCACAGTGGAGCAGATATCCACCTGCAGCCCATGAAGGACCCCACACTGCAGCTGGTGGACGTGCTCTGAGCGAAGCTGCAGCCCATGGAGGGGCACACAGCAGCAGGGTTTCTGGCAGGACCTGTGGCCCTGCGGGGGAACCATGCTGGAGTGGTGTGTTCCTGAAGGACTGCAGCCTGTGGAAAGGACCCACAATGGAGCAGCATGTGGAGGACTGTATCCCATAGGAGGGACCCCATGCCAGAGCAGGGGAGCAGCATGAGGAGGGAGGAAGGGGCAGCAGACAGGAGCTGTTATGGACTGAGCACGACCCCATGCCTCATCCTGCCTGTACCGCCTGGGGGTAGAGGAGGTCAAAGAGTTGGGACTGAAGGAGTGAAGGTGAAAGAAGGGGGAGGGGTGTGTGTGTAGGAAAGTGTTTTTTAGCTTTTGTCTTTGATTCTCACTATTTTTAATTGGCAGCAAATTAATCTTCTCCAAGTTCAGTCTGTTTTGCCCCTGACGGTAATTGGTAAGCAATCACCCTGTCTTTATCTCAACCTATGAGCTTCTCCTTCTGATTTTGTCTCCCTTTGTCCTGTTGAGAGCGGCTGGGTGGGCATCTGGCAGCCAGCCAAGGTCAACCCACCACATACAGCATAGTGCGTTAGGCCACATGCCACCGTAAAACTTACATCTTTATTAGACTTTTCAGGTGATAATGTAAAATGAGCAGGCAGTATATACAACAACTAACAACTAACTAATTAAAAATAACAGCTAAAAATTCCTGTATCACACTATATGATTATACCTTCAAACTTCATCAGAAACAGTGTCAGCATGGTTTATGTCTACGGTGTTCCTTGTGGGTGGGTAGGGGGTCTGAATTTGCAGACTACCCACTGGTGCTCAATAATGTAAACAAAGTGATTTGTTAATAAAGTAACATAAAAGACCCTAAAGATATATATTCGTATAGTGAATTTATATTCAGCAGTTAATGCATGTTGGAGAACACGCAGGAACACCATCCCTCTTAGATTCTTTTCTCTGCCAGTACAATGCTTTATTTATGACTTCTCTAGAGAAAATTGAAATAGGGCGTTGGAGCTGCAAGCAGGAGAAAAGGCCATGAAATGATGTTCAGGAGAACAGTGGAAAATTCTGTGAGAAAAGAACAATCTTCTTCCAGATTGAGACACTATTGGCAGTGAAATCCAGGGAAAAAAAATTATTTACTTGTTGATAAAAAATATTTATATAGGCAATTCTTGGGTACCATCAAACAAATACCATCTCAGAACTAGGACAGCATATTCTGTACTCCTACTCCTATACTTCTATACTCCTAGACTCATATTTCTATACTCCCACTCCTTCATTCCACCCCCCTCCTACTTCCACATGCACTGATTGTGATGCTGGATTTTGTCCTTTAACATTTTTCAAACAATGAGCCTAAGATTGGCTGGCTGCCAGACTACTTTTATTTTTCTGAGTCAGGCAAATGTTACTGTGTCTTTATATGTCACTGTTGTGAAAATGTGTTTGTCCTTGGCTACAATTCTGAAAAATATTACTGTTTTGGGAAAATGGGATGTTTCTCTTAGTGTTTTCTAAATGCCATCAACCATATATACACTGCAGTTAATTGCTGAATTCCCAATCTTCCAATTTCCTATACGACTATCATTTTGAGAAAGTTCAAGCAGAATTGCAGACTCTTTAGTGAGTCACGTGAGTTTTCTTACTGTAACATATGAAGCCTCCTTATCTATTTTGTGTTCCATTTTTCAATTTGGATTGTATTGAATACATGTGAAACACTAATAATACAGCTTTTGTTTCTAAACACTTCAGTCCTCCGAGACTCTTGAACAGTAATATTAAAATTCTTCCTTAATTTTCCACTTCATCCCAACTGCCTCATCTAGCCAAGTGAACACAAACCTGTGTCATTTCAGGCTCTTTTAAAGAGTTACACGTTAGATCGATGTTCTAAGCAGTGCTGTCTGACCTCTGAAGCACTCTCCAGCATAATGTCAAAGATTCATGGTAAATAAAAAGAAGGTAAATGTCCCCTGGAAGACAACTGAAAACAGGAAAATTAATTTTTATATGACAAAAACTGATCCTATGTTATGTTAGGAAGCTCTTCTGCTGTCATTTTGTCTTTTTTCCTTCTGCAAAACCAGTGCTGCTGAACTCACACAAATGGCTCTCTGTGAAGCGCAGGCCAAGGATGCAGACTACCACAGAAGAGGTTATTTCCTATTCTGTGCTCTGCTTTAAGATTAGTACTCATGGGCTTTTATTCTTTTTGACTGAGGAAGCATAAGAAAATTCAGCACTGAAAACATGATTCTACTCAGAATGAGAGATACACTAAGTGCACAATTAAATGCTTTTTATAATGCTTCACTCTTTGCAAACTTGCAGCTCAGGAGGGAGTTCTGGGAGTCACCACTGACACCTCTTTGAAATCGTTGGCCCAGTGTGCATGAGCAGCTGAACATACAACAGGATGTTGGCAATCACCAAAAGTGTGCTGAAAACAGGTCAGAGAGCTCTTGTGGTCGAAACCTTGGTGAGCCTGTGGGCTGTGGGTACCATGTCCAGTTCTGTTTTCTGCATCTCAAAAGGATGTAGTGGAGCTAGAGAAAGCTCAGAGAAGGGCAACTAAAACAGTCATGGGGTGGAACAGCTTCTTTGCAAGAACAAATTAGAAGGACCAGAGCTTCAGTTTGGAGAAGATAAGCCTGACTGAGGATATGATCGTGGTTTAAAAAATTATGAACGTGGTTGCCCAAGTACCTGCAGAATTGTTATGTACTAAATCCCACAATTGCAGAACTAAGGGACATTTCATAAAACAACCTGGAGATTTTGTGTAAAAATTAAAAGTTCTTACATAGCAGGTGTTGAACTTGTGGAACTTGCTGCCCAGAAGCTTGTAGAGGCAGACAACATAAGCAACTTCAAAAAATGGGTTACAGAAAGTACTGGGCGACAGATCAATAACTGGATGGCAAAAGGACAAGGTGTGAATGTCCTCCCCAAAATGCCTGGTGAAACAGCTGTGGATGACGGGAGAGTACAAGGGGAGTGGACCACAGAAAAGGGCCAGGCTTTTGTGCCTACACAGCATTTCCACTGGCCACTGTAGGAGAATGAACATTGGGCTAGAGGGGCGACTGGCCTGAACGAGAAGGACATTTGTTGTATTCTCAGTTTGAGGGATGAACATTTCTTGATTCTTCCCACTTTCTGAATAGACATTTTGTTTCGTTTATAAGCAATAAAATATTGGATCTCTGACAGTTCTGAAAACTTAGAGGATGATTTCGGAAGTTTGGGCAGACTGTCTGAAATGACAGTCTGAGTGACGTTTTGCTTTACACGTGCTTAATTATTCTGGAAATTCTACTGTTAAAATGTTATCCTTCCATTATTTATCCAACCTTACCTAGTTCTGAAAACAGAGCTTAATTTGTTGACAAACTGAATCCCGCTCTAAATTATATAGCCTTGCTATGATTTCTTGGAAAAAAAAAAAGTTTTTGACAGCAGTAATGTTGCTGAGCCTTTTAAATTTGTCTCAAACATATTAGAAATTTAGTGGTATCATAGTTCTTGTTTTTCTGTGAAGCATTGCAAGAAAAGTCCTCATTGTAAAGCCTGAAATCTTTTCCTCTGCAACAATTTTTGCATTTGTTCTTTAAGTGCTTTTAAATAGAAAATCAAACTTCACACCACACTATAAAAATGTAGTGCTATGAACTGCTTCCATTACGATTAACTGAAATTAACCATACTTTAAGTGCACTGTCTTTTTAGTAAAGGCAAACAAAGAATTAAAATATCAAAGTTTTCAAACTAATTTATACAAATGCCACAGATCATTAGACAAAAACAAGTAACATTTTCTATCTGAATATGTCACTTTCTTTCCTGGAAATACTCTCTTGCACAGTACAATCACTCTTGAGATCTACTTTTCTCCAAGACAGGTGCTAAAAAATCATTCTTTCCGCGGTATCCTTCTCTCATGAAGTCAAATTAATTTTGTGTTCTGAAGATTTGAGCATTCTCTGAGTAATGTATTTGGAAGTAATACTGTCACTGTCATCATACTCTGTAATTTATTAAGTTTGGGTTAAAAGTATGCAAGTTCATTCTTTTATTGCTTGCATGTCTTACATGTAAAAGTTAAACTACTTTTATATTGAGAAATAAAAATGGCTTTGTAAAACATAAAAAGTTATTTGGTATACTTAAATTTTTCTTTTGGGCATTACAAAATTATCAAACTTTCTTTCCTTTTTATATGTTTATAACTTTTAGGAAGTTAACAATTTCTTATTTGCATTTTAGAAAACTCGGTGCCTGATTCAGTGCCTTCGCTAGATGTTTATGAAGTTGAGTGAATTTCTGTGTTTTTGTGCTTAGGGCTTGCATATTTTGTGAGCCATTCATATGTATAATGAACTAGCAAAGCATTTTTCTCATACGACAGGTGCAAAAGATGTTATAGGAAGATCCTGAAAATAATATTCAAAATAAAAGACATATTACTTAAGATATTAATGTATAATTTAAAAGCCCAGTAAAACTGGCACAAATATTTATCTTTAATTTAAAAGAATAATTTACCTTGAGAATTTATTTTCTTGTGGAAATTGGTAAACTTCATCTGAAAGAACAGTTCAAAAGAAGTTTCTAACTTAGGACAATTTTATTGCTTTTGAGAAAGAGCAGAATTTGATTTAAACAAGAAAAACATCTTCCTGTCCTTTCACTGAATTTCATCAAAAGTTTTTAAAAACTGGCCTCCAATTCAGCTGAATTATTTACATGAAGCTATTTGCAATGAAGATGTTAAAAAAAAAAAAAAAAGGAAATAACAGAAATTGCCCACTAAAACAATACAACTTTTAGTTTAATGGGATTATGTGATGGAATACTGTTGCCAAAATAGATCATAACCCAGATTTCATAGCGGGTTGTCTCCCCAAAAGATCCTGATCTAAACCTTTAAATACACATTTCTCTGAACTTTAAAACGTAGATGCAAATCTAGATGGATATCTAGAAAATTGCACAAAAACTTACTAAGATGAAATCTTAGTTCATCCTTGGGAAATTATAAATGATCTAGCAAAATACGTAGATAATATTACCTCAACACAAAATAATGAAGACTCTTTCTTGAGTTTTCATGTTTTCATGTTTCACTGTTTTCATGAAGTTTTGGAAGACCAAACAATACTTTCTAAAGAAGTTCTGAATGTCTATTTTTTTTTGTTATGAATTTTTAATAAAGGCCTTCTGCATTTTAATAAAATATACATTCAAACTTTACCTCCAGTCAAAACCGAGATTATATTTATCCAGTTCCAAATATATTTGTTGATCTTTTGGTTCTCTCTTTTTGAAAGAAACTTTCATCTAGAAATACAAAATGGTCTATGGATTACCCTGATAGAAAATCTCTCAAATTCAAAACCACAAGAACTACACAAGTATGGAAAAATTCTGAGTCTGAGCAAGCTTCATTTAATGTCACATGGGGACTTGCCATTAACAGAAAATAAGAAGTCATTATATATTGAGTAAAATGTCAGAAGTGATTAAACTAGTGATGATGGAAAGCTGAACAGAAGAAATACATTTATTATTGTAATTACGCATTAAATATTTGATGAATTAATTCAATTTCATTGACTTAATCCAATGGTATTTAGCTGTCTTACCCTGTATAGCGAAATACAGGTCTGGTAATAAAAGCCGTGTGAGAACCATATTCTGCTTCATCTTGTGCTGCTAGCTGCCTCTGCCCCATCTTCAGGCCGAGGTGTGCAGGCATTCAGAGGGAACATCTGGCTGTTCAGCAGCAGTGCCAAGTATGGGAGCTACCTGGGTGTCTTGGTGTCGATGCCTCTTGGGAGATGTTTTATCTAGAAAATTCTGTGTTCTTCAGGCATTAGGATCCCCTTGCAATATCATCTTATGCATTAATATTACAAAGCTGGAATGAGGACAGACAATATTCCTCCTAACCACTTAATTCTATGTGATGGAGTCTGTTGCAATCCATACGTTTCACCAGCAGATAGAAGCACATCTGAAAGCTACCCTAATGAAAACCCATGTTTTCCATCCTTCTTCAGCATTGATATTCAAAATTACTATATATTTCAAAATTAGTATATAGTAATTATGACTGTTACTATAACTTACTCTGGCAGCTCAAGCTGTGCAGGTCTGTGTAGTGAATCAAAACAGCATGACTAACGCTGTGGAATGAAGCCTAGGAAATGGTTCCCAAGCTAGGAGAGAAATTAAGGTCAAGAACAGCTAGCTAGAAGTGCGTTATTTTCTTATATATTCATTATATCATAAATTTTACCTACTTAATTATCTATTTCAACAGAAAAAAAAAAGATGTTATTTCACACATATTATTTTACGTATTTAATTTATATTCTTATATATACAATTGTGTATCATTCTACATATACGTTATATATTTTATCCTATATACACTATATATTATTTAATATATCATATGGATCAACACACAGTAAGTGATACTGCTATTGTTGTTCATACTTTCTTTCTATATCCTCCACACTCATTATTCAGTCATTTTCTAACTTTGGGGCATTTAATTTTCTGGGTGATTTTTCCATTGTGGCTTTTGTTGAAGTCATAACAATAGATGACTTTCAGAATTGATTTTAGGATTGTTTTCTGTACAACTTTTAGGGGAATAATAATTTATTTTCTAAGACTTTTGTACCTAGATGGCTGATTTGTTAAACAGCAATCTTCAAAAAAACAAAAAATAAATAAAAAAATAAAAAGGGAGATAATGAATGAGAAGGAGAGACAAAAAGAGAGAAAAGCTTTTCTGTACATATCTGACAGCGAGACAGAAAGAAACAACAAATTTATACTGCAGGCTAGAAACCTAGCTTTTGAGAACAAAAAGCAAGCCGGTGGTAGACAACAGGAAAAAAATCCCACTTCCACTAAACAACCTCTGCTTTGCATTCAGGCTTCATCACATGGACTTGGAGCTCCCAGTCTACTGAAATGAGTGCTAATGCATGGAATGGATGGCATGGCTGGCTATTGCAGAGAGAAAAGAGCTCTAAAACAAAGAATATTTACCCTTGCACTTTTAGCATTTTTTTTTCTCCTTAGTCCGTAAGTATTTTATTCTTCCACCTTGGCCAACTTTCTCTTTCTCCTTTTCTTTCAGGCTGTCCAAAAGAGCCTGAAATCTCTGTACCGCTGCTTCAGTCTCCAGTGCCCACTCCATGTTTCAAGAGTTTTTGTGCAATTGCCTATCATCAGAAGAACTTTTTTCTTTACACCAAGTTTCATACCTTTCTGGATCTCTCAGTGTCCCTTGCTGTGAAAATTCACAAACAATGACTAAATTTTTTCCAACTTGACATGCCTTTGGACTGCCCTCAGTTAGACACTAAGATTTTGTGGCTTGTTTTACACTTTTTGTGTGTGTTAAAATGCCATGTCCTGTTACAGTATAATGCAAATAATAAATAACACTGTGTACTTGTCTTTATGCAATCATGCACTTCCAAGAAAAATACGATAAAGCTGTCTAATGATGACACAGTGAAATAATTATTTCCTCCTTGCTTTAAGCAAAAGATTTTCAGGCTCTACCAATACATCTTTGCTTGAGGAACATTGCCACCTAGCAACAAAGTATCCTCTCAGGCTTCTGGACAAAAGCTATAATAAACAGCAGCTCTTAAAACTTTTTCAAATAGTTTTGGAAATTTTGGTTTTGTCCTTTTGCCACTTAGCATTCAATGCCAGCTGGCATTCTGCAGAACAGAGGAAAATTGCTAGCTATTTAGTCTTGGAAGCAGTCTTTAAAAGGCTAGATACAGAAGTTAAAAAAAAAAGACAAAATGTTAAGTTGTTCCTTTAACACATACTTTGCAGTAAGGGATAATGTGGAAGAATGCCAACCAAGTAGGATACCTGCCAGACGTCCTCATAAAGCCAAGAGAAAATATCTGCTGCCCACCCACTAACAGGGTAAAGTGCACAGCCCTTTTTTTCCTCCCTGATGGCTCTAAGCAAGCTAACAGTGGCTACGGTGTGCGCGTGACAAATGCTTGCAGTGTTAAACCATGTTAAAAATTAAAATATATTAAACAAACAAACAAACAAACAAAATCGAAAGAGCGTATGGCCTAGAAAGATACAGGAAGAAAACAGTGAGAACAAGAATTAGTTCAACAAACACAGCAAAATGATGACTGGTGAAAAAGACATCATTTGCCAAAGTGACAGAATTAGGTCTGTTTTGGGACTGTTCTCTAGAGCAGAGACATCTGGTATCTCACCAAATCATTTAATGTTTTTGAAGATCTAAAACAGTAATGGGAACTGTCGCTGACTGGAAAAGCAAGTAATGGTTACAGTCACAATTATGAAATATAGGACATTTTACATAAAAATGAGAAATCTAGCCAAAGAGAAAACATAAAACACTACAGTAAAAAATCCAAGACTCATTTTTTAATGCTTTAATGAGACAAAATTTTTACAAGCATGTCATATATACTAAATGCTTAAAAATACTTAAATACTACTTTAACTGTATGGATAGTTACAAAGAAACAAAAACAGGTCTTGTTACTGCTGAGTGAGTTGGGCTTCTATACACAGCAATAAATAAATGCAAGAAATGAAGAAGTGCTATAAAAAATGCATTGTATTGGTATCTTGTCAATCACTGATAGTGTAAATCAGCCTCTTTTCTAGTGTCCTGAATCAGTATTGTCAAGTCTCATCTGTGGCAAACTTTGATGCTCTAATACATTTATTTTCTGTCTTCTGTTCTTTTTACATTGAACATATGAGACTAGTGTAACTATCTGGAAGTCTGTGACCACAAAAGGCTATGTAATACTTTTCAATGACAAAAAAATAATATGGCTTTTTTATCATTTGCAACATAAGAGAGTGTAGTACATACCCCGTTCACATGATACTGTCGTTCAAGCTGAAGTGGTCGTAGCTTGCCCATATGTTTGTTTTTTTTTCCCTGAAAGTCTAGAACAATTCTTGAATTACAGTATCTTATTATTTTTTTTAGCAACTGATCAATGATCCAAACCTTTATGTTACTTTCAAAGCACACAGTGGCCATAAAAGAGGATTGCTTCAGTTTGTAGGCTGTGAAAACCCTACAAATGAAAGACAGGGATACAGAATGAGAGACCAACTGCAGATTCACCATTGCGCACATTACAGCTGCCTGCTGCATAAAGCCTGAATTTAGAGCCTACACAACGATTCATATACACAGAACACTTTTGACACTTCCTCAGTACCCAGCCCTTTTGGCAGATCTGTGTCATATGTACCAAAATTTGATTTAAATAAAGAGGATGTAAAAAGATACCTTATAATTTAGAGGAGTAAATAAAATGCAAAGCAAAACCAATGAACCAAATGCTGGGGAAAGGGATGCTCAACATTATTTTTTAAAGAAAACAAAGTTTGGTAGGGTGTAACTTGCAGGAGTTTCTCTGCAGTATGATGAATTTCCGCTTTGCAGATGTCTATTTACCGACAAGACAAATTCATTTTTAATTATAACTTAATTATGATCTATGCAGCCTGCAGTTTTAGAGATCTACTGTGATTGTTTCAAGGCCATATCCAATAAAGAACATGGACAATAGTTTTTACACACCACAAAACAACAAGAGCTATATTAACAGTCTAATCACTCCTCATCTTGCTTTTATTTCAGGCTTATTCTTGGTGCACAACACATGACTAATCAATTGCATACAGATAAGCTTCTTGCTTCATTTACATGGCAGTGACAGTGCTGCTGTGATTCAAAATTCATCTTGAAATCCCAGTCTCTCCAGTCGACAGCATAATTGACGTTGAAATTGACAACAAACTGCAAGGCTGGAGAGTCTCCAATATATAACGTCTGCCAACACAAGGTCTGTCCCTCCTGGAATCTTCATGGATGCTTTCTACTTTTCATAGCTCAAAATGCATAGAATTCCAAGTTACTACTGCTGAAATATCATATCAAGCACATCAGATCAATTTTCCAAAGAAAATAGGGACATGCCTAAACATTCCACCCCTAAGTGATTTTAGAAGATGTGGTTACCATCTTATGCCTTTGTTTTGTAGATAAAAGATGCTTGTAGATGTCACCCTGTACAACCGCAAAATCCTGACTGAGTGAAAAGGCTGTCCAGAGAAACAAGATGAGAAAGCAATTTGAAAAAAAAAAGTACAAAAATGACTATGGACATACTAATCATAGAGAAAATTCCAAATGCATGTGGACTGGCAGTGAAGTAGTCCCTACCCATTAACTCTCTACCTGTTCAAACATGATTTAACTAAGTACCACAAACGGCAAATCTTTAAAAGTTCAGATTCTTGAGAATACTTAAATTTTACTTTGTTTGAGTTTAGCCTGTAGCACCCCGAAGTCTGACAAGCACCAGAAATATTTTGCCGTACAGACAAAAATGAAAAACTGTTGTTGCCATTTGGCTGATTATGGCCGTGTCCCTTGCCTTTTATATTCGGATTCACAAAATGTCATGGTGAAACAAGTTGTACAGATAGTGACCTCAGACTTACTTGAGTATTTTTTGTTCTGGCACACTTGATTACAGCACTCAGGCTACTTCAGTTCCTTCTGATGACAGTTAAAGACAGTGTGTAATAATACATCTCTGTGAACATACAGTGTTCTCACTGTGTTCTAGGGACCTTAACCCATTTAATTTCTCTGGAGTTTGCTCAGCTTTAGAGTTTAAATCCTGCTGCCTACAAGCAGACCAGAAGCGTAACTTTTTAAATAACCAAATCACTCTTAGTCATCAACTTACAGTAATCATTTTCTTAAGTGGTTGGTGTCCCTACCCATGAATGAACTGCAAATTCTAGGATCTGGACAACATTTGAGTCATTTTGCCTGAAATGGCACACCTCGTAATGCTCTCCACTGAATGCTAGCGAGAACGCTGTGATGTCTAGGTAAACGAACCTAGTAAACTAATGAGAAATGTACCTGTGAAAAAGGAGTTTTACTCTCCCTCAGCCTGCTGAGACCAGCCGACTGCAGCTACTGCTGTAATTCAAAATGTTTCAGTATCTACACAGCTCCTCATGGCCATCCTTTGCTGACCGCGAAGGTGCACAGTGTGTATAACCACGTACTGAAAAACAGTGCTTTCTTCTAGCCCTGTATTTAAAGCTTTTTTTTTTTTTTTTTTTCAGAATATCCTACTTTCTGTTTAGGTCTACAATTTCCGTCCAAAACCTCTGCCGTCTTTAGATCCCTCCTTCCTCGCTCTGGTCTGCAGACACACTACGCTCACCTGGGGACGAGAGAAAAAGGAATGCATTCAGCTCGCCCGGCCCTCAGCAATGACTACGACAGCTTGCCGGTTCCCCGGGCGGCAACCAGGCAGGCCGCCCAGCCGCCAGGTGCGCGGCTCGGGGCTGGCGGCTGCCGGGCCTGAGGGAGAGCGGCTGCTGGCGGCGGCCTGCGGGAACCAGCCCGCCCCGCCGCGGGGCTGCGCTCGGATACCACTGCACGGGAGGAGAAGGAGAGAGGGGAGCGCGGCCGTAGAGCCCACCCCGACCGCCTCAACCTCCCCGGGGCCGCGGAGGATGCCGGGACCGACCGGCCGGCCCCCCGCTGTGGCCAATGAGCGCGGGGCGGGGCGGGGCGGGGCTGGCACCGCCCCTCGCGCGCAGGGCCGAGGGGTACAGCGGGGAGCAGCCGCGCCCCTAGCGCGCGCGCGCGGCCGTTGGGCGCGGCCATTTTGAATGCGCGAAGGCGGGAGGCCGGAGGGGCGGCAGCCAATCGGGGTGGCAGCCGGGCGCGCCGCGTGGCGGCGGGCGGGCTCAGCGGCGGTTGGGGTGCCCGGGCAACCGGCGGCGCGCGCGGGTGCGCGAGCGGCTCCCGTAAGGGCTGGGCCGGGGGCCGGCGGGCTCGGGAGGAGGGGCGGGGGTACCGCCGAGGCCGGCGCTGCGCTTCAGCCGCGGCTCGCGGGCTTCGGGCTGGGGGAGAGAAGGCGAGTAACTCCGGCGCGGTGGCGCCCGTGCCGCGGTGGAGGAGCGGGCGGGGGCTGGTGGCGCAGCCGGCGGTCCGCAGGGGCTGGCTGAAGGCCTCTTCCGGGAGGGGGGGACGGGACGGGACGGGCGGAGGGGGAGGCGTACGGGACCGGAGGGAGCGACTGTAGCCGCTTCTGCCCCCGCCCTGCCCCGGGCGCTGCTCTCGTGTTCCTGTGGGTGATGGCGAGCAGCGTAGTCCCCGGTTCACGCTGGTTTAATGGTGTGCTTTGCTGGGGAAGGGGAGCACTGAAGTAGTTCCCCGAGTTTGGTGGCAATATGGAGTGGGTGAAACACAAACCCCCTGTTTCACCCCGGTTATAACCAGAGTTGTTTATTTGCGCATGTTAGGTGAATGCTGTATAATGTACTTAAATGCAGTGGTCCGGCAGGTCGAATAACATGCGTTTAGCCCCAGCTGCCCACCAGGCCGTGGTTAATAAAGCCTGTAAGCAGAGAGTAAGCATGTAGTGAAGCTTCCTGTGTGTGTCGTGCCGTTCCGGCTGTGGGGCATGGTCATTGTTTCTGTGGTCAGTGGTCTTGTATGGAATGTTTTTGCCTCCCTGTAAACTTCTCCAGCTGTTTTTTGAATCGCTATAAACTTACAACTGCCTAAAATCTCTTAGCATGGAACTGGATTTCTCAGTTTTACTATGTGCTTTGTTTCTTTTCTTTTATTTTTTTTTTTACTTTAGTTTGTCCCTAGTTGGTATTATCTGATGTCTTCTTTCTTCCATATGAAAAGCGGCGGTAAATAATTGTTCCTTGTATACATTCTCAGAACCAGTCAAGATATTCTAGGGTTGTGACGGATGCGCCAATTTCTATGCAGAAGAGTTCTAGTTCACATAGTTATTTCTCAGTTGGAAGTTACTGTGGGTTTGATTAGTTTTCCTTTCTACCTGCAAGTGGGTTAAACTTCAGGGCCAGGAGCTCCTTTCTTTACTTCAGTTTGAGGTGTGCTGTTCAGGTGTTGCAATGAAAGCCACTATGAAAAAATGTCGGTCAGCTCTGGAGATAAAAGGCTGGTATGTTGTGCATTGGTACATCACCTGGAGTCACTGGTGCTTTACAATTGGTGGTCACTTTCTCGAGCTGAAGTGTTGGATTATAATTTAGTTGGTTTCTGTTCCACTGGCCACAGTGTGGTCATTATCTGATGGTAGTAGGTCAGAGCTAAAATAAAAGAAGTAAAAGGGCATAGAGGAACTATTATTTGAGTTTCTATTCCTATTATTATTAGTGTTTCAGTCATCCAACTACTAATAATGTGATTTTTTTTTCCTAAATTATATTCTTACAAATGGCTGCCCACATGCTTGTACATATCCAGTAATTATTGTCCCACGTTGACATCAGAATGTTTCAGACGATCAGCTGAAGCTTTCTAGTTGTTAACAGTGTGAAAAAATGTTCACAATGTGCACATTGTTTGATATCCCATGTGGGATACTTAATGCCTTCTTGATTAATAAATAAATAGATAAATAAATGGGTCCTCTTAATATACTGCCAAATATTCTTCCTGAGATTGTGAAATTACTTACTCTTAATAGGTGTGTCAGAACAGTATTTAGAGATTCTACTTGAGAGTTAGTACTGTTGTGGTACATGGGTACTAATGTGTAACAAAGACGTATGCCTGAAAAGTGCTTTCCTAAATTTGCTGAGATAAGTGTATAAGGTATGCACAAGCAAAAATCTTTAGGAAAACACATTTTTTAGTCTGTATTATGAGAATTTAGACTCTTGATTGAAGTAGCAGAGAAGCTCTCAACTAGTTCTCTATGGAATAGTCATTTGTATTCCTTCACGTTGGGTCAGGGAGTGTTCAAGGCTTTCAGGAGTCTGCAGACCCTGACACTACAAAATTAAATTTTAAGAGGAAAACAAGAACTTTATATCAGTTAGTGCTTGAACATTAGGCCTTTTGTGTTTTGGGTATACCTATTTGTGTGGGGAAAAAAAAATGCAAGTTTTTTGGGTTGTTTCATTGGGGTTTTTTTTTCACCCCCTTATTCATTCAGCTTGCTTACACAGGTAGTGAGCATCACAAGACACCAATGTTTTAGCTGCCATGTGGAAGACATGTAAATGCTATACAATGTGCATGAATATATTCATGTTTTGGGTACGCATGTTGAATTGAGATTGTTGCAAAATCAATTATACATTGCAAAAAGTTTATATCTTTTTTTTTTCCTTCCTTATTTTAGAGACATTTATCACGTAAAAAAAAAATGATTGAGTCAGTCAAAATAAGAAGACAGTGCATGCTGGATTTCTACTCACATTATGAACATCTTTGTGC
The DNA here is from genome assembly GCA_017639485.1 of Pluvialis apricaria. Classification (NCBI taxonomy): domain Eukaryota; kingdom Metazoa; phylum Chordata; class Aves; order Charadriiformes; family Charadriidae; genus Pluvialis; species Pluvialis apricaria. The sequence continues at coordinate 42,502,692 of CM030044.1, forward strand.
TCTTCAAGGCTCTGTCCCACTGAAAGCTGTGAAGGCTAACCTCACTCAGGGAGCTCTTGATCTAACTGTAGATAGCATCAAAGCTGCTGATTGGGTACCACTTCTGAATGCTATCAGGCATAATAAGACTCTGACTTCTATTGGAATAAGAAGTTTTCATCAACAGGGTCTTGGAGAATCAGGTTTGTAGTGATGGCTGTAAAAGATAAATATGTTGATGTATACATATTAGAATTTGCTGCATGAACCTTTTGTGTGATTGAATACATGGGGGGAGGAATTGCAATAATTAAGGAATTATTTCTATTTAAGAAAAGCAGCAAAAAAGCAAGGTGTGATTATGATTGCTTTTAAGCCAATAGGGACTGGATTTTACTGATGTGTAATTTTTGTTGTTTACTAGGTGTTGAAAGATATAAAACTTACTTTAGAAGGAGAATTCCAGCAATTCGATCAAAAGACTTGACTGGCCAACTATGCAAAGCTGTCAAAGGCTGTCTCAGTATATCAGATGTACTAAAAAAATTAGAACTGCAGGGTTTGCTTCTGAGGGAGAGAGATCTAATACTTTTAACAAAGGTGAGAATATATTAGTATACAAATAAATGGCAAATATCCTTAGAACAGAGAGAAGTACCTACTAAATTTTATAAATATTTGTCACAGACAAGGATGTTCCTCTTCTAAGATACCTGTGTTGCCTGTCGTAGGAATGATTCTGCTGAGACATTTAGTGTCACCTAGTCGTGCTAAACCTGTCAAAATCACATAACCTTCCCTTGCCCTGATTCATCAAGGCTTACTAGAAAGTTCTTAGCAACATTTCTGCCATGCGTTTGGGGCGTATAACTTATGCTTGTGACTGAAAGTACTGTGCATGTACATGACGGAAGGAAAGTTGTGGGACACCAAGGAGATAAAAACAGGTCTTCGAGATGCATTGGAACACTCTCCAGGTTGCTTGTGAGTGGCTTCTAGGAAAGGAGGTTGCTGCTTGGTGCCCATAGGCTACGGCTCCTCCTGTGCTGTAGAAATGAACCAGCTTAAACTGAGCTTTAAGGTTCACTTGTTTTAACCTTCCTCTGAAAACCCTAGAGTTTCTTATAGGGAGCACAAAGAGTTCTGAGCGGTTTGGGTGAACTTGGTCTTTTCTCTGTATTTTTGCTTTTCAAGCCAGTTGACAAACATTGTTTTTATTCTGAAGGGCTTGGCCACAGCTGCATCTCTGGAGAGTGTCTCTTTGGCCCACTGTCCAATTGGAGATGGAGGATTAGAAAGTAAGTTCAGAATCAAAAGTGTGTAAATATACTTCTGTCTTTTTTAGTCCTTTATATAGGTAAGAAAGTTTTTCTGTATTTCCACTCCTGTTTTAAACTTGTCTATAGTGGTTAAAATAACAATCATCACTTTATTGTACATAAGTTAACAACATTTAAAGACTTCAATGTCTTCATTTGATGCTAGTAAATAGCTATATGGTTTTATAATGGTGTTTATACTTTTATTTAAAAAAACAATCGTAGTATTTGTTTGAGGTTAACTCTTTCTTGATTTGTTCATGTTTACGTAAGTAAACTGAAATAAACTATGTTCTAGCATGTTTGGATAGTCATCGCTAAACACTTGCGCTAAATGTATATAATCTTAGAACACTTTAAATGTATTTAAAATATATTTTGTATTTCAACACTAGTTATTTGTCAAGGCTTTTGCCTACAAAAGCTGATTCAGCTTCCTAATATGACAGTGAAAAAGTGTGCTCTGATAATCTGGCTGTGGTGTGCGTAGATAACATGCATGCTTTTGTTTTCTTCAGCAATCTGTCAGAGTGTAAAGAATTCAGCTACTATCAGATATGTAAACTTCACAGGATGTAGCCTCACATGGCGAGGGGCAGAACATATAGCAAATGTATTAAAGGTAATTTAATCACCTTTCCTAGAACCAAATGTTCACAAGAAATTAAATACATTTGGGTTTTTTTCTTTTACTTCAAAGCTCTAAATTCACCAGAGTACTTTGTGAGCAGCAGATGTGAATACTTCAGTATGTGAATAGTCCTTCTGAAATTTGTAACTTTGTATACCAAAAGTAGTTTAGTTTACTGGTGTGGGATTTAAATATGGTATTTCTTAGTAAACATCAGTTAAACAAATAACAGATCAGACTGATGTATTTTCTTTAAATGACAATTAGGGCTGTAAATGCCTGACACCTGTTTTGGAGAATGCTTCTTTCATTGTCACAAATTTTGAAAAATGGCTTAAGTATTCTTAAGCATTGGGTAAGAATAATTGAATTTACAGTTTAGAAATTACTAATTAACTGATTAGTAAGCTTGTGACTAGTACAATTTTCTAATTAACGTTAACATTGGTTTGCATGAAAGCACATAATTTCCTAGTGTGTATTTCCTATTCAGGATGCATTGAAAGTGTCTGTCTGCCAAAAGAAGGTAATGAGACGTTTTGTAGCCATATTTAATAATTGGCATTGCAAATTGGATGATCAGAACAAACATGACTTAACTGTAATATTTAAAAATTACTTGTATTTCTTGAACTCAGAAACAGTATAACTGTGTTTCCTACATCAGCACTCAAGCTGTTAAACATCAGTTACAAAGATAACTTGTGGTCTTGTTGTCATCGATAATGGCTTTGCCTTTGCACTTGGTAACAGCTTCTTTATTTGCAAAGCACCAGGCAGTGAAAAGACATGGTGAAGCTTGGGCTGAAAGCCTGCGTTACAGGAGACCTGACCTTGACTATATGACTGGCTTGAGGCGGATTACTTTCAACTGCAACATGCTTGTTGGAGATAGAGGAGCAAGTGCCTTTGCAGACTGTCTGGGAGAGGACCTTTGGCTAAAAGGTATTGTGAATATTGACTTTTAAGATACAGCAGAGGCAGGCAGAAAATGTAAAATTGTCAATTATAGTAAATGGAGCCAGAAAAGTAAGTCACTTTTTAGCTAGGAAAGAGTAATCTTTTTTGAAAAGAAATTTCTCTTCCTCTTTTAAATTGTCAAAGTGTCTGAATACTGTTGTGTCATCTAGTATTGTCCTCTAGTATTTTGTAGAAGTCATTTTTCTGCAGTATATCTGTACAAAATGTCTAATGGTGGTGGTGTAAGTCGTAGCATTCTGGAATCAAATACTTACCTGGTGAAATTGTTTTATAGTTTGAGCCAGGTGTACAGATAACATGCAAACTGATGGAAGAGCATCAGATTAGAGAATATTTACGCAAACTGGATGTACAGAAGTCCATAGGCCCTGATGGGATGTATCTGGAAGTGCTGAGGGAGCTGGCTGATGTAATTTTGAGGCCTATCTCAGTAATGTTTGAGGGATCATGGTGATTGGGAGGGCTGCCTGAGGAACTGGTGGATAGCAAACGTCACTCCTGTCTTCAGGAAGGCTGGGAAGAAGGACCCAGGGAACTACAGGCTAGTCAGCCTTACCTGTATCCCTGGGAAGGTGGAGACATGCTGCCATCCAGAGGGACAACAGGCTTAAGAAATGGCCTGATGGGAACCTCATGAAGTTTAACAAAAGGAAGTGCGAAGTCCTTCACCTGGGCAGGAATAATTCCATGCACCAGAACATGCTGGGGGTGGTGTGGCTGGAAAGTAGCTTTGCAGAAAGGGTCCTGGAGGTCCTGGTGGACAACAAATTGACCATAAGCTAGCAAAGTGCCTTTGTGGCAAAGACCAATGGTGTCCTGTGCTGCATTAGGCAGAGACTTGCAAGCAGGTTGAGGGAGGTGATTCTTCCCCTCTACTCAGCACTGATGAGGCCAGACCTGGGCTCCCCTGTACAGCACTGAGCTACTGAAGAGAGTCCAGCGAAGGGCCACTAAGATGATGAAGGGACTAGAGCAACTCTCATTCCAGGAAATGCTGAGGGAGCTGCGAATGTTTAGCCCGGAAAAGAGGAGGCTCAGGGCTCGTCTCATCAAGGTGTACAAATATCTGAAGGCAGGCTGTAAGTAAGATGGAGCCAGCTATTTCCAGCGGTGCCTGGTTGACAGGGCAAGAGGAAGTGGGCATAGACTGAAACACTCGAGGTTCCTCCTGAACATCAGGAAACAGTCTTACTGTGAGGATGACCAAACACTGGCACAGGTTGCCCACAGTGGTTGTAGAGTCTTTGGAGGTCTTTAAGAGCCATCTGGATGTGGTATGGGGCAACTGGCTTTAAGTGATCCTGCTTGAGTAGGGGTGATTTGGCAAGATGACCTTCAGAGGTCCCTTCCAACCTCAACCAGTCTGTGATACTCTGCACGCACAGCATGAAACAAATCACAAAGCCATGATAGTACTATTTCATGGTGACCATGTAACTTATTGATGTGTACAAGCAATGAACTTGTAGAAGCATTGGCTCAGACTTTTTAAACATAAGTTGTGTGTTTGTACATACGATGTTACCTTGGGCAGTTGAATTAATTGATGCCTGGGAATATTATGTCTACTAGGAATTGTCAAGAACAGTGACTTAACTGTGATTTTTATATTCCTTGCTTTGCAGTTGTTTAGCAGTTATTTCTTAATGTTGATCTATAATACTGATTTAAATTTCTAGTTTTCTTCTCTGGAAGTAATATTCCTGTTTTTACAGATGGCTGTTACTGCCATGTCCTCTTTTCTCATGCTTCACGTTGTATGAAATGGAGGTTTTCAGCAGGTGTGCGTTAATTGTATTATATACTGACTACAGGTTACGCCACTGAATACGTTTTTTTTTTACCTCCTTAAACATTTTAGCACTTGATTTGCAGCAGTGTGGAATATCCAGTGAAGGAGCAAGGTCACTATTAGATGCTCTTCAAACTAATACAACGTTAGTGGTACTTGACATAAGAAAAAATCCATTAATTGGTATGTATGTGTATCTACCTTTGTTGTCTTTGTCATTTGTTGGATTTTTTATTGTATTATAAAATAAACTGCTTTTAAGGAAAAAACCTGCAACAGTATTTTGCTAAACATTGTTAAAATGGGGGAAGGGAGCAGGATAGGTAGTGTCTACTGCTTATTCAATGATCTGTTTGTTTGCAGAAATACTTGTCTCATACAGGGAATTCTTAATAAGATATCTTAATTCATTCCAGATCACGTTATGATGAAAAACATTATTGAAAGAGTTCTTATGAATGGAAATAGTGCTAATTCGGAGGTATGTGTTAGACATTTTGGAGTGAGTTTGGGGTTTTCTTTGCAGCTGCCATTGCATTATTTTATTTTTTTTTTAAGGACAACTTTGTTCACAGTGAATCTAAACCAGCTATTTTAGATATAAACACAAGCGTGACTCTTAAGCAGTTTAAAAAACAAACGAAAAAACACTATGAAGGGGAAAACTAAAAACACTAGCAGCGATGTGATACTGTATTGGGCATTTTGTATGATTTCTTATGTAATTTAAGATGTAATATGCAATAAAACCAGGATATCCATTTAATGAAAAGAAAAATGGAAACGCTTACGTATACTTGGGCATTATGGTAGAATGTTAAGTAAATATTGCTGCTGAACTCCTAGAAGGCTTTCTATGACACGTGTCTTTCTTACTAACATGGTAATAATAACGTTTCATTACCAAGTAAAGGAAATCACAAAATTTAAAACTTAATTTATTTTGAAACTTATTTTTTGTCAGTAATTTACATGGTTAAGGTTTTTTTAAGTTACTCAAGACTATACTTTCCGATGCTAACCACCTTAACTAAACTGTTTTTTTAAGTACAGTACTTCTTGCCTTTAACAGTCTATAGACAGTTTACAGTAATATGCATAAACTGAGTATCTGGACCATTTATGATTACATATACTGTTTAAATACTGAGTCTTTTGTTTATAACACAAAAATCAAATTCAGTTCCCAAAGGATACAGTAAACATCTGAGTGTACTCTTGTTCTCATTTTCACTAAGCTGCAACAATCCCAGTTCTTGTTCTGGAACTTATTGGTCTTTTGGTTTTTGAAAAGGTTTAAAACTCAGAGCTGTGGATTTGTAGGGAGTATCTAATAAACTGAGAAGTTCGTGTGTAGAATTCCTTGAGGATTAATACAGTTCCCCACTTCAATCTCTTAAAAGACTATTTTGGAGAAATTGAGGTTGGTTTTGAAGGAGTACTCTTTCTCCTTGGCAGATGCAATCAACACTTGCAAAATGTTGCAGGGATCACATGAAAATAGCATCTGCCTGGAGATGCTCAAGATGATTGGAAAGTTGAACTGTGAAAAGAAGCAACTGTCTGGGGAGTCTCCTGTATACTAAAAGATCACTCAACTCAAGACATCTGGTTTACATTCATCCAAGCAGTGCAGTATCTTAAGTCTTAGTGGTGATGCTGATAATTCTTCATATCTTGTTAACAACTTAAATGAAAAAGGACTGACCACCAACTTGCTAAGTAACTTTGCTTCTTCCACAAATAACACCAGCCTAGATCCTTTATCTGTGGAGTAGGCTGTTGTAAATAGCATTTGCCTTTTATCATGGGAACAGTGCAGATACTCAGAAAGGGATAATCCACCTGTTTAGCAAGATGAACACAAACATTTGATGTTGAGGTTGATATTCTTTTGAAACGGAAGCATTTACTACCCGAATCTAGGATTTACAGTTGTTTTTGAGCTCTTTTACAGAAGGCTGGATACTATGAAGTGAAGAACAGTTGAGTTTTTGAGGTGGTGTCTTGATATGCTCTATATTGAAAGTCAGCAATGTGTAGTTTTGTTTTGTTGTGTGTTTTTTGTTTTGTTAGTTTTTTCTTTAATGAGTCGAAACTCGGAATAAATTAGTACATCATCAGAGGTGTTAATGAAGACAAAAAGTTGGTCATTAAGCCCTGTTGCAGAAAACTGCAAGGACTGTTTCTTTATTCTGTCAATAGTCAAAATTCAGCTGTACAATTTAAAAAACAATGTACAAGTAAGAACAATTTAAGAGTGTATTTGTGAGAGTCCTAATGACGTATTCTAAATTCTGGGTATAACTAACACTCTGGTTTGGTCTATTTTTAGCAGGCTTTAATGTAATACAAAAATTTCACTTATTTTTCAGATTTTCCATGATTTTTTTTTACAGAGGATTCATTATAGACTAAGCTTACAAATTTAATGAAGTGATGCTTTTTTCTTGTAATTTAAGCTTGTCAGACAGAGTACAGTCAGTTAGCATGTACATTGCTTCCTTTTGTCATCTGTGTACTGCCTCCAAACCTGTGAGGTTTTAAAAGGATGTGCTGGTCCATTTTCTGTAGTGGAGAAAACATGGGTATCTATCTTTGAAATTATTTAATTTAGTAGGGATTTTTTTTTCTTTTACTTCTATTAGTTGCTAGAGGTCTGGATTTCAAATTGATAGAAGATGAAGAATAGATTTTACGAAGTTTAGCCTGTGTGTAAGGACTTCTTGAACACAAGGTCTAAGATGTAATTTTCTGTGTGAAACTGATTTGTCGCTTACTCTTGCAGCAAGTGACCTAACTCATGCCATACCTCACCCACAGATAGCTAAAGAGTTGCATGGATGGTAATCCTTAGTACTGCCTCCAGTTTCATCTGCCTCTAGTTTCAGCTTTTTATCCTGCCGAAGGCTAACTGTCATAATTTTAATGAGTAAAAATGTTGAATTGGTTTATATCTGAGAAGTGGCAGAGCTGCATTCTGTACTGTCTCATCATGGCACCCGTTGTGACAACTCCATGGTTTTGCTTTTGCAGAAAACATATTAAGGTGCTTCTGTGTACAAAGAGAAGTTTGGTGGGCTTTTGAATGACCTCATAATAATAAGCCATCACAACTACAAAAGGTCATGTCTTGGCTGCTGCAAATAGCCTGTAATGTACTGTCACCACTTGCTTACTGGATACCAGCCACAGCAGCCCTTCCATCCCGGTGTGCATAAAACCTGGTTGTTTCTCTTTTCCTTTCACTAGCATGTAGTTGCTTGCCTTTTGGGTTGGGTTTTTGAGTTTGCAAGAAGAGCTGCCTACTGCTGATTGATGTCTTTAAATTTGATGGGCAGCTAAAATAGAGGAAAGTTGTATTATCCTAGCAGCACTGTGTAACTAGTATAGTGGACTGTACTCGTGGATATGACTGGGTGTAATAGGTGGTGAAAGTTTGTGTAGATTCTGAGAGAGACTGAATAACTTAAAGGAAAAGTCCACTGAAGGTGTCTATAAAACAAGTTGCTTTCATAGTCTCAGCTGGAGGACTTAGTAATTTTTCAGCACTGTCTTAATATGTTTGCTGTCTTTATACTTAGATGTTGTACAACAGCAGCAGGCAGCTAGACGAGAGACAGGGCTCTACTGGGCTAGATGACCCTTAGGTTTAACCTAGTGTAGCTGCTCTTTTATGTGTGTAGTAAAACAAAGTGAAGATGCTCTTGCTCTTAGAAGTTTACAATTTAATTTTACTCTATTTTTTTAGTTTAAAATGAACAGTTCAGTTGTCTCAGGAACTAGACGCAGCTGTAGACCCAGCAGGACTTACACATGGATTATTTGAGTCCAAATTTTTTTTTTTTAAAAAAAGCTTTTCTTGCCAATTATAAACGTGGACTAAACTTGGTCTGTTAGAGCACAGTAATGGCATTTTGATCTTCCCCGTGCATTACGTGGCAATAACTTTGGCATACTGTTCCTAGTACTCTGATGTGGGGTTTAGGACTGTCTGAGATAAGCTTTGTGTTAATATCAACTGCATTTCCTTCGACAGCTGTTTCAGCGCTAGACTTTGTGCTAACCATAGCTTGATGCACACTGAAAAATAAGAAAATCTACCTGGAACAATTAAACTTTTACTGGGGAAAGGGGAACCTTTAAGATAGAGCTGTTGCTGCAAGGAAATTAAGTTTGAAGTACAGCAATTACCTTTGATTATCACTATGTCTTAATTTTAGTTTGGAGGTGTTTACTGTGTAAGGATGAATTTTAATTACAGGCAGTCAAAACTGAACTTCGTATTTTTTTAAATACTAACTTTATTGGTAATACAAAATCATGTTAGAGAAGCTTTTATTACTCTGGAGAACTTTGGCCTGAGCCAGTCATTCCTAGCAAGCCAGCTTTCTGAGAATGAAAAGCAAAAGCCAGAGTTTCCTTTTTATAGGGTTGATGCCATTGTTTTTACTATAAAAGGAGAAGTGTTTTGCACAGGAGAAAGAAAAATATTGGATGGGATATTATAGTGGTGTTCTGGGAACACTTTCTGGTAACGTAGCACTCAGACTCTCATTGAATCTGCGTTTGAATTGGGGCTTTGTGGGATTTTTGTTTTTCCTTAATTTTACAGTTTATTATTAAGCTTTCTGTAACTAGCAGTGTTCTCCATATATCTGACAAAAACCCCTCTAGTCCTAAATGAGCACCTTTTTAAATGTCAGTTACTAAAACAATTTGTCTTTCTTAAAAAAAAAATTCTCCAGTATAAGTGGCTGACATCTCCGTCTTCCAAGGATGCTTTGAAAACTAGACCAAAGAAAAGAACTATTGTCCTAGGAAGTGGTCGAAAAGGAAAAGCTACTATTCGTATTGGTAATACTGTCTTTATTTTCTCTGACTATAGTAAATTTTGTCTACAAAATACTCTTTCAGTTTTGAAAAGCTTTAATTATAAAATAAATGTGTCTAAATGTCAGTGTTATGCAGAATACTTGTCTTCAAAAAAAAATTCCATTTGTTCTTAATTTAATAATGTGTCTTCTACCATCAGTGGTTTCTGCAGGAAACTTGATCTTGTTTTTAGTGCTGCTAGTTATGTGGCTGGAAAAATGGTAGGATGTGCTGACTTAAGTATGTGGAGGCATTGCATGTATTTATTCTGAGTGTATCCTCTCCACAAACTTTCGCTTTTAGGAAGCTTGGCAGTAGTAACTTGCCTAGTTCTTCTGATGTTGTAACCTTTCTGTAGCAGACTGTCCTCTGCCAGGACAAACAAGTATGCATTTTTTTTTTTATTGATGTACAAAATGTTCTAAGATTATTTTTTTTTTTATCTTCATGTAAACCTGTTATAAATAGTATGTTTAAAATAACCTAAGTATCTTGAATATTTATAATTAAGCACTGATAACTGCAATACACTAAATATTTTTCAGTAAGTTACTAAAAATTTCACTGTAATACATTTTGGCTGTCTTTCATCTTTGCTCTAGTTATCTGGAAGCAGAGAGGTAAGCATAAATCAAATTGAAGTCTTTGTACAAATAAACTGTGGTGATCAGGGTGATGGAAGAAGAAAATGTCTGACTTAAATATAGTTCTGGTGGTTTTCGGTTTGTTTGTTTTTTGGTTTTTGGTTTTAGTTTTTGTTTTTGTTTTCTTTTTTAGAAGAGGGAGGGAGTCAGGTGGTGAAGACTACTCTGTCCTGTTTACTTGTTGAGAACGACCTGAGATTTGGAATTGCATTACCACAGTTATGCATTTATATACTATTACAAAATTAGTTGTTTTATTGATCTCAGAAACAATAACCTGAGTTCTCCCTAGTTTAACTGTATGAAATACTAGGTGAACAGTTTTCTGGGCTTGTTAGTTTCTTACTTATACAGAGCCTGGGGTAGAGTGATCATCCACACTAGGTAGTTATTCTGAATCTACTTTGAGTGCTAGCGTATGCTTTAAACAACAACAAAAGACCGGACTAGTAAACATTATTTTTCATTGTTATTCCTCTTAAGTGAAGATATTGTTGGTGTTCTGCAGAAGCAATCAACACGAGTACCAGCTTTACCATCACGCTTTTTGCCAGTTACAAAACCAGCGTTCTTCACACTAAGGCCACTAGAGGGCAATTTGAAGCACATAGATAGCCGCATTGTTTACGTGGACTGTCTAGGCTCCCGCTTGAAACAATGGAGTTAGGTGTCTGAAATTAGTAATGTGAATAAACCTCTTTAGCTACAAAACTTTGCTTCTGTTTTTGAATAACAGTATGTCTTACATCACCCTAACATAGCAGTTAAGTATACTAGCTTATAATTGCAAGCAGATAAGCTGTCCACCCCTCTTTTTGAGAAGCAAAACAAAAAGGTTTTGAACACTTCAGCAACATTAGGCTGAAAAGTAGATTTCCTACAGTCCCTTCTATTACATAGCAGATTTTACTTATGAAAAATAAGTTGTGAATTTATATGTAGAGAACTAGGTATAGTGAATTCTCTTTTCTCGTATTCTTGCTGTTCAATACAGGATTACCGTCTAAAAAGTCTGTAAGTCCTGGGAAAAAAAATATGTCTGCAAAAGATAGTTACTCACCAAAACCACTACCACCAGGCACAACAGGCTTCCTTCCTTGGCGGACTGCAGAACGTGCAAAGAGATGCAGGTGAGGTTTTCACAGTACAAGGGAAAATATTAAAGCATAAAACCTGCATAATAAATGTAGTAGGGAACAGTGTTAGTTTTTTAAAATACATACTTGAAAGTTACACACAGAATTTCATATTACGTCCATAATTTTTTTCTGTTTATATAAATGTTGACGATGTTACATAAATTCTATTCCAGTAAGTTTTTAAAATGCACAAAAAGATATAATGTGATGCCATAGGAGTAGTCAGGTGTAGCAAAAAAAACCCCAAAAACGCACAACCAAACCCACCTTGCTTGCTTGTTCTTTTGTTACTGATGATTTAACAGACTTATAGCTGGAGATGCAATTTAGTTTTCTAAGCTTGTAGTATAGTTGATTTGGCATCCAGTTCAAGGTGCCTAGGTTTTTTTGTTACCTTTTCTTTCTGCTTCATCTCCCCCAATGTCAACTTAATTATTGTGATTTTTAAAAAAATAAAATTGTTACATATGGAAGCCATAATATTGTTGTCACGCTTGCTTTTAAAACAGTTTTGTTTTGGTTTGTTTTTATTGTATTCCCTAGACCTTGGCCTCTCAAAATGGAGGCCATATAAATATTTAAACAAAAAATTACTTAGTACTTTATCACAACTATTTTTATTAAACTTGTTTTTCAAAATGCTGAACATCAAATATTCCCATTGACTTTACTTAATTAACTAAGCAAGATTCTTATTGAAGATATTAATGTTAGCATCCAGTAGTGTTGCTCTAATTCACGATTAAGTAGGAGTACTAACAGAACAAAATGAGGATGTAATGAGTGATAAGGGTATATAGTGCAGTCTCTGCTGGTTTTACTCTTACTGCTTCACCTGTCCTACAACACTTTGGAAATGGAAGTAGCAATGGTGACATTGTGGACTTACTTTTCTCAAAAGTGTTTTTTTTTTCTAACTTTAGAGGGGGGCCAGTGGATAGTACTGAAGAATTACCAGTGAAGATTCAGGTACTCTTTCTTATGATGGTTTATTTAGTAGATGAATGCCTGAAAAAAGATTGAAGTGGTCTCAACAGAGTCTTGTCTAAAAGTTAAGACTGCAATGTACTTTTCAAGTTTCTCTGTCACAGAAATGCTAAATAATAGTTTACGTCAGCATTTGGTTGAAACTTCTTTGATACTTAGTTTACTCCCATTTCTGTATCAGTATCTTTTAGTTTCTTAGCCTTATGAGCAAGCTGGATTGGATTATGGGCACAATCCGTCCACAGGCAATTAGAGTGAACAGCATTTTCTCTGAAATGTTCTGTTTCCCTTTCTTTCCTCCTTTTTGGACTACGTACTTGTGTTTGCATCCGTCTGGGAGCTGCTGTAGCAAATATGCTAGCAGGGGGAAAAGAAAATAAAAAATTCCTTCTTCCCTTTCCTTCGCATCTCGTTTCCATCTCCCCACCCCCACCCCAGGCACCAGACAGAAGCTGGAGAAGTGCATTAGTGTGTACTAACAAATTAAATTGGCTCACAGAAGGGTCTGATGGTTGCTGAAGCCAGCACACTTATCCTCTGCTCTGGCCAAGGCTTCCCATGGGCTGCAGTCCTTTGGGTGAGACCTGCTCCGGCACAGGCTGTCCACCCCTCTGCTCTGGCCTGGGGTTGTCCCTGGGCTGGAGTGCAGGTATCTGCTCCGCCACGGAGCACTTCCCCCTGCTCCTCCGAGCCTGGGGTGCCCTCTGCCCTTTCTCACTCTTTTGCTTCCCTCCTCTTCTGCCTGTCTGACGCTTTTTACCCTTTCTTAAATAGGCTTTCCCGGAGGCACCACCATCTCAGCTGTGGGGCTCAGCCGTGCCCTGTGATGGGTCCGGCCTGGGGCAGCCCTGGCTGCGCTGCACAGGGGCTGTCCCGTGGGCCCGCTGCCACTAAATCCTTGCCACATGTACCAAATATATGCACACGTATGACTTTTTTTGAAATACTGTTTTATGCAAATTTATTTCAAAATTGCATAGTAGGACGATGTGTATGCATTGTAAGGAACTCTGGAAAACAATTGCATTTAAATTAAGCTTTTCGTACTATTTAATCTTGGATTTTTATTGCACAGTGTAATGCTGTGAGTGGGTGTGTTTTTCTTTTGTGATGTAATTAGACAGATATTCCTGTGAAAGTGACAGTAGAAAGTGCTTCTACATCTGAAACCGAAGACACAGAAGATTTAGATGATGTTATCCGTCATCCTGATTTGGCAAAATCATTAGATAAGATTAATGTAACAAAGTATCAACAGTTACAGGTAAGAAGCATGTTCTGTGCCTTAAACTCCATACAGGCAAATTATATCAATTAAACTGTGTTTTATTCAGAAAATTATCATTAAGCTGATAACCAGTCATGGAGCAGGATTTCTGAATAACTTTTAATTATGCTGTATTATGTGACACAGACTTCCGTTTCAAAAGATGTGTATCAAATATGCACTGGATTTCCAATCTCTGAATAGTTCTAATGAGGATGTATATGCTATAAGCATATTATCAAATCAGGGTCATAGTAAGGGAGAACTTCACTTAATACACACAGCTGCAATATGCGTAATTTCTCTGTTCCAGTCTTGAATCATGGTTCACAAATCTTTTGATCTATGTTATTGCCTGTGGTACTTCCTTCCAAGTATTTCCTTTATAAATGTAATTTAATATTATTTCCAAGAGCTAAAATATTGTGATGATTGTGTAAAAAGAAAAACAACCCCAAACTCCTGAAAGTGTGTTAAAACTCTGTTATAATAGAGCTTGGTAACAAACTTTACATTTGCTTTTATTATTCCTTCCACTTCTTTGATAGTCGTATAAAGCTAGCAGTAGCAAGACTGACTATTGCTGCAAATGTTGGCAGTGATGGTTCTTATAAAAGGAAGGGAAAACAAAAGGTGTGTTTCAGTCTCTCACTAACGCTGCTGAGGTAATCTAGCACTATTATAAACTAACACCCTCAGGCAGAATAACTGGGTTGCTTCTGAAGTGTTAGGATTTGAAGGGAAAACAAAAGGTGTGTTTCAGTCTCTCACTAACGCTGCTGAGGTAATCTAGCACTATTATAAACTAACACCCTCAGGCAGAATAACTGGGTTGCTTCTGAAGTGTTAGGATTTGAATTTTGTTTGGGGAATCTACACTGCCTCCAAAATAATACTGCTAAAAATAAGACCTATAGTCTTGTTTTGGTGGTGGCTGGTATGGAGCATCACACTGGGTGAATGAACTATTCATGTGTATAAATATTAAGACCGTACAGCTGTCTTTATGTAAGCAAAGTGAAGTTGAAACTTAACTTGTTACAGTTGAAACTTAACTTGTTGCAGATCTATATGTCATGGGAGAGTTAGGGTGGCTTAGAGTTACTGTGGAAGGCAAAAGGACTGTACAAATACTGCATAAATAACTACATGTCTTTTTTTTTTCAGCTGATGTGTACTTTTTCTTTAGGCCGACCCTTTTTCTCTTTAGCACTTTTGTTCAGGAAGATTTTTCAGGGTTTTCACATGCTGCTTAAAGTTGTATAGAGACTTTCTTCTTTGTAGGTGTTTTCATACTACTGTTTGCATGCAATACGTTGACATTGTGCTGTGCAGTGACTTCAACACTATCATCAAGAGCATTGTGTCTAGAATCATGGAATTTCGTGTCCCATGCATAGTGCACCAAAAACTTGTATGCAGCAAGTGCAGTGCTTCTGGGAAATGCTTGATGTATTTATTCTTGGTGTTTGGAGAGGGAGGAATATTACTTTCAGGGCACACTGCAGAGGCAGACAGTGTTTTGTGCTTTGGGGAAGAGTTGTATTATTGGCCCATGCTGTCAGTGTTACCTGTAGTATTACATATAGAGCAACTGTAAGGAAGGGATAATTTGTGATTAATTTGAGCTTCCTGGGAGGTAAAACTACAAATTTTAGGAACCTACCCCAAAACTCGTTCTAAATTTCCTATGTTTGTAAATGTCCAGGTTTTCCTGATTTTCTGAATTTGAAAACCAAAGTACTTTTTTTTTAGGCCATGTTTACATATCAGACAGCACTGTTTAAGCAGTCTTGAACTGTTTCTGTGCCTTACCCATCCTTTCTATTACACTGATGCAAAGTGCAGTTTCACATTATAGCAGAACTAAACTATCAACTTGTCACCATTGAATTGTGAGGTCTATTTCGCCTCCATCCCTTTGTGCTTTTCCATTTCTTGCTTCAGTCTTTGTCTCTCTTGGGTCTTTCTTCAACTTTATCTGATCATAAGGCAAGTTGATTCAACTTGCTAATGTGAAGAAAACCCACGTAGTTCAACAAGGAGAAGTGCGAGTCCTGCACCTGGGGAAGAACAAGGCCATGCACCAATATATGTTGAGGGCAGACCATATGGAAAGCAGTGTTGCAGAAAAGGCCCTGGGGGTCATGGTGGACACAAAGTTGAACATGAGCCAGCAATGTGCCCTTGCGGTAAAGAAGGCGAATGGCATCCTGGGCTGCATTAAGAGGAGTGTTGACAGCAGGTGGACGGAGGTGATCCTTCCACTGTATTCAGTTGCTGGTGAAGCCACACCTGGAGTCCTGGGTCTGGTTCTGGTCTCCCTAGTACATGAGAGACATAGGCATAGTGGAGAGACTCCAACAAAGAGCCACAAGGATGGTTAAGTGACTGGAGCATCTCTCCTATGAGGAAAGGCTTAGAGAGCCGGAACTGTTCAGCCTGGAGCAGAGAAGGCTCAGGGGGGATCATATTAATGTGTATAAATACCTGAAGGGAGGGTGCAAATAGGACAGAGCCAGGCTCTTTTCTCTGGTGTCCAGTGACAGGACCAGAGGCAGTGGGCACAAACTGAAACACAGGGGGTTCATCCTGAGCATCAGGAAACACTTTTTTGCTGTGAGGGTGACTGAGCACTGGCACAGGCTGCCTAGAGAGGTTGTGGAGTCTCCCTCCTTAAGAGATATTAAAAAAGCGTCTAGACATGGTACTGGGTAGTTTGTTGTAGGTGGCCCTGCTTGAGCAGGGGGTTGTACCAGATAACCTCCAGAGGTCCATTCCAACCTCAACCATTTTGTCATTATGTGATATTATTCCACATTAGTTTTCAGCCATCATAATGACTCACATTGGCTTATGTGATTGGGTGCATTCCAGAACTGGAGCATGGTAAGTGGCAGAAGTCTCTGGCTGATAATGTGAGAGGGGAAGGGGAGGACCCTTTTTACCTGTGTTAATTGGGCTTAAGTAATGTCATTAAACAGCTTACTGCAGAACTGCTTGAGTGGGGAACTGACTTGAGGAACTGATACATCTGAAAAGTAATCCAGTGTATTTGGCTGTAGCAGGCCTTGGCACAGCCTTTCATTAAAGTGGGACAACCAGCTGTGCTAAAACAGTGATGGGACTGCAGTGTGGGAATAAGCAGTGAGAGGTGGGAACTCCTTAAACTGCCACCGTGCCAAAAAAGTTCTCCCCGAATATCCCTTGATGTCACTAAATGACCAGCCTTTGACTTTCGTATGCAAGTCCTTGAGAACTTCTCTGCATCCTTCTGCTCAAAAAGGGGCTTTAGCCATACTACTTAGTGAAATAATATTAGTTGTGTTTTCATTTTTTTAAAAAAACCCCTTGGCTAACGAAAAGCTTAATTCTGCTTAAATGAAAAATAAGAAGTGATAAATATTCTTTCCTTCCACTAGAGGAAATCTGAAATGTCAGAATAGTCTCTGATGAAGACTGTAGTTGAGGAAACTCCCAGATTTTGAAATTTAAACTAGGGATATAAATGGTGAACTTCACCTTTAATATAGTTAGCAGGGTAACTCTTCTACATGTGAATTCACTATGTGAATTACGTAGAAGTAGAGATTGCACTATAACTTTTTAAAAAATAAAGACAACAATGTAATCAAGTAGAAAAACAGGGCTAATTAGTTACTAAAGTTTTTCTATATTTTTAGCTTTTAAGCTTCGGTTTTATACCTCTGTTTAGTGTTGAGTACTCATATT
The DNA here is from genome assembly GCA_017639485.1 of Pluvialis apricaria. Classification (NCBI taxonomy): domain Eukaryota; kingdom Metazoa; phylum Chordata; class Aves; order Charadriiformes; family Charadriidae; genus Pluvialis; species Pluvialis apricaria. The sequence continues at coordinate 42,520,038 of CM030044.1, forward strand.
GCATACAGAAATTCTGAGGGCTACAGATGTATTTGCCATTCAACTTCATCTTAAAAGCTGTCAGTGCTGCCTTACTGGACTACACTACTAGAAGGCTCAGTCTTGTAGGTTTTTTAGCAACTCTGATGTATTTTAATAATCTTTTTTTGCACAAAGACTAGAGGATCATGTAAGCTGATGAATTTCTGATAAGCAAATCAAATAATAAAGTGTACATATACTTTTAATTTAATGGTGACAAATATGTTTGCACAGATGCAAGGCATCTTCCTTTTAATGTAGGCTTCTGATACTGCTTATGAGGAGATTTACCTGCAGTGTTTGTCAGTTTTTTTGTTGTGAAGTCAGCCCATAACCATCAAATATTGTGTACATCTACAGTGTGATAAATCAAGTTTAAACAAAACTAAAAGACCTTCAAATTTCTGTTTAAAAAATCTTGATAATTTAACTATTTGCTAAGCCTTTGCCCTTTGAAAATATGAACCAGCAATTTGAAGAAAAAGGTCAGTGCTATCATCTTTAGAATTGTCTAAAATCTGTGCACAACAAAAATACTATAGAACTAAGGTTTCTAAAGTGGAGTTGCTTGCCAAAAAACCCTGCACCCTAGCAACTTTAATATACATATGTATATACGTGCACACACGCTATAAATGGAACTGTAAGAATTCTTCAAGTCTGTGTTACCTGTGACTGATCGTCAAAGCTAGGTTACAGGACTTCAGCTTTACATGTGAAGTTATGAATGTAGAACATTATGGTCACTACTTTCTGTGCTGTGCTTCTATATCTATAAAAGGATTTCTAGCTCCTATTATTTCCACACATTCTGAGGTAGATTGCAGTGAGATTGTGGTATTTTTTGAGGGTTCTCCTTAGACATTTCCCCCACGCCCCACCCCGTGCCTGGAGGTGATTTTGTTACATCATGGCAGTTAGATACTGTTAAATCTCTTCCCAAATACTCTCTTTGAAATGTGGTTTCTCTGTACCTTCTGACCTCTGAGAGTCTTTCTTGTGTATTCTGATGATAAAGATAATGACTAGTTTTCAACCAGCGATAGCTTGGTTGGTGCTAGTCTAGGGATCTTAGGTGTGGACTTCACTAGGCAGCAGTGACAGACCCATAATCTTCACTCTGAGTGGTTGTCACTGTTGGGGCTATGTCTAGAATATTTTAGAACCTGCATCTTTGAATCAGATGCAAAAGTCCCTCTCATCCTACAGGACCTGTGAGGATCCCTTTGCATTTGTAAAAGGACTAGTTTTGCTATGTGTTCTTTTGCACACCAGTCTTCTCAGTTGATTGCTTGTATGAAGTGTGGTAGCATGCTCTTGAAGTACTATCTATCGTACTTTTGATAGTAAACAAAGGGTTTCAGTACTATTTGGATCTTTGCTCCTCTGTAGAACGGATTGATAAGGTGTGTACAAAAAGCAGTGTCCTGTGTTACATATATGTGCCTGTATACAAGGTGTATAGAGAAATTAAGAAGCTTTGTGTACTGTTAATTCATATGGGTTACTCTCTGAAAAACAGAGTAACTTGATAATTTTAATGATTTTCACCTTTGGAACCAGAGAACTGTGTCAAGGCATGCAAGAACAAAATTCATATTTGTTCTTCCACTTCAGATGCTGTAATTAAAGATGACAAATGTACTGCTATCATATGAGAAAATGTGGTAATTGCTTATCAAATCCTGAATATGGTTCACTGAAGCTGAGAGATTCTCTACTTAGAACTAGAAGTTAAAATACAAGTGTAGGCATCTCATGAATAAGACTAGAATATATTTGTTACATGTTTGGATTTGTTTTTGTTGTTGTTAATTCAGCACTAAGCTGCCTAACTCACTCAAACAGTGTGGGATGGTGAAAAATTCACTTTTTCTGCTGAAGAACTAAGTGAAACCAGTTGGAAAGAGTACAGTTCTTACAGTTCAGAATCTTGTGTTCCTACCGCTGTAATAAGGAATAAAATCCTGGATCAAGAATACATTCTGAAAATCTAGGTATGGCTACTAAGGATATTTTTGGAGCCCAATTTGAGTTTTTTATGAGGTAGATGCATTTAGTTAAAAATGAGGTTTGAAAAGGTGAAGGGGACGAAGAGGAAATAGAGAACATACATTCCTGATGATAATGTCATAGGGCCAAGAGACTTGTGCTATAATCTTGTGTTATCTATTGCTGTATTGCAAATCTATTAAGTGGATCGCACTTGGTTCCACTTTCTTGTGTTAATTTTTTGCATCCTAGAGTTATGCATTAGTAGACGTCTGTGATGTATTTTTGTAGAAGATACGTTATTGCTTGAAATGCTGTGTGCTAGTTGTTAATTGGACATGTTGAGTTTGTATAATATTGCATGTTGATCTGACATTTTGAGATAAATTTCATGATAGTTTGTCTGTGTTATGACAGTTTGAGCTGGAAGAATGCATGGAAAAATTAAAGGAAGAACAAAGAGCCAGAGTAAAGGCTGAGGAACGAATAATGGAGGTAATGATACTTAACTGTTAATCATCTTTACTTTTAAAGGAGGCGTCAATTCAAATATCCATTTGCTTAATTAGGAGTAATTATCAATGACCTCTAATGTGGTAGCTTCCAGAGTTTCAGTTCAAAGTCACATGGATCATTTACTAGCCTAAGGGCAATGATGAAATCTGTGTTTAGTAATGTGTATTTGTTCTCCTGATACTAGTCCAGAGCCTTGAACTTTGGGTCAAGCTACTCTTTAAATGTGTTTCATTCATTTGGTATATTACTTATGATCTGGGGCATCCTGATGTTTGCTTTTCTTGAGAAAGTGATTAAATCTGTTTGCAATTTGCAGCAGATGGATGGTTCTTTGAGGTCTCCCACCTTCTTTATCATGACTTGCACTGAAAAGCTGTTTGTTGAAAATGTTGTTTAATTTGGCTTATTCTGTCCCTTTGATTTTTTTTAAGTTTTGTTTCTGCAGGCAATAAAAATGTCAGATGGCTTTCTGCATAGCATGTTGGCCATAGCTGTCAGTTGTTGTGAAGTGCAGTTTCGCATTATGACAGAACCGAACTAACAACTTGTCACAGTTAAATTGTGAGGTTCATTTCCTCTCCATCCATTGTTGCTGACTTAAAAAGATCCTTTTGCATCAATAAACAGAATTTCTTGTAATAAAGTTGCTTTTAAGATGGTGTAAGTGAATGGCTTTGGTTCTTAGATGTGATCTGGAATGGAATGAAAGTGGTGGTACCCTTTGGAACTTGAGCAACAAGCGGTGCCCCACAGTACAGGGAGCAGATATCCACAAAGGACTCAGCACTCTACAAAGTTCATTGTTGTCCTCCGGTGCGGCCATCCCCATCCACCTGTAATGTGAACTGCACCAGCGGGCTCTGCTGGATATCTGTTGTTTGAATACTTAAATGGTTTTTAGGCTAAATACCCACCACAAGAAATCTTCCTCTGTCACGCTAGACTACTTAGACGTAGCACGTTGTCTCAGGAGAAGGGATAAACTGAGTAGCAGTAATCTGTAAAATTGTTCATTTTGATGATAGTTTAACAGCTACAGTGCACTAGAGAGATCTATAGTTTTTTGTCCTTCTCTCACAAAAGACAAAAGAAAGCAAGCCTGTGATAGCAGTGATTGCATAGCTGTAATCTTAAATGAGTGTCTGAGTTAATGTTTCCCTCAAACACAAAATCCTGTATATCCTACAGTTATCATTTAACTTTCAGTTTGTCATTAATTTGATTTGATGTTCAATGTGGAGAAAAATTGGATCATCTTAAACTTTCAATTTTGGGATGCACGGTGCAGGGGAGAGATACAGGAGTATGCATTCCCTCTGATACAAAGAGGCGAATATAAGGAGACCATTGGCCTTCATTAAAGTTTTTTACTAGTAAAATAAATTCTTCGGTGTTAGTGTGTCATATAATACATGCAAAATAACATGATATTAGAGCTAATTTTTTTTTCTTGCACTTGCTCTGCAACGTTCTGTACATACTGAAGACAGTGCTGAGCCAGCAGTTCTGAGTGCCTGCAGCAATTTCACTGTGGTAGCATAGAGTTGCAGCTGTGGATAAACAAATCTGCACAGAGCTCAATGTAACAGTGCCCTGAATATTTCTTTTTTTTTTTTTCCCCATAGCTGGAAATTGAAAATGCAAGATTAAAGAATCTAAATCTCTCCCTATCTGAGGTTCTTCATGCACAGTCAGTAACCAACATGATTTTGGAAGATGAAGGTGTTCTAGGCAGCATTGAGAACTCTTTCAAAAAGTTTCATGCTTTTTTAGACCTCCTTAAAGATGCTGGGTAGGTTATCACTTTGCTTAAGTCTTACTGTTTCTGCTGAGATCTCTCTCCAAAATTATCCTCCCAATGAAGTATGATGCCTTCTCCCCCCAGATCTCTAGGACTGTACTCACAAAAAGCAAAGTAAGAAAAATTAACTACCTACTGTTCAGTCTTTCCTCAGTGGGAAGAACATGATCCGAGCACTGTCTAGCTGAATTCACGCATCTGTCCTTGGGAAAGGCTTTCAAGAAATCTATTCCAAAGGAAGAGAAAGCTTCTATTAAAGCATGTTTCCAAGTCTTTATTGGGTCACCTGTGGCTCTTAGCATTCCCATGGTATGAAAGGCTCAAAATGCAGTTGAATGGGCTTCAGAAAGTGTCCTATTGCCTTGGGCCCCCTTTTACTAATTGAAGTACAGAGATCTAGATGAATCTGGCTTCTGTACTTAAATTCTGCATTATTTATTATTACTTGAAATATTTTAAGAGAGTATTGATGAAAGTTTGTCATAAGGCTGTACTACCACTGTACCTGCAGTTTCTCAGAGGATGGTTCATCCTTCCCATTTGCGAAAGAATCTCAAACCTGTTTTGTAAAGCTTATGTAGCCAGGCATGGCAATCTCATCCAGGACAATGAAGGAATGATATGAAGATATATTGTAGTCTTCTCTGCAGGAGAGAAGACCACAGAAGATTCTATTTGCCCTCCCTGCCTCCTGCTTCCATCCACCTCCAAATTGTAATAATGTAACTTAATGCAAAGTTCACCCCAAGGCCGTGTTCTGATTTTGTGCCAACCAAGTGATAAAGTTGCCATTACTTCAAGAATGAATTTCAAACTTTGGAGGAAGGGAAAAATGCCTTTTTATGACATAAAGAATAATTTTTTCAGATGGGCCCTGCATCTATTCATGATAATAGGGGGCTGCTCTGAAAGATACAGAATCCCAGTCACAAAGACTGCTCTTCTCAATAAGCTGTGGTATCAATTGATGGCTGCAACTTCTTATTTCTTGAGGCTTAAAACACCCAAGTGGTAGGTTTGGCCAACTTGTAAGCCGCCAGGTGAAACAATATGACTGTATTTGTGAAGTATTTAATTGGATTTGGCTGTTAGAGATTATGCTAGTTTGGGAGCTGTGCACCAATCTTGTGCTTGAATGACAAGGGTTTTAATCTTTGCTCTGCCTGACAGGGAATCTGCTTGCCAGTCATCCTGCTCTGAGATCAGTGCTAACTGGGAGAACTTCATTTTTTAGCCTCATAACACGGAGTGGAGACTGGCAGTTTTGAACCTGCAAGCTGATTTGTGCAAAGATAGGAAAATACCTGTAGCTACTTATTTTCATCTTTATTAAGCTATTTTGGGCTTCTCAGAAAATAGTGGAAAAACTACCTTCAACCCTTCAAACAGATTTTGTTTCTTATTCTGGTTTTGAATGTGTAGGTCTTTCACAGGCTAAGAATTTTTTGTGTTGTTTTCTATTAAACTTTATTTTACAGACTTGGACAACTTGCTGTATTAGCTGGGATAGATCAGTCAGATTTTGGTCTTTTGGGGCATCCACAAATGAATTCTACTCTGAGTAAGCCTGCTAACATACTAAAGGAGAAGTCTTTTGAAGAAGAAAGACAAGAACATACCCAGAATAGCAAAGTAAGTCTATAGGAGGAATGCTAGTGGCAATGCATTTGATGCTATTTAATGTATTTTTCAGCTGACTGAAAGTAACAATTACCAAATAACCCATGAAGTTATTCTTGTGGTCTTTTGCTGTAGCTGTATTTATACAAATCGTAATAATTCAATGATAAATGTAAGCTTTTTAAGTGATTACCATTTGAAACAGAAACCATAGTATTTTTTAATGTACTAAAGAAAGTGTTGGTGGTAATTATGTTGTTTCTTATTCTGAAATACGAAGTTCCAATAGGGGTATGCATCCATTAAAAATGGAAAAATACTGTGACTAGATTTTTTAGAAACATTTAGTAATGATGTATAGTGGTTTAAAAAAACTTAGTCTGATAGTAGAGGGTAGTACAATATGCCTATTGAAAAGCACAGATTTTCCTTTAAGTAATTGCAGTGTATATGTCCAGTCCTGTTAGATTTCTACGTGTTCCGTGCTGTGAATTTCAGGCAACTACAAATGTGCACTATTAACAAGGCTTAAGGTTTTAGTTTCTACTCTGAAGCCAACACATAGAAAACCTGAATTTTTCAAGGGAGACTCAAATTCCCTTTAAAAAAAAAAAAAAAAAAAAAAAAAAAGACCAGGCTTAAGTTTTTAAGGTAATTAAAAATTAAGATACTGGCAGCCTACAACCTTGTCTAAGCTGGATAAAACTGTCATGCGAAGAATCATTCTGTATTCCAGTATGTTTCTTATGCCCAATGTCTTCTCCATTAAGTGTTCTGATTTCCTTAAGAACACCAAGATCTTCTAAAACATGATGGTAAAAAAGGTTGGGTTTTTTTAATGGCATGGAAAGCAATTTCCAGTTTTGCACTTTGAATCTGCTAAAATTACTTGGAGTAATAGAGCAATTCTCATTATAGGTTCTTTGACATTTGTTACAGTTTGGCTTGCCACAGTGTTTTCAGCTGATGGACTCTTCTGCACTGTGACATTAACTTGTTCATGCAGTTTGTTTGAATCATTGTTTTTCTAATTCAGCTACATTTAGAAGCCTGAGCTTGAAGTGTTTTTTAAGTATACATGGCAAAGTTTGATTACAAAAAACTTCAACTAACAGTTATACTACTGCCATGCTTATCTCCTAGTATTGGTTAGTTGGGATTCTTGTAACAGCTAGGTATTGTGGGGTGGACTAGTGGGACCACATTACTGTGAACTGTGAGCAAACATAATGAATTGCAGGTATTTCAGAATGATAAGCGTGATTGGGCATTGGCTGCTTCAGTATAACTGATGCATTTCTGTAGTATAAAGTTCAAGCTAGATGTGATACTGTAGTAAGCCTACCCTGTGTCATTATCACCCTAGCAATCTTCTGAAACTTGCTTGCTTTGAAAGGTAATAAAGGTTGTGTGATTGCTATTATTGCTGAATCTTTTCTGTATTATGTAAAGACTTTATTTTGCTATGCAGATTTCAGTATATGGCAGTTGCAATACTGGATTTTTTTCCTCTAGTTGCATCAGTATCTTCATTGGAATCTCTTATTTCAGAACAGAGCTGGGGACATCCAAGTTTCTCTTCCTGGCACGTTTCAATCCCAGATGGTTGTGAATAATTCCTTCTCTGCTCATAGAGAAATACAAGAACGTCAGACTGCTGGGCAACAGTACCAGCCAGGCTCATGGAAGGAAAATGAAGCTCAAACAATTAGCCAAAATAAAGAGGATAAGCCTCAAAATAGTACTCCAACATTCTCTGAGAGGAGAGTCAAACAAAATGAACAAGCAAAAGGATATCACTCAGCAAGGCAATTGGTTACCAGTCTGCATTCTTTTTCTGATTCCAGTGTACATATTAAAAGTAACGGTAGCAGAATGTCCAGTGGTGCTTCTGGTGAAAAAAGCAAAAATTGTTCCTCAAAGAAATACATCCCTAGAGCGAATGAAATGGCAATTCCAAATGATGGAGCAAGAGGAGACCAAAGTAGGCTGCAGACATTAAACTGCTCTGGAACTGATACTGTAGGATCTGGGTCCGCAATACAAGAAAGTATCCAAAGTGTTAGCAGCATTTGAAATGCTTCTAAAAAGTTTGGACTGTTTCTTACACTTACAAGATTAAAAATAGATTTTGGATGCCTCAGTATAGTTTGTGATTTTTATTTTTTTTTTGTATAGTAATGTAGGCTTTGTAACCTTTTAAAGCATTGCATGCTGTTTAGTATTCCTGTTTCATGCTTGCATCACTTGTCACTAGAATTTTATTTTTGGAAACATGTGATGCAGTGGTTGAATGGTACCCTTCAGTTTGTAATACATAAAAAGGATTCCTGGAATATGGGTTTTATTGTGTATCACAGATCTTGTTATAGAGTGTAAACTGTTTTGACCTAATAAAATTAATTGGAGTACAAAATATTTTTTAGTGTTAATTTCCAGTGTATTGCAATAGAAGTGGAAAAAATGGTTTTAGAGCAAACATTAATTCATGTCTAACAGTGTGTGGGTATGACATTCCCAAAGGTAGTGGAAGTTTCAGATTCAAAAATGAACCCAGAAATATCTCTAGAAGAAGTATTTAAATATAGCCATTCTTCTTTATTGCTATGACTACAGATCATAGAATGATACACGTTGGAAGGGACCTCTAGGGAATGTCTAGTCCAACTCAGTTAGGTTGCTCTCAGGACCTAGAGAAATGTGAGAACGTAAAACTAAATATAATTGTTTTAACACTCCTGGGGTTTGTCCCCCAGCTTCTTGTTCCTGTCCTTTTGCACAGGCAGCTGATTTGCAGCTTCTGAATTATGGCAGAGAGTAACATAGATCTTGATTCGCCTCATGTAGCCCAGAAAAGGGTATTGTTTTGCACCAGGAATAATAAGAAGATGCACTTCAGTGTGGTTCTGAAAAATAAAGCAGTATCTTTCTTTACATTTGTACACTTGCCTGAGTGCCATAAGAAGGCAATCAGTCAAGAGCCTAATATAATAATAACATAATTATTAATTTCCTTCATTAAGTACTGTTTTGTATATAAATGGGAGTTGTGTAAAATTGAACTTATTAGGAAGGGTTGTAGAGATGAGGAAGATGTTAAACATTTAAGCAAATTTTAGGAAAAGGGATTTTAAGCAGCATAAGATTTGCTTTTTGGAAGAATGAAACAACCTAAACTGTTAGTTTAGGGTTTAAGCCTAGGTCATTTGGTCAACAATGGGAGTGAATTTTGCTTTTGAATGAACCAGTCAATTTTATTTCCTTAAAATAACTTCTTTCTATGACTTTTTTCACATGCTCGTGCTTGTGTCAGTCCTGATTTAAAAGAAATTTCTGAAATTGCAGTAGCTATCTCTGGGAGATTAGGTAGTAGAATCAGACATATGATGCTTATCTTTATGAGAAGTTCAAATGTTAAAAACTCATCACATTGTGCAGTGGTCATGAAAAGCTGCCTTTTTAAAAAACAGATCAAATCCAATATTTTGCCTTTATTTCACTGTTTACAGTGTTAGCTGAGATTTTGAATGATCAAAATATTTTAACCTGTTTGATATGGACTCTTTTTCTTGGCATTGTGTATTCCATTTGTAGAATGAAGGGGACAGAGGGTGATGCATCAACGGAAGATATTTTTCGCATACAGGAATTAGGGAAGATGATTTGAGCTGAACTGGGGGAGGAAATACTGTGTAACTTTCTTCTTACTCTGTCATTTGTCATGAGCGTTCTGGAACACAGAAGATCTGTAGAAATTCCTGAGTCCAATTGCCTGACAATTATGAAGAAACTCATGAATCCTCAAATGGAAATTTTCTACTGAGCAAATGGCACGAGATTACCTTAGCTATTGCAATATTGCACAAGTAATTGCACAATGAAAGCACATTATTTATACAGACTTCGTCATTTCAGAATAATAGCAGGTAATACATTAATCTATGCAATTTTTAAAATATTCTCCCAAACATTTGAGGTCTGTTGCTTCAGTCATGATTCTGTGCTTGTGATTTTGGTTTGACTGAACAATTGCATGCAATCAGTTTCTTCAGCATAAAATGCTACGTGTTCTCTTTTTGAAATGAAAACCCTAAAGCTAATCACTGTGAAATGGTGGATAAAATTATAAATTCAAAACAGTCCAGATTTGTGAGGTTAGGAATTACGAATCTCTTATTTGTCCCTAAAAGTATCATAAGGAACTTAAAACACTTTATGTATCGTATGCCTACAAGCAGGTGGCACAAATACCTTCTATGTTAAATACTACTAGTATGTGCTTTTAAAGTATGGATCATGTCAAAAAATCTTCATTTAAAGCAAAATTGACCTTGCAGTATATAACCTAGTTGGACATAGTTTTTTTCAGTGGGATTAGTACTTAACCATTTTTATTTTTTCAAGATCAGAAACACGAAGGATTGTCCATCTCGTCACTGGTGCTGTTGTGCAGCACTGGCTGTGAGAATCTGGAGCGTACACTACGTATAGCTGAATGTTGGATCTGAAGTCAGTAGAGAAAATGGATGTAAGTTACCAGGGGGAGAAGTATTTTTTAAGGCTGTCATGAATATTTCAAGAGTTTCAGTGTTTCCACTGAAGATTTAAAAATGCATTTCCAAAAAATATTTTGTGTATATAAACAACAGTTATTTCATATGTAGAAGTATATTTAAGAATAAAGTATTGTAATAAAAATTAATTTTTTTTGCGTGTGTGTAGATATGCACACATTTTAAATGATTATGAAACCATTTTACCCTGAGTTTGGATATAAACTGTTTCAACCTCTTGCTATTAGTTAATGTTTTACGTATTTGTCTGTGTTCTTGTTTGACATAAAAGCCTGAAATCAATAGGCCAGCTATTTGCTAGAGAACATGCTACTGTTTACTTATAAAACTCAAGCATTTTTTTTTCCCTCTTCACTTGGGCTTCCCAATAATTACTTTTCACACTTCATAATTGCAATACTTGGAGCCAGATCTCTGAAAAACAAAATAATCCCAAACCCGTGTCTGAACTACCCGCGTCTTGTTTTAAGCACCACCAAAATGTGGTGGTCTCACTGGTTTGCTGGACCAGACACCTCAGCTGCCTCCTGAAACAGCTGCCAGCTTGTTATGTAGTCAGCATTATTTGTCTTTTAATAATGACGTCAGTTTATCAGTTATTGTACCAGACAGGGAACTCATGTGCACTTGCTCTCCTTGAGTGAGCTGATTCTTTTCCAGCATTAGTCGATGAAGATTTTTCTGTCCAGCGCAGCATGAAGTCACGATGAACCCAATAAAAGTTCACTGAAAACTCTGAAAATTTATTTAAGTATTACACTTTTTCTGTTTTTTTTTTTAAATATTTTGTTTTGTTTTTCCAGTTACGCATCATAGTAAATACAGCACACTCTGCTTTTGTGTTAATTATGCAAATTCACATTTATCTGCAGGGATTTGTGGCACTGGAAGGGTCAGGTTCTCTGTCAAATGCTAGAAGCCAGAAGCATTCCTGGAAGTCATGGTTTTGAAAGCTTGTATTTTATATTGGATTACTATGAATGTTGATATAATGAACTTAAGGTGTTTGATGTAATAAAAATATTAAATCATAACAGCTGGTAGCGAAATACAAAAATAGGATACATTTCAATTCAATTCAAACAAAACTGTGACATGACCTATGCTCTTCCTCTTCATTCTCTCCAACTGCAAAAGCATAATAATCCCTTGCATGTGTGGCAAAAATGGACTATTCTGTGCCCAGGAAACTTTCTGGTTTATACGTTCTTATCAATTTTAGTTACTCCCCATCAATGCACAATGGAAATGGACTTTCTAAAGCTCTGGGTGGAAAGGCTTCCAGCACAGTTGTCCTCTGATCTCATGGGAGCTGCTATTTTTGACCGTTCTGGTCAGGATGGGACTTTCCTGAACAGAAAAACTACAATACCTGATATTTACTCCCTGTGCTCTGAGCCGATACCAGCACCGGCTTGCCTAGTTTCTATTTTTGTGTTCTAGCTCTTTGTGCCAGAGGTCTGAACTACCCTTTTAATTCCAAAGTTTTAATTTACCTTGCGGTTTGTGCCACACAGTTAAGATTCAAGAGTGGTCCTGCTGGGGCATCGAAGCCCTTCCCATAGTAGTGGCCAGGCTTCTTCACCTGAAACACCAACCTAAACTGTTTCTGGCTGCTTCCACCACCCCTTCCTACCCTGGATACCTTCTCCCCAGCAGGCTGGAAGTCAAAGCTGCCTCTCCAGACAGGTGTGGGTAGTCTCAATTTAATATCAGGGAAAAGCCCATATGTCTTAAGCCTGTTTCCGTTTGAGACCCTAGTAAAAATTATGTTGTAGTCACATCTGTGTTGTTACTGAGCATTTCAGTTGAGGCTTCTGTTTAATTTAACTCATTTTAATAATGAGAAGTAATGTAGTTGTTCTGGGTGTTGTGGTCTGAGACATACTTTAAAAATACCTCGGTGGTTTGAAGAGAATGTATCCAGCTTGTGATGTCCATGAAGTTTGCTATTATCTCTTTAGAACTGATGATGGTCCTGGTGTCTGAAAGCGAGTTTGGTGGGTTTTTCTGAAGCTATAGCCATTATTGAAATGAAGGTTATCTTCGCTCTAAAACCACCGTCTCTGTTTACAATCTTTTAAACAAAATAATTTGCATAAGATGAAAATCTATTAACTAAGTACAGGATCAGTCTGTAATCTGTAAATTCTTTTTATCATACTCTGTATCACCTGGCTTGACAAGAAAAGGAACAAGTTCAAGTAGTCAGTATTTCTTCAGTGAAAGAATCTGTAATGAAAAATGACCTTCTTTATAGAAAACTTTGTATTCACAAAATAATGGACATCATTTCTGAAAAAAGTGCAGATTTGGTGTGCAGGTGATTAATGTTGATGGTAAACTTGGTGAACATGCACGGGACTAAAGTAGGGTCAGCATTATGGGTAACACTGTGCAGACGAAGGTGTTCAAGAACTCTGCTTTATGCAGCTACATATAAGAATCACAAATCTCATCCAAGATGTACTTGAAAATCATGGGACTCTGCAAAGCCCATCTGTTTTCAGTCATACTTGCCAGCTTGTTTTGTCAAAAGTGATTTGCTGCTACTGCCTTTAAAATAAATTCCGAAAACTTGTAAGGTTGTAAGGCAGTGTGCCTCTACCAAAACCAGAAGAAATTGGATGTGCTGAAGCCTTTCCTTCGGTTACAAGAGCTTAATTGTACTAACTCTGTGTTTTCAATGAACTTACGACGAGGTGTGTGTGGAAAGAATGGTTTAGTATTTAGGGATATCAGCCTAGGATTTGGCAGACCTCCAGGTAAGGCCCAGTTCTGCTATCCGTGCCGTGCAATTAGTGGAGTTTCACAGCTCTCCTGGTTTTATTCCCTCCCTGTGAAATCCAGAAATAGCAATTAGCCTGCGGTGGGCTGTCTGGGGAAACCGTGCACCTTAGGGAAGGTGGGGGTCCTGCCCCTCTACGAGGGGAGAATTTCACGGAAAATACGAAGGCGTTTGGGCACCTTTGTGAAACGCCACCTGAAATTCATCCTGACGGCGGATTGCTGCTTCGGATTTACCGTGCCTTCGTGCAGATTACTTTTTGGGACAACCCTCCCCGCTCTGCAGCAGCAACTGCTTGGGGGGAAAGAAAAAAAACACTGTCAAGTTGCTGTAGGACATTCCGTCTGTCTGTCTGTCTCCCCGCCCACCCGCGGCGGTTCGTGCAGGAGACCTCGGCGAGGCAAGCTGAAATCGCTTTCACCCCAGCCAGCCTTTCGCCGGAACCCACCATTTTTTGGCTTTTTCGGGTGAAAAAAAGCCACCCCGGCCCGCGGCCGTGGCCGTGGCGGTGGCGGCCGCCCCAACTTCGCGGAGGACGGTGCCCCCGGCGGCGGCGGGGGCGGGGCCGCCTCGCGCGCTGCAGCCCGCTCGCCCCGCCCCCCGCCCCGCCGCCGGCCTGATCACGCTGCCTCCGCGTGGCCGCCCCGCCAATAGGCGGCCGGGGCGCTGCCCCCGGGAGTGGGGAGGGGAGCCAATGGGCGGGGCGGGCCGGCTGCAGCCCCGCCCCCTGGGTGTGTGTGACAGGAGCCAATGGGCGCGGCGGCGGCGGGGGGTTTATATCGGCGGGGCCGCCGGGGCGGTTGGTGGCTCAGCGGCGGCGGCGGTCAGTGATAGCGGCGGCGCCATCATGGAGTGCGGGCGGCAGGTGGCGAACTTCGGGGCCGGGCCGGCGAAGCTGCCGCGCTCTGTGAGTAGGGGCCCGGGGACCCTTGCCGGCGCCGGCCGGGACGTTGCGGAGGGCGGGGGTGGGTGTCCGCCTCCTCCTCCTCCTCCTCCTCGTCCTGCCGGCGGCTGCCTGAGGGGGAGCCGTGCTGGCGGGGGCGGGCGGCTTCGCCTGCGGCGCTGAGGGGGTCTCTGGCCTGGGCTGAGGCGGTGGGGCGGCGGTGGGTGCCCGCCGGGTGTCGCGGCGCCTTCTGCCTCCCAGCCCCGCTCCCCGGGGGCTGCCGACTGCCAGGCGGGGGCTGGGGGAGCTCTGGTCGGTAGTCATTAAAAATGATTGCCAGCACACACAGCAGCGAAACCTCATTTCTTCTCCCCCTCACCTCCCCACCCAGTTACATGCTCTGGTAAGGTTTTTTGGGGGTTTGGTTTTTGTTTCTTTTTTTTTAAAATTTTATTTTTTATTTTTTGGAAGCGCAGCCTAATGTGGTTTTAGGATTGCTTTTCCAGAGTTTGAGGTTTTTTTTTTTGTTTTGGGTTTTGTTTCTTTTTTTCCCTGACTGTGGTCGTTCGGCCGTTCATCAAAGGCTGTGTCAGTTTGGGGATGGAAAGTAAGTCCTCAGGTGCACGAGGGGTAGCTATGTTGAGTGCCATTTGTCAGCTGCTAAATAGCACGGTAACTCCCTGAGAAGTCTTCATTTAAAAAAGGATAACGAGCGTAGTGTAGACTCAACCCTGTGGAAAGTTGCATCAGCAGCCATAGATTATCCAGTTACATATGGAGAGGGGGTGGTTTCTGCCAAATTGTGTGCATCTGACTTTGAACTTAAGAGTTATATATTGTGGGAATTCTTTGTTCTTTTCTTAGTTTCGTAGTTTTCTTCATTATTTCGTGTGTTATTTCTTTAACAATTTTTTTACGTAAGCAAGTTTGCTGCACAGCAGCTTTTTTTTTTTTTTTTTCCCCTTCTCTCTTCTCTTGGGAACATCCTTTGTGGATTATGTGCAAAGAAATCTGTTGTTCTGTCTTGAGCCCTTGGCTCTCAAAGGGGCTCTTATTAGAACTGCTGTGATATCCAACTTTCCAACAGAATACTGAGAACTGGGTTTAGGGTTTGAGGAGAGCATAGCTGAACTCCATACTGTTAATCTGTTTTCCCTTGAAAATGCAGTTATCTTAAATGGACTACTGTATCACCTGCGTTGCTTCACTTTGGTTGTGGGCTGATGCCATGTATGAAGCGCGCGGACTCACTGAAGCAAGAAGGTGGACAGAGCTCTTCGTGGCTATTATAAGGCATATCAAATGTCTATCGTAAGGCATGTGCAGATTGTCAGGCAAAGAATGTTACTAACAGAATTGGATTTTAACAAGCACTTCTAATAGTCTGTGTGTTCCCTTTGACTTTTTTCCCCTCTTCCAGCATGAATAAGTTTGCACGTGAAACACGGTGATTAAAATTTTACAATCTCTAACACAAAAAGCAGCACAGTTGTTTCTGGTTGACCTCTTGTTGGCCAGCTGTTACGGTTGACAGACCGTGATACCCAATGAGCAAAGTAGATTTCTTGTTCCTGCAACTGTCCGGAGCCTGTGGTTTCTTGGCAGATCCTGGGGCGCATGCATACAGCATTTTTTTTGGTGGCTTTTCTACTGGGGCTCCCTCTCCTCCTGCTTCCTTTAGGAGGAACTAAGAATGTTCTGGCTCTCACACATGAATTTACTGAGATCCGAAGCTGCAGATCAGATGGTTAGAACTTAATTCCACTTTGCTGATAAGCAAGAGCTGTGGGACAAGATGGAAAAGTGGACAGCCAAAGCAGCAGATTACCTGGCTAGGGCTTCTAGGAGTGACATGTGTTATTTGGTTGTCTCAAAATTTTGCTTCTTTTCTTAACATTCAATAACATAGAGAATTCTCATCTTCAAAAAGTGTGGGACTTCATTCTCTGAAACCAGGCCTTGTCCTATTGGGTCAGTTTGAGGTATCTAATTACTCAGGCTGATTTTTTCTTTATCTGTTCCTTAATACCATGGTTGTCCTATTTGCACAAGTCAAGTAAAAGAACATAGGGTGGAGGGGTGAGGGTGAGGATTCAAGGTGCCTGATTAGAAAGAGTACGCATGCAAACATTAAGCTTTCTGTAAAAGGGTGGGAGTTCCATCCAACTCCTAGAAATCATTCTGAAATCTTGAAATGTAACTGTTGAAATAATAACTTAAAACATGGTCTTCACAACAAGAATATGATTTCGTTACGCTATCTTAGGAAGAGCCTTCAGTTACTAGATACAATTAATTTATATTGGTGACTAGGCTTCTGTTAATATCACTTGACAAGTGCCAGGTTATTGCAATATGAAGCAGCTGGCATATGCATGATGCATCAGTGACTCCAGATAGTGGAAAATTCCCTAAATTTATGATTTCTTTGTGTTGTTAGGTATTATTAGAAGCACAGAAAGAATTGGTGGACTACAAGGGACTTGGTATAAGTGTTCTTGGTAAGACTTTAAAACTTCTATATTTTTCAGAATGTAGATGTTTAACCAAGCTGTTCAATAAAAGTTTCTGATCTTGGAATTTCAACTCCTTTTTTTCCTAATACCTTATTCTGGTAACATGTATGTCCAGAGAATACTTTTTCATACTGCTTTTCTACTATTCATCAGGAGACCATAAAATAATACGTAGCCGATGTTTAGTGATCCAAAACAAAGCATTAGAGACAAAAAAGATAACTGTCACATATAAAACATTAGTACTTTTGGATATGTAGGGATGTGTGTGTATGTATGTGTGTATATAGGTAATATCTAAAAAAAGATTTTATATATATCTATAAAATATGTGAATACACATCCTATACATAGATATGCACGTGTATATAGATACCATATATAGTATCTTATATACTATGTGGCAAAATGGTTCAGATATATTTGATGTATAGCATCCTTTCCACTAGGAAGGCAATGCTGTCCTGTCATGAGGAGGAAGTGTCTTCTGCGCCATATGGGTAGCTGACTGGCTTTTCAGCCCCAGTTGCACAAAAATTTTATGCAAGGTGATGGTCAGCGTTTTACTAGTCCTGTGAAACTGATTGCTAAAAGTAGAATGTGTAGCAGTCTCTGCAGGATTGGGATTCATGTTTAAATTGTACACTCTTACAGATGGAAGAAAGAGCATGGATTTAATAAAAGGAATTAGCATTAAGTGTCCTTAACGTTTAATTAGGATTACTGCGTGAAGAAGCCTTGTTAAAAGAACAAAACAAACCCCTGTACCTTACTCTATACTTCCAACAGCATTAGTAGCAGAGAACGCTCTTAGAGAAAAACTTATACCTTTCTAGGGAGTATTTTCTCATGCAGATGTAGTTGTTCCTGAGTGTAGTAAGGTCATGCGGATGCCAAGTGTGAGTGGTCTGGATTTTCTTGGATCTAGACAAGGCTGGAGGTATTAGTCTTCTGTGGGTATTTGGGAAGGCTCAGCAAAAAAAAAATAAATATGAGTTCGAACTGGGAATGGCAGCCTTCAGGCATTTTTGAGTCCGTAGTGTAAAAGGTTTAAAGCTTAACACAATTTTTCAGTAGCATTCATGTATTACAATTTTGTTTCATGTTACTTCTTCTTTCCTTTCCACCAAAGAAATGAGCCATCGGACCTCAGACTTCACAAAGATTTTAAATACAGCTGAAAATCTTCTGCGTGAATTGCTGTAAGTGAATTACTTCCTGCATATTTTTGTTCTATGCTTGTGCTAGTTGCATGAAGAATGACTAATGTGGAGACCTTTCCTTGAAAGCACCTTTTTGTGTAGTGGTTTTTTTTTTGTTTAGATACTGTGTCTGATAGGGTAGTAATCTTGGAGAGGACATTGGCATTCTGTTTGTCTGATACTGACTTATTTGAATGTGGAAAAGGGCTTTTATGAGGTTAAGATACTTTTTATGTGTTTACTATACACTGACTAGTTGACTTTCTTCTGAAATTTTAATTTTTGTCACCTTCATAGAATTCATGATGGGCAGCAACTTTCTTCAAGAAAAGTGAAAACAATAGAAATTGATTCTCTAGGGGTATAAAGGTGACTTACATGTAAATCAGCTATTTTGTTATTGAATATTAACTAGTTACAGAGTTGACTGCCCAGCACTTAAAAGATTGCCTGCCACATCTCTCCATGTTCATCACTGGGAGATCTGTTAGATGGATTAATGGTCCCCACCAGAAAAGAGTAGTGAAACTAGACTGAAGTACATTACTTATCAGTCTGGTTTTACTAACATAAACTCTATGGATGTGTGTTAGAATCACTGATCAAGAGCCCTCTTCCTAATCAGTGTGACACGTTTTTAAATGTTTGAAATAAATGTATTGTGTATTAGAATTAATGTCATTAATAATGATGGTCATTTTGTATCAAAGTTGACTCTGTCACAGGCAGAATTATTGACAGAGGGGTTTTAATGAATAATTTGAACAAGTAATTTTTGTGACTGAACAGGTCCTTATGGCACTTGGTGTGCAAGTACAATTTACTGTACACTTGCACTTCCAAATTGAAGGGTTTCAATGCTGAATTCTACTGTGAGCACTTTTGTGTGAAGTTGTTAGCCTGACAGAAAAACCATGAAGCTAGCAATCGACAAAATTACAAGTGAGCATTAATTCTGCTGGAATGTCTTTCAAGTCTGTGTGTACTATGATAGTACGGCTACTCAGGAGTGAATTTGTTTAATGCTGTCCAAGGCGGGGGAAAAGCTTGTTTTCAGCAAATTTGTATCAGTAAAATGTATAGCATTACTCTAGTATTAAAAGAGTTGTTACTCGAGACCAGTGCTGAAGTAAGTTAATGGGATTTGGTCTAACTTCTTGGCGAAGAGTCTTGTAAAATGACAGTGTTCTTCAGTTGCTGTTAAATGCATAATATCAAGTAGTATGCCTCCTTTGTCTTCTGGGAATAATATAAATGGTTATTTCTTGCACACAGAAATATACCAGAAAACTACAAAGTTATTTTCCTCCAAGGAGGTGGCTCTGGTCAGTTCAGTGCAGTCCCACTTAATCTTATCGGTTTAAAGGAGGGAAGACATGCTGATTATGTGGTTACTGGAGCTTGGTCAGCAAAAGCAGCTAAAGAAGCAGAGAAGTATGCCAAAGTGAATATCGTTCATCCAAAACTAGGAGCCTATACAAGTAAGTTGATGATTACATCCACCCATGTAAATGCTTAGCTTTTAGAATCACTCTGAAAATTGGTCCAACTCAGCTATTTGGTTATTGAATAGTAACTAGTTACAGAGTTGACTGCCCAGCACTCAAAAGATTGCCTGCCACATCTCTCCATGTTCATCACTGGGAGATCTGTTAGATGGCTTAACAGTCCCCACCAGAAAAGAGTAATGAAACTAGACTGAGCAGATCCCAGAAAATAAGTGGCAAGAACCAAATGTGTATTGGTAAGAAATAGTCTGAGCTGTCTGGTTTTTTTTTTAATTTTTTTTTCTCCTTTTTTTATTTAACTGAGTTCTTAAGCTATTTGCAGGGATATTGCCAGGTATTTCAGTTTCAGGTATGCTCAATAATGAGATTGCTCTGAAATTTAGAAGTGTGTCTGGGATCTTAACCTTACTGGCCCAAGAGGTGGGAAACATGTATTCTGTTACCTTCTTTCAAGGGTTCCCAAATACTTGCCTTCCCCACCCATGTGTCGTAACAGGCAGTTGGCTCTGGAATAGAGGAGGTGTTTTCAGCTCATCCTCTTGAAGCATGTAACTGGACATGACATAATCTGAATGACCACGGTGTAGAAGGAAGAAAAAGGTTAACTGTAATTGAGGACTTGTGAATTTTTATGAGAGTCTGTTTCAAGAACCTTTGAAGTGTGTAATTTGTCACTGGATATACATAAATAATTCTTGGAGCAGGGACACATGAGTTCTGTTGTCTACTCCTGCTAGTCATGCTTACTTTTCTTCCCTCTAGTCCAAATGATAGCATTTGAACTGGCAAGAGTGACAACAGAAAAGACAAAGAGTATCCCCACATGACTTTAACTGGTGATTAGGACACTAACTTGGAAGATAAGTTTATATCCTCTGAGGCACAGAAAGGAATTGAACCTAAAACGTCCCCGTTTAGGGGAGCGTATTCACCATTTGGCAGCTGTAGTTAAGGGGAGAGGCAGTAAATAATGGTGGAGGCAATAGCAGCACTTCTTCCCCCTCATGTTTTGGAGGAGAGAAGAAAGGAAGAGCAAGCCTTTGTTCTGTGCAAAACCTGTTCTGTGCTGTCAGGGCATGCCTGTATATTGCCTGTTGACAGAGGAAATCTTAGTTTTGTAAATCAGTTGCAAAGCTTAAGTGGGAGGTAGGTAGGTAACCTTGTGTTCAGCTTGGACAAGACTGAAACGCTTCTGGGGATGTACAGAAACACAGCTCTAGAGAACTTTGCCAGTGAAAATTTGGATGCTTCGGTAGTTCCAAAGGCATCAGGAGGATTCTTGGACCCAGTGCCTGAATTCCTCTGAAATGCTGTTTTGGACCCCAAGGCCAGTAGTTTGTAGTCTGGCATTGCAAACATGATGAAAATCCCTTGAGGAATAAGGGCTGAAAACCAGAAAGGTGTTTGCTAGCTTAATGATGGCTCACCACAGAATTTTGGGAATGCACTGGTGTATTTCCTTTGCAGATATCTTCCTGGTAACAAGATAATTCATACTTTATACTGCAAAATTGTTCTGGGTTTGCACTGAAGTCCCATGTTCAAGTAAAATTGCATGCCAGGAAAATTACTTGTCTCTAGTGACCTTTGGTTTTCTTTTCTGTCTGTCTCAGACATTCCCGACCCAAGCACTTGGAATCTTAATCCAGATGCATCTTATGTCTATTACTGTGCTAATGAGACTGTTCATGGTGTGGAGTTTGACTTTGTACCTGATGTCAAAGGAGCAGTCTTGGTTTGTGATATGTCTTCAAACTTCCTGTCCCGACCTGTGGATGTTTCTAAGGTACAGTATTTGACACAGTGGCTGCACAAAGCATTTTCAAACTTGAATGCTTATAATTAGATACTTTGAAATGTCTGGGTGGACACAGATGCTGTGCAGTGAAATTAAGGAAATCATATTTTCTTAATTGGGTATGTGATGGTGGAGACAAGTGTTAAAGTTTGAGATTTCAGCGTCTAAATTTCACCCGTTGTCTTTTTTTCAGTAAAAACATTGAACTATGTTGAAATTGTTCATGTTAATAGCTGTCTAAGATTATTTGTCTACTGTGTGGTCTTCACTGATGCTGTAGCAGAAAAAGATATCTTCTGAATCGTATTTAATCTGTAGATAATATATATGGCTATAGCAGTGTACTGTGAATCAGAATTTTTGACCCTGTCTCTTATGTGGAAAGTCTGTAACCCCTTTTAAGCTGCTAAAGCTTCCTGTGCCTCACGATTACTGTGTCTGTTTCATAGATAATACAGAGGCAGAACAGGGTACTTGCTTAAGTTTGTAAAGTGTGTTATGAGTGGGAAGTGTTACTGACTAGATAAGTAGTGTGTTTGACTTTTCTTATCTGTGTGTAGCAAAAAGAAGGGGCAATTGTTAGTGCATTCATCTTCGCCTTCCTGGATCTGCCTTTTTGAACAGGTGGATTATATGATGCCTGTTCTGAAATACCAGAATGGTTGAAAATACTGTGATCTACGTATGAATTTATTTTTAGCAAATTTGCTCGGAGTAGTGTGAAATGGGGACAGGCTGCCTTGAGAATTATTCGTGGCTACTAAATAAATATTTAGCAAATCATTGGGAAATTTGTTAGGATGATCTTCCTCAGCTGGATGAAGATAATGGTTCTGATAATAAATGCACATGGGATAATAATGGTAGCTGTAAATGCACTTTGAAGTCAGTACTTCTAACTCTTCTTTGACCTACAACTTGCTCATTCTCTACACATTCTCCAAGCTGTTCAGCTGAGTTTTATGCCTGTTGTATAATGATATTGGTGTATGACTCGTTTATAAGATCTACTAGCGAATGCATGTAGCAAGTCCTTCTTTTCTTCTTTCTGTTAAAGTTTGGCGTCATTTTTGCTGGTGCTCAGAAGAATGTTGGCTGTGCTGGAGTTACTGTTGTAATAGTACGTGAGGACTTGCTGGGATTTGCACTGAAGGAATGCCCTGTAGTACTGGATTACAAAACACAAGCAATGAATGGCTCTTTGTATAACACTCCACCGTGCTACAGGTAACTATAGCTGCTATTTAATATCTTTTATTCAGCAAGCTACTGCACTGCCATCTGCTGCTTTTATCAAGGAAAGTTTCAAAAGTTGAGTATTTGCCTTCAAGTCACTGATACGTTGGGGTGTTTCACATGATTGCTGTGAAAACATGGGAAGTGTCCAGCCACATGACTGTAGTAGGCTTTGATGTTGCCTAGTGGGATTCAGCCATAAAGGACATAGTGGTTTTAGAAGTTAATCTTACACGTCATAATTCCATTGTGGAAGTTTCAGGATCCAATTCTAACTTACATAAACACAACTCTAATCAATTCAGTGAGGGTGGTTCTGTCATTGCAAGTCAGTAATTTGGCGTTGTCTTGCTTCTTGAATGCTCAGTACAGATTTGATTTAATTTCTTCCTGAGGTGGTTGTCAGCAATTGAACCTCCAGATCCCTATCGCTGTAAAAGAATTATTTTTTTTGAAAAGGCATTTTAGTCATTGCTTTGCTAGCAATGATTATGAAGCTAGACCAGTTTTATTTTTGGACATAAAGTCAAACACTGAGGTGATACTTAAAGAAACATGGAAAGTTCTGCTAGAGAATAAGGCAATGAAGATCATAAAATTGGCATGTACCTGGTTATTTTGTGTATGCAAGAAGCAGAACAGGCTACAGCTTGCTCTTTTAAAATTACTGTCTCCTAGCTTCTGATAGCCAGTGAAATGATGCTTTGCTACTGGAATGTTGAGCCAGTGGTATTTACCTGTTCTTAATCTGGTGCATTTTTATACCAATGTCCACTAAAACGATTATTTTAAAAAAGAAAATCTTCAAACCAGGTATTCTTTTTTCCCCAGAAGTTTTTAAAATTACTTTGAAAGTAATGATTTCCGCTTCTAAAGATAAGATTTCTGTGTGATTCAGATAATTTGGTAGTGCAGTCTTATATTGTTGATGTTTAATCTCTGCTCTTACAGCTCTTTCATACATGCCAAGATTGGCAAACTTAACCTGCCTAATGATGTCCAACAGATATCAAATGCAGTGTATAGGCATAAAGTACAGCGATTCCTGTGTGTAAAGCCTACCTTAATGCCATCTCTTACTCAAACTCAGTAGTATTTTAAGTGATAGTATCTTTGAATCTGCTGATTCTCACTGTGGCATGTACTATTGCAATGACAGAGAGGCAGTTATCTTAATAGATCAGAAAAACAGTAAATCTTGTGAACATATGTTTATTCTAGACTTTACAATGCACAACTAGTTTTCCCGAGGAGTATGCATACTGTAGGGTATGTAGTGCTGTAATGATTTACTCTTGCTGTCAGCCCATCTGCCCTATCAGCTGAGTACCCCCAGTATCCTTAGGGGTGGTGTCTAAGACAAGAATTAACCTTACAATTTTTTGAGTTTTTTGTTGTCTTTCTGAATGTAGCTTTGTAACATGGGCAGTACGTGTGTCTTTTTGTTTTCCCAGTGATTGATAAAGCCTCTATTTCATGATCGATTATTTTCCCGACAGCCAAGTTACACATACTGTTTTGGACACTGTGTACTTGCACATGCCAAGTTTTAAATCTAGCCATTCATGTTTTCCAGGTACAAAGCTATTTCCATTTGAAAAACCAGAGTTCTACTTAATCTCAGCATTGAACACAGTGTTGCTCCTCTGGTTTGAAAAGCAAAACAAATTAAATTCTGCAGCTTTATTTTAGCCACTGCGAAAAACTTCTGAAAAGAAAGCACTCCTTTAGCTGTAACTCAGTATCTGTTAGGAACATTAAGAGGGTGGTGGGAGATCAGTGGAGAAGAAAATAAAGTTGAACTGACAGTCTTTCTCCTTTCTGATCTCTGTCTTGCCAGATTTTACTTCATGCTGCAGGCCCACATTGGAGTATGCTTCAGAATCAGAATGTAATACAAACTGAAATGTTGGCAGGGTGCACATCTGTTTGGCTTGGCTCTAAATGCCTGTTCCAGTTTTTGTAAGGAACTGGCAAAGCTTTTTAGTTCTCTTTTTCTCTACTCTTTTACTTACCCTCTCTAATGGTTTGCTGGCAAACAGGCAGGAAATATTAACTGAATTTCCAAAAGCTACTTCAGCAGGATGTTAAATTAAATTAAGATGATGCTAATGGCTTTAACCTCTTGGCGCTACAGAGCTTGACTTTTTGACCCTAATCTGCTTTGCTAAAATTAACAATGAATTTGCTATAAAAGTCTCATTTCCAAGCTCCAAGAGTTTATTTTGCACTTAAAATTGCTCCAGAAACATTATTTTGACTGATGTGAAAGAAGGATAAAAGACTTCAGTGGCTGGGTTTTGTGGCTGACTTCAAGGCTGACATCTTTAAACTGTACTTGTCCAAGAAGTTTCACTGAAGGAAGTGAGGGCAAGCGGTGAATGTGACCCTGCATATTTGGCAAGGGCCTAGGCTATACTTCACTTAAATCCTTTACACTGGGGTAGTTGACAGCGTGCTGTCATAAATGTGGCAAGATTGTGCTCTCAAAGCTATAAGATGCTTTGTATAAGAATCAGTCTGTAACGTCGGTTATTCTGCAGTCTTTCTGCGGTGTTCAAAGATTTGGTGCTGGCATCCCCTGAGAAATTAAAAGTAGCGAAGTTTAAAACAGCCTCCTGTGTTAGGGAAACTTGTAGGATAATGTTCCCTGAGCACTCCCTTGGAATCTGTAATGAAGGGATTAATAAAAGCAAACTTCTTGGAAATGCGCCATAAAAACTTGTGAACAGTTTATTATGTAAAGTGTTGCAGTCGTGGGAAATGCCTGAACTTGAACAAGCTGAGTTTTGTAGCAAAAGCACAAAGGCAAAAGGCCTGGGGGATTTTTTATGTTGCACTTAGTAACTAGCATTGAAATACTCGGTCCCAAGCCATGTGATGCCAGTAGGCTTCCAGATCTCTACTTAGAACTTGAATGGTAGTGAATAATTGAATGTGATACATCATTATTTGTTTCGCCCAACTTCACTGTTCATTTGGGAAAAAGGTCGTCTTAGACAGAACTGGGATTATGGTTTTTATTTAACAATCATGAACATGGGATTAGATTTCTGGCATTATTAATGTATGAACACTTGAGATTGACCCCTGTGTCTTTGCTAGAAGAGCTGCACAGGGTGGGTGCTACTAACTTTGGTGATAATTCTGGCTCTTTCTGGAACTTGACAGGGAGTTGTGTGGTCAATGAACTGGCGGTCTGTGCAGCATGTGTGTGGGCGTCCTTGGGAGTCCTGCAGGGCTGCAGGAAACTTGCAGGACTTGCTCTTCTGTGGTACAAAGGATTAAGTTTGGTCCAGCAGATTGGTGTAGCATTTGAACTTCAGGATACTTCATCTGTGTCCAAAAAAACATTGCCTGCTTAGAATTATCATAATTTGTGAAACAGTCCAGATTCTGAGTTGTTAATCTTAAACACCTTAAACCCAAACATAACATTTTGTTGCTGAAATGTTTTGTGGCCTACTAAACAGGACTGTTATTTTTTCTGTTTAAATAATCTGACTGAAAATTGTTCTTTCCTCTTGCAGTATTTATATCATGGGATTGGTACTGGAATGGATAAAGAACAATGGTGGAGCTGCAGCTATGGATAAACTTAGTTTAATCAAATCACGAATGATTTATGATATCATAGACAAATCTAATGGATTCTATGTGTAAGTTGCTATGCTTTTCCCTTGGTTTCAATATTTGTTGCAGAGCCAAACATACTGATAACTTTTAAGAGTCTGAGGCATATTTTTAAAGTTACCTTTTCAGTATGTAGAAATTTCAAGGAATCCTACAGGAATTGTTTGTGCAAATCATTCACTTGATAACTATCCGAAGATGAGTCTCATTCTGATAGCAAGTTATTTCAAGTTATCCTGTATAGATCAGTTGTGAAGCATATTAATAGTATGTGTTCTAAACTTAATGAAATGCAGGAGCCTAGGGGAAGAGTATACAAACCAGAATCTGCATATCTGGTTTTTGTATGTTTACAGAATCTCTTGGGGAACCACAGGCCAAAACAGAGAAGGTGGCTTGTAAGAAGTTGTAGAGACTATTTTTGCATCATATTGTTCCTACCATCTCTTCCAGTAGTCAAAGACTGTGCTTTTTCTGTCAAGCAGGGCATTGTTATTAGCTAATTCTGCGAAGTCCAGAAACACTTCCTGAAATAGAAACAGGAAGATCAGACCTAGGTGTAGTTAAAATGTAATACACTTTCTTTACTTACAGTTTATTTTCTTCAGTAATTTTTAATAGTTTTTACAAAGTAGTTGTAACCTTTTGATTTTTTACGTATTTTTGCAAGGCATTCTTCAGCTCTCAGGACCCAAAATATATAAAGTTAAAAGCTGATGCTGTAATTCATAATAATTCTAATACTCACCAAGCTCAAAAACTAGTAATTGACTATGAAACTACAAAATATTTTCTTTCGCCTTTGATATAAAATCAACAGTTTTGGGACCTAATTAACTTTCAAGTCAAAGTTAGGATAGGGCAAACTAAATTTGGATTTTAAATTAAAGCTGGCTGCAACCTTAATTGGCAGGGATACAGTTTCATCATAATACTTAATACGTTCTGTTTATCCATCTAGTTAATGAGAACAGCTTTGCCTTTAGCATTGTCATGATCAGGATTGTGATCCTACTCCTCTGAAGTCCTGAGGGTTTTTCATAAACCTCAGTAAGCAAATGAAGCCTTGAAAAAACGTTTTGTGACAAATAGAAATCTTTTTCTGGCAAGCTGGTATGTGAGGCTGTGAGTGGGAAATGCAATGTAGATGGGGTGGTAAATAGTCAATTGGGAAGGCAAAGCAAGCTTCACTAACTGAGCTGTATGCATCTTACTAAGCAATACAGTTAAGACTGTGGGGTTTTTTTATTGTGTCTATGACTAAAAGGGAAGACCTATCAGGAGCTGCCTTCCCAGCTTAAATGTGCTGCCTAATCTGTGGCATGCTTCACTGGGTAAGCAGTGTAACAAGCTGTTTAGCAAATGGGGACTTTCTTCCACAAAGTGCTGTGTGCCATTTGCAGTTTGCTTCGCAAAGTCTGTGCGCTAGCTGAGGTACTTTGGATTGCCTAATAGCAACTGGATCTTCTAAAAACTATAGCATAGCTACAGTTGTTCAAATAGGGGAATGCTTACAGGAAGAGTGTTTTCCTGGTTGCATCTGAAGCAGAAAATTTGCATAGGCAGGTACTAAGGATTGATATTTTTTTTCTCTTCATAATGGAGACATCTGTACAAAGGAACAAGGGAGGAACTAAAAAAGAATTATACCCATTCTTTGTCAAATAGAATAATAATAGGTATGCAATTTACATGCAGTTTATGAGAACTTATTCCTAATGAATTCCTGCAAGAATCTACATCACAGCCTTAGGAAAGAATAAATCTGCAGGTTTCATATCTCCTTTGTAACTAGAAGCACTAAAGAAGAATTAAAATCTTCCCCCCCACCCCCCCTCCTGTTCTTACCTTCACAAAATAATTGAAGAGAAACCTTGCTTTAAATGTATCTTGAATTTTGTACTTCTGATTAAAGGGAATTTTAAGAGATTTGAGCTGTGATGCACCTCATATGTGTTGTGGCCATGTATGCAATGCAAGATTTGTTCTAGAGATATCTCTTATCTACTTTATGTTCATGATCCTGAATAATACTAATGTAGAAGGTGGACTGAAACCACTAGTGGAAGTCTCTAATGTCCCTGGAAACTTCTTTATGCTATGTTCTTATTCTTCCTTTAGCTCTGTTTAGCTGAGTCAAGCTCGATTCCAGTAGCACTTGTGACTAGCTGCGTAAAAATGTGTCAGTCTTTGAAGATAAAGAGAAGAAACTGCTTGAGACTTAGTCAAAGTTCCTGTAACTAACTTTACTTACCCTGGGGAGTGTAACTGTAACTGTCGTGGGTTGGGTGGTGGTTTTTAACATGTTTTTTCAAACTGGTCTGCTTACAAGCCTCCTGTGTGTTCCTCTGGGGCAATTTTGAGTATGTCAGGAAGGGTTAATAAGCCTTTGACTTACTGTTTCTCTTATACTTGATTAAAACAGGAAGGTTGCTTTCTTTCTTCTTCAATTATGGAGGAATCATTTTGGTGCTGAACAGGTGCAGTTATTCACTTTCTGAATTTGTATAAGGCTGAAAATGTAAATTTAATACAAAATGGGTTAATTATTACATTCTGCAACTTTTCTAGATGCCCAGTGGAGAAAAAGAACCGAAGCAGAATGAATGTCCCTTTCCGTATTGGCAGTATCAAGGGTGATGAAGCACTGGAAAAGAAATTTCTTGAGAAAGCTGTGGAACTTAACATGATATCTCTGAAAGGGCATCGGTAAGTATTAGTCAGATGAATCCCTTTCCTGTGCAGAATAAACTGTTACTACAGTGATACTGCAGCAGGCATTGTGCATCAGCTTACCAGCCTTTCTCACTTACAAGCTGTTCCTCATATTATTTTGGCATCACTTGGGAATAGCAGTCTGGAGATGGTAATCACAGACTGCTTGTGGCTCAACTACTGCTTAGATGTGGTGGGGCTCAGAGCTTTCTTAATTCGGCTTTCTTCTCCAATTTGATAAATATGGCTCTGTGCGAATGCCAAAGGAGGTGACTCTTGAGGTGAGATTCTGTCATTGTATAAAGCCTTTCATTACACGGCTTGTCTACCTAGTTGCAAGAGTTCCTTCCCATGTTCAGGGGTGTTTGCAGATTAAAAAAAGATAGCTTTTTGATGTCATGGGGCTACAGCATTGGAGCTGTAAATAACCAATAAATACTGAGTTTCTCTAGATTGCAAGCTTCCCTTGAAGAATTAAGTGTTGCTTCTTATTCCCACAAAGTGTGAATTTTATCCCTTTGGAGTAGGGGTAGGTTTAAATGTCTGTGAATGTTACTAATGTCTTTTTTAGAATTTACAAAATCTTTCTGTTTTCTCTCCCCTTCTCTTTTCAATTCAGATCTGTGGGAGGAATCCGTGCCTCTTTATATAATGCGGTGACTGTGGAAGATGTGCAGAAGCTTGCAACATTCATGAGAAGCTTCATGCAGATGCATCAGTCATAAATACCTGTGGGCTGGAGCCATGCTGCATGTCTCTGAAACAAAAGCTAAAGGGTTTGAAAGTTACTGTGGTACTGCACAGCTGTAGCACACAAGTTATGTTTTCTTTTTGTTCCTGCAGCTATTTTAGTTAACTGTATGGCATTGGGGCCCAATCTTGCAATGACTTGGCAGCCTCGGCTTCACTGAAGGTGAGGATCCCCAGACTGATCAAGATTGGTTCCAAAATTTGCAAACCAGTATTCTTTAGTGAGTAGCTAAAACATGAGTAGCATTGTAAGATGCTATGGATCAGAGTCTTTCTTGCTTCTAGTCACAAATGACTTCTTCAGCAATGCCTTGTTTTCAGTAAACTTCAGGAGGCAATGTGTCATAAGCTTTTTGCAATGCTTTACAAGTACTCTGTGGCTGCACGGTGAAGCTAGAATTAATGTTAAGTGTTCTCTAAGGATAACTAGTTGGTTTATCAGATATATTCCAACAGTATACCACCAGCACTATTTAGGAGTTAATATCTGTGTTCCTAACTTCAGGACCTTGCCTTCAGACTGCTGTTCCCATGCTTGAAATGCTAACATAAGTGCCATGTAGCAATACCCATTGTGGCTAAAGTCTCTGTAGGACTGTACCTTTTTTCGTATTATCGTTCATTGGTTTAAAGCTAAGATGCATGAGTCTGTAATTACATTTATGTTTATTTGTCTATGCATTTTGTATATTAAACTTCTCTAGGTTATTAATTTTATATTCTTATTTTGGAGTGTGCATGTTTGCTCCTACAGAAAACTTGTTTTTAATTTTTTAACCTTGTGCCAAACTGGATTGCTTTATTCTGCTCAATGGGTCTGTGACTTTCTCTGCACTGACTTCCTAGCCCAAAGTGCAGCAGACTTTTTTTTGTCTGGTGCTTTTTAAATGTCTTCCTTTTCTACTTGCTCCAGTATTTTTGTCTGCCTTTTCATTGCTTCAGTTCTGTAGCCTTTTGTCTGTGGGGCCTTGCCCAGCTGCAGTAAATACAAGTCTTGACTTCTCTGCTTTTCCTGACACTACATCACACTTTTGGTCCAACTTTTGCACTTGATCCTTCTGGCTTATTCTGGACTTCAGTACTCTGGGCTAGAGAAGGAACTGTGGTTATGCAAAGATCTTCTATTATAGTACCCTTGAGCTACTTTTTCCTTCTCAGCTTGTGAATTTACTGCCAATGACCATATAGTGACACTAGCCTCCTATTTTAACTTGTGTAGAAGCTATCTGCTGGTATCATAGTGTTTAGCATTACTGCAGCTGGTTTCAGACTGTAAACTCTTTCATACAGATGGGGATTTTTTTTTGATTTTTATGTAATACCAGTACAGTGGTAGCAATTTAATAATGATAACGATGGACTGTCTGTTTCTTGGTGGAACCTCACAGCAAGTCAGTGGATTTGTACTAGGGTGGAGTTATGTTCCTATCTTAAGTCATCATTTTATGGCTATGTTTTGAGATTTTTGTCAACTTAGTGTAACTCAAAGTAATTAAACAAATCTGATGAAGAAAATAAAACTTAATCACAGCATGCTGTGAAGTACCAGTGTGTCTGAAGCTTTTGCTTTTGTCACTTTCAGAAGGATGAGAAGTCATGCATAATGTGTGTTAGAATTTTAGATTCTAGTATCATACTTTTCCCTAAAAAGAAATCTTTCCTCACTTATGTTTTATTTCTTTCTGAAAATAGTGTTTCCTACAACTAGCATGGAAACAAGAGTATTACTATGAGAAGGGTTTGAGAACCCTTTTTGCCCTGCCGATCATGAAGATCTAATTTAGTTTCCACATTAAGCTTTTTAACTCTCTAAAATTCTACTTCCTCTATCATCTTGTCAGTTAAAGACTTTTTTTTTTTTAACTCAGAAAACCAAAAATTGTGTAAAAGCAAAATGCAGAGTGAAGAGTACAATATCAGGCAGTAATTGACAGAATATCATGTGAGGGGGATGCAGGAATGCTGGGAAGACTGGAGCATGGGCTGAATGAATTAGTCATTCAGTTTGTTTCAGAATTATCTATGCAACAGTTCTACCCTTCCAAGCTGCATCCCTGGAAGATGTAATCAGGGTATTGAGCCATGGTGGACGGAGAAATGACACTTTCCCTCACCAGGTTAGCATGAGGAATTTCAGCAAGGCGTTGCTGAGAGTCCTGCTTTGTTTCCCTTATGTCAACACTTCCAAGCTAGGTCAATAATTGCAGTGTTTGGAAGTAAGGCTTTTATTTGTTTGATATGAATATTCCTAAGGCGTTTAAAGGTGTTGAAAAATAGAAGTAAGCTATTGGTCTTATCTGAGTTTGTGCATGTAGAGAGGGAATTGTAAGATGAGCTCTTCTCTGTGAGCACTGCTTTCAATTCCTCTTCCAGCAAGTTGTCTCTATTACATCTCCTAACTCTTGTGTTTGATTTCACAAAAGCAGTTGCCAGCATTCTCTTTAGTTTGTGGTATAAAAGTCCCTGGTCACCATCTTTTCCAGGCCTGACCTAAAAAGAGAAACCTGCCAAGGAGGTTGTGCACTCCCTCTGTTTCTGCTCTGCACAGGGAGGAGTGCTTTATCGCAGGTGAGAAGAACTGGGAAGGTACCCCATCCCCTGTCAGATGTCAATGGTAGGGTCTTTCTATGTCAGTTGTGGTACCATCTCTAAGCCTGGCACAAAAGAATTAAATAAGAACTAGAAGTCTGGATTGCCACATCCTTATTTAACTAGTAATTCTCGTGGAGATAAATGATTCATATGGAGAGCAGTGTGGATAGTCCTGACCCTGTGTCAGCTGATGCTCTATTTTAATATCTTTTTCCTTTTCTGTTTGCTCCTGTTTTTCTTTTCAACTTGTAACTGGCTTAATGGTTTTCAGATGTACCTAGGGATGTTTGGGTGTAAAAAGTTTAAGCCTATTCTTGACTTTCAAGTAAATGTTTGGATGAAACAGGAATAAAAGACATCATACACTGATGGATTAGAAGTTGTCAAAGTATGCTGAAAGCATTATTAGGTCTGGCACTGTATTGGTGTATGATTAATGTTTGCTGTATTTAATTCTCTGGATAGAAAATAAAATGAAGGTGAACTTCTTTGTATTTGATAAGGATGTACCTAATTAAAAAGTGAAATGGTACAAGGTTTTACATGAAATCAGTCACTTTAATTGGAAAGCAGTATCCCCATTCCTGTTGGTAATTGGACTCTTGATAATTTAAAACCAGGATTCATGACAGTCTGTGATAAATTGGTCCCTTTTAGGCTAAAGAAGCTAAGAAGTTATAATTACTGATGGATTACTGAATGGTTGGAGGAGCGTGATCAAAGAGATGCAAGGAGATACGTAGAAGAGCTGGTAGCTTGTGGAGACGTATTTATTTTTTTAAGTAGCTAAGGAATAAGTGTGTATTTGATGTGACAAAAACAAAAGCTGTACAGTTTCTGAAATCACAGAAAATTTTAATTCAATCTCCTACCTTTGCATTATGCATAAAAAGCAAAAATTGAGTGTTTTAGTAAATGGATTAATTACAAAAGAGTTATGAAGAAATCATGTGTGAAAGGTTGAAATTTGCTAAACTGTTGCAAGAGAAATTACCATTAAACTGCTTAGAGTTTATAATATAATGAGCAAATCTGAGTGATTCTTTGTTTTAGTTCTATGATGTAAACTGAACACATTTTAGAGACATATTGCTAAAACTGGGGATTGTGGTAGCAGACACTTCTTACTGTATAACTGAATAAATATTTTTCCATAGCATGAGCAGTAGTTTTTGGACTTGAAACAAACTGTATGAAACTTTCAAACTCTGGTGCTAGATTATGTAGCCAGGTAAACCAGAAATAAAAAATTATAAAAGCTGGAAAGCTTAGTTGTGGGCTGGCACTGCCTTGCCAGTGTAGGGTCACACTGTCTTGTAGCTTTTCTTCCCTACCAGAGCAGCCCCAACCATGCTGCTTTTGGACACATTTTTATTGTGAAAACAGACCACCTGCTGTAGTGCTAGGCAGGTGTTAATGCTTATCTCAATTGTGATTGTGCTTCACCTGATGCCCCAGTGCTCCGAGTTGTATGTCAGATCTGGTGCTTCTACCAGGAACTGATATGAAAGAGTTTGGCTGTGGAGATACTTCAGTCAGCCACCTAAACTGGAACGCCTCCTTCTTGGTATGGCATGGAAGCTTGTCTTCAATTCCCTAAATCTGGCTAGTGATGTGAAGTAGTTTGAGGTAAGACAGGACATTGCCCTGGTGGTGTGAGGGATCTTATGGTGTGGCAAGAGAAAGGGTGACAGACATTGGCAGCAGTGCTATGTGCTCTGCAACTTCTGTAGAGAGCATTGGACCAAGCTAGTGTTGAAGTATGTGCAAGGTAAATACTGAGTGACAGCTGGTGAAAAGGAGTATGTACAATCATGGAATAGTTTGGGTTGAAAGGGACCTTTAAAGGCCATCTAGTCAACCCCCCTGCAATGAGCAGGGACATCTTCAGCTAGATCAGGTTGCTCAAAGCCCTGTCCAACCTGACCTTGAATGTTTCTAGGGATGGGTCACCTACCAGCTCTCCGGGCAACCTGTGCCAGTGTTTCACCACCCTCATTTTAAAAAAAAAAAAAAAAAAAAAACCAAAAAACCCCCATATATATATTCCTTCATTATGTCTAGTCTGAATCTACCATCTTTTAGTTTAAAGCCGTTACCCTTTGTGTCACAATGGGCCCTGCTAAAAAGTTTGTCCCCGTCTTTCTTATAAGCCCCCCTAAAGTACTGAAAGGCTGCAATAAGGTCTCCCTGGAGCCTTCTACTCTCCAGGCTGAACAACCCCAACTCTCTCAGCCTCTCCTCACTCATAGGAGAGGTGCTCCAGCCCTCTGATAATTTTTGTGGTCCTCTTCTGGACTTGTTCCAACAGATCCATGTCTGTCTTGTACTGGGGAGCCCAGAGCTGGGCGCAATATTCCAGGTCGAGTCTCACAAGAGTGGAGTAGAGGGGCAGAATCACCTTCCTTGGTGTGCTGGCTATGCCTCTTTTGATGCAGCCCCAGTTATGGTTGGCTTTCTGGACTGTGAGCGGATGCTGCTGGCTCATGTCCAGCTTTTCATCCACCAGTACCCCCAAGTCCTCCTCAGCAGGGCTGCTCTCAATCCCTTCATCCCCCAGCCTGTATTGATACCGGGGGTTGCCCCAACCCAGGTGCAGGACCCTGCACTTGGCCTTGTTGAACCTCATGGGGTTCGCATGGGCCCACTTCTCGAGCTTGTCCAGGTCCCTCTGGATGGCCTCCCATCCCTCAGGTGTGTCAACCACACCACTCAGCATTGTGTCATCTGCAAACTTGCTGAGGGTGCACTCAATCCCACTGTCTGTCATTGATGAAGATACTAAACAATACTGGTCCCAATATGGACCCCTGAGGGACACCACTTGTCACTGATCTCCATCTGGACGTTGAGCTGTGGAGCATTGCCCTCTGGATGTGACCAATCCAACCACTTCCTCATCCACCCACCAGTCTACCCATCAAATCCATATCTCTCCAGTTTAGAGAGAAGGATGTTGTGAAGGACTGTGTCAAAGGCCTTAGGGAAGTCCAGTTAGACAACATGCTTAGCTCTTCCCTTCTCCACTGACATAGCCACTCCATTGTAGAATGCCACTAGGTTGCTCAGGCAGGGCTTGCCCTTGGTGAAGCCATGCTGACTGTCTCAAATCACCTCCCTGTCCTCCATGTGCCTTAACATAGCTTCTAGGAGGATCTGTTCCATGATCTTTCCAGGCACAGAGGTGAGGCTGACAGGTCAATAGTTCCCAGGGTTCTCTTTTCTATCCTTTTAAAAAATGGTTGCAGTATTTTCCTTTTTCCAGTCACCAGGGACTTCAGCTGACTGCCATGACTTTTCAAATATTTTGGAGAGTGGCCTGGCAACTACATCAGCCAATTCCCCCAGGACTTTGGGATGCATCTCATCAGGTCCCATAGACTTCTGTATGTTCAGCTTCCTCAGGTGGTCACAAACCTGATCTTCTCTTACAGTGGGAGGGACTTTGCTCCCCCAGTCCCTGTCTTGTGGTCCATCCACTTGAGAGATGTGGAGAGAAAGGTTACCAGTGAAGACTGAGGTAAAAAAGTTGCTGGGTACTTCAGCCTTCTCCTTGCCCATTGTTATCAGTTTGCCACTTGTGTTCATCAGGGGGAGTATGCTTTCTTTGACCTTCCTTTTCTGGCTGACATACCTGTAGAAGCCCTTCTTATTATTCTTTGCATCACTTGCCAAGTTCAGCTCCGTCTGCACCTTGGCCTTCCTGACCCCATCCCTACACAACCAGGCAGCATCCCTACACTCTTCCCAGGATACCTGTCCCTGCTTCCACTGCTGTGCATTTCCTTTTTGCCCTTTAGTTTGACCAGCAGGTCTTGACTCAGCTGTGCTGGTCTCTTGCTTTCCTCTCTTGATTTCTTACACCTAGGGATTGAGAGCTCTTGCGCTCTAGGAAAAGCTTCCTGAAAGATGTGCCAGCCGTGTTCTGCTCCCTTGTCCCTGAGGGCACTTTCCCAAAGGGTCCTATTGACTAACTCCTTGAAGAGCTGGAAGTTTGCTTTCCTAAAATTCAGGGTGCTGACTTCACACTCTTCACTTGACCCATATCCCTCAGGACTGCAAACTCCACCAGTGCATGATCACTGCAGCCCAGGCTGCCTCCAATCTTCATGTCACTGATTAGCTCACTAGCATTGGTGACCAGCAGGTCCTGTATCGCATCCCCTCTGGTGGGGCTGTCTATTGCCTGGCTTAAGAAGTTACCCTCAATGCAGTCCAGGAGTCTCCTGGATTGCCAACAGCTCGCTGTGCTACTTTTCCAGCAGATGTTGGGGTGGTTGAAGTCCCCCAGCAGGATGAGAGCCTGCGAGTGTGGTGACCCCTGTAGCTGGAGTGAGAAGGCTTCATCAATAGGCCCCCCCCTTGATTGAGCAGCCCATAGTAGACACCAACTGCAAGGTTCCCTTCGTTGCCTCGGTCTCTAATTCTTACCCATAAGCTTTCAGTCTGCTTATGGCTATTCTTCAGAGACAGCTCTTCACACTCTATCCATTTCTTGATGTAGAGGGCAATGCCTTCACCCCTCCTTTCTCGCCTGTCTCTTCTGAACAGCCTGTAGCCGTCAACAGCTGCACTCCAGTCATGGGATTCATCCGGCTAAGTTTCAGTAACGGCGACTAGGTTGTAGCTTTCTAGCAGCAGTCCAGCAGCTTTTCTAGCAGCATCAGCTTCTAGACCCTCCTGTTTGTTGCCCGTGCTGCGTGCACTGGGGTAGACGCACTTCATCTGCGGTGTTGGCTGTGCCACCTTAGAGGAACACCCCTTAATTCCTTTGAGGTGTTTCACTGGTATCTCCCTCTTGGCTCCTATTACCTCAGGAGCCCCGTCTTGTCTCCGTAAGACTTAGCATGCTGCAGTGTAGCCAGCACGTCTCAGAGCTACAGGCTGAGGGCCCTCGCCATTACCCCATCCCTCTAACCTTGGTGTGTCATCCCACAGCTTGTCACAGACAAGCCTGGTATCATCCGCCTTCCCCTTCAAGCCTCCTTCAAGCCTAGTTTAAAGCTCTGTCAATGAGCCCCACTAGCCTGTGAGCAAAGACTCTCTTCCCCCTTTGAGAAAGGTGAATTGCCTGTCTGACACCAGCAAGCCTGGTGCCGTGTAGCCCATCCCATTACCAAAAACCACAAAATTGTGTCAGTGACACCAACCACGGAGCCATGCATTCATAGACTGGGCCTGTCTGTTCCTTCCAATGTTGCTGCCTGCAACTGAAAGGAGAGAGGAAACAATAACCTGTGCTCCAGATTCCCTTACCAGCCGTCCCAAGGCCCGGAGGTTGCTTTTGGTTGCCCTTGGAGGATGTGTCGCGGCTTCATTGTTGCTCACATGGAAGAGCAGTAATGGGTAGTAGTCCAAGGGCCATAGCAGGCTAGGAAGCTTCCTAGTGATGTCCTTAATCCACGCCCCAGGGAGGCAGCATAATTTCTTAAGAGGACGGTCTGTCCAGCACATTGGACCCTCTGTTCCCTTCAGAAGGGAGTCATCTACAACGACAACCTGTCTTTTCTTCCTTGTGGAGGTGGTCATGATATGGGGGGTAGGCTTTTCTGACCTTGGCACCACTTCTGGTGAAGATGGACCATCATCCACATAATCCATTGGCTGGCCTTCCACATCCAGAACCTTGTACCTAGGAAGACAAGGTGGGTGAGGAGGTGTTTCACCTGCCACCCCATGCATGGACTTGCCTCCATTCACTCCTTGAAGCCACCACCTTCAGCCTAGCTGTGGAGGATACAGGATCCCCTTGATCTTGTGGGTTTTTTTCTGGTGGCTGTACCCATTTCTGCCTCTGAGGGCAGAGCATGGTTCCACCAGTCTGTCTCTTTATCAGACTCTCTGAGGCTCCTTAACCTTTCTGCTTCCTCTCTTAGCTCTGCCACCAGGCTGAGCAGGTCATCCACCTTCGCACCTCACACAGCTGTTCTCACCATTGCCATCCATTACCAGTGAAAGTCTCTGGCACTCTCTGCAGACCGAGACCTGGACAGCTGCAGGTTTTCGTGGGAACTCTCTCTGGGTTGCCACATCCATCCTGCGGAGTGCAGAGGACGTGGCTTTCTGCCAGGTGGGTACCGTAGTTAAGCTGCTTCTGAGAAGGTGATGACCA
Organism: Pluvialis apricaria; assembly: GCA_017639485.1. Classification (NCBI taxonomy): domain Eukaryota; kingdom Metazoa; phylum Chordata; class Aves; order Charadriiformes; family Charadriidae; genus Pluvialis; species Pluvialis apricaria. The sequence continues at coordinate 42,558,295 of CM030044.1, forward strand.
CTAATTCAACTCACCCCTTGAGCTGATAGGGTCACTACGCCCTTCCTGCATGAACTGCCAGACAAACCGACATGCCAAGGCTTTGGAATATATTGCAAGGCTTTGGAATTAAGTTGTGTAAAACTAAAGGAGAGGAATAGAAACAGATGAAAAGTATTAAGAGGGTGACACAAGATAAAATTGTTATTTGAGTAGCCATTTTACCTACTGGTGTATGAGTTAAAATCACTTTAAGAGGTAGCCCTCTGCCTTGCTTCAGTGCTCTTCTTATCCAGGAGCAGTACTGCTTATTTTGTGGCTCCATGACTACCAGTGTCAGCATAAGGGACGTAGCAAAAAGGTGGCTAGAGCGGGAAGTGTGGCAGAACACCCCTATGTATGTCAGCTGGATGCGAGGGTAGAACTACACTCTCACTTCACATGCACAGCCGTACAATGTACCCCCAACGTGTATTTTACTTAATCCATATATGTTAACTGCAGATGAACAAAATTCTCCATTCAATTACTTCTTTACATCTCTGTTACAATTGGAGCAGCAGTCCCACTGTGTTCTGAATGCCCTCTAGCACTAGTTTTAATTACAGCATTACTGTGAAAGGAAATTGCTTGTTTGACAGCACTCACCAGAATCTTTTAACTGGCAGTTGAGTATACTTTTCAGTAAGTGAAAAATAATCCACTGTATTACCAGCAAACCTTTAGCCTTTTCATACAAAATACACAAATTTATGTGTGTACAGTTAGCTGGAATGCTACTCCTGTCCCTACCACAGTTGGCACAGAGAAGGCAACCACATATCTGGGATTCTGACTCCACCAAGTTTTTTTTGGTTTGGTCTCTCACTACTGGTTGGTAGATGCTCTAAACCACGCCCAAACGGAAAAAAAAAACCCACCCAAACTGTTTTCTACATGTGAGGGAATGCATCCCAAAAATCAGCCACAGATCCTTCAAGTTTTAAAAGGTATCACTGAATATTGGGCACCCTTGTTTTTGTGAAGTTTTAATTTGTGTTCTGATCATGTTGATTCCCACGATTTTACATGTACACTGAAATGTGACTTCCTTATCCAATAGGGAAACAGTTCTACAGTTCTTCCATGGATATGGCTTCTAAGATGTCGAACTCTGACCAAAAAAAAGATATCTCTGTATTGGTTGTGTATGAAACGATGCTTTTGTGGGACTCCACCTGGAGTCCTGCATCCAGCTCTGGGCTCCCTAGCACAAGAAAGGCATGAACCTGTTGGAACAAGTCCAGAGGAGGGCCATGAAGATGATCAGAGGGCTGGAGCACCTCTCCTATGAGGACAGGCTGAGAGAGTTGGGGTTGTTTGGCCTGGAGAAGAGAAGGCTCCAGGGAGACCTCACTGTGGCCTTCAGTATACAAAGGGGGCTTCCATGAAAGATAGAGAGAGACTTTTTATTAGGACCTGTAGTGACAGGACAAGGGGCAACTGCTTTAAACTGAAAAGGGTATGTTTATATTGGACATAAGGAAGAATTTTTTTACAATGATGGTGATGAGACAGTGGAAGAGGTTGCCCTGAGAAGTTGTGGGTTCCCTATTGCTTGAAGTGTTTGAGGTCAGGTTGACCTTGAACAAGCTTCCTGATCTAGTGAAAGATGTCCCTGTCTGTTGCAGGGAGGTTGGATCTAGATGATCTTTGAAGGTCCCTTCCAACCCAAACCGCTCTATAATTCTACGATCAAAGAAATCTTTTGTTTTGGAGTAAGGCTAGTGTAAATCTTAGTTCAGGATCTGTACCACCAGTGAATCTGTTCCATGCATTGCAAAATGGTAGAAGTTTAGCCTGATTGACAATCCATGCTGAGAAGGGGATAAACGAATAACAGGTACAGTTCACAGATCAGAATAGCCTTGGCTCAACAATACTGAAATAACACCTGCAAATATTGAGCCAAAATGCTGCTGAGCATTGCTAATCCTTACTTAAGCAAAATGAACAGCATCAGAAGACTGTTTGGCCCAGTACATTTACTTCCAGTTCTCACGTTCATAAAAATTGTCCTTCTTTAGACAATCTATTGAATTTAAGATTCTCACTCCTGATTGTCAAAAACGTGGAGCTTATTTTATTAAGAATGCTCATGCAAAATGAGAGGCATTGAGGAATTTACGTAAAGGATCAGATGTCTGGGGATGCGATATGAAGCAGCACACACTTCGTGTGGCTCTCCCCATCTCTGTGAAAGGGAGGACATTTTGCACAAAGGCATCTTGTTAAGAGGTTTAGTTCTGGAATAAGGCTGAGTCAGAAGTAGACAGGCAGTATATGTCTTTGTAGAATAATAAAGCTATATTCACAGAGGAAGATGCTCCTAAGAGAGCATAAACAATCTGGAGTGCTGATACCCATTATCCTCTGTGTTAACCCCCAGAGAATGTGAAAGGCTCCTTATGTCTTTTACACACAAAGAATAACCTTGTATTTCAGTCAGATGTCTTTTATTTCAGATTAAGCCAAACAAACAGGCTAGCCATTTAGAAAATGTGAAAGGCTGGGAATTTCTCTGCGTCTCAGGAGATATTGATGGGAAAGATCCACAAGGGCAGAAAGAGATCAGCGTCTCTCAGTACCGTGCTTCTCCTTGCTCTGTACTGAAGCGTCTCACAGGGTTCGCTAGCACTCTCTGTGCCACTGTGTGCAAAAGACATCGGGACAGGGCCCTATTATGTGTGGAAGCAAATGATCAATGCTTAGGTTTGAGCAAATCTGGAAAGTTCAACTCCAGGTGAAGATCATAAAATGTCAGTGAATGCGTTAGCATGTTACAAGGCTTAACAAACTTGCACTTCACAAGGCAAATTGTAGTTCTGGTCAGGAAGAAATCTATCGTGTGGACTACAAATAGCTTAGCAGGATTCAGCTCCATGTCAAGATGAGGTCCAATAATGCAAAACAGAAACAGTTTTGTAAGTTGCACAAGAGTGAAAAGCCATGTGTGCAGTATTTTACTCGAACCAGGGCATTATCAGAGATGGCCGCAGCTCTGATGTGACTTGGAAGGCCTGAATCTCCTGTCTCAGCTTACCATTCTGGTTCACAAATGGGAAAGTTTGCAGCCCCCACAGGCAACTGGGGACAAGTTGCAGCACAGCTCTGAGAAATCATGAGCTCCTGATGCTGCAGCATGGAACCGTGAAAGAGAAATTGATTTCATTTAAGGATTTAAAGAGCGGTGAATAGGCTGTTACATGTCTGACTGACTGTGTTCAGAATATCTTTAGGCTGTTTTACAGATTATATACATCATGCACCCCACCTGAGTAACCTGTGATCTGAGGGAGTTTATGAGATGGAACGTCCCAGGCTCCTGAGTGTGGGGCCTTGTGGTGGTGTGCTCTCCAGCCCACCCTGCCCCTTCCCTGCTTCTGCTCCAGCCACAACTGTCACTGGGAGTTCTGGTGGGTTGCACCTGGACTCTGGGGGATGCATGACAACATAGCAGCCAAAAGCTGTCTGGAATAGGGGCCTAGATGTCTCCCTGGTATGCAAATATGACTATAAGTCAATCATCTTACACCCATAAACAGTGAACTGCCCAAGAGCCTTTGGAGCTCTCATGCACAGCAGTGGGCTGCACACCAGGATCTCCCCTTGAGTGGGGACGCAGCTCAAGGTTACTCCTCGAGTTTCAGAGATTCCTTGCCACAACAGATCCTCAGTAAGTGGTTTATAGCATGGTAAACCTTGAAATCTTAGCTAAGTGATATAAAGGATTGATTGCGCATATATAATCCTTTAGACACAAACCGTTGACCAAGTCTGGGACTAAGATTGGATCCAGCCTCACCCAGACTCCTCTCTGAGAAGGAGTTTAGAAAGCAAGGGGGTCCTTTCCGGACCTTGACTCAGTGGGAGGGTCTCCCTGACAGTTCTGTCTGACCCTGTCCTCTACGCAGTAAATAACCACACATGCCTTGCCATCGAATCTTGTTCGAACAGTCACATTTACTATCAAACTTCGTTAAATCGCTGTTTTATATCAATAAATATTTTTCTGCTTCTCTCTTATGAGTGAAGTGCATCACTCCATCCGCGACAGGGCTGCTTTGAGTTTATTCTTAAACTCATGCTTACCTTATGATACTTTTATCTATAAGGGGTATTCTGTAGTGTAAGTGAAGTATCAAAAATTCCAGTCCCTAGATTAAAACCTTGCAATAGTATTAAAAGCTCGGTTCTAGAAAGTAGTGATTATTTTCTGTAAAGAATATAATTACTGTTAAAAATGAAGGCTAAAAGGGAATTTTATGACCCTCATTCCGTTACTGCTGCTCATTTAAATGATTGGGATTACTTCTGTTTTATGCTGCTATTAAGGAGAACTGATGTCAGATTGTTAGTTATAGCAACAAGATGTAAAGTTATAGTAGTTAAGCCAGAGACCTTATTGGCAGTGGGCCTCGGTGTGCAGTATTCCAGGCATATTCTGAGTCATAGCACTTCTTGAATCTCTTTCCCCATTCAGACCTTCCGTCAGACAGGTTAGCTGGTTGAAGGTGATACGCTATCAGTTACAATATGTTGCAGGATACTCTACTAAAATGTCCCATCACAGAGATGACAATGCTCTCAGAAACTGTGCAGCTGCTCTTAACCCTGCTGATGCCACTCTTTTGTCTATTGAGCGGGATACATAAGGATTAACAAAGGGAGAACAATTCAATCAGAACTTGGCTGGTCACCTGATATGCGTCCCATGCTACTGTAAGGGAGAAGAAAAAGCCATTTCCATTAGGTGAGGGACAATTAACATAAAACACACCATAAATTCAGCTATGCTGCTTGTAACAAAATATGGTGCATTGGTTTATCATCCTATTACAAAAATATTCTTCAATAAGAGATATTGAAGACAGAGGTGGTTTGGATTCACACTGAGACAATATTCTGGGCAAGGGAAGTTTACGGAGTCAGGGGTGGAGCTGGGAATAGTAGCAGAGACAAGGGGGAATCAAGAATAATAAGTGTCTGTCTTTTCAATCATTGCCTTTTAATTGGCCGAGGTTGGGCATATTACAAAATGAGGACACTCAGGCCCTGGAGAGCAGAGCACCATGCATGATGTAGCAGGTGTTGTATTCCATTTGCAATGTCATTTCATGGCTGCGCAAACTCCCTTTGCTATGAAGAGGACAGACTAAGCTCTGATTCCTGGAGTGAGCTTCTGCTTTTGTAACCTACTTGGAAAGTGACCCTTGTAGAGAAAATGTTCCATGGATGGGATTGTTCTACTTTCCATGTATCTATCCACTGCTAAATAATGAAACCATTCACACGGAACCACATTTTTAAAGCTCCTCTGAAGTCATTCTCACGAACCCACAAAACAGTGATGATTACAACGGAAATGGTCACAGCACCAGTACCAAGCTTGCCTGAAACTTCCTATTCTAAGAGCCCATGTTCCCTAGCTTGTACTTTTGCTGAAATTTGTAGGCAGACATTTTCCTTCCTAAATAACTTCCTCAAGATGATCTTCCAGGAAAAAAAAACATCTGGGGAAATAGTTCAGCCATTTCTGAGTTCCAGAAAGAAGGTATACCTGCAGATGACCAGGGCTACTTAACTGGCAAGTTCTCATATTCTGGAGCAGGAGTTTGAAGACGTCTTGCAACAAAGGGCTTGAGCTCCCTACCTGAACTTGGCCATGCTATAAATCTTTCCGAAATCACACCTGCACATGTTTAGTAGGCTGCTGGTTTCGGTGGCTTAGGTCCCCAGAGAGTCTGCCCTTTGCAGGGAGATAGATCGAAATGATGTGGGAGATTGAAGGCTAGGTTGGCTGCGGTGTGGCAACGTGGAGACCGATGGAGAAGTGCAAAGGAGAAGGGATGAGTGGGGTGGGTGAGAAGTCAGGGCTTGGGCACCAATGTCAACAAATGCCGTTGCTGCTGCTGACTGGTGGGCTCACAAGCTGAGTGCTGATGAGCTTGCTGAGATTGCAAGGGTCTGCATTAACGGATGAAAATTTAAGTATCTTTCTTTGCAGAGCTGCATTAAGACAGCAGGTGTCTCCCATCAGTCAAGAGGTCACTGTGAGAACCAGACAGGCTCCAGCCCAGGCGCTTCCCACCACCCCTCCATGACTCTTGTAGTGGTAGGCTGAGGGCCCTCCTGTGAGAAACCCGGTCTGCAGAAGTCTGCAGCCCCACAGCTTTAGTGTTGGGACTTTTGGCAAGAGATGCAGAGCAAATGACCTGATTACTCCTTTTCCTTTAAAAGGGAGTGAAGAATGTGTTTTTTCTTTTGCTTTCCTTATCTTTTTCCTTTTTTTAATTTGTGACAATTAGGGATAAGCTACTCAGGGCTCATGGGCAGATAGCTCAGATTGCCAGTTGAGGACCTTTTACATCTGAGGCTGCCGTTGTTTTGTGGAGAGGTGGATGAGTGTCCGTGTCCTACATCTAAACTGTGATGCCCGTCTTGTGCCCTTCCATCTGGGAAATAATTGACAATATACCCTGGAATCACCTAAACTCTTGAGACTAAACCTGTGGGCATTGGTGTAAGTGACACCCATAATCAGTGAAGCAAGGCTTTGGAAAAGGCATTGTCTTTTATTGCGCTCACTGACAGTTATTTCAGCCCTTTCCTTATGCCAGACAGCCTCTCCCCCAGCAGCCTGTGCTGTGGTGCCCCTGTTACCCACAGCTGCATCCCTTCTGTCATTTGCTTTAAGGGGAGCATTTAATTCTCCAGGTGTGATTTTCCTGAGGTGGTGTTGAGAATTTCTTGAAGTGTAACTGTCTGAATGTCTCTGGACGTTACTGTCTTATTATTTCTACTGGCACAGCTTTTTCTGCTGCACGGTATTCTCCAATATGCTGCAAGATAACAACTTAGTTTTCTAAACTGTGGTTTAAAAGCTTAACTCTATTAGCAAATGAACTAGTTCAGGGGATTCTTTAATTGGTCATTAATGCAGTGTTTAGTGATAAAAAGTAAATTCTGTCTGCTACACAGTTGTACTATGCCTCTGTTAAAGCATGCGTTGTAATATTTTTTAAACCGTATACCTCCTTTTGGTTTGGGAATAAGAGGATATAAATTGAATTTATCTGGCTCCTGGAACTCAAAAATGGTTATCTCCACATCCAACACATGGTACCTACGAGGCTGAGGGATCAGATTAATCTGTTTTGAACTTGTTTCACTTACAGAATAAGGGTCCCATTAACAAGTATGTGTAAAGTAACTCTACAAAATAGGGCTTTTGGCATGTGATGTGCCTTTCTAAAACCTATGGACAGAGCTACAGGCTACTGAGTTTACCATAATGCCAGTCTGTTGGGTCCCAGACTGGAGTAGGGAGCTCAGGTGCCATAGCAAGTAGTGAGGCACTGGGCAGCTCCAGGGGATGTCTCCTCTTAAGCAAAGGAGAGTCCCCCAACCTCAGGTTATCCTTCTGTTTCACAGGCTTGTGCCATAAGTGTCAGATGCCTGCATTGCAGGTGCATGGAGTGCCAGTACATTTTTTGGGGAGTTGGGGAGGCATAAGATGGGTCTGAATGAGTGGCTGTTATGCTCAGAGAGTGGGATCTGAAAAACTGGGGTGCAGTTTTATCCTAAGGGGTGCTCTGCAGGTGCCCACTTTTTACTATGCTCCTTCCCATTTTAGGCTCTGATTTCCAAGTCATCCCATCATCTACCTGTAATTCAAATACAAGGCCTTCATTGCTTGTGATGTTTAATACACATGTATTGTCCAGGTGTCGTGGTTTGGGTCGGACTGACCACTGAAACAAAGTACAGATGCTTTCTTTTACTTCTCTCCCTCCCCTTCAGAGGCAGGAGAGCACCTCCCTTCAGGGAGAGAAGGATGAAAGGGAAAAGAGACTTATGAGTTTTAAAAAAACTAAACTACTTTAATGGAAATATTAATAAAACAATTAAAAAAGAAAAAAATGAAATATATACAATATATACAAAACTGTTGAGCTCCCAGGATGATGATAGGGTCACCAGCAGGCACTGGGAAGCTCCCAAATTGGACTCAGCAATGGATGAGAACTGGATTCTGGATCTGGAATCAGGAACGCACGGATCGGGATCAAAGGCAGACAAACAGAGAGTTCTCCTCGGACACTGGCCATTGAAGAAAGAGGCTGACCCCTTAATCCCTCAGCTTTTATACTGTGCATGAGGCAGATGGGATGGAATACCCCGTTGGTCAGTTTTGGGTCACCTGTCCTGTCTGCTTCTCCCCGCAGGTGGGACCCCACTGTGCTTTTCCGCTTCCGACCCTCCAACGGGGCACATAACAAAGTTATCTGGCCTTGGGTATTAGAGCAGTAACTATAAGCAAGAGTCTGTCTGAATACCATTCCTTGGTATAAATTGCAAACAATCAGGTCTTACCACTCTGGGAGCAGACTACAGTCTTAAAAATATGCCATTAATTTCAGAGAATTCAGTTAGTTATAAGAGGCTTAGCTGCAAAGTAAAATTACTGAACAGAAAATTGGTTCTGTTTTACCTCAGACCAGGACATCAGAAAAGACTAACTAGCCAAAGAGCAGAACGATGTTAGGAAATTTACTTGTTGGCACTGGGCTTATAGCTGAGAGGAGCTGCAGAAGTGAACAGAGGTGGTGCTCAGGCTGACAGGGAGCATCTGGTACAAGGCCAAAGTCACCTTCAAAGCCATGAGGTGTACATACAGACAGCCCAGGGAACATAACCTTGCCGTTTTAGCCTAGATGCTCTATTCTGTGAACCAATCCCTCATTTTTCTCCTCAGTTATATGTCTCTTTCCATGTAAGCTTTGTAGGACACAGGGACTCATCTTTTATTTGCTTTTATGGTGGCTGGTACTCCTTGGCTTCTGAATAAATGACGGCTGCTCCTAGCAAGGCTACAGCTTTCACTGTCACTTGGAGAGGGCACTCAGGATTTAGGCAGGCTGAAACAAAGACTGAAGGTCTTAAGATGACATGTTGGAGTAGGAATGCTGAAGCAGCTGCTCTGTCTCTGTTATAAGGCTCTGGTTTGGGCTGAGTCCCTTTTTTTCTTTCCCACTGCTAGAATGGTTGAAATAAGCAACTGCTGCAGACAACAACCCAGCCCTCAATTTTACTTTCACCTACTACTCAGGGGATGTCTGTTTGATTTTCTTTGAAGAGGCTACTAATCCCTTTCTCTGCTGTCAATGTGAAATGATAGCACTTGATTGCTGAAGACACAGAGTGACAAATTTCACGTCTGATGGCTTTTATTAGAAGGAGAGCTCCCTTGAAAGTGGTGCTGCTTAGCAGGGCTAATTTAAAGTGCTTTTTCTCTAACAGATTGATGTAACTGTTGTAGGGTGTTTGGGGTGCAGCTGTTGCTGATGTTGTCAAAGAGCCTCCAACTCCCAGGCAGAAACTGGGGAGTGGGATGGCTCTTCAGGAGGAATTAGTATATGTGCTGTGGTCCCCTGTAGTACCGGACTTGGGAAATCACCTGGTTTATATCACGGTAATAACATGAAATAAAAATGTTAAGGGATTTGTTATCAGCTGCAGTCTTTTGCATTATTATTCTGCATTTCACCCTTTAAGAAATGAGTTTCTGAGCCAAAGAGAATACTGACACAGTAAGGAAAGAATAAAGCAAGTTTGAAACTGGACTTAAACAAAATTGTGTACTTCAAATCACTGTATGCCTTTTAGAAATATTATATTTGTTTCTAACAACTCTACTCGTCATAATAGCTAAACAACGCAACCATTGTAGGACTCATTTTTTATCTCCTTGTTTTACAGTCCTCTCTCACTTGCTACTGTTGATTTCTAATTCACTCTCCTGCAGCATGCTGAAGCCAATGATATTGGTCTATAAATATTAATTAAACATTTCAAGAAACCATCCTGATGGTTCACAATATTTTTACTGTGCCTGTTGCAACACCTCTTATAAAGACATGGATACTTGTGTATACGTAGACTCTTGCATGAATCCTTAACCATAACCAAACTAGAGGTTATTTCTACACCAAATATTCTTATTTCTTCCTTCAACATCCAAATGCTTTTTAGAAGCTTCATTATGTTTAAGGAGTGGTGAAAAGACACAATATATCCATAGCTATTTATATTTAGAGTATAAAAATATCAACATGAAATGTAAAAATCTTCATAAAGCTATAGTAAACATTTTCAGAATTACAATACTCGTGCTTATACAAAATTCTTAAATTTAAAGGATCACCAGTCTGAGTTATTGAGTACAGCATCAGGGAAGTGGCCTGACAGAACTGGAAGTATTCAGCTGCTAAAGAGGTTTAGGAAGTGGGTGGTAAATTTAAAAAGAATCACTGTTTTCCCCCACTTTGAATTTGAGATAATTTTCTGCATATCCTGGCTTTCTGAAATGACGCAAAATTTTGGAGACTTGTTGAATACAAAGGCAATAATGGCATTTGGAATTCATGGTGAGACTTGGTCACATTTCAAGCCTGTGATCTTGGTAGGGTTTTGTTACTGTTGATCATCTATGACAATATAACATACTGGTTGAATTTATACACTGTTTTTGTTATTTCCTTGTCCTGGTAAGAATTTGACTTTTACGTTTCTTTCTGCTGCATTTCACTCCGAGGTAGTGTCTGCTTCATATCTATCTGTTTAGAAAATCTGGAACCTAACTATGAAGTGTAATAGCAAAGAAGTTCTCAAGTATGTGGTCCCCAAATTTCCCTTCCTGAAATTTGCCTTTCAAAGAAACACGTTTTTTAATTTTTGTTTTGTATAACACTTTGCTTGTTTCTAAAGTGCTAAATAATTAGAGAAAATCCATCTTCAAACTTCTTTAAATTTCCTCATTCCATGGTGCGTTCCAGCCATAATACCAGCTACACCTGGTTATTACGTCAGACTGCTTTGCTAGCACTATGAAACAGGGTTTTTAGTCTTTTTACTGCAAGTCTCTATGTGCATTTAAGATGTCATAATAAGAATTACTATTAGATATACAGAACTGTAATAATTTTTTTACCTTAAAAAATTTGCAAGGATGTGCATATACAATTATATTTTTATACATATGCCTTAATAATAGCATTTAGACATTGGAGTGAGAGGAACAACACTGGGGCAGAGAATGAACTAGTTTAAGTATGTGAACATAAGTTTTGCTGCACACTGAAGAACCACCTTTGCTGAAAAGCACTTCGACTGGTGTCATGAAGTTAATAAATACACATACTGCAATGCACACGTGAATCTGCAGCAATAAATAGTGAATACTATAAAAAAATCCTACATTCAATTTTTAAATATCAGAGGACTGCCTTTGTGAACCGGAAAATAAGTCAGAAAATCACCAAAATGCCAGGAGGGCAATCTGAACAGAGAAGGCTGGTTAGGAACTGGATTGTAATTTGGGCAATAAACCCTTTTTATGATAGCCTCCAAGTCATTAACTGTCTCTGCTGCCAGAGGAAACTGGGACTATTAACTTCCTCTGACTGAACCAGAGGGGAAAAGCAATAATTTCTTTTACAAGCAGAAGGAAAGGTTCTGCTCAATAAAGAGCAATTAAACATTTCCTATAAAAACAAATGCTCAGGAGCTCATGCCACTCTCAACCGACATGTGGCCATCAAAACTTTTCTTTTGCCTCTTTGAAAGATATTCTGTGCTATTTGTGTATTTATTGCATCTCTGCAACCACAAACTTGACAGAAGCCAAATTTTGCTGGGGTGAACGGTTGCACTGGGTAACTAGCGATCTAATGAATTTCCTTCTCATCCCAAACAGGTAATCTTTGATGTGTTTTCAGAGATGAGAGCTAAAGGTTGGCTCTTGTATACTAATCTTGCCTGTTATAACTAAGGATGACTTTTTAATTATTCAGATACCGCTCTCTTTCTACCACTTTAATTAATTGAGTTTTTTTTTTTTCTCAGTAAGATATTTGTTGCATTACCATCTTGGATCCCTTGTTCAGGAAATTATACTGTATCATTATGTGCTATATAAAGAAACATTTCCTCTCCATCTCCTTAGGTTAAAAAATTATTTTGGTGCTATTATGTCTGTCACAAGATTTAAATCTTGCGATCCTTGTCTGAACCAGAGTATTGTGTGTGCCACAAAAAGAAGAGAAAGAGCAGTCCTTTGGCATGGAGTTCAGAATTGGGCGGCAGTGAAAGATGCAAAAATAGCAGACATGGCTTCTAGCTGTAAGAAGAATGGCCTGGGAAGAGAATGACTTCATTTTCATAATATACTGGTAGCATTTAGCCATATGAGTAATTTTCTTTCAAGGAAACTGGTAATAAATTATTGCCAATTACTCCTTCAATTTATCATTATCAGCACATAACAGTCATATCCCTATAGCAGTTCGCAAAAGTGTGGTATTTCACAGGGTTTTATTAGTATCTGGATTGCTGTACAAAACAGCTTTCAGATGAGGGAGGCTGCATCATTCCACTGCTTCCCATCCATCACCAGCTGGCTATCAAAGGATACAGGAGTAAAACAAACAATGAAAATTACTGCCCACATGCTGGTCCTCTTTCCACTATGGTGTCTGCAGTAATTGAAAGCTTGGCTTGTCTAACTGCAGCTGAATTCACGCAGCACCTAATGCCAAACAAAGCACCGATATTACTGCTATTTCAAAGCTCATTTTCAGTAATGTTCCTACTGGAGAATATTGTGTTGTGGGCTAAATATTTCAATACTTCAGCAAAATTCTCACTGAAGGTCGAAGAGAATTTGACTCAACTCTAAACTTTGGCCCAAGATTATTCTATCACATTGCATTAGAAAGAGTATGCAACAGAAGTACGGGAGCTCTTCCTCATCCCACAGACATCCACAGCTCTTCCTCACCCCATCAGTATCTGTCTTTTTGTGACCTTCCTATCATTCAACCCCCTCAGGATGGGTTACAAATCCTACTTACATCTCATTATGGTTGTATTTGCTATCTTAATAAAAGAACATACAGAAGGAGGAAAGCAGCGTTAGGGAGACAGAAAATATTCAAATGCAGTTATGACAAAGAGGGTAACTGTTGAAGAAGCTCTGTGAAGAAACTTCATTCTAGCTCTACTATACCGCCTTTCTCTTTAGCTAGGTAAGAAAAGGTAATTATAAGGAATACTTCAATTTTCTCTCTATCCCCCTGTTGGAGGGGTTTTCAAAGCCATAAACTAATGACACTATTTCATTTCTCCTTTAAATAAGAATGGTGAGAACATAACAGGATGATGGGTTACAGCTTCAGAGAGCTGTGTGGTGTCCTGCTGAAGTCAATGGAGGTAGATTCATGGAAGATCAGATCACAGAAATGCTAAATAAGAGAGAATTCCTGTAACTGAGAGCATGGAAGGGTTTGGGAACTGCTAATTTTTTATATTAGAGCAACAGAGAATTAGAAAAAGAAGAAAAATTTTGACCCCTCTATTGGGTCAAAAACATAAGTGTCAGGTAGCTTTTTAGGGTACAATCCTCAAAATGTTTGTAATGATTTAATATCCTTCAAGCCACTAACAATAATAGTAAGAGTGTCTAAATAGTTTTAGATAATTACTGGCTATGTAATAACAAATTATTTGCAGACTGATGGCTAAATTAAAAGATTTTTTGCCTAAAGATCTTGTTGTTCAATTCCTACTTATTTTACCGAACCAAAGGAAGAATTAGCTGTAAGATTCTTGCAGTCTTTTGGGGAGGCAGGAAATGGGACAAGAAGTGGTAGCAAATATATCCAAGCTCTACAAAAGGGCTACAAAAGAGACTCTTTTCATTAAAGAAAGGTGTTTTCTTATGCTTTAAATATGGCTAGGATTGGATCGTCTACCTCAGTTTATTGAAAGGAATCTACCAGGCCCGACTTTCAGGTGTGTATGGCTAAAGCATATATGAGAAAAGGATTTGGCCTAAGGTCATCATTCTCCTTTGGGAAAGGCACAGATAGCTAGGAGCAAAGAGAAACAGAAGATTACAAGCTGTTGCTGATGGGATGGGCTTATAGCAAGTAAGAGACATGTAAGTCAACAGATGAAATGTTGTGGGTTTATTCCAGACTTCCATTTGATTAAAATGACGGTCATCACTCCCCCCCCTCAAACGAATGCATAGTAGCTGTCTGTGTGTTTCATATTTTTTGTTGGAAATATTCGGAACATTCTTCTACAAATTTCTAAGAGTTCATACAAAACTCTTTATGTTTTGTATATATATATATTAATTGGAAAACCTTTTTCTCCTATCCTGGAGGTTCGAATGTTTATGTGTCAGGTGCTATGCCTTCCAAGGAACGTGGCGTGAATTAAACAGGAAATTTATTCCCTTACAGAGAAAGAGAATGGTTCTGCTGTACAGGTTCCTTTAAAAGGGGGAACACATTCAGTACTAGAAAACTTGAAAATATAGCAACAAACTGCATACTAGGCATTTCACAAAGACAGTTGTCATGGACATGGCAAAAAGGGAAATAAATGAAAAATAAAAGGGTAGTTTTTACACGATGTGTTTGGGGGGTCTTTCCCATGTACTAATATCTTTCTTTTAAAGGAGTCTCACACTGCATAATGAGTTGAGGCATAGATGTGTATGTGCATCAAAAATGTATAATATATCCACCTTAGCTGCATATATTCCCTTTGGAAATAAAAACAGGCAACTTTACTAAGATATTGCAGAATTTAATAATTGATTAACTTAAGATTTAATGGTATGTTTCATCTGTGCATTAATCATTTCTCCCCCTTCTGAGGTTAATGCTTTTGAAAGTCATTGCTTGATGAGATCATGTAAATTCAGCAGTCTGCCAGTTAAAAGAAAGGTTTGGAGGTCTTGGATAAGTTTTTGCAAGGCACTATATCACAGGTTACCAAGAAATGTTAGATGCAGGATTTTAGCAGGGGAAAAAAATCAATCATGAATCACAAAGGGACTGCATTGATTTTGTTCAGTCTACTTTGCAATTTTTTTCTGACCTGCTTTTATCAGATATGAACTACCCTTTATCTAGGAAGTGTTTACTTTATCTGAGAAATATTCATGTTGCTTTGCATATGGCTTGAAAAAAGGACTTTAAAGCATTGCCTGTAAATATTTGACAGACCTTCAGTCACGCTTCTTTCAAATTCATGTTAACTATGGGCTGCGAACACAGGAGGGAGACAAAGACTTGGTTAATACGACAGAGTTAGAAGCAGAGATCAGATGTCTTTTTTCTTCCTCCACTAGAAACGTTTAAAAACTGAGCTTCAGGAAATAAATGCTTAGAATGAATACAGCAAGTGATTTACAAGTATTATGTATGATTAAAAATGATATTTTTATCCCATGCTGTATTGCTTTCTAAATTGCCACCTAACATTACTCAGTGAGAAACAGTTCACCCTTTTTCTTTTTCCTTTACTAATTGCTGCTAGTGCAATAATTTCTTAGACCATTTCTGGAAGTGGTATCATGGAGAGTCTTCCTTTACTGCCTGTGTTTATAGCTGACATTGAGGTGTTTTTGTTAGTAAAAAAATTACATTCAATCATATGAAAGTTATGTTGTCTTTTACTGCAGATTGCACCACTGATGTTTGGAGTAAGATGCACTTAATTTTAATGTTCTTGTTTTTTAAATATAACAACATTTGGCACGTGCTTACAGTGTTTTGCAGTGCTTTCTCTCATTTAAGAACAAACAGACATGATAGAGATTGATTTTTAAAACCATTTTCTTCCAAAATTTCTTGGCATAAAAATTATCAAACCGTGACTGCACCATCTTTACAGTCTTTTGTAGTTTGCAGTAAAAGCAGAGCTGGGAAAACCTGCTGGCTGGTTGATAGCTGAGAGTCTGAAGCCCTCTTTCTCTATAGCAGAAGTACAACAATGTGCTTGGCTTTGCCAACATAAGTCAACCATAGCCTGAAGAAGCCTCTCCAGAATTCATTTTCGTTGCACACTTGGGGTCTGTCTGCTGAGACTGAAAATCTGTGCATTTTTCTGACTGCTGATATGGTTTTCTGTTTGCTGCGAGGTGAACTGAGGTTGCTTACAGTGGCTGTCAAAGAGCCAGAGGATGGACTTTGTGTTGCAACCATTTAGTAAAGAAAATAAAACCATCTAAAAATGCATGCTATCTATCTGACTTAAAGATGGTGGAGAAGAGCTGCATATGACAAGGCAACAAAGTGATAGTGGGGATGAACTTCTGAGCAGTAGGAGTAGTTAGTCGTGTGGGTTTAACCAAGTTGGATGCCCTGCCATTGTAACACTGCCTTTGTGTTTTATATGTTCTTACAACATTTTAAAATTAAAATATCAATTGATCCTTAGCTTTTCGTAGACTAAAAATGTGCAAAAGTCATTCCACGTGATTAGGATTTAATACTTAAAGTGTAATTAAGTTCAGGGGAGGATGATAAGTTGACTAAATTGGTCAGTACTCCTCTGTACTCTAGATACCAATCTAGATATCAATATCTAGAAGTGGATGGTTTCATATCCTTCTCTCAGATCCAGAATCACCCAGCCTTTCTCATGCTGTTATGAACTGTAACTAGGTAAACAACATTTCCGAACTGCACCAAAGACCTGTCTTACTTCCATGTGTAATTCATAGTAACAAGAAATATTCAGAAATAAAATAAAGGAATACTGTATTGGATATTTAAAACCTCATGAAACATGTCTGACAACCATGCTATTAAAAAGAACATGCAAACCAGATGTTTAATGGAAGTATGTATTTAGACTACACATATGCAACATCTGTGTGACTTTTAGATTGGCAAAACAACCTAAAAGTGATTTCTTTCAGTGCAGAGAAACTAATTGGATTCTAACAACATCAGGAATTGTTCCTTAAATAGGAAGAGTTTTGACTGTAAATTGATAGGCACGAACCAGGTGGGTCCGTTGAGTTGTTTAGTAACTATTGTTGCTGGAACAGTGCACTAGCAGGGCTTTAATATAGAATCATAGAATCGTTATGGCTGGAAAAGACCTGTAGAGTCACCAAGTCCAACCGTTATCTAACTCTGCCAGGCCCACTTCTAAACCATGTCCCTGAGCACCATATCTAGATGGCTTTTAAATATATCCAAGGATGGTGATTCAACCACTTCCCTGGGCAGCCTGTTCCTGACTTTGATAACCTTTTCAGTGTAGAAGTTTTTCCTAATGTCTAACCTAAACCTCCCCTGGCACAACCTGACGCCATTTCCTCTTGTCCTATCGGTTGTAACTTGGGAGAAGAGACCAATGCCCACCTCTCTACAGCTTCCTTTCAGGTAGTTGTAGAGAGTGATAAGGTCTCCCCTCAGCCTCCTTTTCTTCAGACTAAACAACCCCAAGTCCCTCAGCTGCTCCTCATAAGACTTATTCTCAAGACCCTTCACCAGCTTCGTTGCCCTTCTCTGGACCCTCTCCAGTACCTCAATGTCCTTCTTGTACTGTGGCAACAAAAATAGGTACTAAAAGGAGCTCTCAGGCAGTCTGGGAAGAGCCACCTGGGCTGTGTGCCAGCAGCAGTGCTCTGCTCTCTAGTGCCCCTTTTCTAAACCGGTGTGACCGCCATGCCAGTTCTGCAATAAGTCTTTACTGGTAGTAGTGATTGGCACAGCACAAGCTGCTGGAATTTTAGTCAGCTGGGTAGTTCCAAGCAGCTCAAAAAACTAGCCATTGACGAGCGAGCAGAGCTACAAGAAGCCCGTTGCACCAGTGCGAAATTTTAAGAAAATGTGATTGTAGACACAGCTAGTTGCTGTTGGTGGGCTCTTCACCTCAAGTCTCCTAACTATTATGATGTGGCCTTCCTTCCCAGCTTTGTGTTTCTGTGGCCACTAATCCCATAGCCCTGAAACAGAAAAGAAGGTTTTACTAAAACAAGGTAAATTTCTTTCAGGGAAATGAACTTGTCAGAGAATGGAAGAGGAATGCACAGAGGTTCATTTGTAGGTTCTGTGTTCTGGGTGCACGATGTGCCTTAGAGGTCTGTAGAGTGGAAGGTGATCCTTCTTTCAGGTGCAAACAGAGAATTCTGGCTGCAAATTCATTTTAATTTGTTCTAAAGCTCAGTTAAGTACATGCATTTGTAATTTATTTTTTGAACAGGGAGTCTGGGAATGGAGTGCAGCAGTTTATTCACTGGCAGTAACTTTGAAACATAGCTTAAAAACTTGGCACCGAAATAATATTTGCGCTTTCAGGTTGGGACAGTCTTCAGACATGAGGCTACTAACCTGATTTATTATAACTTCTTGTGCAGGAGCTGTGCATATGGCATAGTTCATCATCTTTGGAAGCTGGCAAGGACGGCCTCAGTCTCTTTCTGTTTGTTCTTTAAGCAGTTGTCAAGACAGTCGTGGGGATTCCAGCTGCATAAGTCTCTTAAGAATTTCATCCTATTTCCACACCCAAGGAAATGAATAGCATTCAAAGGCTGAGGTGGCAGAAGGGAAAGTATTAAATGAAGACCAGTGCTGTTGGAGGTAATGGTGGCACTAGATGGCTCAGGAAACAGATAAGAGCATACAGAACCCTTTACTCTGGGCTATTAAACCAGTGCCTGTCACTCCTCTTCTGGTTAGCATCCGCTGCCTTCTCATGCTTTTTCTGGGACAGGAGGGCTGTTTCACAGGGATCAGGATCAGAACCGCTCCCAAAAGACAGCTGTACAACCCCCAGAGGATCTGTCCTGAGACAGAAGGAAATTTCTCTCACTAGATGCGACGGCTCTGAGCTGTAGCTGAGACACAGCACCTGAGAAATGTTAAGAAAACTCTCTTTGGATAACGCTAGCACTTCAATTTACAGTGCTCTCTCTTTTTACTGATGCTTACGTCTCTGTTTCTCATCCCTACTAGTATCCCCTGGTGCCTCGTGGAGGCACGCTCACTCTGGGCTGCTGGGGTACCCTGGCTGCCTGCAGTTCCTCTGGGTGATGGATGATTCAAGTGTGTGCTGGAGGTATCCACCTGGACCGGATTATTGCCTCATAAAAATGGGAATGAGAGGAAAAGTCTGTGAATGGATTTCACACTGAGGATGAGTGTTAATGATTGTCAAGATCACTGTCACTATTCAGAGTGAATTAAGATTTTGTTTTAGGGCAGCACAACTAATCATGTAGAGTGAAGAGGGGATCAAGAATACTGCTTTCTGCATCACAGCAGACATACTTCATAATAATAAGCAGAGAGACATCAAGGCTGTCACATCAATATCAATGATTCCATCATGCAAACCCTGTCAGCAATATTGCATTATTTAAAAAATATAATACTCCACACAGAGACTGCAACACTAAATATGCTAGACAAAATAATAAAAACAAATGCACAGAGAGATAAAGAAGAAGAGCAGATCACGTGTGTTAGCATCAATTCAGTAGTTTTTAGGTTTCAGCTCCCTGGAAAATGAACAAAAATTTACTGGTGTAAAACTTCAGACAGATAGGGACCTAAAGAAAAAAAGACATGTGAGGATCACATCTTCCCAGAAGAAATGAAAATGAGGACTGTTCTGGGAAAACAACAGGAAAAGCTGGCGCTCATTTACGGTCTCTGGCTGGCAAAACTGTGTGGCTATAGGTCTGCTTGTTCATTTGGGCCTGGCCGCACTCCCGCTTATGATAAAGGCTGAACTTCTGTGGACTGTAAGGGACTGTTCAGAGCCCTCGATTCTAGAATATTTGGTGGGCAAAGCAATACAAATGATGACACAGAGGTGTCAGAAGAGTCAGATAGTTCTTTTCCCTGTGGTTTAAGTGCCGAGGGAGAAATGTTATTCATTTACCTTATTTCGTCAC
Source organism: Pluvialis apricaria (assembly GCA_017639485.1). NCBI lineage: Eukaryota > Metazoa > Chordata > Aves > Charadriiformes > Charadriidae > Pluvialis > Pluvialis apricaria. The sequence continues at coordinate 42,578,087 of CM030044.1, forward strand.
TACATTGTTCATGTTTTCTTTGTATCAGCTTCTGCATATATTTTCCTATTCAGTGTCAATAGAAGAGGGAAGGCAAAATTAAATGAAGACAAGACAGCTGTGCACCTTCTTTTTAAAAAGGAGCTTTGCATGCTTGTGCACAGAGAAAGAAACAATTTTGTAAGTACTGAATGTTACCCGATATTCCTCAGAAGTACTCATTTTCCTGTGCATGTGGTGGACTTGCAATGTGAGCCCGTTTTAACAGATCGACCCATCTTTAACTCAACAGAGTGGGAATTTATTTAAAACTTGAATTTATTTATTACTGATGTGTTAGAATTATCCATATAACATAGCAGCCTATACACTATTTTCTAAGTGGACAATTTTCACTACACTTCTACAGATACAACTTTTACAATATTTATAATTAAAATATTTTAAAATACTAATTAAGTTTCTGTATGAATTACAATTATTATTTCATAAAATTGCTAGCCTTTTTTTTTATTTCAGCCTGGTATACCATGCATTTCCTTTAGACTGAAAATGAATGAAATAAAGAGATGGAATACAACGAAAAGATAGAGTCAGTAGAACTGGTCTGAAGAAGATAAAAAGAGAAAAAGGAGCTCTGCAATTACAATTGACAAGTTGGTTTAATATCCAGTGAAAGAAGAATGCAATTCTAGAGCAGCTGGATTAATTAAGTAATATGGCAAAACAAACGATGGGTTATTATCATTTTCAGTATGCCTCAGGACTCAGAGAAGCCTGAGGGCTTAGAGTTCAACTTCTCTCCACACGAAAAGTGCTGATATCTGTAATTATCTTGGGTGTCAAGATATAAAATGTATCTTCTATACATAAGTATATATACGATACTTCTTATTCATAATATAAACAAGATATATTTTATCTCATATCTTATTATATGAATATCTTATCTCTCTCTCTGTCTCTATAATACATAAATATGTAGATTGTTGCGATTAGAGAACACAGGGTAAAAAAAGGAGGGGGGGAAATCCACAAAAAACCTCTTATATGACCAGAAATAAAACAATCTGAGGAAGGAACCCAGTAAGTGGTCTCGAGGAAGCGAGTGAAATGAATGACGTGACACAGTTTGCTTTTACTGGAAATCTGCTGTTGCCTGGGGCGTTATAAAAATCAATCAGACAGGTGAAAATAGGAAGTGAATGACCACTGGATGGTTTAACAAATTTGTAAAAGTTTCATAGAAAACCTGGAGACCCTGAAAATGATTCTGAATAAGTTCACACACCAACTGCAAAAAGACACACAGATCACATCCTAGAAAATGACACTTACATAAGTTATCCTTACATACATGAGTAGACCAACAGACTGTTTTAAAAATCCTCTGCAACCCTGGCTGTCTGGGGAAGAGTTCTCACTGCAGTGCTGCACGAGGAGTGGTACAAAAGACACAAAGTAGTGATACTTTGCGGAAGATGTGAACAACTCCCTTGTTGTCACTGTGGAAATTATGTATGGTGAAGCTTTGTTAATTACAGGGCCAAATTTCTTCCCTGATTGCGGGTAGTGGTTGGTCTTGCTCAGTCTATTGGGTTTGATCTGAATGACATGAAGGATTCCCAATATGCGGAAGACCAGTGGGTTGGCATTAACTTCTGTCGACTGGGGAAAACAGAAGGGTCAGAAACAGCATGACGCAGGTTTGAGAAGGATGCAGCTGTTGATGTGAAGTGAATTATTCTGGTGAGCATCCAGGAAGCGCTCACACTGCAAAAATCTTGAGGCAAAGCTGTAGGCAATGTTTGTCTGTGTACACAGACCTGGGCACAAGTGACATTTTTGTTCTTCCTGTCCCAACTGGGGACCGTCCAATACTGTCTTGTGTTGGACAATGAACTGTGGATCTGCTTGGACTTTGGGTGCATTTGGGAACAGGTGGGACATGAGTACTCGGGTGAGGACTGGGTCCCAAAGGAGAGCGAACAGAGGAAGGCGGCCAGTCCCTACCACTTTGGAAATACACTCCTTGACAGAAGATGTTAGGTGATACAGGGTGTACCTGTAGCAAGGTAAATTCAAATAAACTGATAAGTGACAGTGAGAAAACATTTCGTCAAAACATAGGCAAACGTGCTCAGGGACCAGGATTTCAACTACTGACTGCTTGTAAGACCAAGCTAAAAACAGACCTGAAAAGAAAGTACAATATTTGGGCAGCATGAAATAAAGTCTAATAGAAGCCACAGGCAGATGATGTGAGCAAAACGGGCAAAACCATGTATTTCCTTTCAAAAAATAAACCCAAATACACCAGTGATTACTAATAGAGATAGGAACCTGTATGAAATGTTGACATTTATCAAATATTCTGCAACAGAAAATGAGCTTAGCTTGAAAAGTATCATGTTCCAGGCCTGAAAGCATATGAAATGAGTAGAGATACAGGGACAGTGTATTTTTTAAGAAAAAAGTTGTTCTGAACATTGAAGAAGGTAATCAGTCAAAGCAATCAAGGAAAGCATCAGAGAAAGCAGTATCATGTTACTTTTAGGAGCCTGTGAGTAAAACCCGCTAGAATCAGAAATAAGGTTATCACAGAAGACTAAAATAGTAATTCTGCTGATATGTATGACATAAATTATAAAGCAAACCTTAATTGTTCCATGTTTCTGACTTTTTCTTACCATACAGTAGTGAAATAAGTTGTTTACTGCCTTAGTAGGCTAAAACAACGTAATTTTGTTGTAAATTGCTACACTGGGTCCAGTCCTGATGTCACGAAAATTAGTGGCAAAGCTGTGAGAGAAGGTTATTTAGAGATACGTTTGAATTTCTGAAAGGAAGCACTAAATCTCAGAGAACCACCACAACCTGGACTCTGCCACGGGCAATAAACAAGCAAAAAATTGTATCTGAAAGAGAGGCAAATATAAACAACATTCCAGTCATTACACTGTAATAAGGAAACACAAATAGTATATCTGTACTGCATAATAGGAATTGTGTTCTCTATAATGAAGTTACATTCAACAGGTAATCTACATATTCAGTCCAAGCTTGATATACATCACCACTTGGTATATATGAAAAAACACTTGCAAATTCAAGGCAAACAACATACTGCAAATTCGGTTTTCAAATTTAGAAACTCAGTTAAGAGCTATATGCACTTGCACATTTTAAACATTTTACATTTTTAATTCTTCTCAAAATAAATGTGTCTACATATGCAGTGTAAAACACACGTGAAGATATGGAGATGGCAATGCACCTTTCATTTGGGTATTAAATACTAAAAAAGCCAAATGTTCACAGATGTTGGAAGAAGACTTTATTATACTGGTGCTTCCCAACAGAAAACAATTTAAATTAACCGTTGAGGGCAAGCTTTCATGAACATGAGTGGGATAGCTGCTCCACAAATCAAGTCAACAATTTCAGTGTTATTCTCTTCACTGTCCAGTCTCACTCAAGGAAGTCATGCTGAAAATGTGCTCTTCCCTAAGAGAGACTGTGAAGATAAGACTATTACACTCCTTTCTAGGGCTGTCTGAGAGCAGTGCATGGTTACAATTCTGTAAGGGATGAATGAACACTAAGTTGATTATTGAATGTCTGTCTGTGGCTACTGCAAGCTTAGCTCCTTTTTGATATTTTAAATTGTTTAACATTGATAATTACCATTATGAACAGCAACAATAATAATGTGCGTGCACTTTCTTATTTAAAACACAGGTGTATGCTGTGATCTCTAGCTTCTGTATGTGCCAGTTTGTGTGAAATTATTTGCCTCAGGAAAAATGTTACATCTTGATCTGCTTAATACTTTGCTAATAGAATCCAATGCACATACATCTTTGAGCAGTTCATCTTCTGCACGGAGTTCACCCAGGAAATTATTCCCACATATGTTGGTCAAAATATTAAGTAACATATAACCAGTGACCAGAAAAGGAGAATACCTTATTACAAGTTTGCGGTTTAAATAACATGTCAGACTGTAACCAGTACCATAGGCCAAGATTACTTTAGACAAATTTCTGAGTGGTTGTAATAGCTCTCTACATATGCCTTATTTAGGCATTTTTATAGAGGCATTTAATTACAATGCCAAGCGTATCTTGTTCTAGCCCAGAACAAGCACTCAGATTGGTCAGATTCCTCTATTTAGCTTTTTCTGAAAAACACAACTTAAAAACTGATGAAGGGTTATAAAACCATACTGTGCATTGGCATGGAGGATCTTGACAAATAAATGCATTTACTGTTAATGGATGACTGCTTCAAAGTCAGTACAATTTCAGAATTGTAACTAGAAAGCAGTCAAATGTCACAAAGCAGACAATATGGAACAAACAGTGGGTTTGATTATCTGCATCTGTCCCATCCTTTCCAATGCAGGTTTCAGAAATTTACGCAATTTATACCCATAGAATGTATTGCTGATTTGCCACAATCCTTCAGACCTACAGAAAAGCTAAGATGTTAGTCAGATATCACTTGTTTTTAAAGTAAAACATGCCAGTGAAGATTTGTTGACCCAAATCAGAAGCCATCCAACACCTCAGCAATGAAGAAAGCAGTATATAGCTTGCATGTGATCTTTGGTGTTGGGAAGGGTCAAAGGGATCAAGTGCACCCTCAGTAAGTTTGCAGACAACACCAAGTTGGGTGGGACTGTGGACTTACTTGAGGGTAGGAAGGCTCTACAGAGGGAGCTGGACAGGCTGGATCAATAGGCCAAGGCCAACAGGTTCAACAAGGCCAAGTGCTGGGTCCTGCACTTGGGTCATAACAGCCCCATGCAGCGCTACAGGCTTGGGGCAGAGTGGCTGGAAAGCTGTCTGGCAGAAAAGGACCTGGGGGTGTTGGTGGACAGCCGCCTGAATATGAGCCAGCAGTGTGCCCAGGTGGCCAAGGAGGCCAATGGCATCCGGGCTTGTATCAGAAACAGTGTGGCCAGCAGGACTGGGGAAGTGATCGCCCCCTGTACTGAGCACTGCTGAGGCTGCATCTCAAATACTGTGTTCAGTTTTGGGCCCCTCCCTCCAAGAAAGACATTGAGGTGCTGGAGTGAGTCCAGAGTAGGGCAATGAAGCTGGTGAGGAGTCTGGAGAACAAGTCTTACAAGGAGCGGCTGAGGGAACTGGGGTTGCTTAGCCTGGAGAAAAGGAGGCTGAGGGGAGACCTTATCACTCTACAACTACCTGAAAGGAAGTTGTAGTGAGGTGGTGGTCGGTCTCTTCTCCCAAGTAATAAGTGATAGGACGAGAGGAAATGGCCTCAAGTTGTGCCAGGGGAGGTTTAGGATGGATATTAGGAAAAAACCTCTTCACTGAAAGGGTTGTTAAGCATTGGAACAGGCTGCGCAAAGAAGTGGTGGAGTCATCATCCCTGGACGTATTTAAAAGATGTGTGGATGTGGTGCAAAGGACATGGTTTAGCGGTAACTTGGAAGTGTTATGTGAACAGTTGGACTTGATGATCTTAAAAGTCTCTTCCAACCAAAATGATTCTATGATTCTATGAAGTGTTTTGAAGAGCTTCATATTCCAAAGCTCTAGGAGCGCCTTGGAAACAAGAGAAGTCAGGGCTGTGTCAATAATGATCATTGGGACCAAACACACCATCAAATCCGTGCAGTTGAAGTCGTGTCTGAAACATCATGTTTGTCAAAAATTAAAATGAAATGAAGAAGATTTGGAGGTGTTATGTTATGCCTGGCTTCCCTTTTCCTACCTTGAAGCTTGTTGGACCAATAGATAAAGTTGTCCTCTGCCTGAAGGGTGGGGATACAGGTGAAGTATACCTGTTGGGCCAAATTCCCATTGCATCTGATATACGAATAGAGTAAGGCAAGATGAACTGAAAATCATTAGAACACCTACGTCACTACTAAGGTTTTGGATGTTCAGCTGCCTGTCACAGGCGTGGTCACAGAAATAACAGAAGCAGCTTGTATTTCCTAGCAATCATTCCTGTTTCCTCTAAATGTGGAAATCTGACAGCTGTGAGCATCTAAGATGTTTGGTCTGGTATTTCCTTTTTTTCAGTGCAGATGGCTGAGGAAGAGCGAGTATTTTGGGGCTCTGGGATTTGTTCTCCTCCCCTAGAGATCAGGTTCTAGTTTTGCTCACCTGTAGGTGATAGTTGAGCTCATCAGGTCTCAGGCTTTCAGCGGTGAAAGAAGTGGTGACTATTTTGTGTGTGGGGGCAGAGATAAATTTTAAAGGTTCAACCAATATGTTTAGATGCCCATTTGGATTGTGAAACCTTTGGCAGGAGTTCTGATCACAGCAGCTGGACAAAACAGATCTGTACTACTGACTGCATGTAGCACTTATTTGGCATATTTGAGTAGCAGTATACAAACTGATGTACGCTCACTTATCTGCTTCACTATTTCACAAAAATTTTCATCTGAACATAAAGCCCAGGAAAAAAGTCACTGCTTTTCAAAAATCAAATTTTGTATCAGACAAGATTGATTTTCTTTGCTTTTATTAAAAAAGTTAACACATCATCTGAATTAAAAGCCCAGCCTCTCCACAGGAAAATATCTGTATTAAAGATTTTCTCTAAATGATTTAATGAAGTCATTTTAGTAGGTGTTCATTCAGGGAGAAGGGAAATGTTTACCATGGGTGAAAGAAGAAATTTGTGATAGGAAAATTCTATAAGATACTTTAGTAATTAATGAAGGCTTTCAGAAATTTCAGCAGAAAACATGAGATCAGTCCATATAGGAAAAAATTTCCTCTCCAACACAGTGACTCATGTTTGCATATGTACTCCAGCTTCTCATTGTTCCTCTATCTTCCATGACCACCCAAATTTTGAACAACGAGGATAAAGTCCCTCTTGAAGTAAGCTGCACTAAATTATTCAGACTGTTTTCTAAGCCTCTTTAGGAAATTCATAGGACACCCCACAATTTCTGGCCCCACCCCCCGCACTCCCCCCCATTAGAGGGGAGAAGCCATTAGAGGGGACAAATGTGCTAAAAGTGACAGGAGAGAAGAGTCTGCGTGCAAACACTTGTCTTCCATAATTAGCAAGTAATTGGAAAGAAATCATCACATATGTACAAACGGCAAATGAACTCATGCCTCAGCAATATGCTTCTTCGCTATGATTGAGCATGCAAGTTCATTTTTAAAGCAGTAATTCCAATGGTGTAAAGGGAGATCTGTTTGTTTGCTTCCTCCCCCCCGCTCCGAAGACAGAGCATTAGTTAAAAAAACAAATGAAGGAAAATTCCCCAAAGAACCTTAGCAGGGAACAAGAAAAACATTCATTGTAAACAGCGGGTGGGTCTTCTGACAGTCTTTGTTTGCAAATGATAACAATTACAGGTAATTTTTCATTTCAATTGGAAGAACAGGTACTAAAAAAAAAAGGAGACCGAGAGAAACAGAGACCGAGTGAGATTTCCCAAGTGTCTTATTCCCTCCCAGGTCTACAACCTAACAGGAGTGTAGAGAGCTCGGTAGTTTCTTCTCATTCCATTAAGTGAGATCTAATTGTGTCTCTTCTGTCTGTTGGCAGATGCGGTTTCTACATAACAACAGCCCAGAGACAGAGCTGCCTGATTAATGCCTCCAGCTGTCATATGCCCCATTATCTGTGCATTTGCATAACTTAATGGTTTAGGACAGGGGAGAGAGGATGCTTAATTTAATGTTTAGCAGGCCCTTGATAGCTGAATAATTTAAGAACTGTCAAGGGAGGTCAGTCCTACAGCGATTCAGCAAGACAGCTATGATTTCTGAATATCATTAAAATCCTTACTTAGGATAATTTGAAAAAAAAAGAAGGGAGGGGGCACGGAAGAACAACAATGCCTGAAAGGAGGCTCTGCTTTTCTGTTAACCATTCCTTCCCTGAGGACTAGGAGAAAGACACGGGGAAAAAAAGTCAATTCATAACATGGCCGAGAGAGAAAGGGTTAACTGTATGCTTTCTCTCCCCCATCCCCCAGTCTTCTTCTCATAGCTAAAGGGTAGAAATACAGAATTTACTTAAATTCAACTAACAGCCCAACATGCTTTGAACAGGAAACACTCTCGGTTTCATTAGATGCTAATGAATATTATTAAGCTAATCTGCCATTTGTTTTCTAATTATGTGTCAGAAAGCACCGCAGTGGCAGCTGAGGCAACTGCCAGGGTGCATTTATTTATCTTCCAATCCTGTGTTTACTGACCGACTATAGCACAGAGTGATTAGGATCAAATAAAAAGGGATTAAAAAAAAACAGGGAAAAAAAATACAAGATTTTTTTTCTGCAGGTTGATTACCACTGTTCTTTTCCAAGTTCATCAACTTCTGCATGACATTTGACTGTGTTTAAAGAACCAATAAAAGGGACTTATTTAGGCCTCCCTGTGAGGCATTCTGTCATAATTTGAAAATGGATGGAAGAAGTATTTTGCGGCTGGACTAACCCTACCTATTTAGTAGCCAAACCAAGGACTTGCTCAATGAGTCATGGAGCTGGGCTCTGCTCTTTCTTTTGAGTTCATTGCACCCGTCTGGCACTGTCCTCCACTCTCCCAAACCAGAGCACTGTGCTTCCTGGGATCTGGCACTTTGAAGACCATATGGTTAAGATTTAAACGACTTCAAAACACAAATGATTTCGTTTCTGCTAAGAGCAGAAGTTGGTAAGTTCAGCGTTATTTGGTGGAACAACATTATTTACATGGAAGGCATACGAAGTTATTTCACCGGATAAGGCAAATCTGCTTCTTTACTTGTGGTAAGCAGGCTGACTTTCTAGCCAGTGCTTTGACCCTAAGCACTTCTTCTTGCATACGTTCCTGGGTGACCAGCTCTTTTCTGGCTTTATCCTCTTTCTTCGATTGCCATCTGTTCTGCTTTACCCAGCTTCAGTGCAACTGAAGATGAAGATGAAGGCAAGGGCTTCTGTTGCTGTAGCTATCCCATTTTATAACAGATCTGAACATCTTATTTCATTTCTGATTTAATTTCTGGTGTGTATGGGCAATCGCAAAATATGCTGATGATAAAGAAGTAATCCGTGAAACTACCAGGACCTTATATATGTTATGTCCGCATGTGTGTGCACACAGTCCATATGCACCTGTACACAGAAATGTATGCACACAGAACTGGGTGAGTTACATCAAAATTACTTTTTTTCATGTTCTAGATCAACAGCTTAGAACACCGTCTAACGTTGGAGCACCTAGTTTTCCTCTGATATTCAGAAAAAAGTGTAGGGAAATTGAGTCAGAGGATCATACTGAGTTGAAAAAGAGCAACTGCTATGGCTGATTGTCAGTTGCCCAAGATTTTACAAGGGACAGGACACCTACTGTCTTTGTGCTGTTGAAATCTCCTTCTAAGCCACTTTTTCCTTTACATTTTATAAATACGAAAACTCAACAATTGTCAGCTGAATTAATTATTCAACTGTTTTACTCTGTAAATAATGAACTGCATCCTCACTGTGCAGTTCTTACACTTGACAAAAACACTTGCTGGGGTGGGGTAGTAGAGCTGTAACAGCATGGAAAGGAAAAAGAAATCTACTCCTCTGTTACTGGGCTGTTTTGTCCTTTTTATGATCTTTCCCCAAAGTATGCGGTACTCATCAGAACAGGATGTAGGACTCAATGGCATGTTTGTTGGGTGTTGTGTGGTGGTTTTTATCCACAGAACTGATCGATGGTAGCAAAGTCATGGATACCTCTGGTTTGTACTCCTGAGGAAACAAGACATGACACTGACTTTTTTTTTATTGTTTGTTTAGTTACATTACTGTTTCTTGCTTACAAAAAGCAAGAACTTTTACTCACTGATATAATTTTTAATGTTTGTTTGATTTTCTTTTCCACCGCTTTGTTTTAAAAGGGGAAACCGAGAAACAAAAGTCCATTGCGAAGCTCAGTTTCCAAGAGGTAGATTTCCATCAGGTTCATTTTTGGCCATTGCCTTTTTGTTGCTTCCTAGCAGGGAATTGATTAGAAGCAGTGTGAAGCCAAAGTAGAAACTGGGATCTTTTATTTGGTGGAAACATGTAGTTCCAGGTTAGAGACCTCACTTTTAAGCACGTATTCTTGCACTGTTGGCCTTAGAATAATTTTTCTCTTTTTTTTTCAGAGACAAATTTAATATTAATGCTGGAAAACTGTAATGACAAGGTTCTCCATTCTTAAGCTTCTATTAACAGAAGAAGAATAAGAAACAAAATGGGAAGGGAAAAAAATTCTTACGCGTGCTAACATAAATCATCACAGTTGTTCCAATCAGCACATATGGTACGGTAACATTGCCCACTGCTTTGAGACCCTCTAATGGAAGACCATATGGGCTACTGCTGCATCAAAACACAATAGGCCTGTGTTTAGGACTCCGCAGTGACCTGGATTCAGAACTTCCTTGCTTTTATTGGTTTGTGTGCCTGCATCAACATTTTTTGTTCCAATGTAGTGCCTTTTTTTTTTCCCTCCCCAATTCCTTTGTTCAGTGACAGATTCCTATGGATAGAGCAAGACAAATGTATGCCTGTGTTTTTTGTATTTCATGTGATGTCCTTTGCATATTTTGCGACATTTCTGGATTTCAGAAATAGTAAGAGAACATTACAACTGGATCACTTTGTTAGAAAAAAATTCATAGAGATAAAAAGTATTTTCATTTTTCTGGGCATATTTTTTGAATCACAAAACTGATTCATTGGGAATCATGGAAATTAGGGTGCCATCCTGAGAGTTTCCAATAGTTCACAGTCAGTGCTTTGTGAAAGTCACTCTGTCCTATGGCAGCACTGAAAGAGCTGCAACGCAAAATGTTGTTAAAACTGTGGTACTAGGGTGTTACAAATTTTATTTACCCAAAGGCTTGTACACCATTACTGAAATGGGCACGAGGAATACCCCTGGATCTAAACACTCCAGCACGCTGATACTTGGTACTAAGGATATTTGCTAAAGGTACAACACACTTTGCTTTTCCCACACTCACCGATCCCTAAAAATAATCAGTCACAACCTCTTTTTTTGGGGGGGAAACACGCAAATCCTGCATAGATTTCACACTGTTTTCCTTCAAAAAGTTCTCTTTGTCTTCAATCGTTTGTTTTGGCCAGCTCTTCTTAACATTTTACTGTACCCCTTGGCTTGTACCCTGACTTTAGGGCCCCTGAAATCCATTGGACTTACAGCCCTCCAGCAAGTTATGGCTCTTTAGCCCAGCCCTCATCTGGAGGAGGGTGGGTGAGATCCTCAATTTCCTGCTCGCTCCTCTAAACAGAACAGCATCAGATATGTGGTGGCCTCTCCTGGACTGTAGTGTGGCGTGCAGGTGACCAGCACCTGTGGCTTTGTATAAAAATACTGCTCCTTCTCCTCTTAAATTATCTGTTATGCATGGATCAAGGATAATGTTCTTGATCTAGTCACCTTTTTTAAAGTATAACAAAAGTATAGTCACCAAAGGCTATACATTCACTGAGGACCTTCCAGGCCCAGTGTAAGACCGAAGACAGCAGATGGAGATGGAGGACAGATGGGGACATGATGATTAACACAATGATAGAGAGTGGTTGGCTGGAGAACAGTTTCCCTTTCTGTTCCCAAAGTGGACAGGTTTTCTCTGGCAGCTGGGGCTAGCTGGTGGAAATGAGTACAGGCAGAGGAGGGCAGATGTCTTCACATTGGTAAGCAAGGAAATAGGGCATAAAGCTCCCTTCAAGTGATAGCTCTTCTGCATCCAGGATGGGTTTAAATTGATTTTTCCCTTGCAGGCAGGGGTTTTGAGAAGTACCTGGCTCAAATGGCAGTGGATGTATATGGAAGCATAGGGAGCTTAAATGGATTGTGAAAGGGCTCAGCCCATGGCAGAAGGATGCATGGGTGCGGGGAGGAAGAAAAGTCAGGTATAACTTACTAACAACATGAGCGTATTTCTGTCAGTTTTTTATAACGAGTATCACTGAGTGAGGGTACAAGTTTAGCAATCTAGATATGCAGTAAAATCATCATCATTCCAGCATCAGGTAGCTGTTTATTTTGCAACTGCTTTTTCTGTCAGTACTATTGCTGTGATGCTCATGCAGCATGAATTTGAAATGAATTGTATTACCTGACACAACTTTACAGTACAATAAGTAGCAAGTAGCCAATAGAGCCCTGAGCTCTTGGATATTTTTAGGTAGAGAAAAGGCACGAATAGGTATTTTTGGTAAGTAACTTTAATTGCTCCAATTCTCTCCTCTCCTTTTTATGACTTCTTTATTCAGGGCTTTGTCACACCTATCAAGTTTCCCTACCTGTATCTGATTTTTAAGCTTTGAAACAATTCAGATAAGGCCCATAACTACATGAAATCCTTGATTCTGAAACATGGGCCTGAAAATTCTGTGAAAGCTGGCAAAATGGAAAGTAATTGCTAATATAGACCAATTCGGGAGCAGAGAGGAACAGGGAAGCTTCTTGTTTCTTCTCTAGCCTTCTGAAGTAGATGGGATTCTTCCAAATCTCCAAATTCAGTTTGGTTTTATGGAAAGGTTCCAGTCAGCGCTTGTTCTTCTAAATCAATTTCAAAACATAAGTCCTCTGATAAACGCCTGATCTCCTGCATACAGATTCAAAAACTACTTTTCTGATTCTGTCTTTTTCTGTCACACAGAAAACACCAAGAAGTCTCACATTCATATTCTCCCACTCACACATTTAGTGGAAAACAATGCAAATGTTCTTCTGCTGCACTAGATGTCACCTAGATGAAAATTTAAAAATAAAATATCCTCTTCCCTCTGTTTCCAGAGGCGATTAGGATGACAAGTTAATCAAGACTTCATCTGCGCCCTGCATTTTTCTAGTCATCATATCACAGCTCTTCTAATGTAGCTGTCCAGTCCACTCAAAGCAGGCTTTTTAAAAGGACTGGGTATGTTGCAGATTTACTTTGCTGAAAAATCCCTTAGCCTTTTCCTTAACTAGCCACATATGAAGCAAAACCCAGAAAGACTGCAGGTGTCCCAGAGAGGTGGCTATTAGGAGGATAGCTGGAATGACCTCAGTGCCCTGAGCTGAAACCTAAGGAGACCCAGAGAGAGTGCTTGGCAAAGTGTCATCCTTTGCTGTGACCTGGGGAAATCACTTGCACTCCCCTCTGCTCAAGGGTCTTCATTTGCAAAAGAAGAATTTCTCTTTGCTTTCAGGGAGCTGCACCACTAATGACAGTGAATGTTCAGCTCCTGAGCTGATGAAAGGCAGTCAGACATATGCTGGTCGTCTTTAACCTGCTTTGTGCCTTTTGGGGTCCAGTGTGTAGAGAATACAATTTTCCTATACCACCAACCATGCTACATATAATTTACACGATCTAAATAAGTATCTGGAGAATCAAATCACGTGTTGGAGCTGACAGTCGCAAAGAACAAAGGTGGTTAAAGATAGTCTTTCAAGAGATAGAACAATTGTGTTCAAAACCCTCGATATTTGAAAGCTACCCATCAGTTCAGAAGAGAGGCCAGTTGCAATCTCCTGCTGCCTTGGCCGTATCCTGGGCTGCCCTGCAGTCTGACTGTGGGAAGGGAATGGTATTCGTATGTATTCAACTGTTGTTTTTCTTTTGTTACTGTCTCCTCTAGCTGGTACATAATGAAAGGCCATCTATTTAAAAGCGTGATGTTTCCCTTCTGAGGTTTTTATGAGAAACGCTCAGATTATGGCAAATTTTCTACTCTCTGTAATATGACATTTTACTTTTAAATGGACTTTAATGTTAATAAAGTCTTTATAAACCCTAGCAGTATGACAATAGTGATAAAGCTTGTCTTTTTACTCAGCCATCAAAATAAAGAAAATGTGTCCAAAATCATTTTTTCTAAGAAGCTCTAGCAGAAATCTCTTGCAAATGTTAAATGAAAGGGATGCTGCAAAAACTGGGCTAAAATAAGTACTGGTCAGCTCAGCCTGAGGTGGAAGTCTCTCTGGTCAAGTCATGGTTTCTCTGTCTTTGGTTTTGTGTGTTAAAGCCCATGAAGAATACAATTATGCCTTAAATCTTCTGATCTTTGTCATAAGCAGTAGATTTTAGGTTCCCAAGAGATCAGAATAATTGAATATACTCAAATTTAACTCAACTTTTCAGAGCTATTTTTATTATTGACTTCAGAGTTTCTTTTGCGTGGCATATGTGGGAACCCAAGAGAATGAAAATGGAAACTAAGAAAATCCATGGGTGGACTAAATGTCCTGCCTGTGAAGCAACGCAATTTCTCCGTTCTTGTCAACAGTCTACAAGTAGAGGTCCTAAAAGAAAAGAATTCTGACTTTTCATCTTTACACAAATACATATTGTAATGAAACTCTCTGAGCTCTGAAGGGTCCAAATACTTGTTTTTACTGACCATGTACGAAACTAGGTACATATGTGCATTCCTCCGCTGGCAGATTCTGATAACTTTAATAAAGGTGCAAATTATTTCTTCAGCAGTATCTACTTGAACACTATTTCATTTGATGTCTATGTGAAATGAGCTAGCAGACATGAGGCAGTTCCGCTCCCCACAAGAATGACACTGTCAGAAAAGGGAATAGTTTGCAAAATGACCATGGGATCAACAGAACAGGCAAAGTGCGAATAAGCATGGAGAGTGAATATTAGCTTGTCCCTAGAGCTGGTCTCACTTTGCCAAGTTGATGCAGGGGGACAGTATGTAGTTTGGAGAAGGCTGCCTTTTTGCTTTGCTTTGTTTGCTTTGTTTTGTTTGCTTGTCTGATCAGTGATTAGAAAAGTGCTATAATCTCTTGACCTATGTCAAGCCAGCAATTTTCACCAGCACCACTAGACGCTAAAGAAAAACTAGTGCTGAATGTTACCTGTAATATTTCAGTTGTCTCCTGAGAAGAATGTGTTAGGTGTTAATTGTCCCGGTGATCTATTTTTTCACTGTGAATGTTTGTTTATCATTTGTGCCCCTACTAAATTTTTGAGACACAGTTCAACAAAAAATGAAATTGTTGCCCTGTCACCTCTGTCAACAGAGCACTCTGTCAACTATTGAAGCTCAGCCTAAGATCTCTCTTTGAAGATGTTAAAAAGTAGTACTGCAGGCAGAGCTCTTTTGTTCAGTCGAACAAAGTATCCCTCCATTTACCTGCCATCAAAATCGGGACTATGAACACACTTCTGATAGGAGGTGGAAAAATTCTTGGCTTATGCTAACAAGTCTGAATGAAAAGCACTGGGGTTAAGAAATCTGGTGTGGTGCAGAAATGAAGGACTTGCAAGTAATTGTACAGTACCAAATCAAGCCCAAGAGTGAAGACAAATTCTTTCATTGCAGGGATGCTTTACAGCTTCCCCATAATATGTAGCTTTCCAAAGCACATGACATGAAAAAGCATTGCAATTTTGCTTCATCCGCAGAGTAAGAGGGTCTTGAGAGGTCTACACGTAGGTCTAACTGCAAGAAAATCATCAGATTGAAAATGGTCCCGGCATGAGGGAGTATACTGCTTTATGCATTTCTATACTGTGCTGCTAATTCCCATTTGTATTTGGCCAGCAGATTAAAAAACTGTTTCACATGAAGATATGTAATGACCAGCAAATATGCGGTAGAATGGGATATAAGGACATACTTGTCCTTTCCATACTCCTCCCTGACTGTATGCTTATAGCCCCCACTGGAAACGGGACACTAGGCTGGAGAGATCCTTGGTTTAAACCAGTATTCACTTCTCCTCTACAGGCATGTATATCTATTAAAAGGGTGAAAAACCACTGAGACTATTGAATATATTCAGTGTTTCATTTAAATTTTTCTGTAGCATTCATGCCAACTACTAATTAACACTGATTAGTGTTAACTCCCCTCAACCTCCTTCTAACAAGGCACTGTGCATGCATCAGCTCTGCTTTTTGTTTGTAAATAGCTCATCTGAAACAAAGCAATTTAAAATCTCCTCCTCGCTTTTGTGAATAGAAAAGGTATGTGCTCTTATTCACTTTATCAGTGGGTCAAACATTGCTGTTTCAGAGCCTGATCCAAAGTCCATGGAAAGACTCCTGCTGGGTTAAACGTGTTTTAGATCAAGCTCTTAGCAAAGGCAGCACTTTAATAAATCACAGCCTTGCAACCTCTTTGACGGGCTGCATACCTTTGTCATTCTCTATGGCCTGCTAGCTTTAGGGTTTTCTTTGTCTTTTTAAAGATTTTATTCTACCCAAGCAACCCTGACTTATATTCTGTACAGCCCCACTGAATGTAAATGGAGTTTTACAGACTGTAAGTCAGAACTGACTCTGATTCTCTGATGTTGTCTTTTTCTGATCCGAGGTTCACTGTCATGCTAGCTTGTCTCCCTCCCCCCCTCCCCCCCCTTCCTTTAAAATTTCATTTCTCTCTTATTTCTGTGTTTCCAGAGCTCTGGCCCCATCACTCAGCTGCTAAATCTCTGTCTCTCTCTATTGGGATGCCTTCTTCCTCTCAACTGCCAGACCTTTTCTTTCTCCCAGCAATCTTCTTTCCTTCCTCAAGTGCCATAATGTATTTGCTGCTATTTAATGAGATGCCCAAGATGTGTGAACTGACACTCTCGTTCTCTCTCCCAGCATCCTTAAATGGATAGCATGATAAATACAAGCCAAAACTCAGCATTTTCTGCTGAGGAATCTGAAACTTCTAAAAGACATGCCTTCTCAATTCTCAAAAATAGATAAGGCCATGTCCTCTGACAGTAACATGACAAAACTCCATTAACTTCAGCAAAGTTACTTTGACTTATGGCGACTGAAGATTTACCCCATAGTATAAATGGAGCTTGTGTTTCACATAAATCACAAGAAAGTAGTTAGATGTATGGCAAATTAAATTAAATATCTGATGTCAAATTACTGCAAGTTCCTGAATTAGTGCTGCTTAATATCAAATCTTAAATTTGCGTCTGAGGTCAAATTAAAATTACCATTATCTAATGGAAATAGCTCTGTACTATATCTTCAGTGACAGTCATGAGTTTAATAATCTAACAAACCACTGGATGTCTCTACTGTGCCATACTAGTCCAGTTAAAAAATATACATCTGGCACAAAAGCCTACTTTAAAAAGAAGGTAATTTGAACACGGTAATATTTGAAATGATGGGACAAAGATTTGAGATGGATCTCTCACTGGATATGCTATGAAATGCAGAAGTTACCTACATGGTACAGTAAAATTCAATTCATTCTTTCAAATAAGGAAGCTCCTTTTCTTTTTATTATTTAGATGGTACCTGTTCTTCACAAGTGTAGGAAACCACAAATCTCTAGTAGAGTGAATTCTGTTTGCTTTTACTTCTTTAATGCAACTGAATGGCATTCAGGTTTAATTTTTAGTCTTCCTGCTTCAGACACCCTCCTAATACCCTGTTCCTTTACTGTCCCTATCTATGGACTGAGGATGATGGAGTTACTCCTTTGGAAACTCTAAATGTTAATTAAGTAACAAAAGGCTACATGAGGACCCAGGCAGTTTAGAACAGGAAGAATAAAGTCATAAGGACAGGAATACCTAGGGGTGTCCGTGGTATTACATGGGCTGTGAGCTTTTACATGTAGGGGAAGGGGGATGAGCCCTCTGATAGATACCAGCTGCATTTAGTCACCATGGCTACACATGATTTGTTCTGGCTGTCCCTTCAAGCTGCTTTTCCAGTGAGAAGGATTGCAGGGCTGTGAGGTTTCTGTGGGGCAGGCATCACACTGCTCCTGAGACGGGCTGGAAGCAAGACATCTTGGCATCTGATGAGGAGGCTACAGGAGTTTCCCCATTGAGACACCTCACTGGGTACAGGAAAGGCTGTACTTGAAAATAAGGCTGGGTTTTTTTGGTTGGCATCCTGCACCATCACCCTGTCTTTCAGGGGGCTGTTTGTATTCTGTAGCAGGGTGCATAATTTGTTAAAGGATTCTGAAAGCGCTTTGTGACTTGCATTGTGCAGAGTGGGCAATGTGTACATTCCCCTGGGTTAAATATCTGCTATATGACCCAGGTTCTTTCTTCCATTCCTATTGTGATTTGAAGTTAAAAAATGAAGGCGCAAAATTAATAATAAACAACAACAATGCACAATTTTCAATTTATCACAAAACTACCCATTCATCAGAGTCGTTATAAGTCATTACCAGTATGGATGCTTTTGCTTGATTGCAGTCCCTCATACAGTCACTTCCACTTCTGAAGAGGAGTCAGGATGTGAAAAATGGATGCCTGGTTTGAGAACTGGGACTTATGACTCAGCCAAATGCTTCTTTGTTGTGCCAGTAATGACAATTCACTGGCATCTCTAGTATAGCTGCCGGGTATTCATGCAGAAGAGATGCCATGTGTGATGCTTGAAGGCGGTGATGGCAAATTATTGTGTTAGGCTAGCAAAGTGGGAATTTAGAGAGTGTCGTCAAATACTCACAAATTACTCTAATCTGGGGAAAGGCGATAAATGGGGGCCAGATACTCTTACCTCAGTCTTAATTACTTTGACTGTAGTTGGTACTTGGTTTTTTGGCCTTTTTTTAAAATCCATAAAAATTTTGAAATGGAAAAAGCTAATGTCTATAATGACAGTGGATTCAATTTCATTTCATCCCAGAACTTTGGTCTGAGCAGAGCAGTTAAGTTTTAAAAAGACTGCTCTATTCTGCTGTATCTATAATAAATTCCTGCCTAGCAAAGTTTAAATATGTAGCTTCAGGGAACAAAGGAAGCCACTAAAAGGTTGATAAATCATCAGCTTTTATTCAAAGGGACCTTTTCACCTATTCAGTAGCATGAATCTTGCAAGACAAAAACAATATTTTGAATTTTATAGTGCCTTTCATCCAAAGCACTTTGCAAAAAAATGAATAAATTAGTTTCCCCTCATGGTACTTTGTTTGCAAATGTTGATATTTCAGTTTCAAGGTGGAGTAGGTCAAGACAAAATGAGGAACAGTGGTTTCTTCGAAGTCCAACACAGGTAACCTGCATTAAGAGTCAAGAATAGTACCTGGATTATCATAAGACAAATGTCCTGTTTACTGGATTTGGGAAATGAAATCATGCAGAGGACAAATCTGTGAAGAACCCAGTCTATTGGTCATGGCAGAGGACGAAAAATCACCAGCTGACTGCAGGTGTTTCTGCACTGAGAGTAGAATGAAAGTAAACAGATGTTAACTTTATTGGTATGCATACTCCTCTGCTCATGGCTTGAGCTAGGCCAGGTTTGTATCTATGAGCACGGCAGTGCCAGATCTCACTGGGGTTTTAGCTCTTAGTCTCCGTGTCAGTTTAAGACCCATAGAATGGGAACAAATGTGTCTTCTTACCTTGCAGAGCCCCTGCAAGGATGAAAATACATATGTTAATGGATTTCAGGTCCTTAGTTGAATCTGCAGCAATAAGAACTATACGTGTTTTACCAGAGTATCTTTGTCCAGGTTTCCACATACCTTGACTCTTATCATTCAAATCAGACACAAAAATCTACTCCTTTCTCCCACCTGTGGTGTTTGCTTAATGTACATTTCTTAGTCTTACACCTATACAAGTTTTAATTTTCCAGAATAATCAAGTTTCCAGTTTCACCTGGGGAGACTATTTGCTACCCCAGTAAATTTTCTGACACTCAGTTTCTTTCAGCTCTCCAGCTGCCATGGCATGATTTGCTTCTGTTGTCCTCGGGTGTTGGCCATTAATCTGCTGCACAACAAAGATGAAAGTACAGGGTGAAATGCAGCCTGCACCTCTTCCCTCCATGCCAAGGGATGTTCTGTACTGAGGCATGGTGGTCCTCATGCCTCCTGAGTCAGCAAGTTTTCGGTGTGGGCCCCCTGTGCTGTACAATTCCCCCACACAGACCGGAGGGCAGGATGCCTCTGTTTGGGTTTGTCACAGGCACTAATGGTGATGAGAGTCTGCTTGGAGTCAAACTGGACTAATAATACTACCAGTGCCGTCAAGGAAGGAGGGGTAGAAGGAGCGGAGCGGCCTGCGAGATAGCAGGCTGCAGGAGGACCGTGATTTCTACAACTCTTCTGAAAGGCTTTTAACAGTCTACTTCATGGCCGCATTAAATGAACAATGTCAGAGCTTTAAAAAGAGCCCTCTGTGATTCCTGCAGTGGGCTGGTAAAATATGTCACAACAGATATATATAGAAAAGAAAAGGAGCACGGAAATGTGCCGTATGGTTGGACCCCAAAGGAAAGAGCTAGAACATTTCTTCTTTCACCCTCTACTCTGAATCCTTGCAATAATTAGCCGAAGTAAAATGAATATTAGCTTATGCTTAACTGCCTTTCCAGCATGTTACCCTGCATTGACCCAGTAGTGCTAAACCAATTATTTTTTGAACTTTATGGCTTTAAATAATCCTCTTCTCTAAAACTCCCTCTACCCCTCAGCTACTTAACCACAGGCCCGACTGCCCTAAATCCTTTTCTTATACTTTGTAGCTTTTTAAGCAAGCCCCCTCTTTAAGTAGACATAATCCCTTCTCTGTAGAAAACATGAAAGACCTTGAACAAATCAAGATTTCTCCATGGAGAATTCAGCTAATCCTGTGCTTAGCTCCTAACAAGGAAATCCATCTCGCCACCAAGCACCCCATTACTAGAACTAATGCCTGACTTGAATAACAAGCAAATTATTGTGCTTTAATTGTAGCACTGCTCTGTCACATGGAGAAGTTGGAGAGGAACGTGACTAGGCTCCTCCAGGAAAGACAGGTCACGCCTTTTTGTTGTTGTTCAGGTTGCTGTGATTTAAAAGCAGACTAAATTAACTATTAATATGGACTGCACATGCTTCAGATTAGATGAAACAGCTGCATTGTAGCTCTAGTACACTTTATTATAAAACAAGTGCTGTTATACTGGATTACTATTCTCCTTTACCTTGTCTTTTGACTGTTGTGAAATTCGTATGCTGGGGCTTGAAGGGTATAATCGCGCCCTTGGGGGGAGGGAGACATCAGCCATTTGGTCACAGAAAATTATGTTAGTGTTAAATCAGAGTAAAAGCAAACTAATTCACAACGTGGATGCATGGTCAGCACTTTTTCCCAGAAGGGCTCCTCACAGCACGAGCTGGTGGCTGCCGTGGTGGTAGAAGGGAGAAAAAACATTTTGTGGGAAAATAACTGTACATATCAAAGAGAAATAGAAGGTGCCTTTCTGGCTCTGGGGTAGTAGTGTTAGCACTGATGTAAGCTGCACACAGGGTACTGTCACAAAATGGAAGCCGGAAGAGGACACCTGGTACAGATCCCGGGTACGAGGGGATACACTGACATCGTAGGCCACTGGTGTTGGGATAGTCGTTGCAATGAGTCCTGGGGTCCCCGGTGGTCCAACGGCCACATCTAAATTGGAAATAAGCAGTACTGTGGGAAGCAGGCTGGGCGCACCTCACTGCGTGCGCTTAATGAGCACGCTAGGGGCAGGCGCGTGGCCTTTCCCCCAGGTCGCGTGGGTTTGGGGGGAGGTGTCATTCAATCAATGGCTGTAGAGGCAGATATGGAGCCAGGAGCCAGTATGTGAGCAGCCAGCCCTGAATAGGAAATGCTCCTCCTGACTGATGTGCTCATGTAAAGCCATGCTGCCTCTGATTTAGTCTTTTAATCAGCTCCATGGCGTGGAAGTGCTGTGTGCTTCTTCAGCGGATTCAGGGTTTTGTGAAGCTCCTTTGGATGCCCTGATGTAGTGTGGGACTACAGGTGATTCCCCAGCTTTGTCTGTTTTAAGAAGAACAAACTCATTTGGAAGATGTCTGGAGGGATGCCTGGATTAAGCAAGGGAAGATCTTTGATGCTGTTTGTCAGAGTGGAGAGAATTAACTATGAGAACTGTAACTCATTTCTATGCCTGGTAAAAGCATACGTGTATTACTAGACAAGAGTGATTGTAACAAGACAAGAGGAAATGCTGTCTATTCCACTGTGATGAGAAATTAGGAAGAACTACCTTTTTTATTCAGGCATGTGGAGAGCACAGGATGCATGTTTATTCTCTTGGTTTATAATGTGCTTTTCTAAGTAAGATTTTTTTCCTCTCTGTGTAATACAACTTAGCTGTGGCTGCTGCTGCAGTCATGTCGCTAGATCCTGAAAAATAACACAGAGGGATGGGTGGGATGGGGGAGACGAGCAGCAGCGTTACATGGATTTAATGTGACATTAGGCAAATATTGAGCAAGATTTTAATTACAGTGGTTACAGCAAATTTTCCTGCTCTGGGAGATGTCAAAAATCCTCCTATATTTAGTAACCTGAATACAAGAACCTCATTGCCTACTCTTTCCATCTCAGGCTGCATGTAAAGTGCAGACTAGGAGAGTTAATGGGTTGTAGTTTAAGGGGAGTTCCACTAGATGATGGTATAAATCTTCATAATGAGCAAGACCAAAGTGGGCAGCTTAAACAGGAATCCAGGAAAAGCAAAATGCCGCACAACCAGAAGCAGTGACAGCCCCTAATCTTCTAATGCGCCTTGCTGCATTAGACTGAGGCTCCCGACAATTGCACCGGCCACACGAACGCTGGCAACATCCAGCAGCATCTCAGTCAGCTGTGGCACCACGCAGGCAAACTGAATGGAGGGGCTGATTTACTTGATTTAAAATCAAGTAACAATTTGCTTAATTTATTTTGCAAATTAGACTGGGCTAACATCAATTCGTTTTTAAATGATACTATAAATGAGAGTAATTGTGTAATTAGCAGCAAATTAATTACAGGGCAGAAGATCCATTTACATGAATCTGAAATAAAAAATTAAAGCTGGGTCTTACATTCCCCCAGCTGATAGATGTTGGGATGTTGTTGGGGCACGAGTCTCAGTCTGTCTGCCCCAGGAGGAGACAAGAATCAGCTTTTTACATATCTAAGCAGCATCTTCTGTAGCTCACTCAGTTTGGCACTGGAGGCCTCAAATTGGAGTTTCGCGGAGACCTTCTCAGGCAGGAGGAATACTCCCTGATGAGATATCAATTAGGAGAAAGGGCACATGGGGAAGACAATGTCATCAAGAAAATCTGCTGGGGAGAGCAACCTTTGAAATATGTCAGCAGTGGAGAAATGCTTTCCTTAGTCTCTGGGGAGACTGTGAAAGAATATCTCTCTTCTGTATGCCAGTGAGAAGAATACTACTACCGAGGTTCTCCCGTTTCGCCTGGGGGCTGGTGCATCTCTCCTAGAACATGACTGCACCATTCACCCTGAGGAATGTAAAACCCAGGTCCCGTTTTCATTTCCATTTCATTGCGCTGCTCTGGCTGGGATGGAGTTCATTTTCTTCAGAGCAGCCCATGAGATGCTGTGTTCTGGACTTGTGCCAAAACCAGTCCTGATAACTCACCAATGTTTTGGCTGCTGGTGAACGGTGCTTGCACAGCGCCAAGGCTCCCTCTGTTTCTTCCACCCGCCAAGTGAGTGGGCTGAGGGTGGGCAAGAGGCTGAGAGGGGACACAGCCAGGACAGCTGACCCCAACCGGCAAAGAGGTACCCCATGCCCTGTGACATCCTGCACAGCAATAAAAGCTCAAGGACAGGAGGAGGAAGGGGGGGGGACATTTGGGGTTACGGTGTTTGTCCTCCCAGGTCAGTGTTGGGCGTGCCGAGGCCCCGCTTTCCAGGGAGCGGCTGGACATCTGCCTGCCCATGGGGAGCGGTGAATGAATTCCTCGCTTTGCTTTGCTTTGCCTGCAAAGGGCAGCTTTTTCTTCACCTGTTGAACTGTCTGTGTCTTCATTGGCGAGTCTTCTCTCCTTCCTTGTGTTTTGTGCCCAGGCTGCAGGAGAGGGGAGTGAGGGAGCAGCTGTGGGGTGCTTAGCTGCTGGCTGGAGTCAACCCACCACATTCATGTAGTGGATTTATTACCCTGTAATTAATTAACTACTAATGCACACATGCTTGTATTTACAGTATGAATAAAATCCACAAAAACAGAACCACAAAGACATCAAAGAGTAAGTTAGTGATGAGAAAGAAAACAGAGCTCAAGAATACTGATCCACAATGTCCTGTTTTAAGGAGCGTGAAGGTGATACTCTGTTTCTCTTGTAGCTCTGCTCTGTAAAACAGTATATTTCAGAAAGAAATGGGAAATGCAGAATTTTGAATGCTAGGACTTGAAGTACTTGCTGCCATATGAATTCTATGTACTTATAAGCACTTACCTGTTCAAAGGTAGAATTATATGCTCATAAGATGGTGGATGAAAACATCACAGTACTAATAGATACCAGTTTAGCAGTCTTAAGGCAAAATATTGAAAATCGGAGCTGAATTTATGTAGACAACTCTCACACACGCTTTTGTCAGAGGAGCTGGGAAAGAAGGACGATAGTTAAGAAGGGTTTGACTCTGTGCCACACACCATCTGCTTAGCCTTTCATTTCAGCTCTAGGTGCTTTTGAAAATGGTGACCTTGATGATTCTTTTTACCCGCACAGCTTTATAAAACTGTCTTGTTACATCCTGCAGGGTTGTAACTTCTAAGAGCCGAGAGCCAGCCAGAATCAGCTGTTATTGTACGTGGAGCTGCTTGTTGTACAGGGCTGATTGGTTATAAATTGGACATTGAGTAGCACAGGCCTCTGTAAGGCATCTGAGTAATTACGGAGCAATTTGCATCCTTTCACAGCTCTGCTCAGGAAAGCCGTGAATCTGTAAGCCGGGCTCGATGTGCAGAGGTGTGTGCAGAGGCTGCGAAGGGGCATAAGCAAAATTAAGTGCTAAATTTGGGCTGCTTCTCTCTGGCAGCAGTGATTCAAAACCCGTAAGATGTCATGGCCCTCCCTTGCTTTGTGCATAAAAAAAAGGGTGAGCTGTGGCAGAGGACTGTGGTTTCCAGAGGGGGCTGGGCTGAAGAGTGGTAGTTGCTGAACTAATGCTCTATTGGACCTTGGCTACCCGGTGGCAGCGACTTGGCTGCTTCTGCAGCAAGGCTGTACTTGAGAGAACCATGGGAAGGATTCACGGCTCAGCCCCTTTCCCTCTTCCTCCCTCCCCCTGCCTACCAGGCGACCCCCCTTTGCTGCTGCCAGACTTTGGCTTTGAAAGGGCCACCGTGAGCCCGGAGCCCCGGGCAACTGCTTTGGCCGCTCCCCTTGAAAATCAGCTGTCTTACAACTGCCTTGTTCCCATTAACGCAAGACTGCATTTCTTTTACGCACGGACCTGCTCATTGCTTCTTACTTTGACTTGTTGCGCTTCGCAGTCGCACCCTCTACATCTGCGCTTTGTGTAATTAAGCCCCAAACCAGCGAGGGAAGCAGTGGCTGCCCTGTGTGTAATGTCAGGCCCGTGCACTGCTGGACACCCACCAGACCGAGCACGTGAGGGCACGTGCCAGTGCTTCAGCTCAAGTCGGAGCGCATGGCACGAAACGTTCGCTGGCTGTCGGAGGACAGGCAATGGCGGATCTGTGGTAAAGCCTGCATGCACAGTATTCGCCCAGAAGAAAACTTCGGACAAACGTGAAGCAGCGGCGTGAGTTCATACTGGTTGGCTACTTTGCATGGTGTGGTTGCAATGCATCTGATGTGGTGCTAGCCAGACTTCCCCTACTGTCAAACCATGACCTGTGCAGAGGGAGGATCATTAGCGTGACCTGAGTGGCATAAAAACAGAGCGAAAAGCTTTTTACACATCTTTTGCCAGCTAATGGGTCTTTATTTCCCCATCTCCCAGCAACGATAATCCTTCTAATATTTCCACAGAGGATGCATTATGGTAACTTCTGTGGTATTCCCTTCCTCCATTTACTGTAGGATTACAAAATCGGTGCCAGCAGTTCACTGTGTATGGGGTTTTAATGCTTAGTAGTTCATAGATTTTTGCAAGCACAGGCAGCAGTCTAAAATAAAGAGAGAGGAAATCTCATGACTTGACATCTGAAATATTCCCAGACTTCAAAGAAGTTTCAGCTGGCCAAGCAGCCTCATTTTAATAACTCAGAAAGAAGGTGTTAGGAAACCTGGGAGTAGATGAGTTCTCACCAGGGATAGAGCGATGGAGAGCATGAAAGAAAATAAATCCCTCCTGGTGGAACCGGTGTTGAAGTGTCAAGGACCTGCAGTCCTAAAGGGGCCAGTGTGAACTTTAGACTGAAGTATACATGGGATGTATTTGGCCTCAGCCAGCACTGAAATAATAAAGCAACAGTCAGGGTTGGGATATAAGAAAGAATAACCTTTGAAGCTGCTGAGAATGTTGCTGGTGTCTTTTTTTTTTTTTTTTTTTTTTTTTTGAGGGTGTGGGTAGAGTCATTTATCAATTCCAAATCATCCAAGAGAAGAAGGTTTCATTGTCTCTGCTTCACGACAAGACAGCAACTGCCTTCTGGGCAGAAACAAAGTATGTCTGAACATCTCGACCCACAGGCAACCTGACAACTTGGCACTAACCACACATGGGCTGGGTTTGGCAGAAATGCTAGTGGCAGTGTGACTTACCCTCATCCTCCTGGGGATGACTGCCTTCCAGAGCACGGACAGGCGGGGCAAAGGGTGATCCAGAAGAGTGGCAAATGACAGTTTTTTCTCCCTGTTGGAGGGCAACAGAGGTGTGTTTCTGTGTAGCAGAGTGAGGTGTAGCCAAATGGTCTCTTTCAAACTCTTCTGCTTGTTAATGAAAATATCTAATCCATTACAGCTGCACACTGTGCAGTTGGATAGTGATGCTGCTTACTCTTTCCTGCTAGAGGTACTCTCTCAATTACTCTACGGAGCCTCTTAAGTGAACTATTCTCAGTTCATGCTATACAACAGGTTAACTGTACAACATTAAACATTTTCCCTGGGGAGGGACTCCACAGAAAGCCTTATTGAGGGACTCTTCCATAAAAAGGAGCAATTGTCTGAAACAAGTGATTGCAGAAGGCTCCTGGTGGTGGCTCTGGTAGTGATAGTCATGATAAGGGAGAAAAAGCTGGTTAAACCGTCGTCCAGGAGTGTGAAAAACTGAAGGCTGTCAAGGAAATTGGAAGTAAGCAGGGACAGCCATAGCTTCACTGTTTTATAGTGCAACAGAAATGCCAGTAACTTGTGAGAGCCTGAGAGCAGTAGATTATCTTGCTGTTGCAATTTACTTTCAGGCTTGGCTTTTCTGTACATGTGCCTTTCCCTGGTGCTAATGCAGTTAACCCCTGTATATACCAGCCTGATTAGAGCTACAGCTGCCTTTCCACCTACCCACTCCATAGCTTGAGGTCATCTAGGAGCCAGGGGTTCTGGATTTATAAAGATCTTTGGTAAAGCAGCACACTGGTAAAGCAGCCCATTGTTACAGTAGGGGGTTAAGACATCAAACCTCAGGAGGGATCCAATCCTTTGAAATGACATGGAGCTTCTAGATCTGCTTGAATTTCTCTCCAGTAACAACTGGGGGATTTATCTACAGCATATTTTATAGCATTTTGTACAGCTACAGATGGCTTTATTTCTTTGCATAAATAACAAAGATCTCCTGTACATTTCTTTTTTCTTCTCTTAAGCTGCAAGAATTGCAGGAGATTCGAAATTTCTAGGGTAGATATACTTGCTATAAATGTGTACTGTAGGTTGGGAATAATAAGGACTAACTTTTTATAGACCTCTCTCATTACAAGTCACCTTCAGAAAACACTGCTGTACCTTGCTTATAATCAAATGACACCTTATAACCACCTAACAATTTTTAATATCCCCTAGACTCTATTGTATTATGCCAAGGCTCAGACACTGTCTAGCTAGTCAAGGAAAAGAGTATACCATCATATTTAAAAGCAGTTATTGGGACAGGTTTTACAGGCAGTGGGCTAAGACAATTCAGAAACAATTGCTTATGTGATAGTTTGAGGATTTGTCCCTGTCAAACAGTTAATATTGCTTTAATACATGAAGTAGGCTGTATAAGACAGCAATAATGAAAAATGTCAGGAAAGACAATATCAATTGTTATTCAACATCCACATCAAAGATTACTTTTTTGTCAGTAGCTTTCAGAAAATGTATTTTCCATCAGATCTGATTGCGTTCCTCTTTGAAGTGCTCCATCCTCCCGGTAGATTTAATGTGACATCTAGGCACTTTTTAGTCCCTGGGCCTCTGAGGCGATTCAAAGAGGCACAACAAGCCATCACAGGTTTATCCTCAAAGGCCGACACTGTCTGTCTGATTTATTGTAACTTTAAGAATCATCTCCAGCAAAGCATGAGCCTTTCTACCCATCCGCAGCCTCAGACTTTTATCAATTCATTTGTATGCAGCCTGTACATTCTGGAACTGAGAGCCCTATAGCCACTCATGGAAAATGCATTACCTGCTACTAATCCTTTTTATCTTTAAAGTCTGTATTTTTTATGTATAAGTCATTTTGGGTTATCATAAAATATACATAATTCTCGCCCCAAAAAAGACAAAATGAAAAGAGAATATATAATAAGTTATGAGCTTGCCGTGTCCTTATCACCAAGGATTCTAAATAAACAGCTCGCTCTATGTAAATACTGAGGGATATAAAACTGTGATTACTTTCAATAGGGAATAGGAATGCTTCCATTTTTGTTCCTCGTTTCAATGCGAAACAGTGAGATGAATCATTTTAAACGTGTTTGGGAGCACTTTTATTTTCTACTTCATTGCTTTGGGGGCCTGACAGTTGTAGGGGTTGCCTGTCAAAGTTCTTCTGTCATATACTACAGATATCCAGAAGCACCTTACGGTTTCATCATTTTGCTTCAAATTCATGGTCAACCGTAAGTTAATGACATCTGTTTTCTTTTTTTTTTTTTTTGCTTAACGCAAGATGTATTCAAAGCACCTGCAATATCTCATGGCGTACTGTGAAGAATGGTGATATGGCTGGGAGGATGATACAGTTCTGGAAGCAGGGCTTTCTCTGCAAGTTTCGAGTCAGCTCACTGCAAGTTCTCTGCATTATTTTCTTAAAATATGCTGCTCTGTGAATAGTCCTGTCAATAACTTCACTAGATAGATGAACCATTCAAACTTTTGTCATTTTGGATGCAATATTAATCATGGATGAAACTTGTTTAAAATTAAACCTTACTTTCATCTGTTCATGTCAGTCCTGTGTCTCTCACATGTACTGCGTACCATACTCCAAGACCATGAAAAGTAGCAGTTTATGGTAGGCACATCAATCCATATTTAGACACTTCTGTGTGTGTATATGTCTGTACACATGCACATACACACACACACACATATATATACACACAAAGAAAAGCCTTTGTGTGTATGCAAGTATGCATGTGTAAAAAGTTTATTTCATCATGCATATTTAAAAGCTGTTATTGGGACAGGTTTTACAGGCAGTGGGCTAAAACAGCTTAATTGACAGTAGTGAAAGTTTGCATGTTCTCACAGCCAATGTGGCCCCAAACCATAAAAATATTTAAATGGCCAACTTTAGCTAAAACCATTGGGATTTAGGGACCTAGCAGGAACTAGAAATCTGTACGTTTTTGCAGGTATGGTCCTATATGTCCCTAGGGGCTTACTATTTCAGTGATTCTGGTTTCTTGTCCAAACTCATTCCGTAACTCTGAGGAAAAATTAGTGTTTAATATTACACACATACTAACGGATATTACATTAAATAATTAAATTAGCTGAGTTACACCAAGATAAAATATAATGGAGAATAGAGCTAGGTCTATTTGTTAGATGATACGGAAGAAACAAACACACAGGGAATGTAAATTCAGATCTATTTTTCACACTTGGATATAATACTTGTAAAACATTTTAATGAATATTTTCCCAATCTAAAGGACAACATACTAAATTATTAAAGCAGTGAATAAGGACATTTGTACGATACTGATAAAACACTGCTGCAAGCAAAATGACTGTGTATGTAACCAGAAATTACTTTTGGCAAGGAACTACCTGTTTTTCTTACAAAGTTACATGGCTAATGCCCATAAAACTCAAGGCATACAATGAAAAGTAAATAATACTATGTAAGGCACTAGTATGAGAGACTTAATTATGTATATTTTCGCATACTTTTATTGGTCCCAATGACTTCATTGGGCTATTCATACCCTACAGGAGGATGTCTGCCCCTTTACATGTTTAGGATTGAGTTTTCCTTGAAAGGCGTTGGACCTGTGGGATTGAATTTAGCAGAAGAAAGCCAACCTTTCAGGAACTTGCTGACTTACTGGCAAGTGCATAATAGGAAACGTTGGGTCAAGTCCTGCTTTTCTTTCCCGAGAAGTCTCTGCAGAACAGCATTCCCCATTAAATGGTTATTCTTGCCAGCCGTTCCCTCCGTCAGGACTTGATTTCTAAACTTTTATCACAATGTGGTATCTGGTGAGAAAGGATTATGTTTGAGGGCTCCTTTTTTGTCTTTAAAGCATGCTGCAGAATAGAAATACATGACTAGGAAAAGGATATAAGTGCCTTTTTTCAGAAGACATGCTTCTTTTTAAACATGATAAATACTACGTACTGTCACAGCTCGTTTATTTCTCTAAGTCTGGTTTGTCCTCTGCTCTTTAATAAATGAATCACCAATTTTTTTCCTGCTCGGGCTGAGAAGTGCAACTTTTGTGCAAATTAACCATTCCCTCTTGTTACCAAAATGATGAATTATAAATAGTTATTCAACTAAAATAAGCATATTTATCACTGAGATCTGGGCTTCCAGAATGTATCATACCTCTCTTAATGATATAATTTGCTGGGCTCTATTTTCTTATCTGTAGTACTGTTTTAATAATGTCTTTACCTCTGCGTTGTGTCCAGACCGTTAAGGTGCACTGTGGCACCAAGCGAAGAAACTTACTCTGCTATGCAGAGCTTTACCATGGGGGAACACACATGGTGGTGATTTACTATAGCGGGAGTTCTAGGGCACACAGAAGTAGGAGGTATCCCTGATACTCATTAGCCCCAAGTGTTTTCTTCGCCATAGAAAGATAATTAAAATTCTGGTCCACCTACTGCTGAGATAAATGGAAGGACTGTTTTCTTCACTGGAAACTGGATCGAGCCATAAGAGGGCAAATATGTGTTCAACTAGAGAGGGCATACCTAGCAGAAAGCTACTTCTCTTTTTTAAACACCTCCCAGATGAAGAAGCACCAGCATGTTTATGCTTGTGACACTAAAGGACCTTCTAGAAGCACACTAGGTGGGAGCAGCAGATTGATAACTGCGAATTAGCACAGCCAAAGCCAAACACTGTTCCCTGTGCAAGTTAATTGTGGGCAAAGTAACTTGTCATAGCAAGTTTCCTCCACTGCCTTGTTAATGAACCTTGGCATTCCCTTAGAGGGATCTTCTACAAGGGTGAGAGAATAGTTCAGGTTTTATATCTTGCTTTGGCTCAGATTTTAGGTCTTGTCATCTGTGCTTTGGCTTTTCTTCATTCACATTACTGCAAATGGGTCTGAATTTTCGTTAATAATAAGAAGAAATTAATTTCATAAAGGTATAATTAGTTTAGGAAGTGCTATCGCCAATCTTGTAACGAGACATACCTGATTTTTCTCATACCAGGCACCAGATACCTGTTTGTCTGAAACAGGATATGCAGAGATGCCTCTATTTTTTAATGGGCAAAGCAATAATCTTAGGATTGGGAATTAGGATGGGATGGTGGAAGCTAAAATCTTGGGCTGTGGTTAGGGGAGTATTTCCTAGGCATACAGCAAGTGATAGATAATCTAGGAAGTGTGGGCAGGCTGGGGTGGCTGTGCAAGTTAGTGGCTGCATAAGTACTCTAAGGTTGATCTGGGTTTTCGGGCAGGGTCAGCAGGGCACAAATATACCTCAGAAACATCAAAACTCCCTGGCAATTTTGGTGTGACATTTCTGTGCTTACTACTGAAAAGCAAGACGCAGGAATTCAGCTATTAGACCTAGCAGGAAGAAAGTCTATTTCATTTTTTTTTTCAAAATCAGAAAATGCCAAGATAAAATTAAAAACAACCACAAAGAAAATACCACAACATGTTTGCAGATTTTTGCGCATGTTCTCCTAGCCACCTATATTACTTAGTTTATGTGATAAATATTTCTGTAACCTCCTTCAAAGAAGTGAATCAAAAGAAAAATATACCAGCAGGTCTCAGGATTATTATTTAAGAGAGTGTGATGTTTTAATGAGATTTTCTGTCATTTTCCAAATCTAACACATACCCTTTGTGTGACCAGGACTGATCTTCAGTGATCTACATTCACTTCTTATCAATGCTGTCTAGTTGCTAAATTGCCAGTAAGCAGAGACTGCAACATTCTGCACAATTTGGAGGCTTATCTGGGAGACAGATTACAGCAGGATCCATGGTACTATCGAGAACCAACATTCATCTGCACGCAGCCTTTTCTGCTTGCAGTAGTGAGCCTGTATCCCTTGCAAATTCTTTTTGCCTGCAAGTTCTGGCAGCCAGCAACGCCTGTTCCAGCTTGGGAAAGCAGACACCCTCTCGTGAAGAAGGACACATTTTGTCAGGCCTAGGGAAAGAAATGTACTAAAAAGATAGAAAATCTGTGTAGCAACAAAGACAAAATAATTTCACAACCCTTTATATCCCAATAAACTTTAAGGTGTTGTTTTAAAGGAAACTCCCTGTTAACCTTAGGAAGAACCGGGCTCAGACCTGTCCAAAGGTTTTTACCTGTCCAAACTCACATATTTCCAAGTTGCCCAAGTCTAGAGTGACACAGGCAGAGACCCAGGCTGCCTGTGCTGGCAGAACTGTTTGTGAAAAATTGAGTTCAGTTCTTAGATTCCAAAGAGATCAGAATGTAAGAATAAAACCCAAGGAAATTATTGAAAACCTAATATGAAAAGTGATGATCTCAGTGATTACTTACATTACTATATAACTGATGTAACAAAAGGGGATGTTTGTTGTTGCAGCTTTTAAAAATCTTCTCCAAATATGTTGGAATAATTTGCAGCAATTTATACACTTGGATCTACACTGTATTTCCAGACAGAGCTCTGAGTGGAGGACAATGAAAAAACTGCTCCAGAGAGTTAAGCAGGCTAGGAAGCATGGTGGTTTTCATGGTCCTTTGTGGACAGCTGTGGGTGTTGTCCTTTACAAAGTGTAGGAGCTGCCCTTTGACATTTGGGCCAGTTTGGTCAAGCGTGGGACTTCCAGGACAAACCCTGTGTTCAGAGATTGCCACCTTATTCTTGACACCTTGTTCTATATAGCAAGTTGAGTTCTGTACACCCTTAACGAGAAGAAACCCTCAGGGAGCTGATGAAGGTGTGCTTCTAGTGATTTTGCATTGCTGGAAAGGCACAACTCTGAATCTGACTCAACATATGGTGCACAGCAGTGGCAGCACTGAGATTGCTAAATTCAGCTGTTAATTTTCATTTAATGCATGTGACAGGCAGATAATAATGTATTCCTTCACAAACAAAAGCCTGTACAAAACTATTTGGTATTTGGATGGAGAAGCTCTGTTGAATATCAGTTTAGGCAGGGGTGAGAGGAGAGGGCTAGAATATCAGAGCTCAAGTATGCTTCGAAAGAGTGAGCAGGGATGGGGCAGCCAGCTTGAGAGAAATTTTGAGACTTAAATATTTGGATAGAAGGACCATGCGAATGTGAGGAAAGAAGCTACGTTGTTTAATGCCTCCTGCACCAGAAAAGAAGGACTTTTTACTTGTAAATGGGCTGCATTCTATCAAATTACCAAGCACTCCTCTTAAGATAAAATCAAGCCTACAAGGCTCTAATTTTGGCTTACTCCTTCAGCAAAAGGAGTTGAAAGTATTAGCTAAATAGCGACAGGGTAACTCTCTCTGACTCTAGTCAACAACAGAAACATGCAGGTAAGAAAAAAAGACGTATTACATGGAGGTAGCATCAGAAATACACCCCAGGCTGACTTGGCAGTCCTGGGCTGGGTTTGTATGTACTGCGAATGGAAAACTCTTGTAGATGAGAAGAAATGTTGTAGTCAGCCTGTGTATTTAATATTCAATGGCCGTCACAGAATTGCTGTGAAATTCCTGACCTGAGCTGAAAGTTGAAGATTTCCTGCATGTTCTCCCTACCCATTTTTTCCTATTTACACTTTTGTTTAATGGCTTTTTTCAGGAGAAAGCAATTTTGAGCTAAAGAAAAGAATTCCCCCCTTGGAGACACTTAGAAGGTGTCAGCTTAGGTAAACATAGTATCTTTTATTCTTCCAAATGAAAACTGTTTGTGACTTTCTTTTCCCCAAGATGAAATGTGGATTTCTTCCTTGAGCATCTTCATTTTCTGAACTAGGGTTGAATATTTTGAATTTCTTCGTATATTTTCAGCATCAGCTTTTTTTTTTTTTTTTACCAAACATGCTGATAATTCTTAAGATCTTGTCTTCTGACAAGTGAAGCTTTAATAAAGTGTTATTTTTCAAAATATCCCAAGTCCAATTTATCATAGGATGATGTAATAAAGACAAATATTCAACCAATAATGAAAAGCTAAGTAAATGGGTATGTTTAAGCTCTATTGTATGCAGGGAAGTACATTAAGGCAGATCTAAGAGACACTTTAATGGATTTAACATTAACAATCAGACCTGGACTTAGTATAAATCAAATACCACTGCATTTCAGCCTAATGTACACCCACTCATTCATTAACACTGTTCAATACAGATTATAAATATTAGTGAAGAAAACTCCAGCTCTTGAAGAATCTTTCCACAGACCCACCAATAATTGAACAATAATGATGATAGTCTTATTTTTATGAATCACTATAACTTATTGATTTGCACCTGGGACTTGAAAGAGCTTTCTCAGCCAGTATGCAGCAGGAAATGGTTAGAAGCTGTTAAAAAGCAAAGGGGAGAGAGAGAGAAAAAAAAAGAGAAAAATAAGAGAAGAGAAGCAGTGGGAGGGTGATGGAAGTAATGTTTGGTATGAGATAATTGCAGACATAATCAAGAAGTAATGAGAGGGTCCCTTAATAAACCAACAAGGTGATACAAGGTAAATTAATTACCCCATCTCACATATGTGTTCATGCATACGCATGTCTTTGAGAAGAAAGGAAGTTATGGTATATCTTTATTTTGCTTTCCAAAACAAAAAGAGAGGAAACACATGTAAATATTTTATGAACTGCATATGCATAAGAGTATAAACACAGGAGGAAGGTGGACTTTGCTGCTGTCTGTGATATACTGTTTCAAAATAATATAAGCAGTGTAAGGCTCTGGAAATATGTGATCTATTACTATGAAAAAGAGCAGAATTCTCCTATCTTCTTTTTGGAAAAGATGTACTGGCATTTGTTAGGGAGCTTTTTCCTATCTTGTATCTCCAAGTGGTAGAAAATTGAATAGCCTGTACAGGTACGAAGGTAATACTGGCATATATGTCTGTTTTGAAGTAGGAGGGATACGTGTATCTGTGTGTGCATTATTGTTAGTTTTTCTTCTTTCTTGTTTTTGGAAGACAGAAAAGATCTGATTTCACAAACATAAAAGACAAACTGGAATTGTTTAAGCATTTATTTTACTATACTAAGATTGTACTGGTACTTATTGAGCCTCAAATAGCTAGGATGCCACCAAATATTAAGTTCACTTGGACACCATTGTCTTTTTGTAACTGTTTATGTAAAAAGCAAATTTACATAATTCATGCTAGGAATTCTTTATGCTAGCATTTAATGATGTAACAATTAGTTTCTATTGCAAGACTCTTCCTCTCTTTAATGATCTAAAATTTGCATAGCTTATCTCAGCCTAATTTACTGAAATGAGTTTCATCAAGGCCAAATTCTGAACAAGATTCAGCTTTGCAAAAAGGAGTTTTGACACTCAGAAGTTCACCATAAAGCTTCAGGCTGATAGAAGTCTAGGGAATGTCATTAATAGGCATAATTAAATTACAGCAATTTTTTTTTGGATTCAGACATCCTCCTGGGAACCTGACATATTTAAGCATGTAACGTAATCCAATGAAACATAGATGTTTAGGAGTCTTTAGCTATGACTGAAAATGTCAAAAATATTGTTTTTATGTGTTTGCTAATTGTTTTACAGTATATGAGCATAAAACCACATGTTGCCAAGTGCAATTACAAAACGAAATTGAAAATGAACTACAGTGATATTGATTAGGTTAATGCAGAGTTGTTATATATTACCATACAAAATGTTCATACTGTAAATATGCCAAAAAAGAATGATGGTCAAGATACCACAGCTGTGGGCACTCTGTCAGTGGTTTTCAGGTTAAGGCTCTGTGAGATAACAGAGAGAATTAACCCTAGGTGAGATTGCCCTGCCCCAAATGAAATGAAACACCTGGTGAAACCAGAGCAGCAGAAATCTTGTGAAGTTCTTTTAATAGGGCACCTGGGAAGCATCCTCTCAGGTCAGAAGATTTGAAGGACTAAAAAGTTAATAGGGTAAGGTAACCCAGAGGTTTGCTACGTGGGAAGATGCCAACAGCCGAGCAGGTACGGCATCTACTAATCTTATTTGCCCTCTTTCAGCAGCTTTAGGACTTTTGCTGGCTAAATCCTTAGGCAACTGTCCAGAATAGCAAGAAGAGGAACTTTATTCTGTATCAAGTGCCATGCTACCCTCTCTGAAACTGTCACGGAGAGACCTCCATGCTGAGCAGCTGAGATATAGCAGCTCACCCTTGCTGTGCAGTAACTGCTTATGTAGAGATGCCCCCACGTGCACAGGTTGAGAGTAACGCCTCAAATTCTATTTAAAGCATCTGCATTCTTAACAGTTAATTTGTGGTTTGATACTATTACCTGGATGAGATGAATCTGACAGTAACAAAGAAAGCCATTTTATGTCAAATTTATTTGCAAAATGAACATGGTTGGATGTGGAAGCTGTGTTACAAAACATGTTCACAGGAACAATGCAAAGGCTGTGGGCTATGGTGACATAGAAGCAGAAAAGCAGCCCTTTTGGTAAGTTCCTCCTATAGGATGTGTGGGATGCTTTCTCTCATGCCAGGAATTTGGATAAAGTAAATAATTAACCTTGGTGCTTTCGCCACACTTCATGTGAGCTGTTCCAGGATAGAAAGATGAAATGTGGGAAAATTTGCTCAGCCTTTCCTTTTTCTGTCTAGTACCAAGAACTTAATTTGCCTTATTAATGACTTTTCTCAGCAACAAATCCACCATACTAAGATATTTGAATAAAAAAAAAAAGTATTAAGAAAAAAGGGTCCAATTAAGCAGTCTGCAAGAAATGTTTTTGACTGTGAGCAAGAGATATGTGTTCACGGTTCCACTACATAAAGAGGGGTGTTAAAAGAGATGTAAAATAATATGCTGGAACCATAATGATTATCTTTGATTTGTTCTAGTTGATTTCTATAGTTATTAGGAATCTCCACTGAAAAGAAACGGTACGTGTGTGGTGGGTTGACTCCAGCCAGCAGCTAAGCACCCCACAGCTGCTCCCTCACTCCCCTCTCCTGCAGCCTGGGCACAAAACACAAGGAAGGAGAGAAGACTCGCCAATGAAGACACAGACAGTTCAACAGGTGAAGAAAAAGCTGCCCTTTGCAGGCAAAGCAAAGCAAAGCGAGGAATTCATTCAC
This sequence comes from Pluvialis apricaria, assembly GCA_017639485.1. Lineage (NCBI taxonomy): Eukaryota > Metazoa > Chordata > Aves > Charadriiformes > Charadriidae > Pluvialis > Pluvialis apricaria. Next base: position 42,615,643 of record CM030044.1, read on the forward strand.
TGCTCCCCATGGGCAGGCAGATGTCCAGCCGCTCCCTGGAAAGCGGGGCCTCGGCACGCCCAACACTGACCTGGGAGGACAAACACCGTAACCCCAAATGTCCCCCCCCTTCCTCCTCCTGTCCTTGAGCTTTTATTGCTGTGCAGGATGTCACAGGGCGTGGGGTACCTCTTTGCCCGGTTGGGGTCAGCTGTCCTGGCTGTGTCCCCTCTCAGCCTCTTGCCCACCCTCAGCCCACTCACTTGGCGGGTGGAAGAAACAGAGGGAGCCTTGGCGCTGTGCAAGCACCGTTCACCAGCAGCCAAAACATTGGTGAGTTATCAGGACTGGTTTTGGCACAAGTCCAGAACACAGCATCTCATGGGCTGCTCTGAAGAAAATGAACTCCATCCCAGCCAGAGCAGCGCAATGAAATGGAAATGAAAACGGGACCTGGGTTTTACATTCCTCAGGGTGAATGGTGCAGTCATGTTCTAGGAGAGATGCACCAGCCCCCAGGCGAAACGGGAGAACCTCGGTAGTAGTATTCTTCTCACTGGCATACAGCAGTGGCATTTTCTCTTTTAAGAATGTTTTGGGTTTTTTTTAAGTGCTGGCTCTTTTTGCAATGTATTGTGTTCCAGCTTCTTCGGAGTTAGGAATAAGAAGCTGATGTTTTCAAATGCACTGAACTATCATTATAAGCCGCCCACAACACTCTGTTAGGGGGCTAACATATAATACTTCAGTTCACAGACAATGTGTTGCACTGTACTATCACTACTGCAGTTTTCAATTGCTTCAGTCAACAGTAGTGTCTAAAGTTGCAAACACAAAAAAGCAAGAGGTATAATTCCTTTTGCATACTATGGTAGGCAGCAGATAGTCGCTGATCAAGGAACTCATACTACCAGCATTATGCTGTACAAAAATTGAATCTTTTATTGATTGCAGGCAGCTAAAAATCACGATAACCAGAAGACCGATCACTGCTCAATGACAGGGAGGCTGTTCCCTTGGAGGGTAAAAGTCAGAAGTTATTTCTGAAGCAGAAGTGTGGTAGATGGCAATTCTCAACTGCTGGCCAACAGAGATGAAGAAGATACATTGCTCAGAGACCAAGCTGGCCTGTACGAAACATATGTTAAAGCTCTCCTACAGACCAGGCACACTGTACCACCTCAGTGCTAAATAAGGATCAGGAGTATCCTGATTACTTCAAATTGATACACTGAAAGAAAAAGTTGGTGTGCTGGTTTTGGTCGCATTCTGTTCTCAGCCAGATATGCATACATTCTGGGGCTTTAAAGGGTTTCATTACATGATCCTAAGGCCTCGACATAACCTTGATTCCTGTAAAAAGGAATATTATCATCTAGAAGAAGGCTGAAAATTCTCAAAATTGAGGGGGTCAATGGAAAATTATGCTTTTTCTGTTGGATAAGTGTGATGAATGAGAGATGACTCAAAAATGTGAATGACAATTCATTAAGCCTTGGGAACAAAATACCTAGTAACAGAAGCAAAAAAAAAATTATGCTAACAGGATCCTCCACTTCTGAAGCTCCTGACTCACTGCTCATCAGACTTTCCTCTGAAAATCAAGGGCTTCCTGTGAATGAATAGAATGAATAGATGTAAGAGGGTAGTTTAATTCTCATTTTCTTTTCTTTCCTTGTAAGTTAGGGCTAGCCATTAGCCTGAGGTCACATCTTGCTATGGAATAGGGGATTGCTCTCTTGAGCTCTTTTCTGGAAGACCACACATGTACAGAGCTGCAACAGAAAAAAGCTTTCACGTCTTTGGGATGTGGCTCTCGATTTTGGTTCCTATGTGTTGCTGTTAGAAGTGCCTGTACTACTTTCTTTAATCTTATCCTGAAAATATTCTACTCCAGGTGATTTTATGGAAAAGGACACTAATGTTAGTTTGCTTCCTTACACTTTAAGCTTTTACAAAAACACCAACTGGCAAAGAAGGCTTCCACTCATTTAAATAAAATACAAGATTTCAGTTGCCAAATATGACTTTAAAAATAAACAGAATGAGGCTTATTATTTGTTCAATAACATACTGGTATTTCATGGAAGGTAAAGCTTTGAAAGCTCTCTTATTTCTGAGGTTTGTCAAAAAGAGTATGGCACAGGCAAAAGCAAAATAAACCTGTGCCATCCCACTGGCATTGCTCCTAGGGTGGGAGTTGTGGTCAGGAACCTGTTGAGACTTTAAATTCTTTCCTGGAAATGCTAGAATGCATGCTAATTACAGACAATTTTTCCCTGCCTTTTTTTTTTTTTTTTTTTTTGATTAAGAACACTGGTTGTTTCTATATGGGAGCTATAAAGAGAAAGGATAACTTTTGGTCACTGCTGGCCTGGGCCTAAAGATGTAGAAATCCTCTCTTACAGCCAATTGTCTCTGAGTGATACACTTTCCCTGATACTTACAGATTAATTACATTAAAAGCCGCTTTTTGACACATGTTCATTAGTGTCCATTCAAATTCATTTTTATTACTGATGGGATAAAGATATAAAATAACAATTAATTTACTCTGGATGATGCTAAAATCCTTTCCATAGGTAAGTTTTGTTTGCAGAGCTCATAAAAAATGTGGTTTTTTGTAAAATAATGTGCTACCTGTCTTAAGTCTATCCTGCCTCTTCCCTATGTTGACAAAGTCAGTGGGCCAAAGTGGCATATTCCAGCTGTTTTGCACTATGCTGGTAATGTATAGCAGCTGCAGCTTCAGCTTACTTTGGTGTTTAACCTGTGGGAAAGCTTCTTTGTGTCATGGCCCGAATGTGAAGCAGCCAGACCGTATCTGGACTAAGCACGCTTTCCAAAGTGTACATTATTTCCAGTAAGTGCTTTCAATATATCCTGATCAAACATGGTTGGTAAGCTGATTGTTTTCATTCGGGTAGGGAAAAAAGCTGTATCTCTCCATGACGTAGTACTTAGTGGCAAGCAATACGGGGAGTAAACTAATTTCCTTGGTATTTTAGGGTAGACAGAGAGTAGGATGGAAACTTTCTGTAATTCAAATCAAAAGGAGGCAACAAACGGTGTTTGTTTTTAGCCATACTACTCTTTCCCCCTTGGAGCACAGCTAAGATCCAGGGCAGGAGGTACTCTGTAGGAGCTCTCTTTGAAAGTACTGTCAGAGTGCAATTGCCTGTGGGCTTCATGTTTAGGATTTAGGTTCATGAATGAAGGTGAAGAAAGAAAAATTTAATATTAAGCAGTTTTCCTGCTAGGTTTGACTGGCTGTGCCAGGCGTGCCACGGTGTCTGCTGCAGCAGGTGCTGACTGCTGAATTCGATGGGGCATTTTCCTTTGGAAACTCACTTGCCCTGCTCACTAGCTTCATTTTTGGGCACATCCAGAACATAACCTGAAAGTGGGAGGACATGCTTCCTCTCTCCCCGGGCCCTTTATTTTTTCCCTTCTTTTTTTTTTCTTTTTTTTTTTCTTTTTTTACCTTTCCTTCTGATGTAGGCATGCGGGGAGAACTGGAGGTTTATTTTCTTTGCCCCTTTTATCACCAGACTGCTGATGGTGAGCCAAGTCCCCGCCAGGTTTGCCCCTGCAGCCGAGCCTGTCTGCCTTGGCACGTCTCCCTCCCTGTGCGTGCATGCCTGCCCGTGCGCCCCTTCCCACCTGCATCCCGCTCTCCTGTCGGAGGGTACTGTCCTTGAACTGAACAAAAAAAAAAACCAACAAAAAACCCACCAAAAACCCCCGCACAAGCTGTGCCACAAGTCGAGTCGCTTACCTCTGCCTCTGGAGGAGTTTATCTCCCTTGACAAGGTTTTGTCTGGCTTTAGTGGCACGGTTGGTGACAGGCCATGCGTGCAGCAGCATGTGACCCTGGCTTCTTGCATCCGCGCCGGCAGTCTTCAAGAGCTGTCACACAGTCAGAACAAGTTAATTCAACGCATGGAGAGAGAGGTGCGGGCTGTAATAATATCAGGCCTCTAGAGAGGGTGCTGTCAGACAGCGTGTACCGGCGGCCGCCCCAGCTGCTACCTCCTGCCTGCGAGGATGCAAGATGACAGGCAGCAGGTTTATTCGCGTTGGGGAGCACGCATGTTAATTTTCTGTCTGTGCGACGGGGCTGGTAATACCACTTGCTGCGGTGCTTGAGAAGCCACCTTGTGCCTTCTCACCTTGGAAGATCTCACCTTGGAACAGGCTGCCCAGGGAGGTTGCGGAGTCCCCTTCTGTGGAGATTTTCAAGACCCTCCTGGATGCAGTCCTGAGTAATGTGCTCCAGGCAATCCTGCTTTGGCAGGGGAGTTGGACTAGATGATCTATAGAGGTCCCTTCCAACCCTGAAAATTCCGTGATTCTGTTTGAGGCAGCAGGATGTGTTTGCTGGGGTGTTCAGGAGGTGGCAGCAGGTCAGGGCGTCCTTCTGCTGTGGCTCTGGGTCCGGTCCTCCTCTGAGTTTTCTTACCGTGCTCTTCTTCACTCCCACAATTTACTCTGCACCTGTATTTTTCTCTACCCTTTTGATAGGAAGTTGGTGTTCTTGGCAGCTGGCTGCCTTTAAAAGTTTTAGGGCTGTTGTCTCAGTCCACTTATGTTTGTGTGTGTGTGTGTATATACTGCATATATATATTATGTATGCATATGTACTCACACACATTTTCTTGAAGGATTTTCAGCTCTGGATGGGGCAGAGTAAGGCAGAATCTCTGCCTGTAAAAGGTATGTAATACCACAATTGAAATAATAATCTGTGTCAGGCAAGTGAAATTTCTCTTCACTGACAGACACGAGAGGCTTCAGAACTGGCTGATTAGGGACTCCCTGTCTATAAACGTCCAGGCATGATTAAACAAAATGGCAAGACTCTAAACGCTCGGTTTAGAGACCAGAATTAGCATGTGAAATTGGTGGGATAAAACATAAAGCAGGAAGAAAAATCCCCATATTTTTATTTCCTCCTACTCTCTTGCCCAAAATACACTTAATCAAGGAATACTGCAAGAAAACTAGGACTGCTGCCAAGAAAGTAGTAAAACTGCTACCAGCCTAACAGGCTTCTGCCTGATGGTAGCAGGAAGTCCACTGTCCCGTAGACACAGGCAGAGCTCTGGCTGTAAGTTGGGCTGTGAAATAGGGAAAACTCTGATCCTTGCCTGCAGTTGTACTGGCTTCTCCTGTTCTGCAATGCCTTGCATAAACTAAACCAGAAAAGCCCTCTAATGAGATAAATAACGTCTTGTCTACATAACAAATAGTACCTCTTCTGTCATAGGCTGTTCTGCAGTTGATTGACTTGACTCAGGAAGGAAGTCACTTTCATTTCACTCTTAATTTTTGGCCTGGGTGAAGCTGTGGCAAGGAAAAAGTGGGAACAAAATCCATGAGAAAAATCACTGTCTGAAGTCCATTGACCCTTTTTGTAGCAATGCCTGAGTTGTAAAAACAGAGAGAGGACAAAGAAATTCCTTTTAATCTCTTGACTACAGTGACTGAATTTGGATGAATTGGATTCGAGATCTACATGTCTGAGCCTGATTCTAGAATTATATATTTAGAAATGGAGACAAAACCTGGTGTTTTAGGAAATGCAGATCAAGAGTTGACTCATTACAGATGAATTCTTCTGTGGGCTAAGAACAAAAGGAAGGAAATGCCTTTTCATACCATGTTAATTAAAACTGCAAACTCTTTGCTATAAAGATGATGTTGAAACCTAAGTTAGAATGAGTCACAAAAAAAAAGGTAGGACACGTAGCTAACACAATTATCCAGAATTGCATCAGCTAATGATAATGCGTGATTCAGAAGAATTATTAACCTGAGAACTTCCCAGTTCTGATCTCAGACAACTAAAGACTAGGACATAGATTACTTTTAGTACTGCTAAGAGTCAGAAGCATTATTTCAACTGCATGTTCTGACCCAGCTGGACCACACAGGCCCCAGATGGACCAGGGCTCTGCCTTTGTATGGGAGCATTGTGATTGGGCCATGAGGCTTTGTTTGCTTACTGAAAGCAAAGTGTTAAACTCTTTTCATTCCATTGGACACCAGGAGCTTGCCCCTGACCAGGTTTCCAGGACTTTTGATTTTTGCTCTTGAATTTACAGTTTAAGGGAACTGTCCAAAATGAGTTCAAGGCCTTTCCTTTTCAGAGTGAACTTGGAGTTCATCACTCTGCATGTATGTATATAGGAAGGGTTTTTCCTTATAGGTCTCCACCTTACACTTATCAACACTGAGTTTCAGTTGTCATCTAATTAGTCGAGCATGAGACCCTTGATATTCGTGCATCACTTAAACAGGACCACCAGCTGTCCAATATAGACAAACATCACCGAGGGTTAAAGCACTAACCTCATTTTTGCTGGTGGCTAGAGCCAAAACATGATCACAGATTTTTAGAAATGGAGGGCATGGGGTAAGAAAGCTGGTTCTTGCTGTCAGGAGGGAGACAGAAGGGAGTCTCAGGCAGATACTTGCCTCAGAAATGGCTAGCATAAGATCAAGTTTACAAATAGTATCGTTTTAAATATGACTCTATGCTACTAAAAATATTTGTTGGCTGTTAGGTAAAATTAGAATTTTATGATTCCTTACCATTGTCACATAATAAAAAGCATGTGCATTAACCCATGAAACGTCAATCTCCTGGCATGACAGCTGGAATGGATCCCAGCTGTGATTATATATTAGATGTTTACAATGAGGAACAGTTTTATTAAAGGAGTTGAACTTCTCCTTGTGTGACACTTTTTGAAATTTCAGAATAATCTTATGGTAAGTCATACAGCGCAGTGTGTTCTTAACCACTTTGTCTATCTTTACGAAACAGCATATTAAAATAGATAACCTATTTATACTATTTAAAAATTATACTTGGGCAATGCCCTTTTATTAAGGGATTTGAAATCCCTTGAAATATCCCAGCTTGCAAGCGGCAGCTTATGTAGTGAGACATAACCTAAAATCATACTATCTGTGGCACACATATAGGATGTACCGGACTAGAGGGGCATCTTATGTTGATGCTTAAATGATGCGCATTGTAGGCTCTGCTGATAAGTGGTTGGTCTATGGATTTGACTGTGTCTTGAGTGAAGTCTATAAAGCAAAAATGAGCTCATCGTGTGCTGCTTTTCTCCTCAGTAAGGTGTGCTGGGATGAATAGAAATATAATGAAGTACTGATTTGCTCTGGTAGTGCATTCTTTTTTGGGGTAAATGAATACAATTGTATTAAGTCAGTTTCCCTCGGATTTCCAACCCTTTCAACAAGGGCTGTCACAGAGATTACTTGCATTTATGGTAGGGGCTTCAGTCTTACAGTTTTTTTCTGACTGCCTGTAAAGTATTTCCCTTCAGTTTTGTACCTGTCTACGTACTTTCTGTGTCTTTTCTCCTAAAATGTGGGTTAGGTTTGTTTGGTGTAAAGTCAGTGCATTTATTTTTCATTTCCCCCACTGTTTGAGGGCATATTCACCCGCATCAGGGATGAGCCCATCAGCTGTGGACAGATGGCAGGTCTGTCTCAGTGCCCTGAGCAGCTCTCTGTCTCCTCAGCTGAAAGAATAGGAGAGTGCTGAGAGAACCATTGAATATTTCATCTGACATGAAGTGGAGAAGTGATTTTACAACTTACTTACGGTGATTAAATTAAATTGATTCCCTTCATATATATTTTATTCGTTGCTTGACTATTTCTTACTTTGGAGAGGAGTGGCAGCATAGGCTGTAGTCTGACTCTCTCCCTCTGGCTCTCGCACACAAGCATTGCCCCTTTCACCCCCCTCCCAAGACATGCACAGGTTCAGGACTTTCTTTGTGAGAGTGGGGAGGTCATATAATTTTGACTAATCTGATGGTATGTCCTGGTGGCTGGATGTTTAGCCATTGCCAAAACTGGGTGAGAAGTGAGAGTAGTGTGTTGTGTGTTTTATTTTTTGGTTTTTTTTTTTCCTCTTGTAGCCCCCAGAGATGTTAGGAAGCAATCCTAAGGTGTGGTGGAGATCTGAATAAAAATGCTCTGACACTTGCTCACCACTGTCTTGTCAGTGTAGATAAAGTTTCAGCTGATCAAAACACCCCTGCAGGCAAGAACAAGACAGCTTTTCTCTCCAGCCTGCTGGTGAAAAAGCTTTAACAGAGCTGGAGTCAGTAAATTAACACCGGCTATTACCAGGTTGAGAGGTTTTGTTTAGCACTTAGCTAATTTTGTAGTCATGTGGTTTGGACTCAGGACAGGAGGATGGTGGCGAAATCTTCCACGTGGCTTGTCTCTGGGCTGCGCTTAACCGTGTGCAGGATGAGTCTACAAGACACAGAAAACAGGGTTTAGCAGCAGTGTTTACCACCAGTGTTCCTGGTGCTGATTTTATGAGTGTAAAAGGTCTCATGTTATCTGACTAGTCAGCTGTTAGACATGACCCTACAGCAATCAGTCAGCCAGTGCCAATTGCCTAATACTCTCCTCTTGATCTCCACCTTGGGGATGGCTAAGGCTGCTCCGCACAAGGAATACAGCTGTGTCTTTCACAGAAATATTTCTACTGTGATTCAGGACCCCTTGAACATTTTGGTGTCTGTCAGCTGTGCAGAAGGAATGAATGTAACATCAGCTTACGCTGCGTCAAAGGGCAGTGCTCAGGGACAGTCAGAGGGCGGGGTTTTGGCTTGGATCACAGCCTCTCTTCATACCGCGGCTGCAGAAGGAAATGGCACCATCCTTATTTAGGGGAAGAATAGAAGAAAAGAAAATTAGGATCATGAACCATTTCCTTCTCTGAGATGGGCAAAATGATCATCTCCTGCTTACCTGGAGTGTGGAAGATCACCATGTTCTTGTCTGAAATGTGTTGAAGGGTATGGTGACTTGGTGAGGAATACAGTAAAGAAAGGAGAAACAGAAAGGTTTCATGAAGAGACAAAGTCATGAAAAGTCCTGAGGAAGAGGGCTGGGTCTCTCAGGTCCCAAATTCTTCAAAAGAGTGTATTCTGGAGTGATAGGAGTGAGGAAACACAAGAGAAATTAATGGTTGTCTGAAGACACTAATAGGAAAAAGGTGACTAATTTAAGCCAAGATAATTTTGAGCTCCCCTGTGCCATATCATTCTTCATTCCATGAAAATGTGAGAGAAGAGTTTGGCTTGTCCCATAATATTTAGTAATATGATGATTTACACTGGAGTGTCGTTGCTTTCTGGATAGCTAAAGGTCAGGCTTTGGGGAAAACACTAATGGGAGAAACTTAAGCGAGAGTCAGGTACTTTTGTTGCAATCCTTTATATTTGAAAAGAACATAAAAGTTTGTTTCCCTCAGTGCAGTAGAAGCTGCACAGCAGGAGCCAGCCTCTTTGCTTATGGCTTTGTCACCTTCCTAGCCATTGTTCAGCTCCAAAGCCAGCTGTCCGTCAGCTTTCTCTCAGGGTCATGTTACTATTGGTACTGTGGCTGTGTCTAGTGATTTGGCTTTCTCGTTCCCTTTGCTCTCTGTCCCTCTGGTCTTTTGGCATCTTTTTTACAGACACTCAAAGTCTTTGAACATAATACCCAGTGAACCACCTTCACCCATGGAGCGAGCTGGAAGTAAAAAGTTCATTGCTTACAGACATTCATCAAAACCTCTTCCATTCTGTTTAACAAAGCATAAGATTTTTGTGGTCCAGGCTCACTTCTTAGTTCTCTTTCAGGCTTTATTGTGCAGCATCAGGCAGGACGCTCGGTCTGGCTGTTGTGGTTCCCCACTTCTGAAGGCCAGGAAGGGGTGAGGTGGCGTAAGTTCATAAAGTCCGCAGAGACCTTTGAGAAGTCAGGCTGGAAATTGCTGCAGAATGAGAAAGCTGCTACGTAGATGAGATGAGGTTCTGGCAGTGTGAACACAAGGACCACAAGAAAAGCAGAGGCCCCTTCTGCACCAAACAAATTACCTCAGGGGAGTGCAATGAGCATGACCTTGAAATGAGCATACGACTCCATGAAAATTGTGCTGAAAAGAGCAATCATAGACTGGCCATTTTATTGTAAGAAATAAGTGGAAATACACGCCAGAAGGGCAGTAGAGAAATTTGTAAAATGCCGTCCTGATGAGCCTTGTCTCTTATAAAAGATGCAAGTTTGTGAGAGTTGTTACAGTGAGTAAATTAAAGAAGATTTCCGATATTGAACAGATATGTCAGATGCCCTTTTCTCATAAAAGTTTTGCTGATGAATCAGTTTTATGTTGGTATTTTCTTTCCTCCTTAGATGTGCACCAATCTGGTTTCCTGACTGTGTATATAATCAATTTTTTCTCTTTTTTTTCTTCATAAATTAAAGAAGGAAAAAGATATTGCTTTGATTGTTGCTATGAAAAGTACAATAAAGCTGATTATCTCTTTTTTTATTTTTCTGTATTTTCTGTCTTAGAGTTGTATTACTTTACAAAAGAGTAAAAGAAGGAAGTGGAGAGAGAAAATTTGGTCTGGAATCTTCTCAGTGGTTGTGGTATTTGTCAGAGTAGGCCTTGTAATTTGTAGAGGCTGTATTTGTTGTTATACTGGAGAACTGGAAGAAAACATTCACTCTGTTTCTTTTCCTACTGTTTGTCCTGGACATGATCAGAGGTAGCATCTTTTGCAATTTAGAGCAGCTCTGGCTTTCTGTGTGTATTTATGGATTTATTGGACAGTCAGCACAGGGATCATTGGAGCACAAGCAGACATCTGGTCAGGTTCCCTTTTTCTCTACTTGCGTACCTTACCTTTGACGCTGAAGGTAGAATATTAAAGAGGAAGCATTTCTCCAGCTCTGGGATACCAGAGAACTTACTTCATATGGAAGGAATTTCTAGATTAATACTATGTGATGCTGCATTAAGCTTAACCTATTACTGTGTTTTAGTTGCCTTCAAGAAAAGACAAAGGTTTTATACTGCTGCAAAATTGTTTGTGTCAAAATGTCACTCCCATCTACAAGAAGGGCTTAAAGGAGGATCTGGGAAATTATAAGCTCATCAGTCTTACTTCAATCCCTCGGAAAGTTATGGAATGAATCCTCCTGGGGGCCATCACAAGTCAAATGAAGCACGTGATTGGGAAAAGCCAGCATGGATTCACCAAGGGCAAACTGTGTTTGACCAGTCTGATCGCCTTCTATGACAAAGTAACCTGCCTGGTTGATGAACGGCAAGCAGTGGACATTGCCTACCTGGATTTCTTCAGGGCTTTCGATACAGTATTCCACAGCTTTCTCCTAGAGAAAGTGTTATGTTACAGTCAAGACAAGTGGTCTGTGCAGTGAGTGGGGAACTGGCTGACAGGCCGTACCCAGAGGGTGGTGGTAAATATCTCCTTTTCAAACTGGCAACCTGTCACAAGTGAGGTCCCTCATGGACTGATATTGGGCCCAACGCTGCTTAATATTTTCAAAAGTGATCTGGATGATGGGATCAAGCGTACCTTGACAAAATTTGCTCATGACACCAAACTGAGTGGGAAAGCAGACACTTTGAAAGGCAGAGCCACCCTGAAGGATGACCTGGATAGGCTGGAAAAGTGGACTAACAAGAACCTTGTGAAGTTCAACATCGACAAGTGTAAGGGGGAAAACATCATGCATGTGGGAAAACATCATCCATGAGTGCAGCACAGGCTGGGATCTACCTGGCTGGGGAGCAGTTCTGTGGAGAGGGATCTGGGGGTCCTGGTGAACAAGAAGTGAACAGTGTGCTGCTGCAGCGAAGAGAGCCAATGGGGTGCTGGGTTGCATCAACAAGGGCATCACCAGCAGAGAGAAAGAAGTCAATATCCCACTCTACTCAGCACTTGTCGGGCCACACCTGGAATCCTGTGTTCAGTTTTGGTCCCTGCTATACAAAAAAGATGCGGACAGGCTGGAGAGTGTCCAGACAAGGGCCACCAAGATGATCAAAGGACTGGGAAGCCTGCCATACGAGGAAAGGCTGAGAGAATTAAGTTTGTTCAGCTTTGAGAAAAGAAGGCTTAGGGGACACCTTATCACCACATTCCAGTATTTAAAGGGTGACTGCAAAGAAGATGGAGACTCCCTTTTTACAAGCAGTCACATGGAAAAGATGAGGGGTAATGGGTACAAGTTACTTCAGGGGAGATTCCGAGGAAAATGTTTCACAATGAGAACAATCAGCCACTGGAATAATCTCCCCAGGGAAATGGTGGATTCTGCAACATTGGACACTTTTAAGACTCAGCTGAACAGGGTGCTGTGCCCTTATCTAGACTGTGCTTTTGCCAAGAAAGTTTGGACCAGATGATCCTTGAGTTCCCTTCTAATCTGGTGTTCTATCGTTCTATGAAAATGGTATGCATAACCCAAATCTTCCTTGACGATATTAGGTAATTTCCATGTTCTCTATACCTGTAATACATTTGGAACCTTTGCTAAACTTTTGTTATATCTTTGAAAACAAGACATGAATTAATATTAGCTTCTTGAACCTTACAAACACACCCAACTCAATTTTACTCTGATCAAACAGGTAAACTAATATGAAGGGAAAATATTACATTAAACTTTTTCTTCCACCAATTCCTCCTCTAATTCTTATCTGGCCACTCCAAGGTAATTTCAGGGAATGCTGTCATATGGAGGAAATTGCTTGTTCCTATTAACACATGGTCAGGATTGTGACCTTGCCTCAGTTTTTAAAACAAACCATTTAACGTGCCTTTCAGTCCTTCAGTCTTCAAGTCATCAAGCATTTAGCTCATTAGCAATGTGATTCCCATCTCGCTATAAGGGATGCCTACTGATGCAGGAAAGCAGTTAGAGCTAACCTTTCATCACAAAAGCCTGTGGAAACTGGATGACTTTCATATGCATCTTTGGCAATCTTTGTAGCTCCTGTTTGAAAGATAAAGAAAGCTTCGTCATGGTATACATTAGTTTGAAGCAGGAAATTTAAGAAGTCTTATAAGAAAATTAGGTTTTTTGTATGTTTAGGTCATTTCAATGTTTATCTTTGAGGTTATTTTTTTAAAAAATCCAGTTACTGATTTAAAATGTAGAGGAAATGGCACCAAAATTGAGCACAATATTGCTGGTGCAACCTTAGCAATGCCAAAGAGAGAGTATAATAATTTTTCTCCATCTTCTGGCCAAACTTCCAACGTAGTCTCTATAAGGTTTATCTCATTTTGTGGTGAGAGCACATTTTTGATTCATATTCAGCCTGGTGTACACTGGTAATTCCCTGGTACTTTCCAGAGGAGCAGATTTCAATGATATTTAGGTGGCGTAAAGGTGTTTTGTAACAAAACTGCTCATAAAACCCCACTAGACTTAGATAAGCTAGGATGCTTCTTTTTTTTGCTGTCCTTTTGTCAGAAACTTCCTTGTTGTAGGGAATTGCTTTATTGTATTTCACTTCATTCACCACCTGTTTTGCAGAAATACTAATCGTTATAAATAAGGGTAATATTTATAATATCTTACTCGAGTGATGCCTCAGTGCTGTTTAAAAAACCTACCATCACTGTAACTGAAGACAGTCATGACATTATGAAGTTTGCCTTAAGCCACAGACAAGACACACTTGAGTTAATGGCAGGGTTGCACAAGCCGGCCACTTGCTGCTGAAGTCTTTCAAATAATAAACAGGTTTTTCAATTTATATTCATGTTCATTGCAGCATCTGTGCTGAGAGTGTTCATGAGGAGGGCTAGCCCTAATCTTGTTTTTATCTTGTTTTTTTTCTTGTGTGTTTTTCTTTTTTTTTTGTGGGGAGAGGCAGGGATGACACACTATTGCTTTACAACATTTGAGCCTTTAGCTCAAACTGGCTGCCAATAGTCATCCTAGTCTACCTGTTCTCAGGTAGAGGTACAAATTACCACGACTTTTCTTTCCACTTTGGTCCTCTGATTAGTCCCAGTAGTTTAAAGGGAATTACTAAGCTGATATGACTGGTCCCTGGAGAACTCTTTCACTTTACGGAGGTTTCCTGCTTCTGCAGAATGTCCTATGCATACATTAAGTGGTTGAAAAGAAAGAAATATTTGTGGTGATGTAACACTCTATCTATTCTTGGTTCCCACAATACATGGTGAGGACCTTGACTTGCCAGTAGTTTTTACAGAGGGCTTAATGAGCTCCAGGGAAAACCCGAAGATATCTGATAGCCCCTCAGGACAAATTCTTTAATACTGCATAAAGGAGACATGGTAGGGATGGAGAGTATTTATTTATTTATTTATTTATATCCTAGGGATCAGTTACATCTTGAGCACCTTCAAAAAAAATTTTGAAAGCTATATTAATAATTTGGACCTAGATTATGAAAAACAAAACCTTCTTTCTCTCAATAGTTCACTGTTTGAAATATATTTGTGGCTGAAAACAGCAACACCATAAAAACCTCACTAAGAATAGGAAGTTTTTGCAGGAAAGAAACTCCCTTTCTGGCTAACAGGGCTATGTTTTCCTATGCAAATGCAGCAAAGCCCAGAAATTAGCAATGACTGCTAAATTAACACACTTGAAGAGCTTGGCTGGTTCTAATAGGCAGTCAAATGGTCTTGTTACATTGTAATGGTGCCAAGCTAATTGAAGTGATTACTGTTGCTCATGAGCAGCCCTTTTGAAGTAGAAGTCTTTTAAATTATCCATAGACGTTAAATGTCAGACACTATTGTGTAATTATACTTTGTAAACGCTGAATGTCATAAGGCATCACAGGTAATTGAGGTTTACAGAGAAGAGCTTTATCTAAACCTAATTGGGCATCAACTCTTTGTCACTATTTCTAAACCTAATTGGGCATCAAATTTTTGTGCCAGGGGACACTCCAACACCTCACCACAGCCCTCCCCCCATCACTGTCAGCAAGGAAATAAATATCACAGCAAATCGGACCTTCCAAACCCAGGACATCTCACGGTCCAACCTGTGCAGCTGGTTACTCCAAGAAATGGAAATTTTAATAGGGAACCAAGCCTCTATATTTCACAGGTGTGGGGCATCAGCAGCTAATGGTGATGTCCCAGTTCACCCACATCCTGGGTTCAGTTGTCATACCACTGAATCACTGTAGTAGTCAATGGAAGCTTTGAAATGTAAGAAGACAAGGGCATGGCTTAGCAAATGTGTATTTCTTTTTTCATTTCCTTTTTTTTCATTTACATATACATTTTTTTTAAATTATTATTTCTTAGTATTAGCATTCCTAGCAGAGGTTACAATTCACGGCAGAGAAATCTGTTTTCCAGCTGAACCTTTGGCTTTTACTTCTGTCATTTGACTACTAGGTGGCTCTTAAGCTCCATGAGACTTTCTTCCAGGTAGAGAGCTGCCCATAGAATTATCCTGTGAGGGTCATTCATATAAAGTGATTGAATGCATTGGTATGTCTGGTTTTTGCATCTGGCTTCTTAATTTTTATTTTATTTTGCTTTATATTTTCCTGAAAATCCAAGAATGACAGTAATGCAGTCTTTACCCTCAGTCCTTGGTGCACATCTCCAAAAGTGTTCTATTCTGCAGACTTGAGTTCCTCTAACCTTATTTCTACAGAGTCTGATCGAAAACTTTTTATTAGTTAATTTTAATAGTCTGCTGTGACTGGGGGGCACATTCATAGACTCATAGGCTCATAGAATAGTTTAGGTTGGAAGGGACCTTTAAAGGTCATCTAGTCCAACCCCCTGCAATGAGCAGGAACATCTTCAGCTAGATCAGGTTGCTCAGAGCCCCATCCAACCTGATCTTGAACGTTTCCAGGGGTGAGGCATCTACCACCTCTCTGGGCAACCTGTTCCAGTGTCTCACCACCCTCATAGTAAAAAATTTCATCCTTATATCTGGTCTAAAAATACCCCTTTTTAGTTTAAAGCCATTACCCCTTGTCCTATCACAACAGGCCCTGCTAAAAAGTCTTTCCTGTAGGTTCCCTTTAAGTATTGAAAGGCTGCAATAAGTTCTCCCTGGAGCCTTCTCTTCTCCAGGCTGAACAACCCCAACTCTCTCAGCCTGTCCTCATAGGAGAGCTGCTCCAGCTCTCTGATCATCCTTGTGGCCCTCCTCTGGACTCACTCCAACATGTCCGTGGTCTGTGTTTTTCCTGTGCTGAGGGCTCCAGAGCTGGATGCAGTACTCCAGGTGGGGTCTCTCCAGATCACCAGAGCAGAGTAGAGGGCCAGAATCACCTCCCTCAACCTTCTGGCCACACTTCTTTTGATGCAACCAAGGATAGGCTTGGCTTTCTGGGCTGCGAGTGCACATTGCCAACTCATGTCCAGCTTTTCATCCACCAGTACCCCCAAGTTCTTCTCCATGGGACTGCTCTCAAGTCCTTCACCCCCCAGCCTGTACTGATACTGGGTGTTGCCCTGACCCAGGTGCAGGACCCTGCACTTGGCCTTGTTGAACTTCATGAGGTTCACGTGGGCCCACTTCTCAAGCTTGTCCAGGTCCCTCTGGATGGCATCCCTTCCCTCAAGCCTATTCATGGACCTATGGGATGAAACTCACTGTGTGAATATGCCTTTCAGGGAAAAAGGTGCAGAGATTTTCTGAGGCAAAAAAATTGATCTGAGAATCTCAATCCATTTGCAAAGGAAGAGTTCTCACAGGTTACTCTAAATATTGGCACTGTTATTTTGGCATATTATTTATTCAGAAAACCCTGAATCCTTATCAGACAGAGGTTAAAATAGAAGCTGTTCACCCACTTGGGAGAAAGGTATTTGAAATGTAACTTTTTTTTGCTTCAGCAGCTCAGACCCATCATCTCCCTGCTTTCCCAGTCTGTAGACAGCCTGAAGTACAAGTAATTTTCTGATGGAAGGAGAAAAAGAAAGAACATAATATCTGACCAGTTTTGCAATGAAGCACAGGCAGTTCTATTGTTTATACTGCATCAAATATTTGAGATATGTAGGTGGACTTATAAAACTAACTGACATGGGAATAGGCCCTGAAGTTGTAAGAATTTCTTTTTTCTCTCTTTTTTTTTTTTTTTTTTGTCTTGTTGTTCTTGAGGTGATATAATTAATTTCCTTTAGCTTTACTATACATTTGCATTTTAGAAAGATAAAAGAATACCAATTTCATTTCTGGATAAATGTACTGAATTAAATCGTCCCACAGAAGGTGGCCAAAATGGAAAATAATAAAAGGAAACACTGTGAAGTGTATCAAGTGCATATCCAGTTATATTTGAGATCCGTCACTTTGATGTTTGATTTGGTCATATCGTCTAGGTGTTTGATAGCTGCAGACTTCCTCTCTCTCATATATCATATACATGTCCTTTTCTGGGATGTGCTGAAGACTGTTGTCAAAAAGGCATTTCATTCTCAGTTGTCTGCAGGAGTCCCGACATGACTGCTAAAATATCAGAAAATGAAATTAAACCTGATGGCTGTGCTATCCCCAAAGGACATAGAACCTGATTTCACTCAAGGCACAACACACTAGTCCACAGCATTAGCAACTTGCCAAGGCTGTCTAAGTCAGTGCTTGTTTTTGTCAGGAGTGAGAAGAAGGAGGGATATACACGGAGCTGGTGGGTAGGACAGGTTTGAGGAGAAGGAAATTGGTGCTAACCAAAGAGATTAACGATAATCTACATTTGACAAAGACTGAAAATAAATGATAGAACAGAAATGAGAGGAAAAAAAAGAGAGACAATACAAAATATTGATTTTTTGATTTGGGAATTAAGTTCCTTTCAAGATTCTAAATTTAAACAAAGTTAAAACTTGTACGATGGTGTATTTCTTGAGGTGGCAAGTGCTGGAAAATGTCAGAGATTTTATTGCACATTTTTAAACAATTAACATAGTCTGTGTTTATTGTGAGGCAACAAACATGAAAACGATCTTGTTAAAGACATAAAAGTATATTTCCCTGAATAAGGCTGAATATCTTAAAATGATAGTTTTGAACAGATAGCCCTCCATGCCCAACAGATTCAGTAATAGGGGGGTTGTCATTTGGTATATAGAAAATACATCCAACACGTTCTGCTCTTGATCTGGAAAGGTCTGGCCCCTTCCAGCAATACTGCATCTACAAGGTATAGATGTGGAGTACTGTGGTTTTCACAAAGCGTAAAAGGGCACCACTGTTTTCTAGCTACTCATGTTATTGGATCAACAGAATTGTGGTAGATCACTTGTACCATGGTCTTGCCCAATTTTCTTTTCTTTCTAATATTTTGAGTATTTCTTTCATGTCCTTGGTTCCATTTTCTACTTCTAGAATTTTGCACTTTTTTCTAATGAGTGCAACCTGCATCACACTTCAGTTTCTGTCTTATTCAGTCTATTTACAACAGAACCAGTAACTTGTATTAAATACCCAATGTTAAATACTGTATGGGCTTGTCAGGGTGGTTTGGTCATCCTTTAACATTAGCTCATGCAATTCTCTCCTAATTTCCATTGAGGAGTCCAGTCTATATTCCTATTGATCATAAAAATATTTGCAGCCAGCAAAGTTAATATAAATGTTATAGAAATGTGAATATTCCATTTATTCTTGAAAAAAAAAAAATTGCCTTCTGGTCCTCATCTAATGTCTCCATTTCATCCCTTGTTCTCCATCCCAGTGTGCCTTATTCACTATTTCTCAGGAGTGGTATAAGCGGGCCCCACACACTCTTATTCTCATCACTAGATTTTTAAGATGAACTTGAAAGAAGCTACCCTGACCCATTAGCTGAAGCAAACAGGTCCAGAAGCTGTGGGTAAGAGGAAAGGAAAAGGAACTTAAAATGCAGCTAGCTCTTCTGTACCAGACTGACCATCAAAGCGAATAGCAATACTGGAGCAGACTTGGCAGTAGTATTGTGCAAGCAAAATGTTTGTGTCAACCAGTCTTGAGCAAAACAGCACCAGGACTTGCTGATTGCCCCCAGAAGTGTTTTCACCTAACACTGGCTCCTACAAGAGCTACACGTACTGCTCAGTCAGGCTGCGTGGTAGGGCAGTGGTCAAGAGGTATTAGTGCATGTGGGTTGCTATGCTTTCTGTGCTGGTGGGTGTAATGGTATAGGTGTGATAGTTTGTCTATATTTTCCCTTTTTCCCCCAGCAATGTGTAATTCGCAGAGACAAGCTGGACTTTGTGCTTTTTTATTTTGCCTTTATGATTTTCTGTTTTATTTGCTTTCAATTATTTGTTTTTATTTTATTTACTATTTTATAATGGAATTTTTTTAGACATAAATATTTCATAAATGAATTATGTTTAAATGTTTAAAAATGTTTGGTTTGTTCTTTCAGTAAACAATTTTATCAGCACAATAACACCATCCAGAGCATGTGTTTGGTGGACAGTATACACACACCTAAGCTCTATTATTACAAAAGCTCCCAGCTATTTTCACAGGGCAGACTACAATTCCCTGGGTCAGGCTGACCTCTTCCATAAGAGTTATCTAGGCTTCATATGGTGCAGTCAGACACTGACCTTGCACTGTTCCTTTGGAAACAGCATCACTTTATTGTCTGCAGAATGAATACTAGAAATCCGTTTTTTGTTTTCTTAACCCTTTTACCAGTGACACCTTTTTCTTATCCTCTCCCTTTTGCAAAGCGCCCTTGACACCTGTGAAGTGAAGCAGTGCTGGCTTGTCTTTTGGAGTTCCAGATGCTTTTACAGATTCAGATGCCTTTGTCACAAGGTACTTGGGCCGGCCGTTTCTGAGGCTCTTGGAGGCAATGAGTGGTGTCATACCCCAACAGTGAATCTGGCTTTGCTTACGCTGTGTTGCAGTTCAGCCATGTGAACTCTTTGGTCTCGCTGGACACTCGCTATTGCCCAGTGTAAAAGAGTCGACTTCTTTCCTGGAGAATTATGCCGATTGTGTATCTTATCAGAGTATAACCTGAATCAGCATATAGGTGATTTTATTTCAATAATAAATCATACTATGTTGCTAGGAACCATTGTCGTCTGCGTGAACTGGTGGTGAATGTTCAGGTGGACATGGTTGAACTTAAAACATCTTTCAAGGGGGAGAGGAGCTGACTCTTGGACCTGGACCTCTGATTCCAGTATTGGTTGCTGTTTCCAACAGCTGAATCCTAATTTCTTGCTGAAGTCTTGTACTTGATACATAAAATATACTACATTCAGCCAAACTCTACTGTGTTGGAATAGATTGATTAGATTTCACTAGTAAATATAAAGCTGAGTCTACACCGAAATCAGCAACAGCTTTTTCTGAACATGAGTAAAATCACAGCATGCTCAACACCCTTTGCAAGTAAATATTTTGTTATTTGTATGTTGTTAATTGATCCCAACAGTTATCATTTGGTTGCTAATTTAAAACCCAACAACATGGGAATTGCAGAAATTGATAGGAACTTGGGTATTTAGCTTGACTTAATACCATAAACAAAGACAGGAAGAAAACAGATGACATACATCCATGGTTGACATGCAGCCCAGCTGGGATCAGTTTCTTGTTGAGACAAAAAGAAAATAAGTTGAGGTATAAGCAGGGTAAACCATTGCCATCTGGGTCAATTCTTGTGGTAACTATAAAGCAGCCACTCCATACATCCTTGGTTTATCCTTCCTGTTTCCTCACTTATCAAATATTTATTGTCAACAACGGGCAGTTTTGTTTGCACACATTGCAATTGGATAATGAGATAGTTAGGTTTACTTCTGTATTGATAGTGAGGGCTGATGGCATGAATAATTTCCTGGTTTTATAAATGGGAATTGAATTATTGATGCTTCATTTAGGCAGTGATAAAGGTATTAGTAATGTATTGCCATGGCTGTAGGTTGGTACTAGGAGTAGCCGAAACGGTACTTGTGGGTGATGGGCCAATACTACCCTATATCTAGAGTGTAAATTGGAAATTAGCTCCCATGAATACAGTGATTATGGATTTACTGCTGTACAAATGCCGCAGAATTTGTCCTGATAACTTTTTGGTAAACATTATTGCTAGTGGATGAAAGACTACATTTCAACAGCCTAAACTAGCAACATTTTGCTTATAACCCCAGCTGTCAGTCACAAAAAGGACCATTGCAGAAATAAGGAGAGGAAACAATGGTTAATGAAATAATAGTTTTTTGCTTGCATTCAAAGGACGTCTAATACCTTCAGAGAGTTTATCTGAATTTTTCAGACTAACTAATTTTGGACTTCCTGAAACTTGAGAGTCAGTCTTGTAACACGGTGATTTGAGTTTCTGCAATTCAGGCTCTGGGATTGCTTCTGCCCTGCCCTATCCAAAAACACTTCACATTTTAAAAAATGTAAGATACACAGAAACGAGTGGCATTTGCATGACATCTTTGAAAGAGGACATGTTTGAGAGAGAAGAAATGGCTGAGATTCCTTTCTAGCACTCCAACATATGACATTAATGTCCCTTGCCAAATGTAAAAGGTTGAAGTAAAATCTTCTCTACCCCATTTGCATTTCTTCACTCTCTGCTTGCTGTACTGTTCTCTGTCCTGTTTTTCAGTTCTTCAGTACACTCAAATTCCCTAATCGCAGTCATCCCACCAGTGCATGAAGCGTAGCAGCGCCTCCCCTGTCTGCAAACCTCCCCTGTCTGCACCATGAACCAAGTTCTTGGGGAAATGGCAGGATAGTGTGTTAGTGAATGAACACAATGCACACTTCCCTCCTCAGATAATAGTTAATAAATTTCAGAAATGTCATTCTGCTTTTAAGTCTTCCTGCCTCCCCACGGCTTGTTGAACCATGGGGTGATGGGGAGGAGCCACTGTTAAAAGTTTTGCACAATATTTCTGATGATCAAGTACAGAATAGATCAATAATGTAAAGAGAAAAAAAAAATTAGGGTAAAGAAGATCTCAGGCCAATTATTTTTCTACAAAATATGTGACAACAGCAGCAGCCCCCAAAGGGCAGCATGTAACAACAGAGCCTAATTAGAATGATTTCAGTGTAATCATTAACTAGCATCTAACACCTACGAGAGTATTTCTGTTTAAACTAAAACATGACCTGCATGGTGGAGAGGCCTTGTTAACTGTCTACGAAATAAAAAATGTGACAGTAAAGGTCAGAGCTGTGCTCATTTGAATTTCAAGCAGGAAACAGGCTCCACAGTCGGCATGTACAGGAAGAGTGGTGGCTCTTTTCCTAGGCTCTCCTTGCCAACAGTAGCAGTTGGAGAAATCCTCCAGGACTAATTACTGGGGCTGCAAAACAAGTATTGTTCTTTTGTCTCTCTCCCTGACCTGGTGAAATGCAAGGGTCCTAATTATACTGTGTCAAAGATGTGGTTTTGTTTTTTCACTGTCATGTGAGTGAAGGTCACAAGCTAAGAAAGCCAAGTGGCACCTTACATCTCTCTCCAGCCACCTGCCGACAGCTTCCTCGCTGCTCCCGCTAATCACATCACCTTGCTGGAGAAGTAGAGGAGGGAGGGCTTGCTAATAAACTCTCCTTCCAGAAAGACTGATGTTAACACATTGGGTTCCACTGGGCCACGTAAAAGCAGCTATCAAATCAGTGAGATTTGGCTTGATTTGCAAGTCTCTGGTGAAATTTCAGAAGGCAAAATTGTAAAACATTCTGTGGAAAAAAAGCGTGAAAACATTTTTAAGGAAGGCGTTTAAAAAGTCAGGAGACTGACACCATAATAAAAAAAAAGGTTGGCAGGAAGGGTGTTATTTATTCATTTTGAAACATTGAAAAGAGCTCTGTTAGCAGCATTTATCTGCTTTTAAAAAAAAATCCAAGAATGCAAGTGCATTGAATTTGTTTCCTATTTCCTTTTGTGACTTTTAAAGTGCTATATACACACAGAGAGCTTTTTACACCTCGGGGAATTGACAAAGCTATAACATTTAACACATAAATGTTGCTATACTGAATCTTTCTTCTTTTTCTTCCCACCATCCCAACTTTGTAAGCTTTCTTTGCATTGGTCTTTATTTTCTCCTTACGTCTTCGCAGTGGTTGGTTTGTTGGGTTTGGGTATTTTTTTGGTGCCCCTTCTTTACCTTTTAAAAGTTTCCTTACATACTTCCTTATTTTTGTCTCTCTATGGTCATGTCCTTTCTTGCTTGAACTTTAGAGTAGAACTTGTGCTTGGGAAGTGATGTGACAGCCCAGAAAGCAATACTTGGCAAATCCACAGAATAAGAAATATCAGTAGCAGGTCATATACAAGAAATTCCTTTCCTTTCTTCCATTACTCCAATTCTTTGCCATCAGAATAGTTCTGACGTGTCTTCAAAAGGTAGATGACAAATCCTGTATACATTAATTACACATTTATTTGTATCTCAGCTAGATAATCACAGGAAAATAAACTGTATGTACATTGGCAGAAAGACTACATAAATATGACAATATTATAAGGTGTGACTAGGAAACATTTCTGGCATCAAATGTCACCCAGAGGTGTGTACCTGTTTGGTGGTGTCAGGTGTACTGTGGACAAAATGGGAAGAGAAGGCAGGCCCTCATAGTTCTTTATTCAGTTTAATCACCTGTTCTTCCCCTTCCTGGA
This sequence comes from Pluvialis apricaria, assembly GCA_017639485.1. Taxonomy (NCBI): domain Eukaryota; kingdom Metazoa; phylum Chordata; class Aves; order Charadriiformes; family Charadriidae; genus Pluvialis; species Pluvialis apricaria. Next base: position 42,639,098 of record CM030044.1, read on the forward strand.
GAAATTCTTCTTCTGAACATTGTTGTAGTATGCTTCACACCACATCCACAAGAAGTGTAGATAGTCCAAACTTTCTTGAAGTGAACATAAGTTTGCTGATTTTCAGTGTTGAGCGTCTTGTGCTTCTAGCAGACAAAGTAAACCAAAATTGAAAAGAATTGAAAGTTAAGGTGCAGCGACACAGTTCAAGACTGTTCCCATCCCCTGCTGCTCCATTGTGGTTGGCTGTGAAATCGTCAACAACATTATGGTTTTGGGTGTAATATCTGTTTGTGATAGATCACTGAGGACCATGAAAATTTGTTAGGAAAATTAATTTTTATTTGAAAAGAATTTATTTTCTGTGTGTCTTGCCTGCAGCTCCATTACAGAGCCTCAGCCATTGCATGTCTTCCTGCCTAGAGAAAGCATTAAATTAGTGACATTTTGGTGTTTGATTTTACTCAAAGTGTATTTCCACAAATAATTAATATTCTAAGAAACTAGTAACTTTTTCTTGTTTCTGTCCTAATATTTTCTCCTTCTGCTTGTTCTGAAGTACTTCTTGGCCATGAAGAGGTATGATTGAGGCGAAGGCTGAACTATTGGTGATAACTGCTGGAATAAAATCGGAGTGACTTCATATAAGCCTATTAAATGGCTTAAAATTTTAGTACTGTCATGTGATTAGGATCCAACCGGTCATTGGCATAGTCTGCTTTTGTTGGGAGACAGTTACTTTTGTGTAGATGCACATGGCTGAACTCCGAATAACCTCTTTGGAGTTTATGTATTTTGTCTTCAGTCTTCTCCTTGGATGTCTACCTCCCTTTATCACCACAAAATTTCTTGCAAAATGCAGTCCCCAAGTCTTGGAAGGAAATAAGTATCTTTTATGAAACATGAAGTTGTTTTCTGTGCTAACAGAATGTTTTGAGGAGCAGTATTCCTGAAAATACTCATTTGTTTCATATAAATGTTGTCTTTACTTACTAGTTGTTTTATGTTAGCAAGACATTTGCACATTGCTCGTGGTATCTCAGTGACTGACATTTGGAGGTTTATGGATTTATTTTAATAACTTTAATTTTATGGAACTTAGAAATGCAGACTCTAAAGTAAATAAATAGAAACATATGCCTGAGATAAATTCGTTTTGCCTACCAAGAATGTCAGCTTTTACATCCTTAATGTTAAGTTTGGCTGTAGTGCTGTGATTGAACAGCTGTTTTAGAGTTTCAGAAAAGAGATGTGAGTGTGTGGTAAAGTTAAAAGGAACCTTGCACAGTGTCATGCCTTTGTAAAGCTTTTTCTGAAGTTTTACTATGAATGGAAAGAGCCACTGCAGTCCTGCTTTTTTTACTCAACACAAGGACGTATATATCCTTCTGACAGACCAGTCATTTGACTATCCTAAGGAAGATTTTCATTGCCTTACGTGATTTTTGATGTTGTTGTTCTGCCTTATGCCTCCTATAGAAGCAGAAGAAGGGAATCTAAAAGGCAGAATAAAATTACTGTAAAATCTATTATTTAATATAAAATCATGTCTTAAAAAAGTTCTCTTGCAGAATTTTGCACAAAGGTCATCAGATCTGACTGAAATGTTGCTAATAGCATTACATTGGCTTTCTGCTTAGGCCTGTAGTGCTGTGGAAATAACCTGTTTGGTTCTGTATTGCTGTTGCTTGGAAGGCCAATTTTTCATGCTTGAGACATGTCCTCTGTGGTGGTGTCAGCAGAGGACTGTGGATCTAGCATATTCTTATGTCATCTTCCATTAATAAGACGTGGTTTATCCTTCAAGCTGATATAAATTCATTAAACAATGGATGATGCAGAGTAATGTGAAACAGTTACAGAATGCTGATTAATTTTATTGGAGACAGTGGAATTATATCACCGTGAAAATAATGAAAAATCTGCAGGAAATACAATTTAGGGAATTACACAACGAATAACATATAGCAGTCTGCTTTCCTGGTATGCAATGCACCCTTTTGTATTGGGGGAAGAGGTCTAGCATGCTCTTCTTGTGGCTTGGTGTCTGCTGAGTCATCAGGATGAGCACAGTCTGGTTCTCCCTGGTGCAAGGCACCCATTGAACCCACTAGAGTCAGAAGATGCAGACAGTGTCTACCTGCAATAACTGACTGGTCCAGATATGGCAGTAGAGGTTGAAGAACTGAATCTTTGTGTTGGATGGCGAAGAATGTGCTGCAAGCTGCACTGATGACTGGCTCTAGCCCCTGTCTTCTGTAATGCTTAGAAAAGAGTAAGATAGTTGTCAAACTCAAGGTGCTTTAGTGTGAAGATCAGCATCACAACTTTAAAAATGGGACTGCAGCATCATCAGTGCTGAGACAGGAATCAAATAAACTAGCTTTGGGCACTGAGAGTTTTGGCCTGTACTGCCATAAGGAAAGTGAAATTTAAGGTACTGTGCTAGGGCTAATTTTCAGTGTTACAGAAGAATATCAGTCTAATTAAGTGTACTACATTTCTGCAAGAAATGTACGACCTATAGTTTGTTAATAAAAAGTCAGTCTGCAAAATGTTGCAACCATGCTGCTTTTAATAATACTTTCTAAATTTACAAGAATTTTGGGTATTTTTTTCCTTTTTTTAATCATTGCTTTGCATAAAAAAATAATGTAGAGATAATGGTAGCAGCCTCTGTAATTAGTCGTATCAAAACATAGACAGAAAAAAGAATCTGACCTATTCTTTCTTTTACTCGTTGTCTTATGTTCCTCACTTCTGTGGTATTAACAGATTCTCGCTGTAAAAGAAATTGATTCTTTACTCCCAGGCAGGTCATTATAAAAAAGGTTTTAAATCATTTGGTCTTCCCATTTCTGAAATATAGACTTCACTTTAATCTTCTCTGCATTACCAGCAATAAAAAGCCCATAATTTGTGAAAAATGAGCTTTTTCTTCAATATGTCCTCTGATAAGTAGCATTTCTACTCCTTGATCACTTGTCCCACACCTGTTAACCTGCCAAACTAGTACTCAGTGCATCATGAATAGGTTATATTTATCTCTGTTGCATAGCCACGTGAAGATTAAAAAACATGCTAGGGGCTGGCCTCTCAGTTACTAATAAATTCCCTTTTTTGGTTAAGTTGATGCTGATAGTTGATCATTCATTGAGTGAATGGGTGCAGCCTTATGTTGGTACGCCAGGGTGCACGCACCTGTGTTTTAGACACATCACTCTGAGTGACGGACAAGTAGGATGGATGTAAGGAGAAGGATTCTCTTCTGCCGGCAGTAGTGGTAATTTGACTGGTCTGTTTCCTTACATACAACCACCCCAGGGCAGTCTGAGGTCAGATACATTTTCTGCAGCAGAGCAAGCACACTTTTAGGAGAGTGAGCCTGATGAAATTTCTGTGCATTTAAAATAATATAGCAACATTGGCAGTTGGACTAGGTGATATTTGTAGGTCCCTTAAAACTGAGATGATTCTATTCTATTCTATTCTATTCTATTCTATTCTATTCTATTCTATTCTATTCTATTCTATTCTATTCTATTCTATTCTATTCTATTCCTATTCTCCTATATATCTTTTATATCTATATTTTTTCTATATATCTATATAGATATATCTATAGCTATACACATACCTATTTCTGATGGCCACTTTACTGGAGCATCCTGTGTTAGGACCACAGCCAGCTCTTGGCCTTTCTATTTAGAGCTGTCAGAGTGGTCATGTCCTACTTCAAACCCAAACTCTCCAGCTGGTTTTAGTTCTTTTCTTGTTTGTTTGTTTTATCATCTTCCCAAAGCTTGTTGCAATGCCTTTTCCCAAGCTAATTACCCATTCTGAAAGAATATTAATTCTGTTCAGCCTGCTGCAATTTGAGCCTGCTTGAACTGAAATGAGAAGGTCAAAACCAGACACAAAGAAATTCCATATAGGATACCTACTAAAAAAATGTTAGAGAAAGGCAGAATATGTTTTAAATTATGTTCTTGAATCAGAGAGAGCCACAGAATTATCGTAGATGTAGACAACATTAGGAAAAAATGTTGATTCTTGAAAGTTCTCAGTGAAGTGGATTACATTTGATAAAGGAATGCGATATACGTTCACTTTCACAGAGAATAGCTGACCACTGATCATTTTAGTATCATTCACTTAAATGTGGAAAGGATGCATTTTCATATGCTTGCAAAGTGCGTATTTGCTTAATAGAAAAAGATAGCAAGTGTGCAAAAGTAACCAAAGGAAACTAGATAAGGGTGAAGTTGGAAGCTGAAGATGGACTAATGTACTGAAGAAAACATAAGTCAAGAGCTGCACAGTATAAAGCTGCCCTTTCGGTCCTCTTTGTTCATTGTGCAAAGTGAAATGGAAAGTAGTCATCATGGTGTATTCATCAAAGCACTGATCTTTCTGGTTAAAATGACAAGACTGCTGGGATTGCCCTTTACCTGTGATCCAGCACCAATTGCTATGTTATTTGCACCATTTTCCTCTTTCCTTTAAATAGTATTTTCTATGTTATGAAAGACATAGAGTTGGAGGACTTAAGGAAAATCTACAGAATCTATATGTGGCAAATTTACTGAGAAGATAATATTTTTAAGTAAAGGTGCACTTTTGTACTATTGAACAGGTACATAGGTAGAAACTTTGTGCTGTAGATCTTTTGTAGAAAATCCTTGTTTTTCAACAATATTATGACTCAAATGTAGGCATTTATGAGTATATTCTAATTATATTTATAAATTCCAGATCTCACGTTCTGAACTTTTATTTTTTAGTTGTTTTACAGTACATTTCTTTATAATTTGCTTTCTGTTTGTTTGTAATTCTTGTGTCTTTCTGCTCTGCTTTGCTGATTTTTGTCTATTTTAGTATATTTTAAGGTTTGCATGTAAACAGGTCCCCATCCTTTCTCTAATGATATCACGCTGGGTTTAGATTTCTCATGGAACAGCATGGAAATGCACAGTGAAACATCTTTCTGTTTGATGGCAAACCATTTTTTGGCGTGTGTTTGTACTTAGCCAACCAAACTATTTCCAGTCATGTGTGTTTTCATTCAGGCACCTCCTCCCATAGAAAAGCAGCACTGTCTGTAACTCTTCCACTCTCCAGTTAGTAAGAAAGAAAAACAAAAAGTCAAAAACAGAGTCCCATTTCAATCTTGTAAATTCAAAATCTGAGCTGCCCTCTGAATTTCCAGGGTCACAGTGTACCTGTCCTGGGTACTTAATGTTTGCCAAACATACTATGAAATAATTGTCCAATGACAAATTGAGTTTGTGTATGGGCAGGAAAGCTTTGGAAAGTGCATTGAAGAAACATAGCAGTAATAGCTGTATAAATGATAAATCTGACATTCAGAAAACTACCGAATGTCTGGATATCCCTAAACGTGTATTTTTCTTTCTGCTGGTAGTTCTGTCTTGGGAGATTGTGAGGAAGTTCTATATTTTTCTGAGATTTCTACTATTCAGTTGTTACTGCTAGGCAGCTATATGTCTGGAAAGTCTGGACATGTCCATGTTGTCTATATAGTAAATTCAGTGTGTACCAAAGTCATGATTTACTCTGTATGTAGGTACAGTTTCCTATGGATTGAACTTACTGTGGAAGTTTTAAATGGAAATATGCGCATATTTCTGTCTGGAAAATCCTGAGCAAAAATAGGTTAGCCATAAATACTTCCCATGATAATGAATAAGCTTGATTTCCTGCTTTAACCACAAAGACATTCCCTACTTTTTCAGTTTTTCACCTTCTCACTGGGTGAAATCACTCTGTGAATTAACAATTAGGTGACTGCTCACAGTTCCTTTGCATATCCTCCTTCTTTCATCTGCATCTTAGATTTTCTGGCATGACCTTGGCGTGCATTTAGAGATATTTTAGGGTACATTAGACACCTACTTCACTCTAAAAATCTGCTCCCATGTCTTTTGCTGATCAGCTCTCCTTTTGATCTTTCCATCTCCAAATACCCTCTCCTTGATCACTAGACCTCTCCTTCAATGCTTCTCATTTTCCCTCCTGCTTTTCTACTTCAGGAAGAAAAAGACACTTTTCAGGCTCTTCTCTTCTTGATTTACCTGATCACTCCTCCATTTCCACTTCCTTGCCCCAGTACTGCAGCTTTTCAGACCTGTCCTTTTCTGTAATACCTATTGCTTCAAAATGCTCTGTGACTTAGTTCTTGTCAACGCCTAACATCATCTTAGCCCTATGCCCAATTTCAGTCTTTGCCTTTATCTCTTTGCTCCAGCAAAGACTAGCAGTAAGTCTTCCTATCACCTCTCTCATGTGCTGTAGGAAATACCTTTCATTTAGTTAGTGCTTAATGGAAAGGAGATCCTGCATCAGAGAATTAATGAAAGGATGAAACAAAGAATCGGAAGAAAACAAGCATCCTTTAAAGTGCAGCACTATAGTCAGAAACAACAAGTTCTGTACAGGAACTTGTTTGTTTGATAGCTGATCTATGTGTTTTACCGAAGTACCCTGACTCTGCACATTCTTTTTAAAAGACCGACAATTAGAGCAATTACTATGTTAATATGATATGCTCTCTGTTTTAAAGTTGACACGGCTGGTCTGTTGGCCCTCCTGGAAATCTGTCCCAAATCTAAAACTTCAATCCTGTCACTTGGATGTTTGCATAAATATGGATCTTAACGTTCTCTTATGGCAACTATCTGATTGTATTTTTTCTTTAAACTTTTACCAGCTATACATATGAAACAACAACAAAACCATAATGAAACCATTCACTTAGCATGTCTTCAAGCCCTTTATTTTAAACCATTTCTCTTACTGTTTTTAAGAACAATGTTTATTTAGTGGGACAAAAATAACAGCAATTTTCTGCCTTTTTCTTTCTTTTTTTTTAAGCTTCCAAGACTGTAGGAAAATCCTATGATCTTTTTTTGGGGTGCTTCAATTACCAATTTTTGATCCCACTATTTATTTTCAGCCTTTTAAAAGTCCCAGAGTATAATGGATGTTGTTCACCGTTCTTTGTAAGAACCCCATTGTCACTGTTGCTTGGTCTGCAGAAGCAAGGTAGACTGGAGAACCCATATTTTCAGGTGTTCTTACCAGAAAGGGAGAGTGAGGTTTTCATCTTCTGGTCTGCTACTTGTTTTGCTGACATCAACATTGCTAAAAAAGGGCTTCTGTTGACTGCATTTCCTTGGAATATCAGCAAATTCCTCTTAAGAGAGATGGTAGTCTCCCATATGTTTTATGTACACCTAGCAAACACTGTTCATTTGGTAGAAATGGAGTTCAAGCTATTTTTAGTAAATATACCACCACCTGTATCAGCAAAAACTAACATTGAGGTTTAAAAAAATTTAATTTTCCCATTCTGGCTCAAAACTGAAGTTAGATTTCAAAACTGAAACTAGGACTATGCATCCCTCTGTACTTATAAATAAAATCTTTATTGATTGAGAGCGCTGGTCTTTTGCTCTATATATTCCGTTCTTCTTCCACGTATTTTTTCTTCCTTGCTGATAATCTGCTGCAATAAACTTCAAAAGACAAGATGGCTTATTTGATTTTTGATTTAAGCACCTTTTAGAAAGATCTTTTAAAAGAAATAGATACACTGATTAATATACCCAACATATCTCTGCACTCATAGCACCCTTTTTTTGTTCTATCTGAATTTGCAAACCTTCTTTCCTCTTTTAAATGAATATTAGAGGAACAAGAGTGTTTGCTTTTGCTTTTTTTTTAGCTGCAATCTTAGTTGGTACTACCTGTCAAAGATGAAATATTAGTACATTAAACATTATTTCTTCTTTTGTTTTAAAGGTGACCTGCTATTTCTGTGGGTTTTTTTTTCCTTCTCTAATAAACTAATTGATGACTGTGTGCTAAATTTTCCAATCTGAGAGGACATAGGAACATTCATAAAAGACACAAGCTCAGTCATCCTTGATCATCCTTGAGGCTTTATACCGGTACATGCTTTGGGACTTTTCTGTGTTGGGTGGGTGCAGCAGAGATGAACTTGAACAGGACTGTCTTGGAAATCAGTTTGTTTCTTTTGATACTAAAGAGGGTTTTGATCAAGGCTACCCATTCTTGTCTGTTATTTTCTGAACTTATTTCTTTGAATGCACCTTCTTATTGCAAATTTGGCTTTGATATCAAGTACATCGTGCCAACATTTTTTTGCTGAGTACTTCTGAGCTGTTGCCTTGATTTCTAATCTAGAAGTCATAGATAATGCAGATATTTATCTTCCTGGTGGCGCAAGATTGTTCCCAGCATCATACCCATGAACTTGATCTAGTCTTGTTTTGAGTGACTAGGCCAAGACTAACCAGATCTCAGTGACAGGAAATTATTCCTGGTATTCATTCCAGTTTTCCTTGAGTCAGTTCTTGTTTTCTCTGTACCACCTTAAGCTGTTATTTTCCCTCATTTATCTGTGCCTCTGTTCAAATGATAGTCGTGACACTTCATATAAAATTGCATATACTTTTGTTTGTCTAAGTGTTACTTTCATCAGTAAGAAAGCCTGGTATTCTTACAATCTTTAGCTGCTCAGTTATTCTACGTCTGTATTACAGGGTTCCTCTCTCCCTCACCAGTATAAATTAGAAGGTGTTGGTGTTGGTAATACTGCAGTCAGGATAAATCTAATACTTTTAGCATCCTTTCTGAATTCTTGACCAGGCTTTTAGCTAATAATATGTCAGCATAAACTCCACGGAAATCAATAGTCACCTATATCACTGTGGATTGGGCCCAAGGTATTATGTGATTTAAAGCATGTTATTTTTTCTGCAAAAACAATTTTATGTGCTATTGATTTTAGCGTTATACTGCTGTTTGGGTTCCTCTTCTTTTTTGTACTCCTTTTCTAGAGCAGTGTTCAAGGACATCATGGGCACCCTAGATCTGGGGGGCAAGCCATAGCTTATGATGTACTTGTGCCAGTAGCAGCATCTGCTGTTTGCTATTTTCTTTGGACTCAGCTTTGAGCCGGCAGAAATTTACACATGGTGATCTCTTTGGATATTGGCTTCCGAAAGTAATGTCCCTTGGGTTTTGAATGAGGGGCCTTTTAAACTTGTGCTTATGTTCTGTGATGTGATAGTTTCCTCTGGAAATGTGGGTCTCCTGCATTCAATCAGGGTTTAATTTGGATATGAACCCTATTCAGTTCTCTCTGCATTTGAGTTTTACACCAGCAGAGCTCCAGTGACTTCAGCAAACACATTACTACTCTTGAATGGTAAAACGGGACATGCAAGTCTTTATTTATTTATGTATGAGCAAGCAAACATTGCACCTGTCCGGTTGTGTAGACCTGTGTGGATAAATTGGAATCAGTGAACCCATGCTGATTTACAACAGTCTTAAGCATACGGCCAAGCCTTAGGATAAGAAATGAAAGCTCTGTGTTGCAGGGGTTTGGAATCCACGAAACATCTACTCTGACCTGTGTAATATAGCTGGTATCCACCAGGTTATCACAGTGCTGAGGCCAGCAGCTTCTGTTGGTTCAAAGGTATTTACTCTTAGTTTAAGGACACAAGAGCTTCTTTCACTCTTCCAGGAAACAGAACCCACCATGAAGCAAATGAAGTAAAGAAAAATTATAAGGTGAAACAGAAGCTATGTAAAGAATAATAAGAGCAAAGAACTGATCCTGCTATGGTTTACACTTTCTCACTGATTTTCACAAGCATAGATGACTATGCAGGGACAGAGACTAGGGAAAACTGCTTTGACCTGTTCAGAAAAAACAGCAAAAATTCATGTGCATCTGTGTGTGCTAAGCATAAACTTGTCAGTCTCATTGCTCTATATTCTAAAAAAGTCATTAGGATATATGGTCTAAATTCTCTGCATATCTCACTTCATTAATTAGACGTGTTTCTCACATCAGGATGCCTGTTTCTTTGCCTTCATGCCCTTGTTTTCATGCTTCCTTCTGCTGGATTACATTTCAGACTAATAAGAGACTTCTATCAACTCGTACTACAGCAATCAGTAGCAGGCTGTTTATTGCTTGGGTATACCTGTGTATCTTTTACAAAAGCAACCAAGAAATGGGTAAAAATACTTTGGGAATGAAAAAAAAAAAAAAGTCAAAACATAAATATAAGAGGAGTATGCCACTGTAGGCAGTCCTTCAGCTTGGGAAGATTGAGTGGAAAAAGAGCAAAGGTTTCCTTTCTTTGATTCATAGCTTATGAGAGGTTTCTTTAATGACTGCTCTTTTGTGTAGCCAAAGCAATGCTCATTTATAACTCTGTGGTTTAATACAAATGCATCAGGATGAAAACTGAAGGAGGATGAAGGTTAAATGACAGGCACACCCTGACTTAGAAACTACAGGGCTGATGAATGTCTCAGAAGGCTGACTGAAAGGAAATCTGTTTTCAATAGACCCTGAAAATAACAAAAATGAAGTGAGCACATTTTGATTTAATGGTACATTTAACTAATTCTGAATTACTGTAGAACTCTTTTGGAAGTGTTTCTTATAGCAGCATTAATACCAAATGAATTCATTGAGATCAGTGTTATTGTAGTGAATAATAGCAAATAAATTAATATAATTATGGGGAAATAAAATTGTTAGCAAAATAATTTATACACATAATTCTTCATTGCTAAACTCTTATTTGTTCTCTCTTGCATTAAGGTTTCTCTGCTTTCTCCTGCTCTCACTGCTGAGGCAGGGTTAGTAATTCTGGTGATTCACATGCGAGGTACAGTATTGCAGTCCCTGGAGTTTTTTGCTCATTCATACCTCTCTGTGCATATATCTCTAGACTTCTAACGTAGTATCACAGATATCCTCATAAATCTTAGGGGACTGATTGACCATCAGTGATTTTGCTGAGTTTTACAGAGGAGGAAGAGACTGTAAAACTTGCCCAGGGTTGAATTTGAATATGTGAATAATGGTTTCAGCCCACCAGTCTTTTTTTCTGTCTCAGAGCTCCACTCATTTACGCGGACATAAGTCTAAAGTAACTTATCTGAGGTCAGTAGAATTACATCAACATAAAATCAGGGCAAATGAGAGAAGAACCAGGTCTCCATGTGTATTTCTCCTAGGAGAGCTTTTATTATTTGATGATCAAGTTAGCAAGATGAGGAATAGTTTTCTTTATTATGTAAATAATGCAATTAGAAATCAAAATAAATTTATTCTGACTTTTCCAGTCAGATTTCCTCCAATCTAGTGTGAATGAATCAGATAAAGAGGATTCCTCTGCTTATCTGATTATACAACTCATATCTGTAAATTTTAAAGAAGAGTAGAGCAGAAGGCTTTTGGAGTCTGGGAGAATCCTTATTTGATAAAGCAAAAAGAGGAATTTGACCTAGATTAATTAAAAAAATTTAAAAGGCGATAAGATTAGTTAAGCTTTGCCTTCCTAAGTATGGCTATTTAAATTTAGCAGAGAAACTAGCCAGCAGTTTTATTTAGTGTTTGAGGAGCTTGCTGGTTTTCGAATGAAATTTTGAGGTTTCTCTGTGAGTGCCATGGGAAACGTCACAGGAATTTATTCTTACAGCCTCTCCAATTAGACATCCTTTCTGGAATAGGCTTTCTTTCTAGAAACTGGATGTGTTTAGGTGAAGTCACTGTAAAAAAAAGAAAAAAAAACCAAAACAAAACAGAAAAGGGAATTCCTGAATTTAGGGACACTTCTGTGGTCCAGTATGCTATATTAAAAAAAAAAAAAGGGAATATTTTTTCATTCTGTCTTGATACCTGATCTGCCATGAACCTGACCTATGATGGCTGAGCATCTGTTACCATGTGTTGGAGACTTCTGCTGTCCTCCTCAGGCAGCTATACAGAAATGGCCTGAAGCACGCTCCACCACAGCAGATACCACAAAAATCTTTCTTTTTGCTACTCTACTGATAGATTTTATATCTGCACACTGCAGGAGGGCTCTCATGGGTACCACATTTCCCTGAATGGCGAGGAATGTTCTTTACACTTCCATTCAGCTGTAATCATGAAGAATGCGTAATATTTTCTAACTTTTAAGCCCTATCGCAGGAGTCAGTTTTGGCTTCAAAGTGTGTCTTGAGAGTTTGGGAGGCTTTAACTTCACTGAAACTAGTTTATCTGTTCCTACTTTTCTCATCAGCCTTGCTTAATCAGGAAGAAAACCTGGCCATAAGTCAGAGCTGAGAGGCTTTTGATTAAAAAAAAAAAAAAAATCCTAAACAAAACCCCTACAGCTTTGATATAGAAGCCTGTGCGAATTCTTGTCCCCATTTTTAGCTGTACAGGTAATTGGTGCCTGGCAGCTCATTCCTGCTGTATTTTTTTGGCTTGGCTTTGTGTTAATTACCTAAATTTACTCATTTAGAGGCATCACTGCATGTGGTTTGGCAGGAACATGTTTTCCTAAAGAGACTTTCATGTCTGCTTTTCTGCCTGCACTGGAAGCTGCATTTACTGTACTGTACTTCAAAATGTTATTGTTTGCCTTATTTAGTCAGATAAACAAATATTATGATAATGAAAAGAAAAGTCCATGAACAAATGGTGACAACAGCAGAGCACTAAACATAAGAATTAATTAACAAGAACAGTCAGCTATCCCAGATGTCTGATGTAATTTTGAAAAGAGAACTTGAAATATTGAAGATGTTCAAAGCAGCACTTAGGAGGGTGGAAAACATCCATGCACTTTAACATCTAAATTACAAATGTGATCTCTGTATTTTATCTACTGGCTTGTAAATGAAAGATACAAAGACTTGCCTGCCTACAGCTCATCAGGCGCAATAAAAGAAGGCCGTTCCTATACCAGTTTTCTGCCCATGTGGTTTTTCCCAGTTCTGGATTTTTTGTCAGGATGGGCCAGGAGCCAATGTATGGAGGAGGGATTCTCCTCGTTGTCAGTAGTTCAGACCTTTGCATGTTATTTGTGGCCAGTGTTTCTAACATCACAGGCATTTGCACCCATTTCTAATCTCTCTTACTTGTTTTGAAAAGCTGATCCAGAGCTCACTAAAGTTAAAGGATCATGATGAACCAAGAATGTTTCGGTTACATCTATGTTTTCTCCCATTTCTTTTACCGCTCCCTTTTCTGTGCTGTATGGCTGCTACATGCATCTAGTCTTACTCTTTGCCGAGATTTCAAGGACCCATTTGAAAGCCAGTCAAGAGTGAGGTGCTGCTGTGCATGTTAGGGTCCGGGTATCTCAAACTGTGATTTACCTGTGATACGTCCTGATCCATGCAATGCTGTTATTTTATTTGGTTGTAAGTAGCAAGTAAAGTTGCTCAGAGGCTTCAGGTAACTTTGGACATCCTGAATCAGTGCACAACACCATTTAAGCTAGTGGACCTGTGCTGGTACAAAAACTCGTCTGTAAATAGGATCTCAGCTGCTGACCTTGGTAGGAGCAGTCTCTAGAGGGCCAGTCTTCCTGGTGGACATTGCCAGCCTGTGGTTCAGTTCGTTCCTGAAGAAAGAGGGCAAACTAGATTCCGATTGCAAACTTTGGCATAACTGTATGCAGTTGAGTTACAGCTCGCAAAGGTGTAGTCAGGTGTTCTGGGAGGCAGGGAAGAGCTGCTTTTATTTTTCCTTCTTTCATTGCTATCAGGTCAAGGTTAACTAGAATTTGCTCCTAAAGAAAGATTGCGTTCAGAGGTGGTCTGCCCACTTCAGGTATGACCCATGGAATTTAAAAATAAAAATAAAAATCCTTGCGTCTCTTATTTAAGCAGATAACATCATGGGGGGAGGTCAGTTCTGAATCGAGATAAAGATAAATTTGAGGTTTGACTTCACTGGAAACAAGTATTGGCCCCGTGTGCTGAACCTGATTTGTAATATGAGGAAATACTCACTAAAGCAGAGCACCGGCATATTTTCAAATTAAGATCACAGTGAAAATGAATACACTGCACTCTGGTTATTTAACTAACTAGATAGATATGAGAAATTCTATCTCCCATGACTAACACGGGATGCCTTTTGATCTCAGTACAATAAGAAGGAAGACAGAGCTGCTGGATGTCTTAACAATGTTGATTTTGTATACTCAATAAAAGGTTCCCAGAATTGCAAATATTTAGAGTGAGTATATGTTCTCATGTAGTCATTTTTCCATGGCTACATTATCTCCACTTAGGAGGACTGTCTTGCTCTGTTCTGGTTCCATCTCACAACTAACCATTTGTGTGCCGTTTCTTTTTCATGACAGCAAACAACCGCCATATGTGCTGAGCCCTTCCTAGGCAGAAAATGCAGCGTAGCAATGTCAAGCTCTACCTGATGGGTTTTCTCCCAAGAAAATTTTAAGTCCACTTAAAATGGAGCTGATTCTTTCCCACTTCTATTTCACATGTTACCGGTTTGTCTTTTCTCTCCCAGATATTTTATCAGCTTCCCCTGTTTCACAGCACTGGGGGCTTTCCAGGAGCCTGGCTATGGTGCAAATGTGCAATAATGGAGGGAAATCCTTGCTAAGTGTCTGTCACCTGCATGGCGCTGAGCACCACTTCTGCTGGAGGGATTTCTTGTGTCATAGGGAATGTCTGCTTTTCCAGGCTCCTGCTATGTCTCTGTCTTAACAAAGTGGCTGATGCCTGCCCTGTCACAACGTTTTGGCACAAAATTCCAGCTGGAAACAAAGCAGTTATGTGGGGGAGAAGCATGGAAAGGGCAGAACTGTAACGTAGGAAGGTGGGTAGGGAGCTGATCCGTGGGACAAAGAGCCAGATGGAATGGCTCGTATACCTTCATCTCCGCGTCATTTCTTTTTCCTGCAGCCAAGTAGGCTGTGAGCTGATGTTTCCCTTGTTGATAACCTGAAAGCAAGGGAGGAAGAGGCAGGGTCATCAGGGAGAAGTGAAATGGGGCCGAAAAGCAAAGCAGGTCCTAGGAGAGAGGATATTGCCATGAATGTGATACGAAATACATGAGAGGATTATTTTTATTTTTTTATTTTAGAAAGAAAAGGAGAAGGGCAGGTAAAAGAGAGACAGAGTAATGAGCAGAAAAGTGAAAAAAGTTCTAGACAATCATGAAGGAAAAATTATGGTGATTAATACAAGGAGTATAACGAGGAATACAGAAAGTGAAAATAAAGAAACACAGGAACAGAAAAAAATGTAGCCTTTTAGGACTGTTTATTTTCTTCTATTTTATTTGCAGACATTCTTGAAAGTCTTTCAGAAGGAGGTCAGGTCAGATAGCTAACTTCTGATTACTGAAACTGATACTGCTGACTGTTTCTCTGCTGTGGAGATTGCCCTTAAACAACTGGCATTGTTTGTTATTTTGAGTTAATATCTTAATGACATAACCACTTACATTTTGTTCTGGTTTTCAGTGTTGGTCTTTCTTCCCTCAACAGCCTTAACAAGACTCCAAAGTGACATTATGAAACAGTGGTGTAGCGTGGAATTACTTTTAAAATAAAAAGACTTTAAAAGTTGCCAAGTGTAACATTACAGGCACTTCTTGGAGCAACTTCAGGGGCAGATTCTAAATGTATTATGTATAAGAATCTATAATAGACTTAAAAATCAACATTGGAGTTGTTATTTCACAAGTCTGCACCATGAGTCTCATAACTGAATAAAAAGGCTTAAAGATATGAAATGAGATGAACCTGTCTTGCTGTGAAGCTCAGAACCTAGAAGGAAAATACACTTCACAGTTGTTTTTTGCAAAGAAATCATTATTGTTATATACATCTCTAGATTTTTAGGACACTTGATTTTGAACATTTCAGTTGGCAATACAGAACAGTAGCAGAGTAAAAATAGCTTACTGCTCTGTAGACAGCCTGTGGCAAAGGGCAAATTTAATGTGAGCATAGTCAAACTCATCCAGCTGTGTCTAAACTAATCCTGATCATCTACCAGGGACTTGTTGGAGGAGATTGCAGCTCCTGCCTAGTTTATGCATCCAGACTCCTTTTTTTTGGGTGCTGGGGGAGGTAACAAGAAAACCAGGTACAGGAATTTGGGTTGGAGTTACTAGCTAACTGGGTCTTATGCTTGGGTTCTAGTAGGAGTTCGGAAGTGCTCTGAGGCTTTCCGTCATCCACCTTCCCTTGACCATTGCCCTATGTGGAGGTCTGTCTCTCTGTTCTCTGCACGTCTCTCAAACAAGGAAGATCCTTACCTAAAATGATACGGTCCACCTTCCAGTTCAGAAGAGGCTACTGCTCATGTTATAAATGTAGATGAATCTTGAGAAAGTGTGCCTCAGGCCATTGAAGCTTTTTTGTACTGCACTTACTGCAGAGAAGAGATGAGAGGGAGTCATGCCAGCAAGATGTAGGTATTGCCCCTACACCTCTCTGCTTCTGTGCTGGAAGAGGGCTGCCGAGAAGAGCTGCCAGGAAATACTGTGCTCCTCACACAGCCAATTACTTGCAGCAGCACCTGTGAGTTTCTTCAGTCCAGTGGACAGCCAATGAAAGGGTGCAGACCCAGTGCTCTATTTCTAAATAATTCAAACAGCCTTTAATCCCCTGAGTTTATAGCAAATACTTGTTTCATTCTACTTTGCTCTGCTACCTCTTATTTGAAGGAATAACCTTCACTTTGTCCCTCATCTTTTCTCTGCCCCACAGCACATGGTTCCAAAAGTAATGATAAACTCCAGTGCTACCATCAACCTTGTCTAGCTGCAATAGTATCATAAGATCCCAGTTTTACAACCACCTTACATATCATACACTTTAATTTTTTCTCCCATTTCTTTACTTAAGGAAACAGGAAACCTGTGTATTATAGGAAACATTGCTGTTTGGTTTCCTTTTCCTTTTCCTTTTCCTTTTCCTTTTCCTTTTCCTTTTCCTTTTCCTTTTCCTTTTCCTTTTCCTTTTCCTTTTCCTTTTCCTTTTCCTTTTCCTTTTCCTTTTCCTTTTCCTTTTCCTTTTCCTTTTCCTTTTCCTTTTCCTTTTCCTTTTCCTTTTCCTTTTCCTTTTCCTTTTTTCTTTTTCTGGGGAGAATATATGGCTGTAATAAACAAGGTCTGACTCTCTTCTCATGAAATCTCTTTTCCACTGAGGGGCTCAGCTGTTCATTACTGAGTATTCTTCATTTTGAATGTG